>JAYDZK010000001.1:20767296-20785077 GCA_034509185.1 Euphonia xanthogaster | reverse complement strand
AGGATTCTTCTCAACTTCTCTCGTGGCCCATTTCCTCTTATCTCATCTCTATCTCTCTCCTCATTCAGCTCCAGGAGCATCAGCATTTGTAAGGTTTCCATCATCCAAGGAAAGGGTTAAAATCTCAGGCTCTGCCTGTCCAGAACTCTCACGCTGCCCCACCGGGCACCTTCTCTCTGCACACCCCCCTTCTCTTTCTCGGCCAGGCCGTGCTATCAAATTCCAAGGTGGCACAGGCACAGGCACAGGCTCCCTCTCTCTCTGCCTCGGGGGTTGGGGGCTGCCCGATGTCTCTCAGGGCTCCCCCACCCTTCCATCCTGCAGGGGTCTTCACCTCCCCTCTCTGTCCCAGGCCCAGCCTACCTCACTCAGACCGCATGGCTTCCCCTTCCCCACCCAGCAGGGAGCTGGGCAGGGCAGCTCTGACCTTCCCAGACAGAACCCAAGAGAGCTTCCCCCTGGGAGTTCTCTGCTTTTAACCCCCCTGTGTTCTCAGAGGCGTATCCGTGTCCTCAGTGGCCACACCAGGTGCCAGTATTCAAATCTGAGCACCTATTGGTTTGACCACAGGTGAGCTATTTAGTTATTGCTTCATGCTTTTTAGAAAGGAAATTTTTCAGCGATAATAATGGTTCATTTTTAATGCTGTGCAGCTTTTTTTCTCATTGGTACAAGTTCCATAAAAGAAGAGCTGTGGAGTACTGGAAAATGGAATTGCTCTACAACACAGACTCAGGTATTTACCATTAACACCAAGGCTGGAAATTAAAGACACTTTTAACTTGTTTTCATTTGAATAATTCTATCAAAGGCTGAATTCGTGGAAAATCTTGCATAAATTTCCTCCAAGTATATATGTCTCTTTAGAGATACTGTATTGTGCCATAGACTATTATCAAAAGTATCTCTTTATGCTGTTGTATACTTACATCTGGAGACTAGCCACAGAACCAACAGAAGTAACTTCCCCAAGACAATGTAAAATTAGCTGCTTTAAAACAAATATAAAATGTTGTACCTCTATTTGGCTGCCTTTTGATATAGGCCATGTGTAGTATCCCTTTGCATTCAACTACAGTCTTAATGCTTTGAAGTACTGTTTTTTACAGGCATGGTAATGGATCCTTGAATGAACAGTCCTAAAGCACAGAGAGCTCCCATCCAGCTTCAAACACTTCCCTCTCAGTTGGTGATGCTGAGAGGTCTTAGGACATCTTCTCAGATGTCCTGTGGTAAATAGGTATGATTCGTGCTGAAAAAATTAAAACAGTAATTAATATTGAAACAGTAATTAATATTTGGAAAAAATAAAATTATTAAAAAGTGTAGTGCGCGGTCAAGGTGGTGATGAGGGCGGAGGCAGAAGGGTGATGAATGGAGAATGGGAGGAGATGGCACTGACATGGCATAAAAGGGGGAATTTTCGTTTGGCAAGCTCGTATGGGAGGTGCCAGGGGTCCAGGGACTCTGCACTCCGTACCCCGCGGTTGTTGTTTGGCTTATGGGCTATTATTGGAACAAAATTATCCCTTATTTTAACCAAAATTATATTGTCAATATTTCAAGTGTATCCAATCTTGTATATTCTAAGCTACTCAAATTAAAATTGCTGCTACCTCTAATATTGTTTGGTTTCTTTGATGAAGGGATAATTGGGCAAATATAACACTTTCACAGTAGAGGAGGTGGGATGCCATATGCAAGGTCAGAAATTCAATCTGTGCTTGCCTTTTGTCATGCTCTTGGCCCAGCTCAGATCAGGAAACTGGAAACAATTCCCTCTCCCTTCTGAACCAGACAATGAGTGTAAATAAGATACTTTCCAATGACCACAAAGACAGGTCTTATTTGAAAAACTCATTTCACTTGTTTGCCAGAGTTTGCCAATCTTTAAGACTCTCCTCCATGTTTATTTATGTAATCAATGCTAAGATAAGCTTGTTATTCTCTCATTCTCAGTGTAAGTCAGTCACTGTTTTTCTTCATATCCTTATATTATCAATTGATTAACAGAGTACAGGAAATCAAAGAATTTTGATAGAACCAAATGGGTTTGCTATGAGCTGCTGTGAGTTCTGGTACAAGAGACCTCTAGGACTGTTGTTTGAGTCACCTGAGTATCTTTCACCCAAAGTGTCTGCCAGCAAGGGGAGCATTTGGAAGGTTTATGAAGTAAACGCGGGGGGCTTTCTACTTCAACACAGATGCACAGACAATCAGTGAGCACTGAAATTCAGGAGCTCTGTGATACTGTTCTCTAGCAACACTTTTCAATAATTCAGCATGGAGACACAAATGCTAAGGGCCTGCTGCTGAACTGGGCAGTGCTTGCAGAGCTGTCCTCAAGTCAGTCTAACAAGAGATTTGCACAATGACTCAAAGATGCACCATCCCAAAACTGTAATTACAGCTTGACACTTCTCTCCTAACCAAGACAAAGATTTGTCTGTGATCCCCTCAGACAAAAATTCAATATAGAAGCAGCACAGTTCTGAAGAGCTTGTCTTGATTCTGGGCCCAGTTCATTCCTCCTGGCCAAACAAAGTCTCAGGACACTGCATGAGAACTCCAACGGGCTCCCACAAAACTCCTACAAGCTGAGAATGTCTCAAGATTTCAACAGGACACCACACAGCATTAGCACATCAGAGAGATTTGCTCTGCCAAGGAGAGGAGAAGCACTGACAACTGATTTTATTCTGGTTTCATGGCACAGCTTCTGCTGTCCCGGCCATGGGGCCAGCAGGGCAAACAATGACACCTCCAGGCACCCATCTAGCTGGATCTGCAGACTGTGCACAAGCTACGTGGCTTGGCCCCAGGACAGACCATGTGTTCTGTCATTTCAGATTAGGAAAGCCTTGGGGTCCCTAACCCAAGGGGAAGCGGATATCACTGCACAGCTCAAAAGCAATTGTATGAACACAAGTCTTTTTTAGGAGTCAGAAAGGCAAAAGAAACCTTGCTCAAGGTGGCAGGGTCATGGCTTACCAAATCTACTCTCTGTACCAAGGGTAAACAACTCTTCTTAAATGCTTGGATGTAGCCTAGAAAATCTCTAGAAATAAAATTCCCAGAGAAAATGGTATGTGCTTTAAATAAACAAAAAATAGCTGAACTTTTTTCCCCCTCAAAATAGAAAAAAAAATCTCTTGTATAGAAAGTTCTTTTTTTCTGTTACCAAGTAGAAACATCTTTTTACACAATTTGTAAATTCCAAGAGTCAATAACCTTGAGTTTCACTACCTCTAGCTGTCAAAACCTATCATTTAGATTGCCTTTCCTACCTGAGAGTTTCTGGTTAGATAATGATAATTTTTAAAACTTTATGATAACCCCAGAAACTAGGTATTGATAAATCTTACATATCATCACATAATGAGTAAACAGAGTGCCACATCTGTTGTTAAACTACTAGTAAGTGTTAGACCTAAGAA
Source organism: Euphonia xanthogaster (assembly GCA_034509185.1). Classification (NCBI taxonomy): domain Eukaryota; kingdom Metazoa; phylum Chordata; class Aves; order Passeriformes; family Fringillidae; genus Euphonia; species Euphonia xanthogaster. Next base: position 20,781,640 of record JAYDZK010000001.1, on the reverse strand, counting down.
GGGAGAAAAAAAAATCTTCATTCCAAGGCATTCCTGAGTCTTGGAAAAACAACAGAGCTGATTAAAAGTCTCCTAAGTGCTACATATGAATTTCAAGTAGCGTAAATTGTCACTTGCTTAGCTACTGCATAGTGGATTCTTTAAATATACATCGAGTTCAGTCATTTCCAGATAAGAACTGATGAGGAGAGGCCTCTAATCTGTAATGCAAGAACATACTGCAGTCCATCCATATGCCAGTTTTAATACCATACTGTATTTTTCCAACAGTTTTGCATGTACATCCACATCACAGAATAGACCTATTTTGTAAATTGAAAAAAAAATGTGATGAACAAACGTGTAACATTAGGAAGGACAAAGTTCGTTTGACTGCATGAGACTGACAGCAGAGTTGATTCTCCATTGTTCTGTTCTTTGGTTCATTACACTCCCCAGAAGACAGTGAATGCTGTATGCAGAACTGGGGTTCCATGTGAATTAGTCATAAAACTGTCCTGATTCAGCGATGTCTAATACTCAGTTTGAATGTGAGCTGGTATGGAAGGGAACACCAAAACTTGGAGTAGGGGAGTTTGTTTGAAAGCTTGTTCCTATAGAGTGTTTATCTCTCTATGTGAATGATTTTTTTAGCTTTAAAATTCAAAAGGAAAAAAAAAAAAGTCACAAAAGCATGATAAATTGACTTTTTTCATTATACCATTTTTGCATGGACTAAACATGCAGATTACCTCTGTCAAGGATGGCTAACCACTTTCTATTTTTTTAAGGCGGCAAACCAAATGGAAATCCATGACTTAAAGGAAGTTTTCAGATGCTGTTAAGAGTTACTTAACAGCAAGTTCTACTATGTTGCTTCTAAAAAAATTAAAATAAATATTACCAAATATATAACAAAATTCCTTGCAGCACTGAAGTACCTCTCCTCCTCTATCCTTTCAGTAACTGAACATCCTGTCTCAGATGACATAACCAAATTACAACCAAAACATCAATAAATGGTGACTCCAAAAAAAGACATCAGCTCCATCCCCAGGTAGGGCAGTGTTTTTAGAATGACAGCTATTTCTGAAGAAATAAATTTATTTTTGAAATATACTGTTTATTAGACCAACATGTGCACACTATCTAGACAGAAACATGGGTGATTTGTTGTAGAGGAGTTCTCAGAAATAACCAGCACCATTTCATCCTCCTCCTCATTTCATATAAATAGCTACAGACACATTTTACATGCATTCACATATAGGGAGTGAGATTCTTAGCACTGTACAATGCCAGAAAGTCACTCTAAACCAGCCCACAGTATGTACTTATACAATAATTCTATCAATAAATACAGATTTAGCTAGAGAAGACCCCCACATTTCTGACATTCCAGCATAACTTCCCACAAGGGAGTTGAATGGGTTCCTCAACTGCACAGTGATTTTTCAGTCTTTTTATTCTGAGCTTTTCCAGTGAGTAGGCCAGGGACAGTCTCTCTCAGGTTCACAGGACAGCCTGCTTTTCTGTGACTTACTTAAAAGTCCTGTGAGCAGATTCCTCATTCCAGACTCTTGAAACCTGAAGGTTAGTTCCTCCTACTCTCCCAGATGCAGCAGATATTCATTGAAACCTTTCATAATCTTATTTAAAAAGTCAGGTATTTTTCCACTATTAAAATGGGGTTAGATATTTTAATGGTGTCAAAAAACCCCAGCATGAGATCCCAGTGCTGAATTGGTACTTCTCCTCTGCCAAACCTCTGGCTTATGCCAGAGACCAACATCTCTTCAATCACCTGAGGAGCAATCTCATTTTCTCTTACAAGAGCCAAGTTTGCCTTCTGCTGGTGCTGGGATGATGCAAGTATGTCTCCAATCCAGTATTAGTTTATCTGTCCCTAGTCCTCTCCTGGCAGCTCTCCTTTTCCTCAAGCAGAGCTCAGTAAGTGGCAAGCAGCTCTGAGGGTGGATCTCCACACCTACACAAAACCCTGTAGGAGCAGGCTGTGTTTTGTGTGAACACAAGGTGAGCCTCATGTACATCTCTGTGAAAGAGGATTTAGGAAGAGGGGACTTGATTGCTCTCACCTTGGTTTTCCTACCTCACCTTCTGTTTCTAACTAGTGATGTTGTCCTATATATTTCTGCTGCTTTTCCTGTCACCCTCATTTTAGTTATTCCCATTTCATATAAACTTCCATCTTATTTTTAGAGTTTTAGATCCATTTCTCTTCCCAATGTGTTTTCCCCAAGGCAAAAGCAAACATAGAAACAAATCTTCCAGCCAAACTCTAAGATCTTTTCTTAGTGTTTGCTGCTCAGCCCTCACCAGATTCCCTGTGCTTCACAGGTCACTCCAGCTTTCTGTGTGAGCCAGTGTGGTGTCAGAGAACAGTTAAACCAGAAGGAAGGAGGAGAAATAAATATAGTGGTAGCTCAATCCTTCTCACAAGCTCTGCTCAAAGCACCAGGCAGAAAGGGGTGCTTAGCTCCCCAAAACACCTCATAGCTGGACTGAGGCCCAATGTCCTGTTTGTATCCAGCCCCCAACGTGCCTCTGTACAATGTGCCTTCGCCCTTGCCCTTAAGAGATTGGGACAAGCTTGTTAAAATTCTCATCTAAGGAAAAGGCAGAGACACTTCTGTGCTGCAGGAATACTTGTCCCAAAAGGCAATGTTCCCTCAGATAACTCCCTGCAAGGGAGTATGGCCCCAGATGAGCTGGGAAGGGCACAGACACCCACACTACCAGGACTGTAGGTGCGAGCCAAAGGCAAAGCCAGCCTTCTAAAGAGAATGGCTAAAAGCTGGTCACTGCTGATGCTGGGCCTATCTCAGACCTCAGCCATGTGTAAATTGCTTTGTCTGTGTGAAAGCAGTGAATCCTGCAGCAGAGTCCATGTGCTGCACCAAGGTTATTTGTTAATGAACCTACATACACAAACACAATACTCAGAGGAAAGAGGGTTTGGAAGGGTTTTTGGAAGAGCAATCATAGTGTGTGCCAGTTGCATGAAATTTGAACCCATCGATCTCAGCAGAGCCAGGTACAAGACTGAGCAGGAGAGCACATCCCTGAAGCAGACACTGGATTCAGTTTCACCAAAAAAAGTGTTATGCTTGCTACTTTCTTTGAGAAATCCTACAGATGGAAGGAAGAACAGAAACAGTAAAATAGTTGAAGTATTAAAATAAATATTAACTATTAAACCCAGTAAAACACTCTGTATGCAAAATGCAGTCATTGCATTAATGAAACATCTCTACAGAAACCATTCTGAGGTGGTCAGAGAAGGTGAAAGGATGTAATCTAAAATTGTTAATGGGGAGGTGGGGGGGGGGGGGTGGAAGGGGAAAAAACTCAAAAGCAGCAGCATGATAAACCAGCAGATTATCAATAGCTCTTTGTTCTGTTCTTCATGTTTGACTTGGTGAAGAACAAGCCTAGGGCTGAGGATACAACCAGCCAATTGTAAATTTAAATATGTTTGCTCTCCTTCATGCTTGCCAAAACCACTCAGTGGTTCCTGGTAGCTTTAGGTTTATGCAAGCTGAGACTACAAAAAGCAGTGCTACCTCAGGACTCCCAGAAGAAATCTACTTCAGCAGCTTTTTTCTCCAGCTCTATATCTTTATTGAGGCTGATGAAAGTTTGGCATATACTTGAGGGATATCTGGCCACATTTGAGACTCCAGAGATAGAGTTATACAACAGAGATCCCAGAAACAACTTTACAGCTCTGGGCCTCAGCCACCAGAGACACTCCTTTGATATCCAGAGAAATATGAACATGACTGAAGACTACAAAATTACAATCAGAAAAAAAATGTAAATCTTTATTTGGTAGGGAGGGACAGAGTACCTTAATACTGCGGGGTGAGTAACAAATCAAGCCTTGACTCCCCAAAGCCAGAAAGAATTTGGAGCAAGGAAAGAGTACAGAGTGAACTAAGTTTAGTCTTAAGCAATATTAGCTTAAGTATCATAGAAAAATGGGATACATGGACTATGATACAACTTAAACTTTACATTTTTCAAACTGTCTTCTGCTTTATAACAGCACCAGCAATATGCACGAGTAAATCTTGGGGAGCAGGGAGTATTGTGCTTATTTGCTTTTAAAGTATTTTTTTTCATTTTCAAATGAGTAATTTTCTGAGATTCTGTCTTAAGTCTCTAGCCCCTACTCAGATTAAAAGGGAAGGTTTTGAAACACAAACACTTGAGCAGAAATTTTTCTGCTTTGACATAAAACTGCACAAATACTCAAGCCAACTCTGCCCAGTACCTGACAGTGTTTGCACCTTCAGCCTGCTCAAGCCTACCAAGTCTGAGGTAGGAGCAACAGAGTTGGCCTGTTCCAATTTTGCTGTTATCCCACCAATTTTATACCAGTTAAGAATTCTGGTATAAGAATTCTTCTGTCTGCTTGACACTCCAGTTCTCAGCCCAGCAAAGCAGTGCAGGCCTGTTTTCATTACAACACAAATTAATAGACCAGACTCATACAGCAAGCTGGCATAGCCAAGACACCAAGATCTGTACAGTATGCCCGTGAAATGCAGCATTCTGACATTTCCAATTGCTGCAGTATGATTTCTCAGAGGTTTTCTGCTAGAGCACAGAAAGACAGAAACAAATCAGCAAAGTTGGCAATCTGCTGCCCCAAATCCCTTGGTTACAGCCATGAGGGTTGGGGGAAAAACTTTAAACAAACAAACAAACAAAAAACCACACCACCCTATAAACAACTGCAAATTGAATTTCTGGGCACACTTCTAAGACTTGACTTTTGGCTCAATATTCAGTGTTTTTTAAAGGCTATTCTTATGAATTCAACCAGAGGTAGAAGCAGCACCATGTGTATAATTTGTATGAAAAGCAAACAAGTATGATAAAAGCAGTCATTCCATAAGAACTGCCACAAATACCATTTTTTCCACCAAAAAAAAAAAAATTGAGCCGGAAATTTTTCTGCTAGATTTTATAGTGGATCATCAAAAGTCCATTTCCTAGAGCTTTTGACCAGAAAATATGATATATTACAAAAATACTACCTCAAGACAGCCTTTAAATTCAGAGATTAGACTGAGGACTCTCTCACAACTACTTCCAAATATTGAGGAGATGCAATAAGGGTCAGATCCCTATGTGGCAACTTCATGCAACCAAGAACAATGACAAATATATGGAATTAAATAGTACTTCAGTTAATTAATAGTGCTTCAGTTAATTAATTTTAATTAATATTTAATTAGTTAATACTAATTAAATAGTGCTTCAGTTTAAGCCATCTTCTAGAAAGCACTGACAAACACAAAGTGACTGTGACATCCAAAGCTCTTGTTACATTCAATTCCAAAAGGGACTCCTTTAAGCGGACCAGCTTTGGCTTAATACAGAATTAACAAGAGTATCAGGGAGATACTCTTGTTAATTAAGTAAAAGGGATTCACATCCAAAACATAGAGTGAAGACAGGAAACAAGAAATACCAGACAAATCAGACTTTACCACATAAAGAGACAAGAAATAAAATTACAGCAAATGCAAACCTTTGAAGAAATGAGTGGATTGAAATGATCAAAAGTAAGGCTAAGTCTTCAATTTTATATGTCACTTAAAGGATAGTTGTTTCCTGCCACTAGAAGTCTACAAACTCCCTGTTCCATCAATCTGGAGTTGGTTGAGAGAGAAAATAAATTGCTGTCACTGCCAGGGAAGTTTGTATGCCAGTGAAAAGGCTCCTATCCAAGTACACACCAGATAGTTTTTAACATAAAATACATGGCCTTTGTTCCTGACCACCAGAAGATCAAAATAATCCATCATGAGTTTCAAATGCTGCTCTACTTTTTCAATTCTAATTCCTTTTCCCTGATACTTGATTTCCAGCTTTCTGTATGTAAAAACTGCCAGCACAATAACACATTTTGCTTTGGCATGCAGTCCACAGCAAATGTTAGAGTATACAACTCTCATTTCAACAGTCATTTGTCAAGAGGTAATATTTACTTGCTAACGGATGCCCTTTTGTCTCTAACAAGATTAGAGTGCACAGCTTAGACTTCTGCTTCAAATTACACATGACTTTCGTCAATACAGGGTAGCAGTTCAAAACCTCAAGTCCATAATTAGCTTCTTCTCTGAAATCTCAAAGACATTAATTCTCATGTTAGATGTGCACCAAAAATGGAACCATTGCTGCAACCAATACATATCTAGGCTAACACTAGGCTTTTCCGCAGCTGCCAAAATTTCAGAACTCAGTAAACAATTCTGTACTTCAGCTGACACAGCAAACATTGCTAAACTGTATTTTACGCAAACAGTATACACACATAAGGAATTACTTTTACTGTCAGCTTGCCTTTCTTCTGGCTTTTTATCTTACAAGGAAAGCTGAAGATCCTGTTCTAAATAGAGAAAGACATGCAGAGATTTGTGGCAGCCTGCTAAAAATCAGATTGACTCAGGCAACGTGCACAGTTTAATCTGTAGAGAAGCATCTTCCCAGAAAAGTCTCCTTCTTTGATCAGCCACTGCAGGTGATGAATGCTTCAGCACTGCCTAGTGCAGTGAGAAGCAGACTCAGAGTGCATTTGTTGTGCAGCCAAGCAGAACCAGCTCAAGGCAGGTCATCTGTAGGCACAGAGTCAGTGTGGATGCCAAGGGATGAGACACCAGGGACAAGATTTCACCATGTTCTCACCATGGTGAAAGACAAGAACCTGGGATGAAGAGCTATGGGACACGAAGCCCCAGCTGAATTGCCTGTGGCAGGGTGGCCAAGGCTGTGGTGTGAGGAGGAGCCAGCCACAGCTCCCTAGGGCTCACACCTCTCTGGCAAGGCTTTGGCACAGGCCAGGCAGGAGGCTCTCCCACTGCCCACAGCAGCCTCCACCTCTTTTATACCAATAACTAGCACTGCAAATATGGTTAGATGACAAAGCAGAAGGATTTCTATACAGCTTTGAGGCCACTCATTTCCCTGTGTTCTATCAGTGCTGTTTACATGGTGCTGCATCTTGTCTATGCCTCCAAATCCAGCAGGAGAGAGATCATATAAGCCACAATTACCCAAGAAAGGAGTCAGAAGTCTGTAACACTGCAGCTATTCCTTCCCAACAAAGCATTTTATCTTAACTGTCAAGAAACAAACACTAAACAGCACAGTACAACTTAGTGACAGTTAAAAGTCCCCTGAAAATGTGAAAAAATCCTTTATTCACAACTATTAAGCCATGAAAAGAAAAACCCCCTTTCTTGCTTATTATTCTTCTGGTTTGATATAAAACAATTACTTTTGTTTCATGCCAATTTAAAACAGAATTGCATTTTACATATTTTTTATTCATAAACAAGGAATAGACAAAAGCATCTTAAGAAAAAGACAAAAAAAATGAAAATTATGAAAATCCTTGCTTCCTTCAAAATACTGATTTAACCTTATATTTTCAGGTTGTTTATTCTCAAATGAAATATCAGGTTCCTATTTAAGGACAGTATTTTCCTGTGGAAATTTTCAGGAAAATCACTGTTGCCTGTAGCAGAATAAGCCACGGGGTTTTGCAGCTCTTAATACACATCTATGCTTTATCCAAAACTTTCTTGCCTACACAAAACTCCTGTCTGTCCTATTTGTGTTCCCACACTGCTCAGCATCTTCACCACGGTACCAACATTTATGCTGCTTTATGCATCCCATCCTTTTACTCTCACCACACCCATGGGCAGGCTCCTCTCTTTGCCATAAAGTACCTCCCATCTTCACTGATTCACAAGTCAAAATTCACTCCCAGCAAGGATAAGCAGAAGGAGGGCAGGGGTAGGTGTGGAGGAGCTTTATCATGGCAAGGAGACTTTGATCCTTTCACTTTTTCAGTGTGTAACTCCTCATTGGAAGCAGCTGGTTATCTTAACACATTAAGTGGAACATAAAGAAATTCTTAATGAGGTCTGTCTAAAACAGAGTTAAGACAAAAATCTCTTTTCCTGTTATTGTTTATGGCTTGTCTTGGAAGCCACAACTGCAATCTGGGTCCCCGGTGTCCTTGGCACCAAGGGAAAGACAATTTGTGCACCATATGTTCTACAATCTACAGAGGCAAGACAAACAGCGAAGGAACGCATCACTCATCCCATTTTATGGGTGGCTTGAAGCCAAGGAGTGACTTGCTGAGGCTGACAGTCCAAGGGATTAAATGTAGCTCTCCTGGCTATCAGCTCAGCTTCTAAATTATGCTCTTTCCTCATTCAGAGCCTTCCTAGCAGAACAAAGGAATTTATGCCTCAAAGAGCAATTTGATCCTGGCTAAGAGATGGACGATAGAAAGCTTAAAAATAGTGTTATATCATAGATATAAATATATTTTAGGTAGAAAAACAACCTTCCCATCATGAAACTGCAGCACATTTCTTTCACAGTTCCTGATGAACTTATATATTTCCCAGTGAAAGAGAGAAGGTTTTCTAAACATTAGCAGAACTGAAAAGTGATGGAAAACGACTCCTTCATGGTATCCAGACAGAATTCCAGTTCAGAATTCCAGGTTCAAGAGGATGGGAAAGGTCCTAAAAGCTTCTCAGCTGGACCTGTAATTATAGGAAAAAAAACATCCAGGTTCTCAACTGGACCTTGTATAAGAAGAAAATCAGTTATAATGGCAATACAAGTTAACGTTATCAGCCTTAGCAACTAAACATTCCCTACTTTAGCTGTATCTGAAGTGACTACCCTTTTTCCATTACACCTGTACATGACTTTTCTGATTAGACAGCTCATTATATTGCAAGACCTGCTGGGCCTTTTTCCCTTCCTTTTTTTTTCCCACTCTCTTAAGTACTTATTCTCCCCAGAATGGCAGTCTTCAAGACAGGCAATAATATTTGCAAAATCATACAATGCACTTAGATTAAAATACACTACTTTATTTAGTGCTCAGAAAACAGAACTATTCTGGTTTGCAATCTGCAAAATTAAAGACCTAAGCTTTTCATTTTGAAAGGACAATTTGAGAGAATCACCTTCTAAACAAAAGCAATTTATTTAATTTTTAAAAATATGTATCCATCCAAATAAGCTATCCTTTGAAGTTCTATTCATCCCAAAGAACACCACTTTGGTAAGAGCCAAGCAACACCTTGGATGCATTTTTTGTGTGCATATGTACATACATAGTTATTAAACTGATCTTCACTAAAAGCCTACACGACCAATCACTTCTAAGGACAAAAAAGGAGTACTGAAAACAAAACATTATGTAAACAAAAAGGTGCATGACTCTTAAATTTTCTCATCATTAACTGCTTACAAGTAAGCCGCATTTTCACATGTTAGAGAGGAAGCAGGAAGCCTCAGCAAAATTTAAAAGTTACTGGCAGGTATATTATGTCTGTTCTCATTTAAGTCTCTTTCTGAAGGTAGGAGGAAAGGTGAAGCTAAACTATCGGCAAGCCGGGTCACAATAATTTATGTCCTTTTAATTTAGCATGAACATAGAGATCAAGGACATAGATAAGCTGGACAGCCTTGCAAGGTACAGGTTGGGAGATCTTAATGCTTTTTAAAATGTAACAGCTTTCAATGAAGCTATAATTGCTAGCACTTTTGCTGGAAAAATTGAATATGGGAACCCCTCTGGATGTGTTGACTGAATCCTGTGCCTTATCCATTGCCAGTGAAACTCAGAACAATTTTGCTATTAATGTTCTTTGTGGACTGAATCAGACCTAAGTCTTTCAGAATTGCCTCCTTAAAAGGTGAAGAACTACCTGAGGGGATATTTTCAGCTTGGCTTAAGTGTCATAACAAGCATAAGTCTTAGAAAACTGAGCACTGCCTCTAGAAATCCATCTTTAAGCCCCCCTCCCCCCCCCCAATATTTGTACATTTTTATGAATTAAAGTGAAAGCTGTTTGGAGAAAAGAGTAGGTGTGAAAATTACTTTAAGCTCTAACCAGGGAGCTGAAGCATGTGATGAGACAGAACAAGAAGCCTGCAGTGTGCAGGAGCCCTGGCCACAGTGGGATCCCCATGTTATAAGCAAAACAAGTACATACCCCTGAGATTCCTCTGTTTTAGAGGAGACAGATGGTGGGTGAAACAGAAACAGACTTCTCCCAAACCTTTCAGATTACAAAGGCATATGAGGTCCTTTCCTAGTCTTCCAGTCCAATGGACAGAAGTGCTTTCCCAGAAAGGAAGACTGTGAAAGACAGCACCTGCAAATAGTGAAGAAAGCTGTGGGGCTTGCTTCATCCACTTTTTGACACCTATAATGAAGATGCCTCCATCTGAGATGAGAGACCATTTAGGATCCCTTTATAGTCCAGGACAGGGAAAACAAGCACTTTTACCATGCCATTTAGCTGCCTATCTGTTTAGAGATTTACTTTAGAAAAAGAGAAATAGAACTGCTGATGTATCTATTGTTGTCTCTTGTACATAGAGTCGAAGCGACTTGCTCAGACTGCAAGCACCCCACAGTTCATCTGTGTCAGACCAACTGGGCTTAAAAGCAGCATACTGGGTATAGAAGCATGTACAGTAAAGCCTTTTTTGTTTTGTTTCTAATAAGAGGGACTGTAAAGTACTGTCAAGATAACTACTGCCCCCATCTAGTGGTAGGATTGCATTTTAAAATTTCCTACCCATCTTATCACACTACATTTTGAAACCTGAAGGCTTTCAGGTGAAGGTGAAGGCTGAAAAACAGTACCACTGCTCTGCAGGATCCTGAAAAACCCACAGCTGTGATTATTGCAACTCACCTAAACCACGTGCCAGAAGTCCTCACTTCTTAGTTCATGGTTTTAACATCCACATCATGTTATCTCTGCTTTCCAAAGTGCTTAAGATACGTGAAAGATATAAACCTATCATACTAGTCAATAGCTTGTTTATTTATAGATTAGGTGCTTGGGATTGACTCTTCCCAACTATAGTTTATATCTATTTTTAGTACTTCTGAAGAGCTTTGTTATTCATCTGCAGAAACTGCCATGGACATGTGACATCTGCTTTGGAGTCAACTCAACTTTTAACTGTTTCAGCAAGTGAAAATGAAAAAAATTTCTAGATTTGGAAGATCATGTGAGGTGATAACCCAGGTCTGGGTCAGATTTTCAGCAATGTTCAGCTGAGCATCATGGCTAGATGTTTCTAAGCTAGTCCTTGTCCATACTGTACATGTTGGTTATAGAATGTTCCTTAAGGACAAATTTTAATTGTGTTTTATTACAGGCTGCTAAGCTGTTCAGTGTAAGACAGTAATTCCCATTTAATTTTGGAGGTATTCTCAGGAATTTTTCAAATTGGGGCTTTCAAAAAACTAGCTTTTTACCAAAAGCAGAAGGTTTCCAGCACACACTCCCTAAAAGGAAGTAACTACCTTCTATACCTATTATTATACTGGAGCTATGATCCATACTTACTCTCCCTTCTGGTTACTGAAGTCAATTGATTCAAATACAGCAAATCTTCCTGTGGCCCTCAGTAATATTCTGTGAAGTCATTAGTTTGAATTTAAATAGGCTTGAAACACCAAACAAACACAGCTGAGCATTCACAGAGATAGCACGAAACAGGTACAAAACCACATCTTAGACACACTATAAGCAATACATCAAAATGCCTATGACAAGACTGAAAATGGAAAAACCTGTTACAAGACATACTTAAGATAGCACAAAATTGAGACAATTCATTGTGTATCTAAAAGGGGCTTAATGAGCCAAATCCATATTGTGAATTATCTGCCTTTCCTTTACCTTCCCACAGTGCAGAATATATTACCATAAACAGAGATATTCATAGAGAGCCACTTCCCTTTCCAGTGGGAGTATACCATTAGGAAGGTCACAATACACCTTAAAGTTAAGTACTTCCAAGATGCAGTCAGGTGAACAGACAATTAGCTTAATAATATTATATCTGGTCAAAATTTAACTCGGGCCTTTTCTAGTAAAGCTCTAAAAGGTTGCTGCTAGTCTTAAAACCAAACCATTGTGTATGCATTCAACTAATTCTTTATTCCGTTCCTGTTCCACACCAAAAAAAGAAGCGCACACAAGCGACAGCACAATTGGTCCTCAATTTATCCTCTTTCACTCAGACACAGCCTGGGAATGGGTTTTCTAGCCCTTCTCTTTCGCTGGTCTCTGGCTTCCTGAGCAGAACCTGGGGACTAAGAGAAGAAGGGTTTTTCCTCATAAGAACTAAATCACACTTGTCTCTCCAGCCTTAGCCTTAAGAAGATGACAATACTTTATGTGACAAAGAAACACAATCCATTTCTATCTCAAGGCAGGAAATATCCTCCATTAATTATGATGTGATAGTGTATCTAGCATCTAGTTCATCTCATTGTCTATGGCTTTCCATCCTGGTTTGACTTCTTTCCTTCAACCTCCGTGCTCACAGACTTTCATTCATTTGGTTTTATAACAAATAGATGGAAAAGAAGTGACTGATCATGGACACAAAATTGCCTATGCCAAAAGCTAAGGCTTGTACCAGGGAGCAGATGCAAACAAGGCTTGTATCTGCTCCTGGGCTTCCATGCCAAGAATAATAACCACTTACAATATAATTATAATTTTATATAACTAGCTATACCTGAAACCAAAGCAGAAGTTACCAGTTCCTCATCATAAAGAAATCACTACAACAGAAGGCACTCTATTGTCTGGTAAGTTTTGTTTCAACTTCACTTTGAATCACTCCTTTATCCCCCAAACCTGGCAAGGTGCTCTAGAAATAAGGGCTTGCAAGTGCCTATACCAATATCTCAATGTCACGCTGAAGTCCTGCTTTTACACAATTTACAGTTAGCAACTGAGCTGTCACACATTCCCTCTGTGTACTTCTATGCCATACTCATGCAAAACTCTCACACATTCCTCCATATAATCATCCTTTGCAAAGTTTCTTGCTGTTTTGAAAAGGTCTGTGTGCAGCACCAAGTAAAAACTGAGGTAAAAGCTGTCACAGACCTACCTGGAACTAGAGGCTGAAAAGTTAGGGAGAAAGAAGGCCGCAGGTGCAGACAAGGCTTGTCATGACAGTCACCACTCAGAAGCTGTAAGTATCATATAAGCTGTCCTTGAACAGGACACCTGAGTTTCGCTCACCACCATGGAGTGTCAACACCTCTCTCAGTGCAAAGCCATTTTTTTTAGCTGAGCTATCAACCTGAAATTAGAAGAATTTCAGCTTACAAGCTAGCTTTCACAGGTTGTGTTTTGGGGGCCTGCAACATGGTAAATATCACAGAGCACCAGCCAGCACAGATGTCTGCGAATACATTGCCAGGTAAACATGTATGCCTACAGCCTTGTAAGAACAAGCCATTCCTTGGCAAGCTACTGGATTTAACCTGAACAGGCACAGATTATTTATTTTCAACTAAAAATAAAACCTTACAGGCATCTTAACTTATGCTTAGACCTTCCTCCATAAAGAAATGGAAACAAACATGGCTATTACCATCAATTAAATTTGCTGTTTGCCTTTTAGCCCACAGTTTCAGGGATAGAATGACCTCAGGTGGCACTTAAGGACTGTTGGCACTAGACTTGGCTTTTGAACTGCACTCTGAATATGACATAACTAACTTTAAAACAGATGTCTCTAAACAAGGAGGTAAATCGCGGTGACAGATAATTGTCCAAATTCAGTGAGGTGTAGCTGACCTAGAGGAAGAACATAGCCCTACCAACTATAGCACACCAAGAATCTCTGCAAGATAGGAGAAGCAGAAGGGTTTTAGCCAAAAAGTTTGAGTTCTCTGCAGTCTGTCCCAGGATTCAGAAACTGGGATTAGTAAAACATTCAAACACTGTCTGAATTACTTGCTCTCTAATGCTCACAACCACCAGATAAGAGACACAGCACCCTCTTGGAAGTTGAGCTGTAAGCTCTGGAAACCCCACACTCTAGAGACTATGATCTACAGCTCAAGTACTGAGGATGGAGGGTGTATGGTTTGAGGTCAGTGTATTTAATCTCTCCATGATCCTTTACCAGAAAGGCCTTGCCTCAAGGTGACTGCTTAAAAACTCCAGACATTAATGAGAGGGAAGGAAACTGAACCCATCGGAACATTCTTCACTTTAACCATTCAGATGGCCACACATAGCTATAGATAAATCTTTTGAACCCACAGGTTATTTATTACCTCAAAAGAGCCCCATGGCACCACTCTTTTCCCCACATTTCTCCTCCTGTGCAAGCCAAAGAATCATTAAGCACACAGAGCTGTCACTGGCAAAGCCCACTCTTTCCTTCACTCACACCAGACTCATGAACCTCCTTGCACACTAACCCTTTCCTACCACTGCACTTCACACAGATG
>JAYDZK010000001.1:20752849-20767077 GCA_034509185.1 Euphonia xanthogaster | reverse complement strand
GAGCATTAGTAGCCAGTGCATGTGGATCTGCCCTTGGGTTCTATCTCTATGATGCCAGGAGAGCTGGTCATAGGCTGAGTGAACTGTAGTGAGAATGACACACTTCAGAAACTAAATTCCTCTGCTGATGAGCAGAAAAGGAACAAGGCATAAGCAGCAAGATATTCAGACCTCAAACATTACTTGGTGGAATAATTTCATAAATGAAAAACACTGGTCTCTTTGGAAAGACGACCCCCAAAAAAGGCAGTAGTAACCAAGGTTCTTCCACCATCATATCAGTGGTGCCCTATACTACTGATAAGCCCGTGCCTGTGATTGCCTCTGGGGACTTCACAACTTGTGGCAGGATGACTCCTTGCACTTTACAAATGGGAATGATAAACACAAGATAATCAGGACTGGCTCTGTGCTGGGGGTCTGTAATGGAGGCAAACCTTTACACTGGTCACAGCAGTTCACCCCAAAGGTCTGCAGTGGATGCCTATGTGTCAAGCCAGCCTTTTCTTTCCCCTATGAGCCAAAGGCTATAAGGAAGGGAGGAAAAAATTCATTCATTTGGTCATAGACAAAGCTTGTGAGGTACCAGGCCTGAACAACATGAGTTGTACAAAGAGAAAAAGGAAATGAAACCTAGAAATCAGTGTCTTCAAATTTACTAGATAAGCCAGAGCCCCATGGCAGGGCTAGGAAGACAGGTAATCATGAAAGCAGTCAAGTTTCTACAGTGTCTGCTCAGTCTAGTACTGAAGTACAGCACAGTGCTGAACTGAATCAACACACAATAGCAAACTGGGGAACCTACTGACGCAGGGGCAATGATGTGTACTTGCAATACAATGCCTGACTAGAGCCCATTCATCTTTAAACTTCCAAGACTCTCAGCAGAAAACATATGGTTAATGTATCTTTAACTCCTTTCCATACTTAGAGGCACAGCTGTGGCTCCTTACCTCCACTCCCATGGGTTAACCACACAGGCAGCTGTAAATAGCAGTTCGCTGCAAGTGCAGAGCACAGACTGCAAATCAATAAAGGTTGGTACCATTATGTTTTCAAAGAATTAAATGTTTTTTTTTTCAAAACCAGCAGCCACTCAGAATTCAATTACTTTGAGAGAGTCACTAAGGACTAGGCACTGTTTCCAGGAGGGGCAGCTTTGAATGCAGGGCTGAGTATCCTGTACTCAGTGACTACCATATGAATGCTTGAGAAAATAGCCAGAGCCTCCCTCACTCTATGGTGACAAGACTACAGCTATTCCTGCCTAGAGGAACAAAACCCCTTTATGGCAGTAGCAGATTCCAAAGCCCATGCTTTATTACAGCAAAATAGCCAATAGCTGCATGACAAAGATTTATTGCTTCCCTCTACAAACACTATTCAGGCTTCCTTCTCATCCTTGAACCATATTTTGGAAGAGTCAGTCATGAGAACAGTTTTGGATACCTTTTCACCTTTTACTCTACAATTGCTTGCCATGACAAAAATTGTTAAAACAGGGAAGATGGCAGCTCTTAAGAAGCAGGATTCAAGCCCTTAGCTAGCAAAAACTGATTAGCTTCCAATTCCATTTTTCATCAGCTGAGGATCTAGGACTAACTAGAATAACTGGATTGAAAGGAATTAACAGGAATCAATACCCACAAAGACATTAATGCATTTTGGGGTTGCAGGTACCCAAATGGTGTGGCTCTGAATTAGGTGGTTATTTCTCTGCAATTCTCCATCCATTTCCAGAGAGATGAAACTAAATACCACCTTAGGCAAAGCTGTCATAATATGATTCTGGATGAGGATTTTCTTGCTTGCCTGAATAGAGGCATCTCAAGATACAAACAAATGGAAAATGCATCAGGAAGACATGATTTTCCCAGACATCCTTTTTTGCCATGAGAGGAGCAAGTTCAACAACATAGTGATCTGAGCTAGCAGTGCTCGTATTTAGACCAAGAAAAGAAAATCTCTGGTCAACTTTCTTGATTAAATGAGCCAACCAGCAGAAGAAACAGAAGTGGCTTGGAGTCACTTTTCTCCCCTTCTACCCAGCCCTTTGTTATCCTCTTCAGGATTCTTTCTCAATTCAGTGTCTCAGAGCAGCACTCCGAGAGCACTTCTGTGTCTTTGGCCCAACTCTGATTTTACAATCCACTGCATAAATACCTTACAGTACCTTACAAATCACAGAGCCTTTTCCAATAAGGATTACTTTCATCTCTCTTGGATAACTACATATACTTGTATAAAAATTATCTCCTCTGTATGGACCCTATACACACAGCTAAGAGTGGGAGTTGACTTTCTGTTGCCCAGCACACCTCAGCTTTCCCATTTATTTCCCAGGTGAGTGGTGCTGTGGTCACACATTTGAAACAGAACTTCCTCAGAGAGACTGTGAAAACAACCACATCACTCTTCTCATGTGAAACTTACCTCTGACCAAGCCCCCAAGCTCAGGAAGCCCTAACCAGTCAGTACTACTCACCAGGAAATAAAGCCTTTTTCTAGATCTGTTTAGCAAGATATTTTTGTTACAGTCCTATTGTCATGTAGGATACAACAGCTTCATTTTGGCATTGCCCCTTATATCATCCAAGATATGTTGTTTTCCTGCATTGAAGGATGCCTCATTATTTCTTCAGCTCATCCATTTATCATAACAAAGACGCAAGAAAGAGCTTAAGCAAGCTTGCTTAAGCAAGAAAGAGCTTTCCTGCTCTCTTAAGCAAGAAAGAGCTCCAGAGTTGCATAGAGCTCTTTTCCTGAACAAATAGAATCAAGCCATAGATTGGGTTAGTTTTGTGGTTCTTGTGGCTTACCCCCAAGAGTAACCAGGAGTACCCCACCTTACATTACGCCATGGTATTTAACAATAATTCCAGAAGCCCATCCACAGAGAAAAACTGTCTAGCACTGTGGTCCTACTACATCATGCTTGCCAGAGATGCCATTCTCTCAGCATTGGGGTGCCAGCTGGCATTCATCTCACCCAATGCCCAAAGCTCTAAAGAAAAGCTTTTCAAAATATGTACAGACCCTTCAGTTATCCTGTCAGACAGGATAACTGAAGGCCTAGCACAACACCTGACCACCAAAAGTAGTCAAAACTGCCCCTTTTTTCACCTTACACTCAAAGAAGAGTTCCACTCCATTATTCTGCCAGAAATTATCATCTCTACCCTCACATCAGCTATTTTTCTCCACTCTATTTTAAATAAACAGAGATTATCAGTAGGGATATTACCTGCTTAGGTGGTATTCAAAATCAATCCATTTTTTATTGCAATCTCTCAAGTCTTTTGCTCTCCAAAATAACTGAAAATAATGTAGGGATTGCTGTTATAGACAGCAAGAATCAAAAGCATGACAAATTTAACAGATACCTGTTACTGTGCTTGAGGGTGCCTGTTAAGCAGCATAAATGCAGTAACTCAGGCTGCTCCCACATCATTTGCTTTCATAGAACACTTTACAGATGTCAAGTCTCTGTGAGAATAACAGGTACAAAGCACAGAATGAGCCCAGAAAGGCAAGACTGGATGGCCAGTGTAAAAGAGGGGAGGTGGCAGAAATGTTTTCTTTTGTTCTAAGTAGGAAGGGATAGGAGACAGATATTGTGATGTTTTCATCACAAAGCAACACAAAGGATGAGGCACTGCCTGGGCAGCGGGAGACAGATAAAGTCAAGCACAGTGGAAACTGCAAGACTGTAATGCAACCACGGGAGCAGGTGTCAAGAAAGGGACAATACAGTCCTGTGGCTGTGCATTTTTATCGGCATAAGGCAAAGGCAGAAGCTGTTGCTCAAGGGTTTTCTAACTATTCCATACTCCTGGCACTGAGGCTGGCAGCCCTGCTGCTGGGTTACACCTGATTTCAGCTTGGTGTGTTCCACGGAACAACACCCCAGCACAGGGCACGGCCCCAGCCCAGTGGGGGAGAGAGAGCTCCCACTCAGTATGTGTGCTAAACCCACCTCAAAAATATCTTAAACCCTGGTTTCCAAGGGGGAATCACTCAGCGAGGAAGGGTACTTAATCCTGCACAAAGTACTTTCTGTGAGTGGGGAGGAGTCTGAATGCCTTCTGAAAAGAGACAGGTCTTTAGGGGACAAAATCAGCTCCTTGGTCCTGCCCCATCAGATGGGGGCCAAGGAAGCAGCTCTTTGCTGAACACGTCTGTGCCACTGCTGGGGCATGGAACATGCTTTGGATGTCCTACACCACACTCCTGAGCATTTTTAATGTGGAAAACGCTGGAAACATCAGCACAGGCAAAACAAAAAAACAAAAAAAAAAAAAAAGAAAAAGAAAAAAAGAAAAACAAAGCACAGAAAAATTTTAAGAATCGCTCTGTAGTCACTGGAAAGTCAATAGTTGATATGGGAGCAAAACTCTGCTTTTCCTCTGTGCTATCCTCTGATTAACCAAAAGGAGACACAGAACAAGAAAGAGAAAGAAACAACTTCCATTCTGCTTTGGTCATCAGTTGAATTAAAAATCAACTACATTCCTTCCAGCAGCCAAATCTTTCTTATAGGCTGTGACATAAGAAGGGGGGAAAAAACTGCACATAGAACAAATTAAGTGTGTAGTACAACAATTCAGAAAAAATGCCAGCTATTCTTGACTTCTGAACCTTTGATCAGATTTTAAATTTGCTTTGACTTTTATTTTTTACTATTTGCTAAAGAGACTGTAAAGAAATACAGAGACATGCAAAGTTAGAAGCTATGAGGTCAGCTTTAAGGGTCTGGAAAAGCAGCCAGACTTGAATGCCGAGTAAATGTCTTTCACATCCCATGACAAATATCTGTCTCAATGGGCTGCCAGAAAATTCTATCAGCAGTGCTCAAAATATTCCAGTAAATATTTAGCTGCTATTTTGCTTTGCCTTGGGACTGAGAGGGAACAGAATTTCTTGTATACAAACAAGAGATGAAACAAAACAAAAACAAACAAACCCCACATCATTTTCTCCACAACTGTATACAGGATTCCAGGCATCAGATGCATGCATAGGAACAGCACAAGAAAAAGTTTATTCATAATTTAATTTATGGCTAAACTACACATGCTACTGCTGGAATTGACTGTGTTAAGTCGGTAACCAACAACAATCATGCTATAAACAAGTGTGATGACCTTGCAATCCAAGTTTGAAGGCACACAGCACATATAGTACAGCCTTGTATCTCAGCTGGAGAATGGTTGAACAACCCTACTTTTTTCATAAAAAGTAGGTACAAACCTACCTTCAAGTTTATAAAGACTCAACAACACACAGCTTCTCAAGCAAATGTATATCAAAAAATTGCAAAGAATATGTGATTTACATCTGAAGCAAGGTCCCCAAAATTTCTACTTCCAGGAAATTTTTATGTCATGAATTGAATACTTCAGCGCAGAAGACTCTGTCCTCACAAACATTACTTTATATTTCTGATTACAAATACTAATAAAGGTTCTATCATGTAGCTTTGGGATTAAAATGAGCGATTACTTTTCCAGTGGGTGATAATCTTCCAAATGAGTGACAGATGAAACAAGTATCTGAAACAAAAGGATCTAGAGAAACCATCTTTTCTCTCCTTCCAATGCAAGATCAAGAGAGGGCTCAAAAGAGACAACAGTAAAGCAGTAATATAGACCAAAATATTTAGAGCTTCTGTATAATTAATTAGTAACACTGAATGGAAACTCCATTATAAAACTCCAGACACTTTCCTATTTTCCATGGGAAAATAGGAAAGTGTCTGGAGAGGAATCCATTACTGGAGAGGTGCTTCAGGCAAGTGACAGAAAATTCCTCCAGAGTTTCCTTGCACTTTGAAAGAAAACAGAACAAGAAAGAGAAGCCACTGGGGAAGAAGCCTCATAGCAAAGCTGACCAAGACAGGTGACCTGCCCAAGTGTAGCATTGAGGGAAGGCACACAGTCCTCCATCATTTAAAAAAAAAAAAACAAAAAAAAACAAACATCTGAAAGAAAGAGGCAAATTTCAGAATAGGAAGCTCATGTGCTAAAACCACCAGTGTTTTCTGACTTCTAACAAAGTATAAAGCAACAGGCACCTCACAGAAAAAAAAATACTAAATTCCTGCAAGATCTTTAGAAGTGTATAACAAGAGGCAGATCTCAGAAGGACTACAGTGTATTATGGATTAGTAGCAAAAATAATCAAGCCCCATCAAAATGTACACTATCAAATGCATAGCTGGGGATGAGAGCAACATCAGTCAGTGGTCTTCAGTGACAGCTGGAATTTAGCAAATTCACATAACTCTACTCTGTATGCACTGGGTCACAGTCCACAGAAGATAAGTCTGTTACAGGCAAGTAAGAAATATAACAGGTTATTCCCAAAATCTATCTTAAGATTGCCAAGATCCATTCAATACATTGTTGAAAATAAGGAATGATTCCTGCTAATAACCTAATAAAAGAGTTCATATTATTAACAGTAGGACAAAATATATAGCTAGCATTGACCCAAAGGTACCCATTAAACATAGGTAAAGATGTAGATCATTTTACCTCTCAGGTAACAAGAGGAAAGACCACGTTAGGTGCTAGGTAGCAAGATAATTACAAAAACCAAATAGACACACTCTGGTCAGTGCTGGTACAAAAATAAAAATTTTCAATGCTGTCATTGTGGATTAAGTCACAAAATTTTGCCACACTGATTGATAGAAAAACTAAATCATACTCAGAGTCCACCAGAAAAGTTTTCAAAAGAATTCTAAACTGTCACACTGTTACAAAAATCCCCTTCCCTAACTATAATAACAAACAGTTGTGCTACTATAACAGTTAATATTTATTAGTTTACATTATATACTGCAACGTAAGGAAGCAGTGGAATTTTAATGTAGGCTTTGGTATTGCTCATGCTTCTGTAAAACAAATAAAGTACAGTCTGGCCCTGGAAATAAAGGCTTTGATTCTCAGAAGCTTAGAGCTGTCCATGAAGGACAGAGACCAAGTTGGATAACAATGTTCTGCCAGCATAAAATCAGCCTGAAGTTTAATTTACCTAACAATCTAGACACAAACTCCACTGAAGGAAAAGATCCAGCTGTGTGTGAATTCTGGTTCCAATTCTGAACACTGAACAACTTTATGTAAGTAACCTAGAAAACTCAATTTGAAAAAGAAAACTCTGTACTTAGCAGGACAGTAGTAATGAATCATTAGCACCAGTGACAAGCCCTGTACCAGCAGAGCTTTGAGCTCGTGCCAAAGACGAACTTAATATCACTTAACACATTAGAGTTTGCCGTGCTCACTCATATACAACAACCAACATAACAGCACATCAGTCCTTCACTGCAGTTTTTAGACACTACTAGAAGTCAGATAATTCACTAAACTGTAAGCATCCCTCCTTCAGGTTAAAACAGATAAGTCATGCCTCCTGCTTCTGGAGGCAACAGCACAAGAGTGCACTGTATCCTTCACGGTATCCCATCTGCTTTGATTTTCCTATTCAGAAAGGGTGACAAGTGGCTGTGATACAAGATCACCCTGATCCTGCAACTCATGCTCTGGACCTGCAGCAGGAGATTAAGCTCTCCATGACTGTAGGTGCATTTCTGATGGGCAGAGAAGGATATGTTAGATGGGATCGCTGACCTGCCGGGTAGAGAAGGTGTCTCAGATAGATTTCCAAGTATTACTCCAAATCAAACAGCAGCAAGGTCACACAACAACAGTTGAGATTATCATGGAGATGCAGAATTTGGAAATAATGTGAAGCACGGGCCTGACCAAGACTCAGCTTGGCTTGTCACGACATAGGTACAGGATCCACCAGGAAGCCCCACCTCCTCTATCAGGAAGATGCAGGTGAGTTTCCCAAGAAAGCTGAGGTTTTGACATATCCAATCTTCCATCAGCTCATGAAGGCAGCAGGATTGCAGTGAAGCCAAAGGGACTGACTCAATGAATATACCAGTAGGAATTAGTAACTATAACAGAACAAGCAGAGGCAGATTGGCAGCATCAGACTGACCACCCCAGGGTGTTGTGGACAATACGAGTTCATGTGGGTTTGAGGTGAAATTAGACAAATTCAAAGAAACAAGGATTACTAGGATACATATAATCCATTGGCAGGTCTGAGACAGTACCCTGGGGAAAGTTCCACCCATGATAAAGCTGTGGTCCTGTACTTCCCCTTCAGTTCACTGTTGCTCATTGTCAGAAACAGGTACAAAGTTAGGTGGGCATTTGACTTTGTGCAAATATTCCTATATTCTGTCAGATTTGGTCTAAAGATATTCAGTATATGCTCAGCTGATATGTAGAAGAGCAGCCTGTACACTAGAGACAGAAAAGCTTTGTTCAGGAAGGAAAGGTACCCAGTTAAATGAATCAATGGATCTTGCAGAATACAGAAAATTCCTAAATTGCAAGGGGTTTTCTGCAATTAGTGTGCTGTAAGTTAAGGCAGTGCTGTATAACAGGAGAGCAGGGAAGTCCATCCAGCTGCTTCAGTAAGACCTGCTAAGCATCTCTTTGAAGATTTGATGTCATAACTCTGAAAGCAAATTCCAACCAGAGCAAGTTCACAGTGGTTGTGCAAACTCACCACACTTGGATGCATCTGCAGGTGACCCTTCGAGTTTATAAAATTTATCTGCATTTTCATCAGTAATGCTATTTGTAAAGTATCATCCTTCAAGGCTTATTCATCCCCCAGACCCATTTATAACAGGACCTTCTGCTACAAATGTATGCTGAATTTTTCATATCACATTTGCCAATTAATCCTTTCCTTCGGGCCTCTGAAGGTAAACACTGAGATAAGAAGGAAATCAAAATAGGCTTTATGTGTAAAACAATAGATCTTGAAACCTTCGAAAACATTTATACATCTTATACAGCCTCCAACCATAAGATCAGGTACACGTTAGAAAGCATTTCCCTCTGGGAAATCAGAGGAAACCAAAACAGAGAGAAGTCAAGCCCAAGATAAGACAGAGCCCTGCTTTCTGTGTGACACATTAGGCTGCAAGTGCCCAAGCTGCAAGCAGAGGTGCAGATTGGCTGCTGTCTGCCACAGGACAGCACAGCCTTTACCCAAGGCACACGGAAGCTGCAGGAAGGTAACAGAAGCAGGAATAAATGCCTGCAGTAAGCCCCTGCAGCTGTGCCTTCAGTGTGCAAGCTCCTCACATATGCCATTAGCCCCTCTACCTCACAAGCAGAAGGGCTATAGCAAAATTCAGATAAGAATAAAGGGTTTGCAAGCAAGGTACAAAGCCCAGTTAGGCAATTGTTCCCTGTCAGTTAGAAATAGGGAAGCACAGGCATTTCTGGCATCACTGACTCCATTGTTCCTTCAGGTTAGTAACACCAGTGGAGAATGATGCCCCCTTTGCCTGACACAAATGAGCTCTTTTCAGATCAACCCAAACTGAAGTTGGAACAAGGTGGAACTGCATCAGCAAAATGACAGCCCGGTAGCTGCTTCCTGTCCTGCTCCCAGGCCACTGCTTGAAAACACGGTCCAGATCACTTTAACTTTCATCAAAGCCCATCTGAACAAGCTGCCATATAATATTAATCTAATATAGAGCCCAGGTCCTTCTCAGCATATGTGAGACTGCAGTAGTTCCTTGGGTCTAGACACAATCAGCCTCAAGCACTACTCAAAGAGATTTTATTTCATTATTATACAGCCATGCTTGCAAGACACAAAGGTAGCTTCCAGAGTCCTCCTCCATCATTAGCATCAGATGCACTAAATCTGTTAAAGGACTGACTTACTCAGGACTAGAGCATCCTCACAAAGAGCAGTGCAACCTGTGTGCTCACAAAATATCTGTTACAGCACCCATAGCTGATGCTATAAATCAACTATAGTGGTGAAAGCTCCTTGCCTTTTAGGGAAAAAAAAAAAAAGAAAGAAAAGAGACAGAACTAGAAGGGGAAGGGAAAACGCTCTCCTGTGGCTATCCAGGACAAGAAGTGATGGTGTCCCCAAATGAGCATCCTTTCCAGGCACATCTCCAGTGCAGCATCACTTCTCCCCATCCTTTTCCCACAGAAAAAGATCAGAACACATGCTGAGCAGGGGCAGGTGCTATGTGCCAGTTCTGTTCTCACACCATTGGGTGCCCTCAGGTAAAAGCAAGAGCTGCAGCCCAGCAAGTAATGCTCACAGCTGTGGATTGTCACTTCAGGCTGAGTGCAAGGCCATGAGAATAACACAAAAAACAAGGGAAAGGAAATAATGCCCCAGAGGCTCTGCAAAAGCAGAGTCATGGCAGCCTGAAGGCCAGGGCATGGAGTTGCCTGTGCAAGGCAGCTTATGAAGCCACAAAGAGAAGGCCATGAGCAATACAAGGGGCTGAGGCATCCAATACACTGTGCAACAACTGTGCTGAACAATCAGCTGTAAAACAAGAAGCAGTACTACCATTTAGCTTGGATCACAACCTGGGATATTAGCAGGTCTGTCGAGTAAATACTTGTTAAATACAACCTTCAGTGTACTCAGTGGAGGAGGAGATGTATTTACAGCAACTACTGCTACTTCTGCCTTGATAGCATATCCTCTGTCTTCACCAAGATCCCAGCTTATACTTCACTGCATTTCCAGATGACAGTGTTGCCCATTGTCAGCCATAAAATTATGACTAAAACAAGCCAAGGAAGTGATGACACAGTTTTAACTGGAAAACTGTCAAGTAATTAACCTCTCTGCTGTAACCATGCAATAGTTTTGTCAGAGAGAGCCCCCACACACACATCCTTAGCTATGTGCTGAGGTGTGAGGAAAGGTATGAGATGTGTGACCCTGTGGGCTTGTTGGTGCTCAGAAGGCTCCTCATTGCAGATTCCCTGGGACTCTGCATCAGCAGCTGCACTGCTACAATAACTGTATGGCATAACAGGGTCCAGCAAACCCTGGGCTGATCTATTTAGAAGAGGCAGACCTGCACTGTCTGCAGCACAGCTCTGTGCTCCTGGCTCCTTTTAGTGAGAGTATGCTTCACTGAAGGGTGTGCATTTTCCTCAGAAAACTGGCACTGTGTCAAGTAGTGGGCAGGATGGGCTGGCCACCACAGAAACACCATTGAAACTGTTTTCTTAGCACTTCCTTTCCCTTCTGCACTTAGCACACCACCTGGGCTGGAAAATGAAAATGCAGGAAGACAGACAGGCAGCAAAATTCAGCTCTGTATTCCCCCATAATCAGGTTTAATTCACAAACTCCCTGCATGACCTTTGAAAGCCTGCTCCTGGGAGATTTTTCTGCAATGCATTCAGATACCTAAAGCTACAGAAAGGTTTTCAGCAGTATTTCCACAAGATCAAGGAGTTCAATTATTTTAATGTAGAAAAGTATGCAAAGAACAGAACAAAACACACATGCAAAACCATAAGCAACCTCTCTGAATTCCTTTGGAAATGTGACAGTATGTGCTTCAGGTTCCCATCCATAAAATAAGGGACACAGTACATACACAGAGCTGTCATGAGTGTAAACAAAATGCACTGTCATACTACCCAAGGTGCCTTGCAGTATCTTGAATAGATATCTTCCCTCCTCCCTCTCACCAGCATGGAAAGCAGGCAGGAATGGGATTTCATTACAGTGTTTGAATTCCCTAGAGAGACTAATTACTTATTTGAACTAAGCACAAGAAGTACCCAGCTCATTCACTGCACATCCCAGTTAAAGACATGACCAACATAGCAAAAGGAAACAAAAGAAGTAGCTGTAGCCTGCAAATGAACAGTGTTCCCTCATTCAGCATTCCAAGGAAAAATAAAATAATCCAGCACTCCAATATTCTTTGATCAGCTTTTCTCCCACAAAGCAGGGTCTAATGAAGTCCACATTTATACACAAGATTACCTTCAGTTAGGAAAGGCAAAAGCATGTACTAACTGCCAGTCAAAGACGAAGGCTCCCATTGCTTTCACAAACCTCTCAAAAAAAAAATAATTGAAATAGAACAGCAAACATAATTCAGAAACTGCTGACCAGAGGAGACCATCAGGTTAGCATATTCTGTAGCATCATAAAACACTTGTACAGAAACAAGATTATTAGACTGAGAAGTACTTTAATATCTTATGATCTTTCTTTTACATGTTGTAAATTTCTTGATGTTTGGGGAAAGTGAGTGCACACAAGTCCATGTGACTTTCCAGGAACAGATCCAAGCATGAGGCTTCTCAGAAACAGATTTGTTTCCTTGTACAAAGAGTACAAGAAGCTCCATTCATGTTTTGTGCCCTCTTCAGACTAGCCAGCAACACCACAAGAACTCCTAGCAAGCTTGCAATGGCTCTAAAACCTGTCCACTGCTGAGACTGAGCATTCAGGGGATACCAAGCAGGGATCCCACCCAAGCAACAGTCCCAGCCCACAGAAAGGAAACTAAAAGCAAGTAAGCCACATTTCAAGCAGCAGGTTGCCAGGTCAGCAATCCCTGTGACAGAGCCCTCACTGCCACAGGGGGACAGAGCTATTCCTCATGTCAATTGAAGCACTACTATCTATTCACTCTAAGCTCACAAAGGCCCACTCAAAGGCTGGATGAAAAATTCCCCTTGAGACCATTCTGGTGGGCTTTCAACAACCTATCTGCTCCATATGAAAACACACTTTAATAAGTAAGGCATCACTCCTCAGAACTATTTTTCTAGGTGTGACAAACTTCATCAAAGCAGGAAATTACATCCATTAAGACATGCATGCCAGCAGTATTTTCATTGCTTAAAGCAATTAGAGTGCTGTGTAACATCCAGCTCCTGCTGCCCACAGAAAATCAAGGCTGTCCCTTCAGGAGATCAAATAAGCCAAAATATCAAGGGACACTTTTCATTTCAAGGCCAATCCTTCTGCAAGGCCTTGCTATCTCACCCCCTAGGCACACCCATTAGTGGTGGTTTTGGCGCAGTTCCTCAGCTGCAGTTTAAAGCAGTACGGAACACATAATGCTGTCAAACAGCTTTATCTTTTATCCCAGCTACCAAAGAAGAGATGAAATGACATGGCATAAAATCTATAAGCTACAACTGCCCCTCTGGCATTTTCCAAACAAACTTTAACTGGCAGAGTTTGTACTAGTTCAGCCCTTTTTTTGTTTTTGTGTGAACAGTCTTGTCCCTTTCTGTCATGGGGCTCATCTTCACACAGAGCCAGGGCCTGAGTTTGCAGAGGAAGTAATACAAGAAAAAAGCTCCCTGGTTTCTACTCACAGAATGAGCACACTTGGTACGGAAGCATCAGGTTACTACAGGTTTTTTTAAGTAGAAAGCGCATTTTTAAAGGCATCTCTACCAAACATAACACATTTTGGGAAGCTTTTTACACTGAAGGGGTTGGTAGTTTCTATCCCAGCTACCAAGGGAAAATCCATTCCCTGTGTCTTCCACAGTTTCTGAACTCTCCTACAGGGTCACAGAGGGAAAAAGATAACACCTAGTTACCCAATAACAGTGGCAGTAACACATCTGTTCTACAGCCAAGAGCCCCCTGACAGCTATCATGTCCGAGGAACTGTTCCATTATTTCGGATAGATATTTGGGAGATGGAGGCCAGATGGCAGTAGCAGGATAATAGCTGGCAAACATATATAAGTCTTCACGTCTTCCAAGGTACAGAAAGTTTCCATAAATACTCAGTTAAAAATTGCTCTTCCTAGTCATTCCTGCTATTTTCTAATGGCTGCCTGCCTCTGCTATATTTGCACCACAAAATCAACACAGGAGTCTTTGTTAAAAGAGCACAGTCAGAGTGGGACCAGCCAGCTTGGGTATCAGAATCATGCTGAGCACTGCATTTTATTTTTAAGCCTGTTTCATGAACAACCTGAAATAACTTTGGTCTTTCTTATTGTAGATTTTTCTTCTACAGATATCATGTGGTGTGCCTCATACCAAATGATCTATTAATTACCATCCTTGCTACTACTAAGAGCAGAAATCTTATCAGTAGGGTACTGTTGCTTACCGATAAAATAAGGGATGCCTTCAATTACATATAATAAAGATCTGTCAAATTGCACAGACCTACTGGCATTTGTGGATGAGGTTTATATGTGCTTCCTTGACTTTAAAAGGAACCTTCTTGTCCCATCCCCCTTCTCTCTCATGTTCTGACATCCCAATATAGCTACACCATTATTAAGAAGCCACAGTTAAAAGTAGTCTTGCAAGAAAACACAATATTAAACTAAACCAAGATCGGAAGAGCGTCG
>JAYDZK010000001.1:20705576-20747282 GCA_034509185.1 Euphonia xanthogaster | reverse complement strand
GACGCTCTTCCGATCTGGGAAAGAAAATAAAAGGGAGGGTTGGGAAGAATCAAGAGACCACCCCCAGTCTCTTCCCTGCCTTGAAGCCTGTGCCCAGCAAACCACCCAGTCACACTGGTGCTAGTTAAGCTTCAGAGGTGACACACAGCTGCTGAGCAGAGGAAATTCTGCAGAGCTCATGGGTGAAAATGTATGAGGAGCCAGCACAGGAAAAAAGCTAAAGATAACTGCATTCACCACTGATAGTTCTTATCTAGGCAAAGCAGACTTGGCCCAAACTTCAGAGACAGATTTGCAGAGAAGTCTCACCACACCTTAGGGAACAATGCAAAAGATAGGAGATGGCATTCAATTCTTTATCAGTGCCAAGGAGTGGCATAGATATTTGGGGCACACAGAGAGATAAATAGACTTGGCTATGAACACAGTATAAAACAGAGAGATAATAAGCCAGAGCTCTGCTAGACTGAGTTGCAACTGTTTCGTGAAGCAAAGACAGGAGATTTCTATCTGTCAAAGTACAGGCAGCTCAGGTTCACTTTCCCCCACAAAATAGAGACTAGATTTGAGTGCAATAACAGATTACCAAAAGCATTAGATTATCCTTTCTTAATTACTTCAGAAACTTTAGTATCACAGGACCTTAACTACAAACAGCTTCTTCCATGTCTCTTATACGGGAGATTTACTGACAGACAGCTCCATGCACCCCTAAACACAAGGAAATTCAAGCAGGCATATTTAAAGAAGCACAAAGAATAAAAATCAATCCCATGAACAACAAGGAGCCCAGGAATGCTGCAGGACTTTGATTCTCTCTGCTTTCATCCAGTAAGGCTGAACACATCTTCTCACTCATCATCCTGGTATTAGAAGACATTGTGCAAATAGGGCATAACTTCATAGCACTGTGAGGAGTCCTGGTGCTATTCAGAGGTGATGCAGCAGCCATATCCACTAGGATTTGCCATGCCAGACCTGCACAGCACCTACTCGAGGAGATCTATTACCTCTCCCAAAAATTCAGTAATTGTAGCTTTTAAGGTTTAAGAAAGTAGCATTTCTACTGCTTCCCCAGCAAACCTATCAAAGTGATACATCTTACTACCAGGAAATATTATGCAGTAAAATGAAGGCAAACAAATTTATAAATCTCATTAGGGGGATGACTGTGCTCTCTTCCACAGCCTACAATATTGTTTTCAAAAGACAGTCATCCAAATGCCAAAACTGAATTAGCAGTAAAGGGCTTCTGATTGGGAGCTTCCATACAGAGGTGCCAAGCACCAACCAAGATGAGAAACATTCTTTTCTCTCCCCTGTTGGTATAGGGCATCATGAGGTATGATAAACCTGGCTTTTAAGTTTCCCCAGAGCCTCATATCCCAAAGACATAAGATTCCTATTTTCTGTAAACACTAACTTGGATCAGATGGTTTTAAAGAGCACATTATCAGAACAGGCAGTTTCAAAATCCAAATGAAAATATAAGCTCAGTTGTGCAGAAACTGGGATTTAGTTCATGCTGTTCCCAACACTTAAATATTTCTTTCCTGTAAACACATCTTTTAAGATAAGCAAAAATAAAACCCACTTGTACAACACTTCCAGGGCGATAACTGATCCACAAAGAGACTTCAACCACCAGCAAAGCTTGTTTTGATTTCCAAATCTGTTCATATTTGTTTCTGCAGTCCAGGAAACCAAGACACTGCTGGGAGCCCATGGCAGGGGTAGATTTTGACACACAGGTTGGATCCTTTGCTTGCATGCAAGGTTAGATGCCTGACCTCATCCATAGCATGGAACAGAGAAGAGAGATGAGATGTCTTTGTCAGCTTCAGCAGTGCTTTTCTCTGTTTAATTCTGGTACTGCCCTGGATGACTTTGAAAGGGAGATGGGTGCTACCTTCCCATAAGGCACCCATAGTACAGGATATCCAATAAGTAGATTCGGAAGAGTGTTCTCCCAGTACAAAAGGCCTTCGGAAAGAAAATATCAAGGAGGGGAAAGACTTCAAATATGCAATTTTACATATTTTTGAGAAGCAGCAAAGGTAATAGTATATGATTTGTGTATCAACTTCAAACATCCCATGGCTGCCCTGATTAGTAAAGGTTTTAACCAGTCACAATTATTAGTAATTATGTTTTCCAAGAGCAAAAAGCTATCTGGAAATATATTGTTACCCTGTAAAGAAGTAAGGGTTCTATCCCTTATTAATTCATTTCACTGGGCTAAGAGTCCTTGGGGACCTTCAGGGGGTACAGTGGCCTTAGCCAGCTTCTGTCCAGAATGTACTTCTGCAAACAAACTACCCAAGAAACCAGCATACAACTAATTACAAATGCTGTTATCTACACTCAGCATAGCAGATATCATTGCATGAGATTTCAGGCAACTTACTGAAGTCTAACTGATTAGAAAATGCATTAGCAAGTCAACATATCATCAGTAGTAAATATAACAGCACTAAAAAAGCTTTTCCAAAAAGACAGAGAACCTACAAAACATATATGAGCTTAATGCAATTGATGATTTGATGATTTCACATAAGGATTTTGCTAGAACTGCAGAGCTTTGGGTGCTAACTTAAAATACATGAATAATACACATTATAATAAAACTAGCACAAATAGGCAGGCCTGCAGTAATTGGTGCTGAAATTGCAGATCTAACTAACAGTATTTTTATTACATGTCATGCTGCCCAGGTAGCAAATGCTCCCCATCTTGAGGGGTGAGATGAATCAATCAAAAATCTCATATTTGGCTTTCCATTTTTTATTTCCAAAACAGTCTGCTCCTGGAAATGACATCTTTCAACAAATTCACCAGTGCATAATATACTTACTTCTCAAGAAAGGATGTGGAGTTAGTGTCCTAAACCAGATAGTCTAACCTGAACAAAGTTGCAGTATTAGGCATTGATCATAGAACAGATCTCCCCTTGGACATCCAAGATCCGGCCATAGTTAGGAACAGCTGCACACCAAGAAAGAACTGTAAATTTCACAAGAACAAGAGGAGCCTGCACTGGTGATCTTTCAAACTGGTTTCCCTCGAAGAACAGCCACAGCACACTCATTAAGTGCTAACACATCCCACCTACTAACAAGAGACAGACTCAAGACAATACATATTCATGTTATATGGGTACTTATTAGTACATGACAACCACAAGAAGCAAAAAAAAAAAATCACAGACAGCTTTCTCATGCCCCACACACTCGGTGGCTTTACATGGCTTTAACATCAGCCAGCAACACATTGCAGAGCCTGTCAGCAATGCAGCAGCTTGGTTCAGCTGCACACCCTCACAAATCTTCAATGAGGACTTGAAAGCAAGAGGCTGCATTGTGGAAGAAGAGTTGATGGCCTCACTTGATTCCCCCGCAGAAAGCCATCTGCCTTCCAGGAATTGCATGAGACAGCAGCTGGCAACACCAATACTTTTTGTCTCCTACGTGAAGCAAACACTCAGTTCTATTGCTATTTTTCCCTGTTTCCCCCACAGGCTCTTCCTTCTCCATATGCTGCAGAGCAGCTTTGTTTTCCGCACAGCTAAATGAACTCACTTGAACAGGGAAACCAAATTCCACCACCACTCTGCTAATTGCTCCCCCACCTCTACAGAAGAATGTGTACCTTCTACATAAACAAGTTGAAGTTACTTTTAATCTAGTTACACTCTGATTCCTCAGCATCCTATGGCAATCACAAAGCATTCCACATCACCACCAGAGCAGGTAAATAACTACTCAGATATTCATAAGAGTGCCTCCCACCTGAGGCAAGGCCTGCATTACAGTGCAGTCATTGCAGGAAAACCTCAAGGCAGGTATCCCCTGAGTAACATGGAAGGCATTGCTCCTTTAACTGCCCATGTCCTGGCTCTTAACCTGCTCTATTTCATTACATACAGACTGAAATTTGTGCCCAAAAATTAGTAGGTCATAGAAATGAGAAGCTAATTTATGGAAATGCATGTGCTGAACGCAGCTCACTTTTCTCTCTTTAGCACATCCTGTATGCGGCACAGGGACAGCCTCATTACTGAGAGAAACAAGATGAACTGATTAAATATTTCATAGCTGTAGTTACAATAAATATGTTGTTAGTTGGGAAATAAAAATTGAGGGCAACCAATGATGCACTGGGGTATTTTTTGCAGACAGGCAGTTTTCAGTTCTATTTTTACCACCTTTGGGGGCTACAGTTCAGCCGG
Source organism: Euphonia xanthogaster (assembly GCA_034509185.1). NCBI lineage: Eukaryota > Metazoa > Chordata > Aves > Passeriformes > Fringillidae > Euphonia > Euphonia xanthogaster. The sequence continues at coordinate 20,743,054 of JAYDZK010000001.1, read as the reverse complement.
TGGAGTAGCTCATCTACATCACCCAGACACATCTCTGTGACGCCATCCTGGGTGAGCACCACAAAGGACTACTCTGATCACGTACAGCTGCAAGCTACGTGGGTCTCCGAGCAAAGAAAGGCAGAGGAGGATTTCTGCCTGTCAGAAAGAGGGGAAAAAAAGCCCCGAGAGCTGGATTAAGCATCTGGAAAATTACTGCAGCCTCACAGCTTTTGCTGCCTGGTACCCGGGTGAGTCATCACCGGTTGCGCGGCAACTGCTGCTTTCCTCCTCCAGCCGCTGATCCATTTTGTCTGTGTGCAGGTCCCCTGAAAGCAGGAGGTGCACAGATAATGCAACAAAGACACAGAAACTACGATCCAAGGGTATTTACATTTTGAATGTACTAGTTCTGGGGTTTACAGAAGGAGAAATAAGAGTTGGGGCAGAAGGGCAGTGACAGCAAATGCTTGGTTTGAGTCCACTCATACCACTGCCAGACAGGCATGGCTAACAAATTACCCTGCTCTCATTTTCCACTAACCAAAACTTATAAATAAAATTATATGCTCTCCGAGACATTAACATACAATGTTCATCCCTGTCAGATGCTCCATAATTTAAACTCACGCTCTGAAGCGGGGGCTGGCACAGCCCAATGCACAGATGCAAAAGCCAGCCAAAATGTTAATGCTTCTCCACCCAACCCCTCCCCTCCAGCCTTGACAAAATGACCCCAGGCAAGGCAGGTCATCTTGGAAATACCCTATTCACTTCTTATGTGCAAAGACAGGGATGTAGAGGGTTTGGAACTTTGTAGCTAAGCAATATTCAAGTCCTTCAGCACCTATCAGTTAACCCTTCTCTACCAAAATTCTGGGTTAAATGGGGTGGATGCTAGGTTACCTCTGCTGAAACAAGGAAATCTGAGTATTTGTCAACTCTGTGCGTATCATAGAGCTCACATAGTACTTTTCATGAAGTATTGGTTTTTGAACCTTCTTTTTTAACTAACTTATTCCCTGAGGCAGTTTAAAATGGCTACTGCTAAGAATCTGATGCTGTCATGTCAGCGTAATGAATGGCCCTGCCATGCACTTGTCCAAGATTATCTACAGGAATGCGAAAACTACTGATAAGGCAAACCTCCCTGTGAGACAGAAAAGGCAAAGTCAGCCAGGGCAGCATTTCCGCTGCAAGCAGAGACAAGCCTCATGTTTGTCATACTGATTTTAATATTGATCCTTGACTGGTGTGCTCATATAGTAGACACGCTTGAACCTTAGAATATCCAAACCTTACAACCACCCATCCAGCTCTCATTTCAATTATCTATATATATATATATCAGCTTAAGGTGCTACTCTTCAGAGCCATTTAAGAACTGAATGGAGAACACAGATTTTTCCCTCGTACAAACTCTTTTGACCCAGTTCCCAAGATGGGAAGAAGAGAAGTCACATAGGCACATCAAAGCCTGAATGAGTTACAAATCACTTATCTGCCAGGTTTGCTTCCAAGCATATCATCGGAAGAAGATTTGCATCTAGGTGCAAGTTATCTAAGACAGGAGATTCTGCACTGGCAGGACAGGCTACCTTAAAGCACAGTAGCAACCTAATGGTAACTTGAAGCTAAGATATTACAGCCTCCCTCCCCCTCCTGCTACCTCCCGCCTGCTCTTTTTTTTTTTTTTTTTTTCTTTTATTAAGTTTTTGAAGCAATCCAGTAGGCAGACATGCCTTTTCAGCAGGAGGCACTTCGCCCTAGTTTACCTCCCAGACTAGCTTTAAAATTCAAGCATCAGCTTAGGTACAATATTTAGGTATTTTTTTGTGAAAGGGTAGATGGGGTAAGCTGTTCTTTTCTCCTGAGTTTTTTCTTGGGGAGAACAATCAGATATTTTTAAAATTTCTCTTCTTTATGTATAGATATCATATCACCTTGTGATATGATATATGAACATAACCATGACCCATTCATTTAAAATTGCTTTTGAAGTTATGGCTTCTCTGCACAAAACCAATCTTTGCTACCATCCTTCGACAAAGTTTGTTTTGACCATGCAGACTGTGACTTTTTTGCTGGTGACCTCTAAACTGCTGCAACTCACAAATTTCTGTTTCTTTCCTTCTCCAGCATCATGCAGTAATCAAATTATGAAAACAAGTCACACAGAGCAGCAAGACAACAGCAACAAGGATTAAAATTTCTGTAATCCCACCAGGGAAATACTTTCAACAAAGCATTACAGCCCATCTTATATTTAGGCCCAGTGACAGTTTCAAAACAAAAACCAACCAATCTGCTTTGCAGTCTCCCAGTAGCAGAACTGGAAGTCAAGGAAAACAGCTACTTTTATTATAAGGAGTCATGGTCCAAGCCTGCCCTACAGACTGACCAGAGAAGCCACAAGGGTGAAAAATGTGCCCAAAGGTTCCTGTCAGATGGCACTCGCAGGTCTGGGAGGATGAGCTGGTGAAAAGATGTCTGCGATATGGGAGAGGCTGAGTATCTTTGAGCTAGAACAGTTGCTGTACAGTGCGAATGGCAGCTGACCCTTCAGCCACTCAGTAAGGGGGTCATAGCAAAAAGAAAGCAGAAGTGACTGTGAAAGCTTTGCAAAAAATGAAACATAATTTAGTCTTTCATGTCCAGTACTTTGGCATAAACAGCTGAAGAGACAAGAGTGTCTAAGCTCTTTGGATCTCATATGAAAGCACTGGACTATTTTGCTGACAATGCAAAGCATAAGCCTAGTATGACCTCTCAGGTCAAACTCCAAAGTATGACATCCATCACACTCCCCTACAAAGGAGAAGTTTCCAGCAGGACTACACTGGTATGGTTTTAATACTACTCTGCACAAAAACTTCATCTTCAGTACAGACACCTTTTTCTGGTGCCATTTACATCGCTTTGGACACCCACAGAGGGAATCACAGGAAGACCAGCACAAATTCTAACCCATAAACTGGACACGCTCTCCTGTTCTTTCCCAGGGCTGGGGGCAGGGAGAAGAGAGAGAAGTGAGGAATATGGGACTTTCCACTCATACTAGAACTAATTCCAGCTGTCAACAGTAGTTTCTTATTTGTGATATCAGAGAAGGACAAAGTGGGTGCTGGCTACCTTCCTGAATTCATCAAGCATTTTGCAATTCATCCAAATTTCATTTCACGGTTTAAATTCCCTTAATATGTTAACAGATAATTCCAGGCCTGAGGGCAGAACTGAAGGAAGACTGCAAAGCTCAAGTCTCAAAGACTGAGCCTTACAGAGTGACATGGTTTCAGCAGTGAGAAACTTTCCTTATCTTCGTTACTTTACTGATTTCTAGAATGAAGCTGCATCCTTTTGTCTCAGATGAGAAAGGCGGGGAGAAATACTTTAGCTCCCTGTAGCACAGGTGAAAAGATATTATTAGTTCTTTCCACTCAGTCCTTAGCAGCGTGAGGAGATCCCTCAGCTGATGCTCTACCTTTGAAGCAGCCAAAAGCAAATTAGCACAGCAAGTTTTCTGACCTGGTCAAAGTTCAGAAGGTTTTGCAGAACAGGCAGGCTGCATCACACACTTGCAGGAAAGGTAATTGCCATCTGTTCCAATCATACCAGAAGGACATTTGGCTTAAAAATGGAGTTAATAAATTCAAGAACCGTGTTGTAAGGCTGCATGCTGACCCAGATGCACCTCCAAAATATATGTATTTTTCAATAATGGTCACAGAGAGCTTACAGGCTTACACTGCCCATGTTGGCAAAGAAACACCACTATCAGTTCTTAGACACCAAATCACTATGAGGCTGTTGAGTTATTGCAGTTATTTCATACCAAAGGCAGACAAGCACTTCCTGAATCACCTAAATGAGACAGGAACACTGCTTTACTAGGGAGAATAAGATTAGCTTAAGTTTGAGATATGTATCAGAAGGAGATACAGGGGGGATGTAAAATTCTTCAAGCAAAAGCTGCTGGTGCCAAAAGTTCACAGAAGATCAACAGTTTATAAAAATAGAATAAGATCCAATGTCATATAGCAACTGCCATATCTGAAACTTCTGAAAGCCCTGTACCAAATCATCAGGCAAAACATGATAATTTAAGGCACATTAATGTGATCCTGCATGCACAGTACAGGAATAAATATCTTAGACACCATCAAGAAGTCCAGAAGAAATCATCATGTTTCATATTAACTAAGCAAATTCTGTGTGAAGATGAAGTAGCAGTGAGAAGATAGGCTATTAAAGACTTCATTTTAAATCCAGGCTTATAACCCATGAAATCCAAAGCTACTGCCAGAAAAAAGGTACTTCATATAAACTGAAGCATATATGATTTAATTAATCCTAAAAATAGGAGATATTTTAGAAAAAATAGATCTCTCAAGCTCCAGAATTGCTGTATGAATAGAAGTAACAAACATCTTTTCATATAAAAAGTTGGGGGGGAAAGACCAAACAAACAAGAAATCATCCAGAAAAAAAAAAGACAAAAGAAACCCTTCTTCATACCAGGAAGATTATTTAGGGACAGAGTGCATACACACTAGAAAATAAAACTGAATATAAATACAATTAAATTAATCTCACTCCATTTGATTTGATAATGAAGACAAAAACACAAACAAACATACAGGCCGCTGAATAATGCATGCTGTTCTTCCACTCCAGGGAGAATATTAATACATATAAAATGAAAAATGTTATTTGTAGCTGGCCTCTAAAAATAGAACAAGTTGTTTTCAAGAAGCATGGGAGAAGAAATTAAGATGTTTAGATTCCTAAGTATGCTTCAATTTATTCTTTCACTATCATTGGACTGGTGCTAAAACCATCCCAAAGATTTTGACAACTTGGCCTCAGCATGAACAGTACCTCCATCGATTCTCAACAGTATTTGGTTAGTAGTCATTGGCAAGGAAAGGAGGATTTTGAACACATCCACATATGCCAGTTTCTCATCTCAGCCCTTGGACTTTTTGCTTAGACTGTCAATATGAAGACAAAAGAAAGCCTGGGGACTTATCCACTTGTATACCCACATTTTCTGTCTGGACCACAAAAGAGCCCAAACCCACTAAAAGCTGTGTTATCCCGCCATCAATACGCAGAGCCATCTAGGCAAGGACTGAATGTTTTCACTTAACACACCTCAAATGATCAATCCCATTTTGCAGCTCTCTGCCACCACCACCAATCCCAGTCCAGGTTAATAATTTTAAGTGTTAGCACCTACCAGTGAAAACTGAGCACAAGGACAGTGCTGATGTGTTACCACAGCAACAGTTATTTATGAACTTGCCCTCTCTTTGCTGCCAAGGGCCATTTGGAGAGCCTCTGCTGCCCTTCAGTGTGGGGAGACTTAGCTGCCTCAGAAACTGATAAGTTAAATTGACATCAGCAGAATGAAAAGAAAACCAATCAGACCCTATTGTATTGCACTAAATAGTTTATTTAGTTGTTTTTGTACTGGGTGTTTGGTGGTTTGTGCTGATCACATGATCTGTCCCATTTTGCCCCAAAAGCCCCAGTGGTAATGGTTTGTCCCAGGTTTACTCCTACCCTTGCACCTTCCTCACTTGTATCCCATTGGCTGTGGCCCTCTTCCTCCACCCTCCATTCCCCTGAGCTTAAATGTCCACGGAGGAGACCCCCAAGTCTTCCTTTTCCTTGGGACATTGCCTGGATCCTGAGGTGACTCCTATGAAGGAATGAAATAGGACTTTGGTCCCAAGGAGAAGAGTGCCTCATGTCTTTTACTTTTGTCCTTGTAAAGGCTGCAAGGGGCCAAGGGTCCAGAGCTAGCCAGATCAGACCCAAATGGCCCCAGGAGGGATCAACCTTTACAAGACCCACTAACTTAAGAGAATGATTGTCTGCAGATGTGAGGATGAGTCTATTTCCGCCAAGGACACCATCTATGGACATCCAGAAGGGATGAAAGCAGTTAAGAGAGTTTTCAAAAGTAACCAAGAGGTAAGCAAACCTAAGGAAGTTTAATGGCCAAGCACAGTACATTACACACTCAGCCAGGTCATCTACATCAGATCTGCAATGCAGAATTGCACACATATTAGATACCAAGGCAGTACTAGCATCCACAACATTCTCCTTCGAACCAGCAAGGCCTTTGAGATGCACTAACCAGAAGCATTTAGCCTTTTCTTACACAGGTTTTTCTTCTATTGTCTCTGAGCAATCCAACACAAGGAAAGACATGTAGGAAAGCAAAGACCCAGTGAAAACTCAGAGCATGAGGCAAAATCACAGCCCTTCCTCCTCTAAAGGATTCTGAAAGCTGGCTTGGAATAACAGAATATAGGTCAGAGGGTGTTTTTCTCTTTAGGGCAGATGGGGGGTTCCCTCTGCAGGCAGAATGGATGAATGATATCCAGCTTGGAAAGGGCTGGTCACGCTTAGGGATGACTCATCTTCCCAGATCAGATACTGATAAGGCTCTTTGTGGATAGTATGCTGTAAATTGCTTTAGGATGCTCTAAGATTAAATACCATAGTATAAATTATTCTAATCACTGGGTGTGGATTTATGAACTGCAGGACAGAAAGCAGCCCCATCCAGTCAGAGGAATAGCTTCTTAAAAAAACCCAAAACATCTTAGGTAAACCCAGCAGTCCTGCAGTCTATTAACAGACAAGTCATGCTAGTCTACTTTTCTTTCATTTCTTGTGCCTCTCCCCAGGACATTTGTATACCCCAGTGTGTGCTATTTCTAGTGACTGCTCAGGAACAAGTCTAACAAGTAGACTACATTCTGCCACCATTAAAAGCTGTCACTTTATAAAAACAATTTTCCTGGGATTGTAGAAATTATTCCCTTGACTGGCATGTCAAGACTTTTGTGCTGATGACTTTCTGTGTCAGCCTGTTAGCTGTTTAATGTTAAGGTGAGTCTTACCAGCATCCTTGGCCCAGCCCTAGGGCTGACGGCTGCTTAAAAGGCAGAAGCAGATGCAGGCTGAGGTCTATAAGCAGCTGAGTCACAGGCTGCAGGAGGTACCTCTAGGCCTACGGTAACAGACCTGTAGAGCCCCACCTCTAAAATATGTCGTTTAAGTAGTGCATCTCACAGGAAAGAAAGTTTGTAACCCCATTTCCAGAAGCCCCTCAGAGTAACCACTGAACACTTATAGTGACCCGTCAGAAATTGCCAGCAAACACTATGCTTGGCAAAAGACTAGAAAGGGAACTTGCAGGCTTACCCCTCTCATTTTATATTGACAGAACCTGCATTCATGCAGACATACCTCACAGCCAACAATGGATCTTCTGAATTTGCCCATTTATTTCTTCTAATGCCACAAAGAAAGAAACATCAAGTGAAAACAAGCTCCACAATTTCCTCATGCACTATGGGAACCAGGAGACTTCAAAAAATCCCCAAACAAACAAGCCACACAGTTCAGGGTGTTTTCTCTGATTACATTAATAAATAGCAATAATCTTTCCCTGTTCATCTTCAGCATATCCCCATATCCCTTATTTATAGCATTCCCCCATATCTTACCCCAGTCCCTTCACTTCCAGGGCAAAGGGTCAAACTAGTTATGTGCTCTTCTATGTCTTTTCTTGCTCTTCTAAAAACTTTTTAAGACAGTTGTTAGGACTGGCTACGGTGTTCAAGAGGTGGGTTACACCACTGACATATACAGCCACAGAACAGATGTTTAACTACCTTTCTCTACAATTCTTAAATCCTGCATGCTTGCCAGACAGTCTATGAAATACCCAGAGTACCTTCAAGAGCTTTCCTGAACGGTAGCAATTACAGCCCATCTGTATCTATATCTATCCAGGCTGATTTTTTTGTTTCTGCCCAGAGGTACTCATAAATCTCAGACATCAGTTTCCTGATGTAATATCATCTGTAACAGATTCAGGTCAGTATAGACAGACAACTCCTCTCTAGGAGCTTGATCAAGGCCCAGTGCATTCATCACCCCAGCTAACAGCAGTCAGAAACTGATGCCATGTTTTAGCCTCGCTGGACAGTGGACAGCCTGCTGAGCTCACATTTTATTCATTCCACCTCACTTATCTCCTTTGTATGGACTGTGGGATTTAGGAAATACTTCTTTCACAGGAGTACACTGCAGAGAGTTCGTACCACTTCACTTTTCCATTTAAGGTGCACACAAGGGAAAATCCAATTTAAAAAATCAATACCAAAATAACTTATACACCTCCTAACCCCAAAGTGCTCAGTGAGGGCCATCGGTTATATTCATTTTGCTCCATTGCACTCAAGCACACTGAAACCTTTAGAGGAAAAACGTGATAGATGTCAGAGAAATCTCAATTTAAATCAAGTACTGCAGCTCTAAAGCTCCCAACTCCCTAGTAGTAGTAGTAAGCTGAAAGCATACACACTGATGGTTAAAACAGGAGCCTATCACAGCTTTCAGATTCACTGAACATCCCTATTAAACTGCTCTTTCTTGCATCCTCCCAGCTCTATCACCAGGATCTTTCCATCCCATGCAAGTCATTAAATAGCCATCTAACACCATCTGCTGGATTTGGAAGAAAAAAAATGATACCAGCAACTCACTGCCAGGCAGAAAGGGAAAAAGATATCACCCCAAACACTGAGGTGTCTGTGGCTCTGCTTTGAATTGGCCCTTCTCCCTCACCCATGCCTTAATTTTGCTTTCTTTCTTCTTTCTGAAAGACAAATCTGGCCTGCTAACACTAACAGGCAATCACAGACAAAAGGCCCCTTGCTCTAGAAGTGTAAATTTTACAGGGGGCCGTGACATGCACTGACACTTCTTGATCACTGACCTGTGCACCAGCTTTACCCATTCCTGATTAAATAACACCAGAAAAAAAACCCAAAAACATACAGCAATCCTGTAAACAAGGCTTCTGCAAAGTCAGGATAGAATCCTGCGGGAGTTGAAAAATGAGCTGGCTTTCTGCTGAAATCTGGGACCTCAGTATGAATCAGAAGCTGGGGATGCGGATCTATGCAGCAAGAAGAAGCAGCCATTACACATTCAGACATTATCTCAGACATCAGCCCCTGGTTTTTAACATCCTGTACAAAGGCCAGAGGACCAGTTCTCACTGCCATGCAAACATGCACTTTTCAAAGACTGGCAGGCATATTTTTAACATCCAATTAGGCAGCTGGCACTGCTTTCAGATGCAAGATGATAGCTTTTAATTAGTTATTTAGGGCAGGAGACTGCACCCTCTTTCTTGTTTGTTCAGGTCAAATTGATTTCACACATCACCTGGCTCCTTACAAGATGTGATGCAATGGTTAAGCTTTTTGTTTTACTGAGGTGACCACTGGCTGAAATTACATCAGGTATAAAGCATACTGTGGAGGTTGAGTTTCCTACTTCCCCCTGCTTTTCTTCCCTCTCTGTTTTCCTACTTCTATACTGGAATTAGGGATGAATCATATGTTCAACAGTCAGACATCAGATTTTATGTAAGGTCCTGGTTAAGTCAGTCAGATACTGGGGGAAAGGACAAGTTTTCTATTGACTCCTATTGCACATCTGTTATGTCAGCACAAATGCTGCCAGGATTTCACCTTTTGCAGGTGAAATGCATCTTCTCCCTTATTCTCCCTCTGCTACAGCTTTTTTATTAGCACCAATAATTTAGCAAAACCTCACAGCAGTAAGCAGGCTGGTTCAGATAAAACTGTAAAAGCTGCAAGAGTCCCGAATCATAGGTTCCCCTCAGCAGCAAGGGGAAATAAAGGTCATTCCTCATGTATCAGTGCTGCCCAAAATGGAAACTTACCTTCTGTGAGAGAAGAAAACATGACCATAGGGTGAATCTGAGGTATTTCCAGAAAAAAAAGGGGTTGGTTTTATGGCACTATACAAAACACTAGTAAGAAAGACTCCTCTGAAATGCTGCAGACAGCTCTGCTCACCAAGTTCAGGATGGATGGATTTCAACTGAGTCACCACAGAAAAGAGCACTAGGATGAACACAGCAACAGAAAAACAAAATACTTCAGAAGGAAGTGAAATCTTGGTTGGGCAGAAAAATTAATAGTGGGATTGCAGTTACAAAATATTTTAATCTGCTTTGACAGCAGCTGCCCATCAGAAAGAAGTCCCACTTGCTCCAGTCCCACAGTGCCCCAGCATCAAGAGAGGGAGATCATAAGTCCACACAGCTCGCTCTGAGGCTGCAGCATGGATAGGCTGGACCAAGGGAGCAGCAGGAATGAGCATCTGAGGAAAAAGCATCTCCTCCTTCAGCAGGAGAAAGACCAAATGAGACGTAGCGTAAAACTGTATTCAGAAGACAATTTGTGAAGTGTTGCCAAGCAAAGCAGGAAAAAAAAAAAAAAAAAAAAAAAGACAACAACAAAAACACAGCCAAAAAACCCAATACCACATTAAAAAAAATGAAAGAAGAAATTATCAATTTCAGCAAAAGGACAGCACCAGTCCAAGAACTAATATTTATAAATTAGCCATAAACACATTTAAGCCAGAAATAAGCTTTCTAAATGTCAGCCTTTTCTCCATGGCCTACTGGGTCCTAAGTGTGAAATAATATTCCAACAAATCTTGATTAGTTTATAAAATGAATCATGCTTTCCTTCCAATGGCAGGGGAATAAAGCATACTCCTGGAGTCCCTGACCTTTCTACATTCCTATGTTGATAATCTATTTATATCAACCTTTCTAACAGAGAAATTATTGAACACATTTAAAGGCCCCAGAAACTAGATTTCTTGCTATAAGCAATATAAAAAGCAAAACAAAAAGACAGACAAACAAAAAAACTGCTCAAGGCAACTCAAACCAAAGATCTGAACTTTGACAAAACATTCTATTGCCAGCTAACCAAATAAAAAAGCAACGTGTCAATTTTGGGCACTAGATTTCTCAGGGCAAAATTAGTGCAATTGACCAGCATATGTTACACAAATGTATTCTTTTGCCTGGGTATTTTCTTGGGTAGGGAGGAACTTCTATAGGAGGAGACAGCAAGGACCTGAGGATATTGAAACACATCAGTTAGAGAATACATCCCGTTTCCTGTCTGCCAGCTAATGTTAAGGGGAGGGTTACACATACGGATTATCCATAGGCACACATGCACACAGCTATCCTAGGGCTAAAATTGACTGGTCTGGAAACTTTAGAGTTTCAAAGGAAAATGCTCAGCTGGTGAAAACCTTTCCACTGCAAAGTGGAATTTCACAGTAACAAAGTCTGCCTCAGAACAACTCAGTTACCTGATCCTCACACCAGTCAGCTCAGCCCTTTTGCCAAGTTACACAGCTGCCTCAAACAGACCAGGGCTTGACACTTACACCTACCCTCAGTTAAACTGCCACACTTCTGTTCTGACATTGCCTTAGTCCTCTGGGCAAGAGGCAGAGTCGGCACCTTCTGCATTTCATACTGCCCTTGGGGACAACTAATGAACAGAAGAGAGCATAAGACATTCAGAGACACAGCATCCAAAGAGCAAAGTCATAACTGTCTGCAATGGCATATATAAACAAAAGAAAGGCAGACTTGTTTCAAAATCTTTTTGATTTGGATTTTTTTTGTTTTGGTTTTTTTTTTTTTTAATTTTATGGTGGTTGGTTTTGATTTGTTGGGTTTTGGGGTTTTTCTGAACCAAGGATTAGCTGTACAGAAAACTGCTTTATTTAATCATTTTTAAAATGTTTTCACTGACCTTGCTGGAAGAAAGAAGAAACTTCATGCATAAATATTTGCAGATGCATACATACACTTCAGTCTTTCTTTCAAGTTAGCTCGCCTGTAGTTTCTAAAACAGTTTCTCTGAAAACTCTTAAAATCTATGGATTTTTGCCCTTTCTAATTAGAGAGTGTAGTTACATGAAAAAATAACCAACTCTTCAGAAGTACAATCACACTTTATTCTTACCAGATCATACAGATCTGGCAGAACTAACATTTGTTTATGTCTTTCCTGCCCCAAAAGAATAATTGGGAAGACTGTATTCCAGACTGACAGAGAGTATAAGACAAATCTCGAAAGAAATTATGTCAAAAATCTCCATTGAAGGAGCTCAGTATACTCAAAGTAAGTTCCTCTTGTTTAATTTTTTAAGCCATAACAATTCTGAATTCCAAAGTGAAAGTCAGTTTAAGCTACAATAGACCCATACAGCTCCCCTTCTGAACATTTTAAGCAACTTCCACCTCTCCAAAACAATTAAATTATATCCATGAAAATAGACCTTTCCCAAAAAGAAAATTTTTGACAAAACCAGCCCTTCATAGTAATTGCAGCAACATATACTGGCCATAAAAAATCTTTACGTCTTTGCATACACACCCAATTTGCCATATTATCATTAAATGCAGATTGACACTCCAGTTATTTGTCATTACATTTGTGACTAGAAGTCCCACTGTTTTTCTGAAAACAAAGCAAAATACATGCTCAGTTTCAGAAGAGTTCAGAGCCTGAAGAAGCAGTTCAAACAAGTACAGGCAACACAGGGATGTTAAGCAGGTTTATACCTCTTTTTCCTTTGCTCCCCTAGAGACCTGGCTCAGAGGGCCAGCACTCCGCAGCTGCCATCATCTAAGTGAGGAACAGCTTCTTTACCAAGCAAAATATAGATTTGAACACTAAAACAGCACTTTCCTACAATGTCCCTCCCTTGGGCCTTTTAGCAGCATCCACAACAGAAGCCAACACCCCATGACCAGGGACATTTTAAGTATGTCATCCTTCTGCAGGTTCAAGTGTCATACCTATTATACAGACAAAGCCACATGCATTTGAAACTGGTCAGGACACACTCATAACTGCCCTGCTGAACCCCTCATTCACCAGCAGAGACTACATAAAAGTGAGACAGAAATTAAACTTCTACAATCCTGCCAGGGGCAGCACAAGAAGAGGATGGGGAGACAAGGGCTGCCCCAGCATAGGCAGGCCTCTTAGCAGCAGGACACAAACTTATCATAGCTGAGCCCAGCAGGCAGAGCAGGACTGGGACAGAAAACACATCCTACCAACAGCCCAGCAAGCATCAAGTCCAGGGAAGTCAAACACCAACTCAAGAGTCCGAGCACATAACTCTCTAAAATAGCCCAGGTAGGAACTAATACCCGCAGGCTGAGCTTAAATAAGGCTCCAGGATTGTGGGTGGAGGCTCCAGGTGGGGAGGTGGGGCTGGTCAGGACAACTGAGGCTAATGAGTGAACCCAGGAATCTGTCAAAAGCTAAGGTCACAGTGTATTTTTGTGTTTTAAATTAGGCACTTTGTAAGTGTCTCATCACCAGAAGTAATGGTGAAGTATTTTACCATATCCTCTCTGAAAAGCAATCTCATAGTAAAATGCAGTAAGTACAGGATACAGCAGCCAGCAAGCACACTGTGCCTGTGGAATTTGACTCTTCACTCCTTTTCTAGGAGCGCTGTGCCAGCTACAGCCATAGGCATCACAGTGACATGGGGACACAAACTCCAGACCTGACCAGTAAAACAGCACTTTTTGCAACAGATTTTCTGCAAGAGCACCTCCATCCTCACAGCATTTGGTACTCCTGGTGATGACACCCAGTGCAACACAGAAAGCCTACAGTCTGTCCTGGTCCAGGGCTGCATCTGACCTCCATACAAGACTTGTCACAAAAGTAAAGGTGAGGTGAATTACATGGAAGCTTCCCTGATTTTTCCCAGAGCAACCTAGAACAACAGAAGACAGCTTTACCTCAATTTCACTGCAAATGTAGAGCCTAGCAAACAGATTTCTAAAACATTTTTAGGGACATTGCTCCCCACAGCAGATTACTTGGACGCATTGCTTCCTTCTCAGAGTCAAGTTGTGTTTTGAGCGCAGCGATGATGTCTTGTTCAGAGCACAACTCACAGGCTTTAGAGTATTAAGACCACAGTGCTACTGATTCTGCCTCTGCTGGCGATACACACACAAACTCTCAAGGATATGGAATTTTTACATGAAAGACTACACCAAAATGGCCCAGCAAGACAAGAACTCATTTTGTTAGTTCTGTACATATGGGCAGTAAGAGGAACTCCTACCCCAGAGGTCTTCCACTACAGAGGTTGAGAGGAAGGTAAAATGCCCAGTTTTCAGATAAGAAACTGAGATGTTTGAGGCAACACTGCCACTGAGACAATAAGAAGATGCTCAGGCACCTGACCTATGAGGCTTAGTAACTCAAAGTCCTACAGAAAGTTTATGAAAACTGTAGGTGTTCAGTCCATACAATTCACATCCTCCCCTAGTTCCATTAATTCTTCATTTAAAAAAATGAGCTATCCATAAAAATGCCTCATAATTTATGTTTTGACAACTTCTCAAAATGAGACACTTCCAAACAACAAAGCAAGCATTATCATCTTGGTGGTAAGGATTGTTATTTATTGTTGCTGTAGACCTACCAGGCTATGACTCACAACAGCTACAACCATTAGGTAGAAACAGTGTATTTGTACCAGTGAGTTAAATTTAGTAGGTTTATTTTTAACTTGTATAGCCAGTATACATGGCTGAAATATAAAAATGGTTAAATATTAGCAATTGTTACCAAGCTTATTTTAAGAACAAGCAGAAACACAGAGCCCAAATGAGCTGTGCAGAGGACCTGCCCAAGGATGAGAACTCAGAACCAGCTTCACAACAAAGCTACACCCAAGTGCTGAACCAAGCACCCGATGTGGACAAACAGTAGCAGCAGCTAAGCTTAAACTGACAAAGCCAGAGGTGTTTGTCTTGATGGGCACCCAGGACTGGCTCACAGGAAACATCTGGGCTCACACTGGAGAACTCAGGCAGGGGGTGTTTATCACTCTCTGGTTTTCTGCCTGTCAGGGAGCATAGGGACATTCCCTTAAGACTCCACAGTCATGGAAGAGAACACCTGAAGCCACATGTTAAGCCTTTCTCTTGGCTTGAGTGGGGTGTTGCCAGAGCAGCCCATCTCCCAAAGAGATACAGTGAAGCACAAGAGAGAGAAGGGACTTTTTGGGATGAGGACACACAGGCTGTTGAGCACGCCCCCCTACAGAGCAGCAGGCACCAGCCTTCCATTTGGGGTCACAAAGGGATGTGTCTGGGGAGCTGTGGGCTCTAAGAGAAGACCTGCTCCACACCTCCTTGGGCATAGCCAGAGGCACTTCCTTGCCTTTCTGGGACACCCATGTCCCAGAGCCAGGAAAATAAACCATGAGGGAAACACCTGAGACAAAAGGCACCTGCCTCAGGCTGGCAGGAAGGCTGAGGAGAAGCCCCAGTCCAGGGGCCACTGGAGGCCCTAGGAAGGGTTTAAGGGCAGGCTCCCAGGACAGGGACACCAAGGCCCAGTGGCAGCTGCAGACCACGGGGCAGGACCTGCAGCATCAGAAGCAACCAGGTTGTCCTGACATCTCAGGTTTTTACCTTATAGCTCTTCTCCTTTCATTAGCCACTTCCCTCTGCTGTCACAGCACATATCGCAGTCAAGATTGCCACAATCCACAGAGCATCACCATACAATACGAGAGAGCTTTAAGCATCCCCATACAGAGCAACACCATACTCCATCAGAAGGCTCCAAGCACCTACCCTTCTTGTTCTTTAGCCAAACCTTTTATACCCTTCGTCTTACATTCATTGCACCTGTGTGCCCTCTGTTCCCTTTGGTGGTTGGTCAGTGCACCCGGGCACTCCATGTCTCGTAGCTTTCAATGCTGGTCACCTGCTTTTCACAGCTGTAGCCCATTAGGGATGAGGCTCGGCCATAGCCCCACTCCCAGTCACCACAAACTATGTACCTACACTCCACTTCTTTTCGAATATGCTTAAAGGAGGTGTCACAAAAACCACCCTGCATCCTCATATTTAGTAGGTGAGTACAGTGCTAAAGTGCAAAAACTGAAAATAAAGGATTTCTTCCTCTAATAATATGGAGATTTGCATGGAGCTGTGTTCCCAAGCCCTGGCCCCATGGCTGTCCTGGGGAGAGGCCTGAGGGGTACCAGCCATGTACCCAGCATTGCTTCTGGCAGGAAAAAAACCTACTGTGTAGGCTTCGTGATCAAATCAGGTTAAAAATTACAAACTATCATTAATACCAGGTAGCATATCTACCCTCAAAAGAACTCAAAAGAGCTATTCCAGTCTTGTAGTTTATTTCTTTTCCACAAAGTCAGGAAGTGATTTTATCAAAACATATATAAAAACTGCAGAGAGGGCTCTTTGCTCTCTTTGCTCTCTTTTCATGATGCCATTTCAGTTACTGCTTACAACAACCAGGGAAATACTCATTCAGAAATTACCCTTGTATGGGTTTTAATGCCAAGCAGAAATCTGCAGAGAAACAAGTGTACTAAAGTAAAACCAAATCCATAGTAATTGTTTATTAGGAGAGGAACAGTTTTATACACAGTTTAAGGGAATCTGCCTCCCACAGAAGAGCGCTGCAGCCAGCATCCCAGCCTGTTACTTCACTGTGGAGAAGTCCATTGTGCTGAGAAAGGAAAGCTGTGAAGATAGAACAGCAGTTTTTCTTGGGAACAGTTAATGAAAACTTTCTCCAGTGCTTCTGCTGCTTAGAAGTAATCTGTGCAAACCAGATAGAAGTTCCTAAATCATTTATCAGAGTTGTGAAATTATAGATCAGAATCACAGATCTCAAGCTGGAAGGAACCCATAAGGATTGAGTCCTACTTCCTGCTCCTTGCAGGATTCACCAACACGAAACCTGAGATCAGTATACTCCCTGCTATCCTGAAGCCCAAGGCTTTGGGCTACAAATACCAGCTTGTACTGAGATGGGGGCATGGGTAGTGAGTAAAAAGCGTATTTTTATCTTTCTGTGTAATTTCTCAGGGTCATGCTAAATCAGATTTTCTGCAATGACAAAGACTTAGCTCAGTTTTGAGATCTCAGAACTTTTTGCCTCCTGTGACATGAATCATCGCCGCTTTTACAGTGAAAAGGAAGAAAAATTACTTTGACTGTTCATTTTGATAACTTTTTTAATTCTTTCAATCCTATGGGACTGTCAGGAAAGCTAATTAGATGTTCTCCTGCATTGTTTGTGAAATAAAAATGCAGTTTGAGTAACACCTTATAATTACACATGTATTACTGTGATGCAGTAATATGGCATAAGAAATCATCCAATTCATTAAGCATGAAAGAAGCATTGCAAGTCCTGGAACACAGAGGAGTCACCACTTGCCTGTTTTTTAGCATCTTTATGTAGACTCTGCTCTGATGTGTCTGTGGGGAGCTGAACAGCCAGAAGAGGGTAGCATAAGTTAGTTAATAAACCTCATCTGTAAAGCAGAGTTATTTTTGAGAGAAAACCTACTTACATTTCTTGCCGCGAGGTAGAGAAACATAACATTGACAAACTCATCACAAAGCTTTTGTCAGAGTGTGGGAAGGCAGATTTGCAGTCAGAACTGACAAGGATAAGACTGAGAGCAGGATGCACTTTTTGCACTCTATTAACTCTTGTTTGACCAATGTTAATAAAAATGCACACCCAAAGCAACTGTATTACTTTGATCTTAGGGGATTGCAGCACAAGTCAGCAAAAATAACAGTGTCAATGAGTACATTCTGGCACATGAACTTGCCTGCAGATGATCTGAAAAGCCAGATGGGGAAGGCATGAAAATGCCTAACACTGAGAGCAACTGAAGGGCATGGTTCTGGGCCAGGTAATAGAATATCAAACGGAAGCTTGCTGAGTTCACCAGGCAGATGTGTATCAAAAGGCTCCTCTTGCTGCTGCCTCTAATGTCTACCCAAAATCAAATGCTGCTCCCAGAGTCTGCTTGCAGTAAATGAGTATTAACAAAGGGAATGTTGTTGTATCTAGCAGAAGCAGAGACATCAGCTCACAGGAGCTTTAGAGAATCCTCTTCTATGCTGGGGATGGTCCCCTACCAATGCACATGACTCTAAACAGACTGGAATTGCTGCTGGGCATTTCATTATACAGGGACATATCTACATGAGTTAGCTTGCAGATTTCTTTAGTTTTTCTTTATAAAGACCAAATAGCAAAACTCTTCTCTGAGAATTTGATAGGACTTGACTCAGGACATACATGAAAGGACAAGGAAGACTGGGGGATGACCATTGTTATTTGCATCATAGTAGTGGTTAGAAATCCCAGACAGGATCAGGACTCCACTGTGCTAAATGTTGTACAGTCATTCAGGATGGGAAAACCAGTAGCCTGAAAAACGAAGCTGAAGCAGACAAAGCGAGAAGGGAAACAGGTGTGAAGACATGAAATACCATGCCCGGAAGTTTACACCCAGTAACTGGACATGGAATAGAAAATTCCTGTTCTGTCAACTTCTGGCAGAGCTGCTTTGAATAGTTCAGAGGTTGTTAGGTGAGAAAAGCTGTGTGTGTGTTTACACCTTGGAAAGGCACTGAGGAGATACTACACCATGTATTCATAGTTTATTTGTACTGTATAGCTGAAGCAAAGTGGAAATGCAAGCTGAACATTTTTTCTATAATTCTTTTCCCTCCACCCTTTCAAAAATAGCACATATTGGAAACACTTGGAGCTTTCCATTTCCAAGACTGTAACATCAGACTCTAAATGCTAAACTAGCTACCCTTCACCCTGCTGCTACAATGTGGCCACTTCAGCAATTTGAGTGTGCCTACTGTCCCCACGGCACACATACAGCAAAGAGCAGCTGGAGAAGGGAAGGGGATGAGAATGCTATATGCAGGCGGCATTGGGATGTTGGACTAATTTCATCCCCTGAGGGGTTTAGTGTCAGGTATTGTGAAAACCTCTATGTAAGAGATTCAGAAAGCCTTTAAAACAGTGCTGTCCCTTCAGATGACCAGTTGCAAACTTGCTCACAATTTTCCCTGGACTTGGCTGTTAGTTACAGAAGGAACTTCTAAAATGATGTGTGGGTATCCAGTTGCCATGTCTGCTTCACTCAGTCCCATGTCTTTGACCATTTTTAATATGATATAGAAGCAAAGCTAACTAAAAAGATTCTTTCTGGACATTATCCTGAATGATGCATGAAAGTCGCAGTAACAACCTGGCTCCTATAATATTTCCTGCCTTTGCATTTTGGCTTAGCTGGCACACAAAAGGTACATTATGGGAAGTAATGACGTCCTTTTCCTGCATACATCTCTGCACTGCACCCCTCAGGGATCATTTGCCATTTGTGTCAGTCTTGGTTGGCTGAGCTGCCCTCAGGAGCTGCCTGTCCATTAAAAGGAGTGTGAGGATGTCCACGCAGAGTCAGTCAGTCTGGTGAGAGTGCCTTCCTCTTGTGCCTCCATGCTGCCAGACACCATACCCTGCAGAGGGATTTGCACTGATGATGTAGCAGGTAAGGGGACATTACCCTTTAAAAACACACTTGGCGGGTTGCTGTCCACCTTGCTTCCTGGGTTGGCAGCATTTGCAGCACTGTTGCTCACTGTCCAGAGGCAAGGGTAGTGGCTGGAAAAAAAAGCAGCACCGATTGAATTACTTATTTCAAAGCATTTAGCCTGCATAAGACTTGCCACAGTAGTCACTTTCACTATCGGTTCAAAGGCAGCTATTCAAATTAGGTTACCAAACTAGATCAGCCTTGAAGATCTTAAGTGAAAAATCACCAGTAGCCGTCACTCGGTGACCCTGGAAGGAGGCATGGAGAGAAATGTACAAGTATATGTAAGATTTCAAAATGTAAGGATTTTTTATGTGCCTCTGTGACTTCTCTTCTTCCCATCTTAGGAGCTGAGTCAGAAGAGTTTCTAGAGAGGGAGGTCACAAAGTCTCAGGACACTGCCTAGCTACTACGGTATAAACACTGAGAAGAAAACCTACTCAATCAGACAACAGTGCATTTGAAATTGCAGCTGGTTTTCCTGACACCTCAGTTAGAGAAGAAATTAGAGAAGAAATTATTGCAATTTTTGGGGGAAAATAAAGAAAAATATTTGATAATTAATTGATTCTCTAGGTCTAAATTCCATTTACTCCTAGAATAGGATCCTCATTTCATGCAGGATAATAGTGAGAAATATAGGAAGAAAAATAATTTGGTTTTAAAATGCTCACAGATTGTAGAGTCCAGAATTCTTTGTAGGTGTTCCAAGATCCTGTTTTTCAGCAATGCTGGGGAAAAATAAAGCTCCCATAGAGCAGAAGATGATTAGCTTGTCAGAAAGATTTGCCCAGGAATCTTGAATTGGGCACTTAGGACACATTTCAAATCCTGGACACTGATTAAAGTTTGGAACAAAGGGCAAATCACCAGGACAGTCCTACCAGCCTCAGTGCTCCTCCTACCAGCAGTTTTCCTGTAACCTTACCTGGGTCCAGGGCTGGCACCTCCCTTTGTGTGCGGCACTGAGAGCAAATTAGTGTGTGGAGAGGATGGCAAAGTCCAGCTGTCGTGTCCTGAGAATATCTGAAGATTGTTGCTGGAGCTGTCCAATAAGTTAACTTTGAGGAGGGGAAAAAAAAAAACAACAAACAGATCCTCAGTGACACTGCAGACAATGTCTTAAGACAGCAAAATATGGACAGGCTTAAGGCAGCAATCTGATCACAAAGTGCCCAACCACAGGTAATAGGACAAAAGTCCCAACCACAGGTAAAAAGGCAAAATTTCCATGTTTGTTTAGAGTAGCAAGGTGCCATTGCAATCCCAGGGGTGATACATGAGAAGGTACACCATGACAGACATAGGATTTGCATTCCTGCAAGTCTGACTAATAGTTTTTCATAATTGACACATATCAGGCAATGTTTTGACACAGATTTCCTTATAATTTGTGCTAAAATACCTAATAAAATTTTCTAAATACTGCCCCATTCCTGAAAATTTTCAAGGCCAGGTTGAATGGAGCTGTGGGCAACCTGGTCTAATGGAAGGTGCCCCTACCCATGGCAGGGAGGTTGGAACAGGATGATCTTTAGGATCCTTTTCAAGCCAAACCCTTCCACAATAAATACTTCCATTAAACAGGAATTCTTGCTAAATTATAATTAGCAATCAGATTACTTTATCCCTACTCTGCTTTCCGACCCGCTTCTTCTGATTGAAATACGATGAATTTCTGGATTTGCACCCAGACCTAGAAAGGGAAAGGGACTCAAAGGATGTTCTGACAATACCAAAATGCCTTCGCCTCAATTCAGCTCCTATCTGAGATCTGCTTTGACTTGAGAACTCAACTGTGTCATGGCAGGACAATGAAAGAAGACCTGCAATGCTCTTTTTGTATAACTGGAAGCTGTAGTGAAAGCAAGACCATACACTCTGGTTTATCACTAAGAGTGCACCCAGTTCCTGGTACCTCTTGTTTTGCTGCCTCAGTCACCCCGGGTGCCTGAAGGGTTCTGTGCAGGTTGTCCCAGAGATTCACCACGCCCTTTCCTACCCTGAGCACAGCCTTGCTCCAGGGCTTGTGCTAACCTAAAGCAAGGGACAGGCAGGCAGAGGCAGCAAAGCAGTGCTCCAGGAATACCTGAAGTGGAGTGATTCCTCTGGGTGTAGGAGGGTGGGTATGGAGCAGCCCGATGGCCTCGCAGAGCTGAGTATCTCTCGCAGCTGTGGGGAGCCTGTGGAGTGGGCAGAGGCAAAGCTCCACTGTACTGGTAATTAGAGCTTCCCGAGGCACACATTGGATCTGGGTTGGAAATCAACCAGCCACCCACTTCGAGGGAAAAGAGAGAACAAAACTATTACTATTGCTGCATTAAAGTGCTACAGTACAACTAAGAAATAACCAGCTTTCTTGCAGAATCAGCTGTGCCTCAGAAATACCAAGCAGATGCTAAGATACTGGTTTGTGAAACAACTGACAAAAAAATAGCAACCCTCCACTCCCCTCCCAACCCACCAACACTGAAAACAAGTCCTGAAAGCAACCAGAAAATGTCACAAACATTAAAGAACAAATGGAAGAAAAAACTATCAGTATAGCAAATGCAACTTCTGCCTCCCCTCATTTTTTACCTGTTTACCTATGAAAGATAAATTTATAGGTGATAAAAACATTCACAAATACAAAAACAAAGGGGTAAGAAAATCCTAAAAATGTCATATATCATCTCAATTCTAGATTCCTTTTAATATTGAAAAACTGGATTTTATGGAATATGATCCTTCTGCAGGACCTCTAACATTATTTCCTACTGTGAAGTCTCTTCAATCTTCTTATATTTTTAAAGGGTCCCTCTCTATGAACATAATTCAGGACTCAGTAAGTGACCAGCACAAACCAGTTAAGCAAGGCCCAGGTTCCCAGCACCCATCATATCTCACAAAACTTGCAGTTGACATAAATAAAAACCTTACAGTGAGAATATGTTATATGTTGACCTTCAGAGACTGTCTCTGGAGCATCCTTAGAATGGTTTCTGAAAAGCAAAATACTTAGTGGTAAGTGTTCTCACTGAAAAATTACAGAAGTTATAACTAGAACTATTCATTAAAAATTGGAGAAGTGAGTAAAAAAGGAGGGAAATCCCTCTCCTTTGACCTAGGCAACAGTAGACCTTCCTACATTCTGCCATAAAGGAAGCTGGAGCTTTTGTTTGATGATGTAAACAAAAATGTTCCTAATTTCTTGCCATATTTGGGAGCTGAACATGGAGCTCTAAATCTGCCCGTGAGCACCATTCCTGCTCACAGGCAAACTGAAGGAAGCATTCCCCCTTCCCCAGCTGGAAACCTTGACACTGAGACACAGCAACTTCTTGAGTGGTGAAAGGAATGAAAGGAAATACAGATTCTCCTGCAGGCACGTGAGACACTTCACGTGTCAGAAGATAAAGCAGGTCCAAACAAAATTAATTACAAATTATGGGCTGGAATGCATCATTTGGATGCCACTGTGCATTAACGTGGGTGATGCAAGGAAAATTTTGCAAGATAAACTAAAATTAATTTCTGATGGAAGCATCTGCGACATCTTATCTTTAATAAAACCATCATAAATTATCACACAGGCTTTATAAAAGCAGTGCAGTTACATTACAGTTACACTGTAATTTCACTTCAACTATGCTTTTTGACACTTGGAGTTAACATTTTTTTCTCCCTGACCTATCAAATTACAGGATTCACTGGAGTGCAAGTACACTGTAGTGGACATATGTGGGTATAACACTACTGGGGAAGCTCACACCATCTCATTTCAGGCTTTCTGTGTAGACAGACATTAGTGCCAGGATCCCCAAGAGCACGTTCACCCATTTCAGCACCTATTGTAATAATTATATAGTCTCCCCAATAATACCATTGGAGTGACTCTGGATTTAGCAGAAACAAGATTCAGTTATGTAATTTATCTTTTATATGGTGATATCACAGTTTTAACCATATCACAGTTTTAACCATATCAGCAGCAGAAAGCTACTGGATAAAAAAAAACAAAAGGTGAACTCACCTTTCCTTTGCATCCAGGAAGGCTTTGGCAAAGGGATTATACTTGATTTTCAGAGCTGTTATCTTGAGTTTATAGAAAAGAAGGCATGTTAGTGAAGGCAATTTGAAATAGAAACTTGACAAAACATCCTCCAGAGTAATCTGAGGGGAACTGCCTGGGTTAGCCTAAAACATATCCTCACACTTGATGTTTCCCAGGGCTGGGTAGGAGACAGCTTTCCTGCACACTGATCAGTGCCACAGGCAAAACACCAGCTGGGGCAGCCTGACATGAGCTTGTCTGGTAAATGTGGTGGAATGGTGGACCCTTTCAAGAGGGTTTAAACACTGAACTCCTATCAAGTACGAATAAAATCTGCAGCAACATTGGCTAAGGGATATGGCACAGGAGTTACCAATTCTTACAGTCCAAAGCATCCCTCAAGGGCAGAAATTTTCCCATGCAGTATTGTGTTGTTCTGCAATTGTACGTATTATAGGGAACATGGAGAGATAGGGTTATCATTATGACTATCAGTTATTGCTGGAGAAAGACATTGGGCTTGATTGTAGGGCTGTTTGGCTTTTATTTCCAGTAAAGGATTGAGATGCCAGGACAGATGGACTAGTCTGGAATAGCTGTGGCACGATATTAAGCTAAACCTGTCTTATTACTGAAGCCAGACACTAGATTAGTCAACATTCTACTGCAAAGACTGAATATTGGAGTGGAGGGAGTATTACACTGCATGGCACTGGTGGGGAAATAAGAAAAAGGCATGCTGGTCTTGTGGTTAATTAGCTTCTAACAGATCTCATCAGTGGTGACCAGAGCACAGCATGGCACCACCTACCTCTTCATTCTGATAGGCAGTCACCGCTATGAACTGCGTCTCAGGGAAGGAGCAGTTCATCACCATCCGGTGGGGGCCTCCTACACGAACTATGTGCACCTGGGGCTCATATTTGTGCAGGGAGTTCAACATTATCTGCAGGAAGCAAAACAGAGAGACAGTCCCCAGTGCCACTCTAGTACCTCACAGCCAACCTCTGGCTCTGTGAC
The DNA here is from genome assembly GCA_034509185.1 of Euphonia xanthogaster. Classification (NCBI taxonomy): domain Eukaryota; kingdom Metazoa; phylum Chordata; class Aves; order Passeriformes; family Fringillidae; genus Euphonia; species Euphonia xanthogaster. The sequence continues at coordinate 20,718,630 of JAYDZK010000001.1, read as the reverse complement.
AGAGCAGCTGTCGCTGCTGAACCTCCCCAGCCAGCAACTCCTGAAGCAGGAGGGCAGGTGCCTTCCTCCCCTGCAATAACTACAGGCTGAACAGAATGAGACTTCACTGGACTCGATTTAAGGCTTTGGATGCAGCAGCAGCAGCAGTGAGTATTTGTGTTAGCAGCTATAGCCCTCAAACCACTGGGCTCCCACTGCACTAGAGGCTGCTGAAACAGCTCAGGGGCACTCCCTATCCTGCTTCTGCTGTCTGGAAGACCAGAATCACCATCACAGAAAAGGTGCCAGGAGGAAGCTAAGGCAGTCACCCAGTCCCCTCTCTGTGCCAGAGGCAGATAGTCTAACCTGCCACTAAAAGGTGTGAATAGCATTGACTCCAGGAAGTCTATTAGGTCTTTTATTTGGCTTTAGTGCAAGAAAAAGATTATTTTTTAAAATTTCTACTTTGCAAAGTGATGTACACATACATACATACACACACACACACACACATATATATATATAAAAGAAAGAACACAGCTATTAGCATAAAGCACTGATAGTCATCAGTTACTTTCTAATGCCATCAGAGAAGGGGCAGCTGAAGCACAGAGTGGGGACATGGTTTACTTTAATACTGTGGTCATGATTTCAAAAGAAAGCAAAGGAAGCTTCAGTCATTTATTGTTCAGTAACTTTTGTTTGGGTTCTGTTTCTCATATGGCTTTTCCTCTCCTGCTTTCTACTGTTTTGCTCTCTCCTTCATATATATACAGAGTGTTCCCCTGTTTTTTTCCCCAGGGATACTCTGACCCTCCAAGTTTTCTGTAGCATTTTTCCCCCCATGCGTATTTTTCTGATGCTTTTGACTTTTCTGAGATCCGGGACACACAGCACACATTTGCAAATTCAGATCCTGTTCTATGCTCTACAATAATTCTTGTGTGCTGGCTCCATATATGACTAAGGAAAAGTCAGATCATCTTCCTGTTCTCCAACCAGTAAACCCTGAGATAATTTCCTACTTCATTAGAGCGCTAGGCTTACAGAGGTACCTCATAAACCTAATGGAAATAACAGATTGAGAGCATATAACATTTACATGAAAGAAGTTCATCCTAGGCTGACAAATATGATCCACCATAGGAGTTTTGTACCAAACAAACAAGCGAATAAAAGGTCTTGTGCAACATTTTGCCTTTAGATGCATCATCAAAAATAAAATATGAAACAAAACTAATTTTCCTGTTTGCATTTTTAAGCAGTTCAAAGAGAAAGTCACTTATTTCTGGTACATGTGGTTTCTTTCCAAAGGCCAAAGCTGATTCAATAGAATATTGATAATTATCATGATGCAGAAGCAGACACAGTAATTATTTCATTTAGGAGCAGCCTTTTATTCTGCCATCTGACTCCTGCCAACATTCCACTTACACCAAACAACATTGGGAAGCACAACAAAAACCTAATACCCATGGCCATTTTTCCCCCCTTTCTCTGAAGTCCTATGTAAAAATCCCCAGCTCACAAGACCAACTCTGAAAAGACCTCTGACGATTAAGTAAAGCACAGCACTCTGTCTCTCTTAACATCAAGAAGTCCATTAGAATCTGAAAGTGCCAATTAAGGCCTGTTTATCCCTGCTTACATTTGGCCTCCAGAAAATAATTGGCATCTGTGGGTGAAGAGGCCTGTAAGGGCTTCTATAATTACATAAATGCACCCTTGATATTTCTTGATTGCAATTGAAGCCAAGAGGTGATGTGGAAACATCAGGCCGTACCTGCCCACTCCCATTGAGCTTGTTGGTAAGTTTGACTTTGCTGAAGGAAATGACAGCTTTCATCCAATGGGCCCCAAAGTTGGGAGAGTCTGGGTGGATGTAGACACAGCTGTGGTTTGGTGGCTCTGGTTTCCCAGCTGGCACCCATTCTCCATTGACGTACTTCCAGCGGTGGCCATCAGTTGGAGCAAAGTCCAGCAGGAAGGAATACATGGCATTTGGATCCAAGCCTGACACGCTGATCTTCAAAACAGGGAACATCCGCCTGGCCAGGGAAACAAAAAAGGGTGACACCACTGGAAACTGCTCTTGAAAGACTCTCCTCAGTATGTTTGTTTCCAGATGCTCACTGACTAGCTCAGTATAAAAAACCATTCTCCCTTCCTTCAATCCACCCTTGCCATCAGACCTTGCACTTGGCAGTTTCTCCAGTAATTTGGTCCCATACTTCCATATTCCCTGACCTCAGCAGCTTGACCATGTCCTATTGCTTTTAGTTTCATCTTACACGCAAGTTCTAAACTTCTACCCAGCCTTCCATTATCTCGTATGTTTAAAACTGAAATCCTGCCTTAGTTTAGTTTTGGGAAAATTCCTTTTGTACCCAAAGGTCCAATGCCACCTTTTCTCAATCCCCTTTTATTATTATTTTTTCTTTTGTAAAGGAGATTTGCAGGAGCTCACAGCTTGACTTTCAGTGGTTTTCTGTCTGTCCCAGTGCTTGTGATCGATACTACACAGCTCTGAATTGGCACCTGAAAGTCTGCAGCAATAGAGCTAGTAGGGCTCCAACACTTGGAGGAACTGGGAATAATGTGTGGACATCAGAACATGTGTCTCCCAGCAAAGGTATCCTATTCATTAAGCTTCTTAGCTTCTCAAGGAGTACATGTAATTGCTATTACATATCACCTCCTACATTCCTCTTCCATGAGTAACGGGCCTCCCTGCCCCAGACATCTCCAGACTGACCTCTCCTGGCAACTGCCGTTTCTGCATGCCACATTTTTATGGTCCATAAATTCCAATAAAAGCCAATGAATCTCTGAGGTCCTTTTCTCTATGGGTACAGAGAGAGTATACCAAGCAACCAGAGGAATTGCCTGAGGTCCGTAGCTATGGGGCTAAGGTAAGGTAGCTCTCAAGGCTTTAGGTAGCCATACAAGACATCCAAAATACATAAGAAGGGAGCTGAAACTCCAGGCTGTCTCAAAGGACACTGGAAGTCTCTGCCCCTGCAGTCATACTGTCTAGTGACACACAAATGCAAATTGCTAACAATCATGACATCCCACTCACCTTTCTGGATACCTTGATATAGTTTTTGCTGCATACATTCAGCACCTTCTGCTGACAGGAAAAGACAGAATTTGAGAAATTTGAGATTTTTCATCTAATATTAATACTTGCTGATACCATGTCAGTGCAGTATTGAAGAAGATATCATAGAATGGTTTGGGTTGGAAGGGACCTTAAAGATCATCTTGTCCCAGTCTCTGGATTGGTGTCCCCAACACCTTCCTCTAGACCAGGCTGCTCTGAGCCTCATTCAATCTGTCCTTGAACCACCTCCAGGGATGAGGCATCCACAGCTTCTTGGGGCAGCCTTTTCCAGTGCCTCACCACCCTTCTATCACTCCATGTCATTATAAAAAGTCCCTCTCCAGCTCTCTTGCAGCCCGCTTTGGGTACTGGGAGGCTGCTATAAGGTCTCTCTCCTCTCCAGCCTGAACAACCCCAGCTACCTAAGCTTTTCCTCATAGGAGAGGTTCTCTCCTCCAGACTTGCTCTAGCAGGTCCATGTCCTTTCTCTACTGGAGACCCCAGAGCTGCATGCAGCACTCCAGCTGGGGTCTCATGAGTGTGGAGCAGAGGGTGGGAATCCCCTCCCTTGCCCTGCTGGCTGTGATGCTTTAGATGGAGCCCAGGATGTGTTTGGCTTTCTGGGCTGTCAGTGCACATTGCTGGGTCGTGTTGTGCTTCTTGTCCACCAACACTCCTGAGTCCTTGGACACAGGGCTGCTCTGAACCTATTCTCCACCCAGCCTGCATTTTAATGCAGAACCACAAAGTTCACTTTATGAAGTTTACACAGGCCCCACTCTCAAGCCTGTCCAGATCCCTCTGGATGACATTCCTTCCCCCCACATGTCAACCAGAGCACACAGCTGGGCATTGGTGGCAAGCTTGCTAAGGGTGTACCTCTGTCACCAACAAAGGTAATGATCCCAGTACTGACCCTTGAGGAACAGCACTCCCCACTGGTCTCCAAGGTACTGTGAACCACAACCTTTCTAATTAAATAGAAGCTTAGTCAAGGATTTACACACTACATGTGCCTTTCTGACCAGGGTGTACCAGCTACTAAACTGGGATGTGATAAAAAGTATGGATGCATTGCTCCTTCCAACGCTTAGATCTCCCCCAGTCAATGTTCAAAAGAACACATTTAGATACATAGCTGAAATTGAATTAGAGGAGAATTAATCCACATGAAAATTTACTTTCACTAGATTGTGCAGAGCTGTTTGTGTTACATGCAGATTGTTAATTCCTCTGCCCACAATGCAGGCAGGCTGCTCTGCCTTTTTATTTGAGAGGCTCAAGTTTATCCCCAAAAGGCCCATAGACCAATCCAGAAGAAAATACTGTCACCATCCATTTTAACCTCCTGTAGCACTAAGATTAGAGCACTTCCCTGTGTCAACCAGTTTCACTCCCAGTAATTCCCTGCCTCGCTTGGACCAGCATGATTTGACTGTATAGACTCTAATGATGGAAAATTTAGCACCTAACATGTCCTGCTGATTAAGTGACTTTATCTGTCTTTTAGCATGGCAAATTGTGATTTCTCCAAATTTGTTTCAGTCAGAATGTTTGTTTCAATGATCAGGTAGGTGCACACATGACGTCCATTTCTGCAATAGCCGAGCACTTCAGCCTCTTCAATTTATTTAGAGCAAATCTGCTGCAATTACTTCACAGTACAGACCTTGAGTGGGAAGATGTTTGATATCAAACTTGGATGTGCAGTAACTAGTAAAGTTGCTCTAGCATTCAAACCTGTAAAGGGCTTCTTTTCCCCCACTCATGGCTGCCTGCACTGATCCCCTATGGATTCTCCTCATATGCAGAGGGGAATAGCGGCACCTGCCTGTCTCCAGGCAATAACAAGGATTGCAAAGTCTCAGGATACTGCCTAGCTGGTATGGTATAAACACTGAGAGAGGAAACTTGCTCAGTCAGATAACACTGCATTTGATATTGAAGTGTCAATTTAATACAATAGGTCTGAGTAAAGTAGGAGATGGTTTCCCACTGTATCATCTGCACCCATTGAGATGTATTTTGTGATATAGCACATGTTTCAATTTTAATGATGTCTATCCTGTTCAGAATATATTTATTTCCCCTAGGCATATTGCTAGGGCAGGTGATTATTATAATGAAGTTTGATGCAGCCACAGAGGCATATCTATATATTAACACTGAAGTTGGTTCATCTAACTGTGACATTTTGGGACCCTCCGTACCAATTAGAGATGACTCAGAGCAGATAGAATTGTGCATGCTAGAATTTGACACTTGAGGATCACTAATCAATTAGACTTTCATTCTCTGGGAAACTCCCGTATCGGTTTTTTGTTTAATTTCTGAGCTTTGCTGACAATGTGTCTGTCCACACCGACTGTTTTCGTTTTCACACACAAAAGTTCAGGCTGACTCTTCTCTTTCATTGTAGAACAGAGTTTTCAAAAGCATTCATCTACCCTTCAGCAAGAATGGTTTAGTTGTACTCATTTAGCAGCAGCAGAATAGGATCAATATTTTTTTCTACTGACAATCTCTCTGGAGACAATCTCTGAAGAATCCTGAACCTGAGAAAAACTCAGCAATCACAGGAAATTGTCTCAAGTTTGTCTCCTTTTGAATAGCATCGTTCAGAGTTCTTTGCTGCAGGCCACAGTCTGTATTTTCTTTGTTTTAGTGTGATGCTGTGTTTTTTGATGAAAAATACTTTCAGGAATGCAGAGATCCTTTTTCATAGTCTCTGCTACAGTAACTATGTCAAAAGGATTAATGGATTAATGCAAATGGCAGTGTGACATACTTTTGTAATTTTTAATTTTGCTGTAGTTCGATCATACTGCTGCTCTCTCTGACATTTCTAGAGATGTCACTGGTTATAGAAAAAGTAGAATCAGGCTGATAAGGAGTGTATAAGTTAAAATTAAAAAATCAGGCAGCTTACACAATGAAATAAAAAGTACCCAGGCATATTCAGATATGAAAATATTCCCTTATCAACATTATAAAAATATTTTATCTACACACTCACCCTGACATTTCAGAAAGAACTAGTATGACCGTGAAATCATTATTTTCATTAGCTGTGAGGAAAGAAACTGATAAAACCCTGTTGGTAATGTGTGACTCTTTGTACCAATTTAATTAATCAGAAACAAACCTATCTTACCCCATTTTTAGTCACACTGCTAAGGAGACAGTTTAAGCTACTGTACACCAAGTGAAAGTCCACTTAGAAGTTATCTGTAGCCTAACAGCAGTTTTCAAAGCAATTTAAATGTAGTAAAAGCAGCTTCACAATGCAAAAAGAATTTCAGCAGTACAGGTTATTAGGAGGAATCAGGATGGCAAGAGCTGGTCCTTTGGGAAGGTGACTTCTCTCTGCAGAATCACCATGCTGAGTCAACAGACAAGATTTTTCATTTTTACTGCTTTCACCTATGTCCCTCATCAAGGTACAGTCAACAGTAATTTCATCCACAAATTCTGCTAAATCAAAGTCTGCAAAATTACACCATATGAGTAAATCTTTCTCTCCATCTCTTAATTCTTCTCTTCTATGTGGATTTCCTGAGAGGTCTCGTAAAACCTGTGCATGTTGAGGGAACAGATGGCGTGGGGGGCAGCAAAAGGCTGGTGAGGATAAATGAAATAAAAACTTTAGACTGTGCAAATCTTATTCTGGTAGCTGCTTGTCTGTTATGGGCTGGACTCTGCTGTCAGCCCAGTTCAGAGCAGAACCTCTGTGGAGAGCCTTCTTCAAGCTAGTGCCTGATTCAGAATTAGCATCCTTCTCACCAGATTTCTTACTCTTTTCCTGTGCCTTTCTGTGTTCCCCAAATAGTAAGACATGTGATCCATTTATACCACAACGTTTTGTCCTTCTAAAACAGTGTATATTAAGCAATATTGTACACTTGTTTCTAAGGGCACCAGCAACAACTGTGGGACCATGAAATTCAGACTGCACATACATACAGAGCACGTAGGGCAGTTTTATTGCTCTGGTACAGACTGCTTGTACAAGCTGTTAATACCCAAGACCAGAGGGATGGGAACTGCAGCTGGGTCTAACAACACCAATATGCTTCTGCGTAGTAATTTGAAGCCTACAGGTGAGGACTTGCTAATATAGACTGATGATTATTAGCATAAGAAGTCATTACAAGGGTTTTGAGAGATATTCCCTTGTGAAAGTTTCCTTTTTGTGCAATCACAAGTTAGCCTATATATTTTTCCAGCATGCTTCATAGGAGAAATGGTTTGGCAGTGACCAAAAAGAAGCAGGGTCAGCCCATCTTGTTCATACAGTGGTTTTAGCAGACTGCAAGGCTGCAGTCCCCTATAAACTCTGGTGTGCTCATTGCAGTTCTCTCGAGTCTGCACACACGGTTTATTATTGTAGAGCTTAACCCCCCTGGCTGTCACCTCCACTGAGCCCGCAGTGCTGAGCAGATCACTCACCTGCCATTCTTGGTCACGATCATTTCATTAGTGACTTCCCTGAATCTCTGCCATAGCATCGCATCCTCCAAGACAACCTGGAGCTGTTTCTCCGTGGGGTCGCCTTTGTCTCTTCCAGCCCGGAGTTCACTCTCCACTACGCTGAGGAGCCTGGAGATGGTGCAGTCGCTGGGTTTTTTGCAGCCCAGGTCTGCCATGACGGCTTTACTGCCAGAAACTTCAGGTAGCTGCTGAAAAGACAAAAATAATAAGCTAAATAAAAAAAGAAGTCAGTTCATTGGGTATCGTCTGACAAACGTGCTCTCCTCACTCTTTTGCCACTGCCTAGCTCTTTCCCCTGGAAGTCCCAGTGGGCAGTGACACCACTGTGTGGAGGTTTACGCACATGCTCCACACAAAAAGAGGACTATCTCCTAATTACCTGTTAGACAGTCAGGTGGGTGGCTGGCTGATGACTCAATTGGCTGCCTTGAAAGAAGAGTCCTCCATCCAAATTAGCATGCTTTTATCTTTTTTCAACCTGAAGTGGGTCTAATTGTTCTGCTTGAGAACCAGGTTTCCATTAATGAAAATTGTTTCATTTCCAGACTGAAACAATGCATGGAAATTGCTGGTGCGGACTGTAACTGAGGGAGCTGGGAAGAGTCAAGATAGTTACACAGAGAAGGTTGTCTTAAAATATTTTCACCATGAATGTTGCATAAATGCATTAACCTCATTCCTCTACATTCCTAAATCAAAATATAATAGTAAGAGACCTTGCAGCACTGAGGTTTCAGTGCACAAGGAGAACCAGCATCCCTACCCTCCATTGTTGACAGATATTGCGTCCATCCCTTGGTCCCACTGTCATTCACAAAACCCCTGCTGCACCTTACAGGTGGCTGAATGCCCCTCTGGCTGCATTTCCAGGGACAGACTGCACACTTCTGGGGCTGGTATGAGCTTAACTGTCTGAGGCCTGGCACTGCTGACCAGCTCAAGGTCTATCTCATGCAAAAGCTCCCTCAGCATCCCAAAAAGTCATTCCCTCTCACCTCATCCTGAGACCTTCTCTGACAAGCCCGATCCAACAACACAAGCCCTCCACAAAAAAGCTACCATTTTACTAAGGACTACAACAATTTCAGAATTCAAGGAGACGAGACATGTTGGCTCAGTCCCCTGCTGGAGCGTTATGTGGAAGCCCCACAAATAACAGTGACCTATAAACACTGGGCTTTGGTATACAACAAATACTGGAGTACCTCACTTCTCATGATACATCTATCTCTGATAATGTATTTTAAATTTCTGATCTGTTGGACATGACATAGTCAGAGACTTGATTATGAAAACATAGTCCTAGAGGTCATTTTTAGAGAAATACATTTTCTGACTGCTTATTGAGAACTGCGTTCTTTCAATTCAATGGTCTCAGTTGAATTTCTGGGCTTCTCTCTTTTAGAAAGACAAAATTACTTGGTGGATCACTTTTGTGATTTTTACAGACAAAAAAGAGCATGGCAGGCTTTATAAAAGAGGATTTAAATTAAATCCATCATTTGACAAGGCCAACCGATCTTGTCTTTAAAAAAACTGAGAGGTACCATCCACCCAAACAAGAATGGCCAGAGCTTGATGGCACCTTATTTGGCACCCTTCCAACCCAAATCATTCTGTGATTCTATGCTGCTTTCAAATTTCACACTCTGACACCTCTTCCCCTCTTCTTTTTTTTTTAATTGTCAACTCATAACCAAAATACCTAGATTATTTTGTAAGTAAACTCAGGTGAGTTTACATTAGCAGGTGTCAGATAGCAACTTCTAGTTGATAAACAGCCCACTTTCACGACTGAACAACTAAAGAATGTACTTCAAAATCTATAGGCTATTTGGAAAAATAATTGCATCTCAGGTATGCTGGTGTAAATGGAATATGTTTATGTTTGGGTTCCCCTTTCCAAATACTCAAAGAGGAGAGAGAAGCTACTACTGTAATTTTTCCCTGCATGTGATCAAATGGCATAGGAAATGCATAGGAAACTATACGAGACAGTTTTAAATTTTTTTATACTACAGACACAAATAGACAGAGAAATAGGTGTTGGTGGAAGTGCCATGAATTTTAATTAAATGTTTTCAAGAACTTCTAAAACAGGTACAAGTTACTTTGGGAATATTTTTTTAACTGAAGCCCTATTTCCATAAAGGCTTTTTAGATATAGTTGCTCAGAAATCAGGAGATTCAAAGTCAAGGCAGGTAAAGAGACAACAGCTCATAAAAGTAATAATATTCCAGTAGTTACACACCATTCTTTCTACAAACAAATAAAAAGAGAATCAACCTGGCTTTCAGAAGTACTCACTGCCCATCTCTCCTGCAGGGCTTCAAGGGGAGTGAGACTGGATTAGAGCCTCAAAAAATCAGATCCCATATACCTTCCTCAAGATGCATAGAACTAAAAGGAAACCAAAAGCACGCAAAAAAGCAACAACAGTTTACATTGGTGGAAGGGTTTCTAAATGAGGAAGTGAAACTCTCTCACCAGCAGACACTGGTGCATCACTACAGGTAAAGGATTTGCTCAGAAAAAATTGATTGGAAATGGAGGCTGCCACAAAGAAAAAGAAAGGGAAGTACTTCTTGGAGTGCACTGCTTGCCCAAAGCACTCCTGAGACTGAGCTGTAGGGAAGGAGGGGTGTATGGAAGGAATGGACAATGGACCTGTTCCAGTAATGGGTCGGGATGAGAGTTTTTCATCAATAAGACTGGATATTTTTACAGCTAGCATCCCTAAGCTGTATGAATGATTTTACTTTGGGGTATCATACTAAAACTTGCATCCTGCACAGTAATAAAATGCACTTTCAGTTGCCAGAAGTGGGTAACACTTGTGTGCTTAGGTTATCACTAATACAAGGCGTCTGATTCTTGAAAGTCTAGTGTCCAGAGGAAAAAATAAACCACAAACATAACAACTTAAAATACCCGACTTTCACACAGTTTGAATTTTAGTAACTATGTTACCTCAGGACACCTGAAACCCTAAAATTTTCCAAAATGAGAGTAGTTACTTGTGGTTGGTTAGTGGGAACAACCCAATTACTATTTTCAGCATGAGGAAGGTTTTTTCAGCTCTAAGAGCTCAGCCTAAGAGCAATTTTTGTTGGATGTAGCAGAAGGCACAATTCACGACTGACATATCATTCCAACCTAGAAGAATTAACCAAAGAATTAGTAAGTTTACACATATGCAAGCACATGACCAGCTGAATATACTTGGGCCTGAGATTTTACTTTAAAACACACTTCCAGATTCCATGAATGACGCTTCTTTGCATTGTGCACTGTCTGTGTCACACAACTGCCATGAGAGAGGGCTGCAGAACAGAAACCAGAGAGATCCAGAGTCACAGTTCTTTGTTTTTTGTTGGCTTATCATTTAACAAAAATACTATGTGTGGAAATTTACTTTGAATATTTAGCTTGTTTTAAGAGAAGTGAGAGACATCCTCTAATCTTTTGTCCATCTATTCACCTAAATAACAACTTGGAATGCTTTCCAAACAACTCTTCTTTCTCCTACTTTCTTGCAAGATTAATTTTTCCAAGTCTACAGGTGCTGGAACAGAGGCCGAAAGAGATTAATGTTTGTAGCTGTAGGTATTGCCAGGGCATGGAGACCAATCCATTCTCAGGTGTGGGTTATTTCTTGGGCTGGAAGTTAAATTTCCCTGAACCTGACATTTGAAGAAAAGGTAGCTGGACTTACAGAGGAGCACGGTAGGTGTTCCTGGTGATTGACAGCCAGTGCCACTGCAAGGCGGGACTGTTTATTGCCCCTCTTGCACTTATCACCCATTTAATTAGACAAGAAAATTAATAGGGGTGGCAGAAGGAGCAGAAAATGCCCCTACAAAACCTGGAAATTTGTAAGCTTTCCCCGAAACCCAGCTGGGAGAGCTGGGCACTTCCAAGCAGACTCCTTGTGGCTCATAGGCAGAACTAGCTCAGAATGCAAGCACAACGCTCACAATCGTGTCCAACTTACTACTAATAATTTAGTAACTCACATTTTAAATGAAGCAATGAGGACTGGGGAGAGCAGTGAAAGGACAATCAGAACAATCCTGCAATACTTATTGGACTTCACTCACTAAGTTACAGCAGGAATAAACAAGGGGTTATTTTTGACTTTCTAATTAAGCTTGTTCTCAAATGCCCCTGGCCACCAGCTGGTGAGGTACACAGAAAGGAGAAGGGAAAAAAGCAAACAAGAAAAAAGGTAATTAAAGAGGCCTTGACACTGGATAGCTGTTTTTTGGCCTTTAGCTGCATGTTTCCAAAGAAAAGGCAGCCCTTCATCATCAGATGAAATTGCAGAAAATAAGACTCACTCTTTCCATCTCCAAAGCTCCCACTGCAGTATTCAACTAACCCCCCTCTGAACAGTGAGTCCCAACAACAGAGGGAAATGTAGCCTCCATCACCATGACATTCCCAGGAAATCAACACCTATCAACTACCACAGAATAATTGAGAGTGGATAAAAAGACAGCTGCTTTCCTTCTGTTTTTTAATCATGTGTCCAGCCCCTTAAGAGATTGCCAGGCTAGAGGAGACTTTAAGAAGATTAGCCTTTTCATTAATGACGGGGTGAGGGCACAGTTTCAGTAACTTCCCCTGGATATGTTTTTAGAAGAAAGGCAGGCAGCTTCTTTGGGTGGTACCTCCCTGTCTGGTGTTTTGACTGAGATTATACTGAGACTAATTCTGAGCCCAGAGAGCAGGGAAGCCTTTCCATGCTTTTTAAAAAGAGAAAGGAAATAAAAAAACCCAAACCCTAGAAAAAAACCTAATGTAGTGTGATGGGTTGACCCTGGATGGGTGCCAGGTACCCACCAAAGGGTGGGTACTGCTCTGTCTCTCCTATCCTCTGCCCTCCTCAGCAGGGACAGAGAAAGTATTACAAAAGGCTCATGGGTTGAAATAAGGGCAGGGAGAGATCACTCACCAGTTATCATCATGGGCAAAGCAGGCTTGACTTGGGGAAATTAGTTTAATTTGTTACCAATCAAAACTGAGTAAGCTAATAAGAAATAAACCCAAATGTTAAAACACCTTCCCTCCACCCCTCATTTATTCCCAGGCCTAACATTCCTCCTAGTTTTCTTTTCCCTCTCCCTACCAGTGTCCTTCTCAGGGGAACGGCTCCTCATACTCTTCCCCTGCTCCAGCATAGGATTCCTCCTATGGAAAACAGTCCTCCATGAACTTCTCCATTAGTCCTTCCCATAGCCTTCAGTTTTTCACATAGTGCTCTAGTATGGGTCACTTCCATGGGGTGTAATCCTTCAGGAAGAAGGCTGCTGCAGTGTGGGTTCTCTGCAGGGTCACAAGTCCTGCCAGGAAACCTGCTCCAGTGTGGGGTCCTCTGTTCAGGAGTTTGCTCCAGCTTGGGCTTCCCACAAATCACAGCCTCCTATGGACATCCATCTGCTCTGGTGGGTGGACCTCTGCATCCCCATGGACCT
>JAYDZK010000001.1:20678777-20697302 GCA_034509185.1 Euphonia xanthogaster | reverse complement strand
AGGGGAGAGGAGACGGGAGGGGGAAAGAAACACAGCAGAGACAACAGTGTAAGAATCTTACTTTTAAAATACACTCCAGTTCCATTAACTCCAGCTATATATACATACAGGACTCCAGTACTCACCCAGAAAGCGGAAAACAGTGTTAGTATGAGGCACAACTAGAAGAAAACAAATGATTCAATTAAAAATAGAAACAACTCTAGTTTCTATAAATATTGCAACACTGTAATGAGGTCCTTCACAGAGACAGAAATTAATTACATCATTTCACAGCTTTATTCAATTCTGCATCATAAGAGTTCCTCATATTTAAAAGTTTGTTGTATTTAAAATGCTCTTGCTATTAGATTTCTGAAGTGAATTAAAGCAATCAGGAAATATCAGGGTGGTATCTCCAGAAAATTATTTTCTGGCTGCAAAGGAGCAAGAGGAAGAGGTTCCTGAAACTCTTTTGCAGGTCCCTACTCCATCCCACACACTTCTTGGTGTCACAAGCACACACCACATTTCATCATTTTGCATAAGTAAGACTTTTTAAATACTTTTCTGTTACCACTCTTAGTCTTTCTGCTTCTGCGCAGTTCCTGATGATTACATGGTTACCACGGCATTGAAGTTATGTCATTACTTAAAAGCTCACCAATTAAAACCATGCTACAGTTTCAAGAACTTCAGGCTATTGCTTAGTAGCTCTCCTGTGTACGTATTGAAGGCACAGTCATTCAAAACAGCACTTTTTCTGTTTTCAGAGTTGCACTGTGTCTTTCTTTACTACAGGTAAAATCTTGGGGAATAGTAGGATCATCTTCTGCTTTAACCCTTAGTTTTAACAGACACCTCTTATTAGTTTTCATTTTCAATTTAAGATATGACAGCTCATTTATCTATGTTAGATGCTGATAATTCATCTTCTTTCATCAGCATCTAACAGCCTTTAGATACACATGCACCATTGTGCTACTAGAGATTATAATGTACGTCTTTCTACTAAAATGGAAAAAAACCCAAACATACAGTACTGCATATTCAGACACTAAGACATGCATTGCCAATGAAATCATACACTTGAGCTCAACCAGTACCGACAATAAACGCAGTCCTTTCATTAGTTTTAAGGTGGTGATCTGTATATTGGTCTAAATACTGCATCATACATCTAATGACTGGCTTTATCCCAGTGAACAACATTCCAGGAATTCTCCTGACTCCAGGCATCCTGAATGCATACAAAACACACACACCCACACCACACAGTAGCTTCTTGCTTGGATCTGCGAGCATACACAGTCAATTTCTCAAGCTCTGCAGCATCTCTGGATATGTAAAGAGAAATTGGGAAGTGCTGATGCAAGCAAGAACTCTGAAGACATTCTGACTGAAAATGGGAGCTTCATGCAAGTTAAACCACCTTTCAACTTTTTGACTTGCCAGGAGCAAACAGGAAAGTTGGAGAGACAAAAAAATCCTGTGTACTTTAAAGAAGAGTCAGTCTAAAACTTATCAGCAACTTTCAGACACAGAAACACACACAACACTTCCATCTTCTGAAAATAGTATAATCCCAAGGGTGACTCCACTGAATGTTGAATTTGCAATTTCATTCTGTCATACAAGTTTCAAAACTATCAGCCAGCTGGGAAGATCAGTAATGCAAGGTTACCAAGGCACAGTTTTCCCAGCTGCTTTGTACAAAGAGATGATTTTATCAAGGTAGAAATATCTACACAGTTCCTTCAAGGCAATCAGACCCAATATAAAAAGACAAAATAATGCAAAATAAAATATCTAGCAACATCCATAGGACAACTTTAAAAAAAATCATTTCCCATCATTCACTTCTTAGAGCACACATAAATATGATGTTGTGACCTCAAGCACCCTAAAAAAGCACATGCATGGTTCACACACGCCAGTCACATACCCTTAATGCTCATTTAGCTAAACAAGCTGGTTTCAGCTCAGTCTTGCCTAACAGAGAGGTGCTTTTCCGCTGCCACACTTACCCTTCCACTGCAGATGTGCAGCGTTTGACAATTTAAGAAAAGACAAAAACATGAACTAAAAAACCACCCCAGGCACATCCTGAGCCATAGCTGGATCCATGGATATGAAAGGACTTCACAATGAAAATTGTTGCCAGGTTTGTATGAGTTAAAAGTGACTCCTTGGATACTTACTAGCATAACAATAGTAGCGATCAAACGTGTAGGCTCAAACATCCGCTTCAATTGTTTCATTGGTCCCATAAGAAACATGGTGCTGTGAAAAACAAGTCGAGATGAACACGGAAATGAGAAAGGCAAAAGTGAAACTCGGTAAGATTAAATTGTCTGCTGCCATAGGGGCATCAGTACACTGTGTTGTTATGGTAATCAGTGCAGCAAAACAAAAGAAATGGGATTATACAACGAGACAAAATCCATTCCCCCCTTTCTTTGTGCAAGGTATTTACAATTTTATTCACACTTGTTCAGTTAAAATTAACAGAAGTAGAGCAGAACTATCAAGTTAGAAGCACAGGCCAAGGTCAGCTTCAATCAGATTATCCTTGACAGATGCTTTTCTAACCTGCTTTTCAAAAATGCTTTTTAAATCTGCTTTTCAAGAACAGCATCCACAGAGGCTCTGTGTGGATTGCCAGGTAATCCAGCTCAATTCCTCTACATAAAAGGCTGTTTTCATGCCTGCATCCATTCTCTGATCCCTTACCAGGTCTGCAGCCTCATTTAGGGCCCTGGTGATGGATACTGGATTCATTACACAAGGTGAAAATTTTATCTGAAGTGATATTTCTGCCTCATAAACTATATTATTCTGCCTCATTATCATATTTCTTCCAATTCCATCATTTATGCTTTCTTGCATCACACTAAGTTTCCACAATCACAGAAAGCTGGGCTTGTCACAGAGCATGCAGGGCTTTGCTTCAGGAACCTCGAAGGCCAGGAAGTCTTACTACATATGCGTGCCCTGACAGATTGCCCCAAACATACTCACCAAAACAAACAGAACATGGCCAAATGCAAAATGGCAAAGAACTATTTTTATCTGGGGGAGGAGGAATCAACAAATCAAAAAATCTCAATGCTTACAGCATGAGTATGATTCCTGTTTATTGATGAGCAACTTTTACCTTGAATGCATTACGAATAACAATTAAAAAAATTAAAATTTTCTTTACCATTTCAGGGCACTACTGGGGATTCTGTAGAATCCAACAAGAAAATGATCTACAAAAGGAAATCTCTCACAAATGCAATAGCTTCTACCACTCATGCACTATCATTCTGCTTTTGCTTCTCATCTGTATTAGGGAAATTATATATAAAGATTGTTACCTCCCAATGGATGCAATATTCCCCAGGGTATAAAACACAGCAAAGAGTACCAGCCCTTTCTTTGGTATCCATAGCAGACAACTACCCTAAAAAGGAACATTTAGAGAAAGGGGGAGGGGGAAATTAACAGGTTTTAAATTGAAACAAACATATATATCCAAAAAGTGTCACGTCACGAAAGAAGAAAGAACTGTTAAGAAAACTTCAAGTCAAACTGCAGAATTACGCATACGAAAGTAAATCGCGTTTATTGGCATTCTTGTTAAGAGTCAGTCTATTGCATCTAAATGGAACCGAGTCAAAGGTCTCCACAAAGACTCGGAAAAATCAAGCAGCAGCAGAGAGGGAGGCTGTGATTATCTGGACTCCTGAACCCATATACTGGGGAGATCTGGCAAAAAGTCCTTACCAAGATCGAGCACAGGCATCCGATCGCAAAACACGCAATGAAACCTTTCACTCGGGTGCCCCACCCTAAGGAAGTCGCATCGATAACCTGGAAACGAGGCGAAAAACAAAACCCAACTTCTTTACTTATAGCTCTTGCCTCCTACCGAGCGCGAAAACTTCCTCTCAGGCGCTGCCGCGCCGTATCCTGTTCAGGCACCCTCCCGAGTGTCCCGCGGTAAGCGGGCCATTCCGCGGCTCCGGGACCCGCGGGGGCAGCGCTGGCGGAGCCCACACGGGACCGCCCACCCATGCCACCGGCGCCTTCTCGGGCGCGGCTGCTCCGCCACCGCGCCGAGCACACCGGGGACGGGCGGCCGGGTCCCCCCACCCGGCAGCGGGGCGGCAGCGCTACCTCGGCCAGGCCGCTCGGCTCCTCCGCGTCGCGGCCGCTCAGCACCCGCCTCAGCTTGTCCATGGCTCCGCACCCCACCCGCCCGGCCGGAATGCCCTGCACTGCCCTACCCTCCCCTCCCCAGGGACTACCAGCCCCGGCAGCCACCGCGCCCACCTGCACGCCACAGGTAGGGGAAGGCCGGCGGGGCGGCGCGAAGACTGTCGGGGAATGTAGTCCAGATGTGATGGATCCTATCTCCTCCCAGCACTTTCCAATCCATCGTTTGGCAGTAGCAAAACTTACATTATAGTCAGTGAAGTTTCATTTTAATTCCACGACTGTGGCTCTTCTCCCGCTCACTTTATTTTCATAACGAGACTAGCAGCCTCCTGCCAGACAAAGCTATGTGGATGCAAAGTCCTACCAGCAGCCAAAATTCAGCATCACAAGTAGTTATTTCAGTTTATTTTGCTCAGTTAAAAACAGAACTGCAAAATGCTTGGTACATTTTATTTAGCAACATACAAGGAACAATATAAACTGCCACATAAAACTCGACACAAAACAGCCAGAGAACCATCCCGCTCCCTCCCCCACTAAAGTTATTTATTCAAAGTAGTACTTTTCTGTGGAAAAATTGTGTCAGAGCACTTGCTGTATGCCAGTTTATACCGCTGCTTCTTGGTAATCTGCATGGTGTAAGAAAGTCACAAAGTGCTCCAATTTTGAACTTGTTGTAACTGTAACTTCCTAAAGGTGTTCTTGTGATTTCCCCAACACGTGTCCCAGTGAAATGCACAGCACCCTTTAGAATAGATGGAGAGAGCACGTATCTGTAGCCAGGATACAAGTCAATTCCATAAAACCTTACCAACAGGTCACAAATTAGGACTGTATGATGGACAAAAGAAAACACACAGTATAAGCTAATCATGCAGAGTGCCCTTTCCACTGCTCCCTCCCCACTCTGTGGCTTTCATCCCCACACTTTATTTCAGACCAAAGGAGTTTAATGTTAGCATCACTGACCAAGCTCAAGTCACAGTTTGAATTAACAAATGCAGATATAGTTTCCTTCATGCCAGCACTACATGAGCTCTGCTCCCAGTCATACCAGCTGTAAAAGTGTTTTTATAAGCTCTAAGGCATGTATACTAATATAAGCTTAGAGTAAGTGCCATGATTTACTTCTACCAGAAAAATAACTCTTCACCCCCATTTGTCGTTCCTTTCCTTTTCACTCTTTCCTCACTTCCCTCTAAGACTGGAGTGGACCCAAATAATCTTCTATTACTAAATGGATTTTAATCTCTTTGGTGCTGCATCCATTTGCAGTCCTTTTCTTCATCCTGACACTAAAATGTTTAGGAAACAAGGGCAAGAAGATGAAAAAATGCCAACAGAATTTAGGACTGTAATGGGGAACATAGAGGACCTTGCTTCTATTTCAAAGTGGCCATAAATTCATTCACCCAGATCATGTCTGAAAATTATCTGGTAATTATCACTGACAACTGACAACTTCTTAGTTGTCAACAGAAACTGTTTCAGTTCTCTTCACCTATCTTATAATTTTTTCTGCAGTAATCCTTTCCAAAGGATACCAAAGATAAGGCTGAAAGTGTATTCAGAAAAAAGATATTCTAATCAATAACTTTGTACAAACTAATCCTCACAGTCTCTCTTTGAGGTAGGCATATATCAACTCTCATTTTTACATACAGGGAATGGAGGCACAGAAAAATGTCTTCCCCACGGTTAGAGTGAATCAGTGACACAGAAAAAATTGCAGTTAGTTCCTGCCTTTCCACCTGCTGTAGAATTCACTAGACCCTCAAATAAAAGTGAAATCAGTGTGTTATTTGTTTTTAATAAGGAAACAGTCACTTAGATGGCAGTACACTTCCCCCCCCAATAAAAACCTCGGGGTCTTCTCTACATGAGAATTTCACAAAATATATTATTAAATACAAGGTTTTGTGGTGGGTTGCTTCTAGTAAGCCATGCGGTGTAGAATATGAAGATTTTTAAACAAAAAACCCAAGACATCTGAATGTCCATGTTCTTATCTGCAAGCACCTTGCACCACCGCGCCTGCTTTTCACCACCTTTTCACTGCAGTTACATGCTTCCTCCACTGAGTGTCAGAAGAAAACCCAGACAAGCCTCCTTAGCTGTCCCATTCTTAGGCCAAACCAGTAATATATTGCACAATTTCCAAAAGCAATAAAAGTATTCAGTTTCATCTACACAGTGTTGAAACCACGACTATACAAGTGATCACACTTCTATCAATACTAGAACTTAAAAGAATTTTAAAATAAACCAGAATTATATATCTGGAATACATGTTAGCACCCTTCTAAGGCCATACAGGATCTCGTTTCTCAAACTGCAAATACCAGCATCCTTTAGGGATCAGACTTACCCAGCCTTAAGCCTCAATGCAGTTTTGCAACTTGGTTGGCAGGGCAGTAGAACTGTCCCATGTGGGCACATCCAAGAGAAGGCCAGTGCAGGGCAATGCCTTTCCAGCAGCGTACATTACTGGAGCACCACAGGGACCTCAAGTGAGAGTCCCAGAACTGCCCAGAGAGTCCCAGAACTGCCCACAGAACTCCATCTGACACTAGATGAAACCAGCATTTGTGAAGAGACTTAGCAGTGGCTCTCTGTTAACTTCCAGCTCTCCTGCTCTGGAGTTAATGCTTCCCAAATAATTTTTACCTTTATACAGTGTGAAACAAATATACTTTTTTCCCTACACTTAAACCTATCTCAGATGAAATGAAGATTCTTAGGTGAGACACTGGATCAGAAACTACAAGAAGTAACTTTGTTGGTTACCAGTAGGGGAAGCGAGCAAAATCAGTAGTTTAGGACGGACAGATCAAAATAAATGCAGAGGATTTTTTTTTTTTTACTGTGGATTATTTCTCAATAAAAACAAAATCATGCCAGTTTTACAACTCTGGTAGTTTCATAGTATCTGAAGCAGCAATAACAAAATCTTCATAGAATTTTAAGTGGATGGGGGTCCAGACAATACTTCTGCCTGCTTGGTGAACTAAACAGAACCCACACTCCCAACAGTCATTTCTCCAATGCTGTTGAAAACTGTAACTCACCACTAGTCTATCATCAACTCCAAAAACAGGTTAAAAAAAAAAATCTAAACAAAAAACACCATTAGCAAAACCTGCTTGAAATGTTTTCTCTCAAGGCTACAGAAAAATTAGCCAAATTCTTCATTCCACTGGTAGTGAAACACCACCCATGCCAACAACTGCGATCACATAATCTCCAGTATACTTCAAGTCCTTATAAAGTCACATTTATTCAGACTTAGCACATGTGGTTTCCAGCGATGTTTCTGATTTAGGCTCCAGCTTCTCTGGGAATTCTAGTTTTTCACAGATTGTCTCCTTTATGGGTAGATACTGCGAGATCTCATTAGGTTCCGTGAACAGGGAAGGTGGAACGTTCTAAAAAGCAAAACTTTTACGTGAAATGAGTGAAAGAAAAGAGGGGATAAGAAAAAGTATTCCAATCCCAAACTATTACAGACAATTTATAATTTACTGGATGTAAACACCACTTCTGGCAAACTTTTTAGAGGCAAACTAAAAGTAAGGGAGGAGGAAAGATACAAGAAAATGAAAGTTCAGGCATTTGTCATGAATAAAAATCAACAGCTGCAACTCCAAATGTACCACAGATTATTCTGAGCCATTACTAGAGTTTTAAGGTGGCCTATTAACCTCAAATATTTGAGAAAAACTGAAAGAGTCTATTACCAAAGAGATCTTAACCCCTAATACGGCTTGGGAGCACACAAATTTAACACATGAAATTTAACATCATGGGACATGGAGTACCTGATTTTGCAGCTGAACAGCTCTATGAAAAAATAAAATAATAAAACATTTTATTAACTCAATAGTAGAAAAAGTGGCCTAATCCCATACCCTGTCATGTGATCTGAGCATTTACAAAATGTAAATCTGCTCTAAAATCACCAAAACAAAAGCTGCATAAGCAGAAAGAACTTTCTCCTGTATTAATTCCAAACCAAACAAAGAAGGACTTAAGAAAGACAGTATTTTCTACGCTGACCATAAAACTAAAAAGCAGACAGAAGGAAAAGAATCAAAATTTTAAAAATGCAATACCTTTAGACTTGATATTTTGCTTTCCCTGGATGTGTATTCTCGCAACATGTAGGTCTTGTCAGCCTAATGGAAAAAAGCAATCATCTGGTATCAGTAAAACAAGCATTTTAAATACATTTAATCGGTTGACCACAAATTTTCACATAGAAGAAATGTACATTCAAATTCATGAAGACAGATGACAACAATGTTGTTTTTTTCCAAAAACCACCTGTGTGCATGTTTAAAAAAAATTCTATGAAGATGCTTGTTAGTTTTTACTCAGCTAGAACTCCTACACATCTACACAGAATTATCAAAACCCAAATCTTAACATCCTGTAATATTTGTGAGATACCAGAATTCAATGTACTATGGACAGTTATTTGAAAGTTACACTTGCTGTCTAACTCTATTAGGTAAGACAAAAATAACATACTTGAAGACAAGACAGTATTGAACTCTTTACTGCTGCCTATTTTTCCTCTTGTACTTCCTTCTCTGTGTCTGTCAAATGTATTTAAATGATTACATCACACGAGGGGTAGCCTACTCTGCTCATACACATGGCATTCAGCACTTGGTTGCTAGCTCAGCACCACCACAATAATAAAATACACTCAGAAGTTTTTGTGCCCCCAAACATCAGTATTAAATTAGAGGAATATCACTGGGTCACTGGAAGTAAAATGGCAAGGGAACCTCTGTAAAGTAACTCATGATTGAAAGTAAGGGTTTACCTCATGATGAAGCCTTGTATCATTCATCCTGATGAGTACCCCATCCACTCGCAAGAAGAACCTCAGCAGCACAAAAAAGCTGGAGGGCATAACTCTCTGCAAAAATAAAGATGGCCAATTCAGCACCTTACAAAGGCTTACTTTAAGCATTTACTTGTCTACATCAGATATTCACAACGTAAGACAACATGAGAAGTTTTCAAGAATGAAGTCAAAGTTTGGGCAGTTGATTTACTACAGCTATGACTGGCCAGCAGGGCAGACAGTGTCTCAAAGGATTATTAGGGAGGACGCAGGAAGGAAAAGATTGTCCCCTGGAAAAAATGACAGATGACAAAGGTTTCAAGACAACATCATTTCCAGTAAGATCATATTTCTAAGATCAATGATGAAGAACTTTGTGCTTTAAAGTTTAAATCCCAGAAGGAACAACATGCAAAAAGCAGCTGTGTTTTGCATTAATCAGCCAACTGAGTCCCCAGGTATCTTTTATACACCTCCCAATACTCACTACTTTCACACTCAAACTTGATACTCCATGATCATGGAGTTCATCTTCAAACAGGAGTACTTCTTCAAAAAACATAATTTGTTCCCTGGCTTTCAATTTCTCTGTATTTATGTGTTCTGTTGTAGGAATAACCTAGATAAAAATATTAAGAGCAGTTAGCATATTAATTTTTTGCCAAACTACATGAAGTTTGTCCTGATATTTTGAATTCCACAGTTTTGTAAAGGAAAAAACTTCTCGGGCACTAAGCTTAAGACACTCCAAATTTCTAACAGAAAAAATTAAAATCAAAGTTTTTCCAAGAGTTTCTTTTTGGAAGTAATATCAAGCAAAAACAAAAACTAAGAGTGGAACATTCTGACTAAACTTCTCTCTGAGTACCAGGCTCAGTAGGGTTTCAGCTGCAAACAATTCTGCTTTCTTTCAAAACATTTAAAGATGTCTTGTGTTTAACACACGTATGAGAAGTTCAGGTTTATAAACAGATTTCTGTACATTTAGCACCCCTAGCCCACAACACACCTTGAAAATTATTCTAGTAAAGCCTTTCCACAGAAGTCAAGTACCTGTATGTTTTCCATCTCATGGTCTCCACAGACACTTCTGCTGTCCAAATACGATGGACCAACATTGGTTATTTCTATGCTGTACTTTTAATTCCAGCACAACTCAAATGATCTCTAACTAAAGCAATTCTAGTAAATTAATACAGATTATCTGCTTAGTAGCAAGCAACCTGTATGCAGTAAACAGAAGCTGGGAACTCCAGTCTTATTTTCACAAAAATAAAGACATGGGAGGGCCTATGAGGAATTACTGAGCTGCTGTTGCAGAAAAACATCAGGCCATTGAAAGCAGCCAGGTCAGAAAACAGACAAACATGCAAGCAGCAGAGCATGAAGGCACTACAGAATAACATAGCTGATAGTTCTGCTGTATGTGAGCAGCTCGGGGCTGCAGAGCAGCCCCCAGCAAGAGCTGAAGCCTCCCATGTGCTTTAATCCTAAAATGCTTTAAGACACCACCCACCCTCGTTATTAAAATAAGCCATGATTTGATTAGGATAAAATCATGAGCTGAGACATGAGAAGCCCAAATTACACTTTGAAATCAGAAATTACGAAGCACAAAAGATTTTAAAGAAGGCTACTGAAAGGTAAATGACAGCTTCAAAAAAAGTTTACCTGAAGCAAGATGCAGTCAGCAATTAACAAGAAGAAAATTATTACCTTTAATGTTGCAGTATCTCCCAGCAAAGTTCCTTTGTAATCTGTTGTGTAAGTCCAGTCATATGGCTTGACAACTTCCTTACTGCGCTCAGTCTCACTCCTCAACAGTGAAAGAGAAAACAGCTGTGTAGTAATTGCTTTGTAGCACTTCTCAAAAAATTACAACCTCACATAAGACTGTACATTAGAATTCCAACACTGTTCCTAACAAAAAACAGCAGCATTGTCTGAGCTGCAATCACAATGTCAAGACTTAATCATGGTTTCACATCTGTTTCCATAATAACTTTGAAAACAATTATGAAAATTCTCAATCTATCTCAGTTCTATGACTCAAAATAAAGATTCTTATGCAATATTGCTGAAAAATTTGTATTTCAAGATCAATGGTTCTTTAAGTAGGCGGAACGTGATCTCTTGACAACACACAGCAATCATTAACACTGCAATTTAGCTTAGTTTTCATGATAACTGCTTTGTTTCTGTTCTTTATTTCCAGATGCTCTACAACTAAATCCAATTTGGTAAATACTAAGCATCATAATTAGTTCTCATGCATGGTAACTGTTCTGCTTTATTCCTAAGGCTAAGATTTTGTACATGTACAGCACTTTGCAATACCACACAATACAGTCTTGTAATGCTCGAGGCTCCATGAGTTTGAATAAACAGAAACAGCATTAAATCATGTTAAACTTGACATTTACTTTAAGAAAGCCATGACACAGCTGAAAAATACAGATGACCCAATTTAACAGAAAGGATGATGACAGCAAAGAAAAGCAAAGTAACCTCTGTGATCACATGCTGTATCTCGGGTAGAAGCAAATGCAATGCGGTCCTCAAGAGTTCAGTTTGTTCCTTTAACTACTCTATGACAGTTTCATATACAACACACCAGTACTCGCCCACTGGTGATAAAATACTGTACCTGCTCTCCTGCCACTCCTCTGCACAAGCGACTTTGATCATACCTTGACAATTATTGACACATTTTAAAGCATCTGTAGCATTGAATTCAATTCCAAAACCATGGTCATGCTGTATTCTTAGGACATTGTCTCCAAACATCATCTCCGGCAGGGAAGGCATGTGTAATTCATCAGCCAACCTGCAGAGAAAAATAAAAGAGGCATCAGTCAGCCGACCACAGCTCAGTGAAAGTAGTCCTTGTTTTGGAACAAGGATTCTTTAGACCATCATAACTCAGAAGACACATCACCAGATTAATAATTTCACCTGAAATGCAGACTCATTGATCTGAAGTGACTTTTCCACCAAAAAAAGTACTCCTAAAACATTCCTTCGCCATCAGGCTCAGACAAAATTTTCACACATGAGGAATCAAGAGTATCTGAGAAACATGTAGAAGCCTGTGCTAGCAAATCCCTGGATGGTCAGTGGACCAACTTCAGTAGGTGCTCAAAGAAACTTTTAGGAACAAGGACTCATCATAAGCAAGTTTGAATTCAATGCCATGGTCCATACCTCCAAATTTAGAAGCCTAGAAAAAAAGATGCTTAAGACAACCCTGGCAGAGCATATAAAAAGTGTAGAAGACACTACTGTACTCTGCTGGTAGAAGACACGTACTGGCACACTTCCTAAACTTTTCCTCCTCACCTACTCGACTTCCGAAGATCAAAAAGGAATATCTGACATCTGGAGAGGAGAAAGTTTTAGGAAATACACCTCTCTGAGCGAGGGGAGGGAGAAGAGTGTCCTAATCATAATGTTCACATTGGTAACAAGGCATTCCTGAACAAAAGTGGTAATTTCTTTAACCCTGAATACAAAAGAAGAGTGTCAACCTAACTAAAATAAAAATAGCAAATTCACAGACCTGAAAGTAAAATCCTGTGTTTTTCCCAAAGAAGGCAGAATAACATTATGAACTTTTCCATTTCATCAAGTGTAGGAACCCTTGACTTGCAAAACCCAACCCCTGCATAGAAAAGAGTTCTTAGCTATGGCACATTTAATCCTTCACCTTTCTACACAGGTTGCTGAGGGATTTTTGCAATATGTATTTGCCAGAAATAAAATTCCTATAGATACTAATAATGTTCCCCAAGCAATAAAAAAGACAAAATGGGTCACTGTGACCTTGTTGCACCTCCTACAACTGGCCTCAGCTCATTGATCCAGCCTGTCCAGACCTGTCTGCTGAGCCTTCCTACCCTCCAGTAAATCAACACTTCCACCTGGCTTGGGGTCATCTGTGAACTTACTGAGTGTGCACTCAATCACCTTGTCCAGACTATCAATAAAGATACTGAAGAGGACTGGCCCCAATACTGAGCCCTGGGGAACACCACTGTTGATGGGCCACCAGCAGGATGTAACTCCATTCACCATCACTCTTTGAGCTCAGCCGTCCAGACAATGTTTTACCCAGCAAACAGTTTACCCATCCCAGCCATAAGCAGCCAGTTTGTCCCAGAGAATACCTTATTAGCCTAAAAAAAGGTTTAAAGCAAGACAAATGAAAGTACATTTAACAAGACTAATGAAATTCCTATGTATACTGAAATTTATTCCAGAAAATGAAACCAAGAAATATCTGCCAAATCCATCTGTCTTTAAGGTCAGTTATGGCACAGCTGAACTCTCCAGTTCCACATTAGCAAATCTGACTTAAGTACTTGATGCTGATACAGGAACATTTCCTCCAATGATTTCACTGGATTGGAAAGTCCTACAAGAAGAGAGTGAATTATAAAATTTTAATGAAAACGACTATCTTAAAGCAGCTATTACCAAGACATGGTATGAGACGGTAAAAATATTCTTTTTCAAAAGTAACTCTAAAAATCAGGCTTCTAATTGGCAGGTCTCAGTTCACAGAGATGCAGAGATCCAAAACCATTATAATCATACGATCAGATTGGTTTGAGTTGGAAGAAACCTAAAGGTCAAGTTCCAACCTCTCTGCCATGGGAAAGGACACCTCCACCAGACCAGGCTGCCCAAAGCTCCATACAACCCGGCCCGGGACATCTCCAAGGATGGGGCACCCACAGTTTATCTGGGCAAGTTCCAGCGACTCACCACCCTTACAGTCAGGAATTTCTTTCCTAAGGTCCAATCTAAATCTCCTCTCTTTCAGTTCGAATCCATTCCCCCTTTTCCCCATACTACATGCCCTTGTAAAAAGTCCTTCTTCGCCTCTCTTGTAGGCTGCCTTCTGCAATCATTAAAACAAAATTTTGGAAATTAACTGTAACCCAAATCGCCCGAGTTCTCCAGACAGAGAATCAAGGTTGAAGAGAAGGAACAACCCCGGGGACCGAACAGCGTCTCCCCCGCCCTGGGAACGCTGCGTGTTTCCTTCGCAAGGCCATCCGACGCCCCCAGCCCCTCGCTGTGACGGCTGAGGCCGCAGCCCCGCGGTGGCTCCCCGAGCAGATGTGACACCGTGCTGTGCTGTGTCCCCCTGAGCCCCCGGCCCGGAGCCCGCCCCACCTCTCGGCCTGCGCCGACTTCATGATGTGCGTCCGGGCGGCGCTCAGCTTCCACGGCCCAAAGGTGAAGTCGCGCCGGCTGCTCTGGAAAACGGGGTGCATGGCGGCCTCCTCTCTGCCGAGCAGAAGTCAGGAGGCAGCGGAAGGAGCGGAGGTAGCGGAGCCCCTCGCGTCTCCTCCCGCACAGCACTCACAGCAGCGCCGGCGCCCCCGGAACCACCGCCCCGTGGCGTTTCCGCTTCCAGGGCCGCGCGGCGCGGAGCCTCGGCGGCGGCGGCGGAATCCTGGGATGCATCCGGAAGAGCGTTGCCAGCAGGGCGAGGTAGAGGATCCTGCCCTTCTGCTCGGCTCTGGTGAGCTCATATCTGGAGTGTTCTGTCCAGGACAGGAGAGACATGGAGCTCCTGGAGCGGGTCCAGCGGAGGGCAGCGAAAATGATTAAGTGACTGATCTTCGTTAGGTGAAAGGGCTGAGGAAGCTGGGCCTGTTCAGCCTCGAGAAGATGTGGCTGAGAAGGGCCATCATCAATGTGTACAAATATCTAAAGAGGGGATTCCAAGAGTATGGATCCAGGCTCTTCTCGGTGGTGCCAAGCAATGGGACAAGAGGCAACAGGCAGAAACTGATGCGCAGATGTTCCACCTGACCACGAGGAAGAATTTCTTTATTGTGCAGTGACCGAGCACTGGAACAAGTTGCCCAGAGAGGTTGTGATGCCTCCACCACTGGCGATATTCCAGACCTGTCTAGACACAACCGTGTGCCATGTGCTCTGGGATGACCCTGCTTGAGCAGGGTGGTCAGACAAGATGACCCATTGTGGCCCCTTCCAACCTACCCAGTCTGTGATTCTGTGAGGTGATATGGGGGGGCAGATAGGTGAGGAAGGGGGTCCACACTTCTCTGTGCTGCTGGAGCCACCATGGGGAGAGTGGGCTCCTAATCTCCTCTGCCAAGGATGAAGAGCCAGCAAGCTCACCCAAACCCCTGTTCCAGCGAAGCTGGGCTGCAGAAGCCAGTGCAGAATGTTTGTGTGCCCCACAAGTGCTTGTGCCTCCAGCCACTTCCCCATGGGTACTTCACCAAGAGCAGTGGGACAGCTAGGTAGGAGCAGTTTCGGGGAGCTCTGAAGCCTCTGGTGGCCCTAGACCATCTCCATGGCCAGTTGCAGCAAGCATTACCTGGCTCCATCACGCAGCTGCCCTGTGCTGTGTTAGTACACACATGTGTGTGCACACAGAATCACATCTGGGCAAGGTTAGAATGGGGCACAGTGAATCGTCTGGTCCAACTTTCCTGTTCAAGCAGAGTTGTCCCAGAGCACATGGCATAGGATTGTGCCTAGACAGGTCTGGAATATCTTCAGTGAGGGAGATTCCACGACCTCTCTAGGCAACCAGTGCACAGTCACTTGAACAGGAAATAAGTTCTTCCTCATATTCAGGTGGAACTTCTGTGCATCAGTTTTTGCTCATTGTGGAATCTCTTGTGCTGGTTCGATACATTTTTTAATGCTGTCCAAAGACAGTCTTTTTAAAATGTCAAAGTGCAATGGCGTAGTAAGCTTAAAAAGAGTCCTGTAGAAAAGTATCAATAGAACTGGTTGAAAATTTTAAAAAAAGAGAAAAAAAAAGAAAAAAATCAGCTTAGTATTCCAACACTGATGGGTGGGTGCTTGCCTTGCATTTCTGCGTCATCAAAAGGGCAGTCACCCTCTGTCACCCACCCAACTCCCTGTGGACTTCCCCTTGCACAGGAGCAACACACACAGTCCAGCTCCTGCTGTTGGAACACTGGAGTGAACTGAGGCAGCAGCCACAGGAAACTGATATCCACAGCATTAAAACTCCACAGAGCAATCAAAATATAGCACAGCTCACAACAGGGCAGTCACCCTCTGTGCTCAAGAGCATTGCCAGGAAAAGACAGGAACTAGGGAGGCTCAAGCACAACATTTAATTTTTGTTCACCCTTTACACTGTGCCCTTTATACTGACACTATATCCGATGTCTTGCTTCAGATTTGTGTGCGGGAAAAACTCTTTCCCAAATCTTATTTGTATTACTTTTAATAGTGTTTGGGCGTCTGGGAAGTCTAGCACTTAGGCTCTACGGCTGCCTGGCACTACGAGCCGGGGCAAATGACTTTACCTTATCCATGAAAAGTACTTTTCCCCTGCCTTTTAACCGAGTTCCCGGGAAGTGCGCGGACCGCCCCGGGGTGGGCGGGGAGGAGGCGGGCCGGGCTGAGTCGGCGGGGCGGGACGGCGGGACGAGCAGGCGCGGGGTTGGGGTCGTGCCCATGGCGGATGAGGCTCGGGCTCCGGCGGCGGTGGGCGGTGAGTGCGAAGCCAGGAAGAGGACAAATGCGGCAGAACCCGCTGGCCCCCGGCGGGTGGGGGCGAAGGACCCTGTTCCAGCTCTTTGTTCGCTGCCGGAGGGAGCGCGGGGGGCAAAATGGCGAAACCCCCTTTCTCCACTGTATTTACAACTCGGTCCCACTCGCTTCGTGGGTGTGCGGGAAGCCTGACCGCGCTGCCCGCGGCTGGGATGGAATGGGATGGGATGGGGTGGGGTGGGGTGGGGTGCTGTCCCCGGCCCCGGGCAGCCTTCTGCCCGAGGTCACTTTCCCCCTCAGGGTGCGGCAGGGCAGTGAGGAGACGGGGAACGCCAGGTGCTCCGGGCATCGATATCGCAGGGTGCGGCCGCGGGGGAAGCCGCCTTTCCAAACCCGCTCCGGCCAAAAAGTGTTGGAAAGGCACACAGAGGTGGTGCAGGCATGCTGAGAGAGAAAGAAACTCGAGGGGAAGTGGTTTTGCGCACGTCCTCAGTCAGAGGCTAGGGAAGAGCTAAGTTATGTTTTTCCAAAGCATGGCCCAGTAATGTCTTTAATTATGTTCTTAGGAAAGTACAGAAAAAATGGGAAAAAGGTGTCTTTCCAGACTGACAGTGCTGCCTAATGCCACAACAGCCACGCAGATGGAAGCATTTCTATGAGTACTGTCTGGGACCCATGTCTGCCACAGTTGCAGAATTAGCTAAGATAACTTTGCTGAGTCCCTTCCCAGAAATACTTAAATCAACTTTCCATTCATTGGTGGACTCTTTTACTTTTTTTCGGTCTGCATATTTGCATTTTTTTGTTTGTTTGTTCATTATGCTGTCCTACAGATGGGTGAAGGACTGGATGAAATAAGTAGTGATTGCCATGTGAAGGCACCAGGGAAAAGAGGAATTGCTAAGGAATTGGAAGAAATAACAAGGTTTCACAAAATGAGGCTGCGAATCAATGGATGGATGCTAACACTGGGAAGTCAAGGATTAAAGGTTCTCAAGCATTTCTGTTGCGTGGACTGCATCTTAATGCAAGGAGGTGTCTTTCAAACCTCGTGTACAGAAAGCCAGTTCCTCCAGTCCTTTGGTGTTGGCTGTAAAATACAATCAGCAGCGTAGCTAAGGTGATTATGAACTTGCAGAAATGATGTTGGGAGAGTACATGCAGTGGTGGTCCCTGAGTCTTTGAATATTACTTAGCAACTGTTAAGGAAGAGTCAGCAGGATGTAAGACTGATCTCTGGGGCCGTTCGGGTCCAATCCAGCTAGCTCTGGACCCTGGCCCCTCACAGTCTTACAAGGACAAAAGTAAAAGACTAGAGGCGCTCTTTCCTCTTGGGATGATCCATCACGATCCACTGTCCCGCTTTATTGTGGAACCACTCCAAGGAAGTCCAAGGGAGGCAAAGAGAGGCCAGAGGTTTCCTCCTGGGAGATTTTAAGCCCAGGGGAAGGAGGGTGGAGGAGAGGGGCTACAGCCAATGGGATACAGGTGAGGAGAGGGGTAGACCAGGGAGAAACAACCACCACCACTGGGGCTTAGGGGAGAGGGGAAGACCATGTGATATGAGAGGGGAATCCCATGAGGATACAAACATATTATTCAGTATGTGTGTAAATACCAAACCCAGTGCAAAACAACAACTAAATAAACTATTTAGTGCAATACAACAGCAGGATATGACTAGCCAGGCATCCAGAGACCACCAGCAAATGCTGTATAGGCAGAATACAAGGTAACTATCAGGATAGGCAGAATTTTTTTTTAAGTGACTTTCTTGTAAGTAAGATAAGCAAAGATATTTGATATTTGTCTTGTTTTTCGAGGAAACAAGTGACGTTCTTGTTTCTTCACAGCCTAGATGAAGAGGCTGGTAAGCAGGACTTAGAAACAAGTAAGATCTGTAGAAAATTTTAAAGTAAAATGTGCCTATTTTCTTTCTTATCCCCCCCCCCCCCCCCCCCCCCCCC
>JAYDZK010000001.1:20663157-20674972 GCA_034509185.1 Euphonia xanthogaster | reverse complement strand
GCTCATACTTTACCATATTAATTAATAAATGGATTGCTGCTTGAATATTGGCCTAGTCAAGCTTCTTATTTATAACATTAATGTTTTCTTTAACTTCTGGTTCCTGCAACATGTCCTAGAAGGCTATAAATTCTGCATTCCAGGTGTAGCAATACCTCTCTCCCCCAGGCTTTGTTCACTGAAGCTCATCAGGGTTAGTTTAGCAAAACTTAAAAAGTTTCTGTGATTTTCCCAATCTATTCTAACAATAACAGTCTGTAAAAAACCAGCTGCTTGCTGGTTAAAGTGGAAAATCACAATGTTTATGAGTAGTATACACTGCTTATGATTTATTAAAAGCAATTCATTGGAAGGCTAATGAAAACCATTATATGGTAGAAGAGTTCTTGGCTAAACTGAAGTTCAAAAATTAGTTTTATGTACATGATCACTTACCTGCA
Organism: Euphonia xanthogaster; assembly: GCA_034509185.1. Lineage (NCBI taxonomy): Eukaryota > Metazoa > Chordata > Aves > Passeriformes > Fringillidae > Euphonia > Euphonia xanthogaster. Next base: position 20,674,532 of record JAYDZK010000001.1, on the reverse strand, counting down.
ATGTACCATAATTAAGACGGGGAAAGCAAATGTCATCCTTTACTTCTTCATTCCTGGACTAGTTCTTCTTAAGTGGTTTTCTTGGAATAGTTGTTTTTCCTGGGAAAGGAAAGATGTTGAAAATATTAAATTTATTAAATCTAACTCTTTGGGGAAGGGAAAAGGAAACAGGCATTTCAAACACGTTGTTCTAAGTATTACATTTTGACAAACATCTGTCATCAAAGATTCACCATCTTTCACCTGCACATTCCTGATGCAACAGTTGACAAGACAATTACTTTATTTCTTACTCTTGGAAGTAAAAATAGTGTAAACCTCTCCCTATGCATTCTTCTTGTCCTGAAAGACTGGGAAATGTATTTGGAAATGTATTTTGAATTCTAATGACACAATGGCTATACAGGAGCAAAACAAACTGTGCTTCTTGCATTTTTAAAATAGTGAAATAGTTATATCATAATTTTCTTAGAAAATGGCATTTTTAAGGAATGAGTGATCAATAAATTAGGGATAACCTAATAGAAAAGGATCAAGGTTGGTAATAATATGAGTTATGGCTGCAATCTCTTCTCTTGCAGAAAGACACCACATTTCATTGCAGTTGCATTGTATCTTCTGGCTCCTGGCACACAAATTCACAGTTGTTCTTTCTTTACTGAGCAATCTGCTCTGGAAAAGGGCTTGTCCCAGTGGCTCTGAAATTATTTTACAGTGAGATGAGGTCTACTCACAACAGCAGAAACACAAAGTGACCGTACAGCTTCTCTCTTTCTCTGACTGTTGTCTTTGGCATGATGCTTCTTGAGCTTGAAATTCTAACAAAATCCATTAGAAGTGTGTTTTTGAGAAAGCATGAGACAGAGTTTAAAATCCATATTCTGCTTACAACAGGCACTCTTATTCTTGCTTCTGGAGTGATTCTACTGCTTCAATCCTATTTCCTAAAATTTTTTTATCAACTTCTGAGGACTGTGGTTTCTGATGGAGGAAAACCTACAGTCTTGGAGTCCCACAGTATTAGTGATTGAATGCTGCTGCTTAAGGAAAGAAAAACAGCACCTGTTGAATTTAGACCACATCAGGGTTGCCTTTTTTAGGTATATGACTTTTTGCAGATTCTTCTAGTTCTACAGCTAATCAAATAATTTTTTCTATTGTAGACTGCCCACTTATTTTTAAGGCCCAGCATGTCACTGGTAAATGATGCCTTTTCAATTTAAAAGTCTTTCTTTTAAAAGCCCCCTTATTGTGGGGCTTTCTGCTTCTTTCTTCTTCATTCATATCTGTAGCTTTCTGCCCTTTTTTCAATCAGATGTCTCCTGTCCTTTTCCTTCTTCACTCCATATCTTCTTACACATGATCTGTGACCATCTCCTCACATGATGTATTCGTCATTGTTTTAGTTGCGGCTTTGGGGTCTTTTTCTGCAGCGTGTGGGAACATTTCTGTTAAATATTGCCCAGGATTTGAGGAAGCTCTTGTATTGTCATGATACCTTTATATATGCTTCTCTTATTACCTCATATTTGGCTTCCTAGTATGTTTTTTATTGATGTATTTAATGATAGGTCGTGTTAGCACCAAATGAAACAAAGGAGAAGAGCTCAATTTAGCATTCATACTGACGGTTTGTGAAGGGAAGGGCTAGGAATTTGATGATGCCCTCTTCCTCAACAACTTTTTCGCTGACTCAGAGGTATTTAATTCTGAAATATTTTCTGCATTTTTCTAATCAGTGACTTGACAAGTGATCCAAATGACCCTTCACCGGGGGAATGGACCCATCACTCTTTCCATCACATCTCCGTCCGCAGGGTGGCCAAAAGAAGGGAGAGAGGGAAGAGTCGGGAATGGTTCCTAAAAAGCGTGGCGGTTCGTTGCGGTGGTGCTGCTGCTCCGCCGGGAGGTGCGCGTCCGTGTGCCGGGTGCAGTCTCGCCGAGCCGCTCCGTACCGCCGGTAATTGCCCGCCGCGCAACGGAGGAGGGAGCAGGCAGAGAAAAACTAAAGGTGTGAAAGTCTCAATTTTTTTTTAGGAATGCTCGTCACCCCGGTTAGTCCCCTTGCTGCTCTACCACGACTCCATGAAACAACTCGCCAAGGCGGTGTCTAGGAAGAGCGACCGCTGCAGAGCAGCGCTTGGCAGCGGTTGCATCCAGGGCACTGCTCTGGGAGTGGCTTCGGTTTCCAAGGCAGATGGTGGCCGGTTAGCTCAGTTGGTTAGAGCGTGGCGATAATAACGCGGCTTCGGTTTCCAAGGCAGATGGTGGCCTGTTAGCTCAGTTGGTTAGAGCGTGGCGATAATAACGCCAAGGTCGCGCGTTCGATCTCCGTGCGGGCCAACACTCCCTTGGACAGGAGGAGATCGCTGACTTAGCAGAGGATCACTTTATTTTGTTTTAGAGGTGTAGGGGTAACACGAAAAGGAATGCGGTACCCCCCCAAGAGGAAGCTGGACTTGAGTGGTCATGGGGACACAGTGAGTGCGAGGCGAGCCGCCGCCTCTCCCCACCCTGACCCGCTCCGGCGGCCAGGCCGGCGCCACCCGTACGCCGGGAGCCCGCGGCACGTGAGGTGGTACGAGCTGGGGGCGGGGAGACAATACCCAACCATCTAGTTCCTCGTTAGTATAGTGGTGAGTATCCCCGCCTGTCACGCGGGAGACCGGGGTTCGATTCCCCGACGGGGAGAGAGAGAATACCTCTTTTTCTTTTCACTCGAACGGCGGGAAAGAAAACCCGCCCCTACCGGCTTTTCAGCGAGGTTCGAGCTGGGAGACAAGACAATCAGCCCTAAGTTGGGAGGAGAGCAAAGGCAAAGGTGGATGCCTTAGGGCAACATCCAAAAGGATCTTGATCCACCGTCGACCTCCATGGCAATGGAACTGGCTCAAGCAGCATTGTTCTGCTGTGTGATCACAGCACAGATGCTCAGTGCTGATTTTCTCAAACGGACAGCCATCCTTCTGTTCTCATGAAGTCCCCATATCAGCCAAGTTATGCTGCTGCAGCACATCTTAAACCACTTCCCCCTCTCTACAATCAACGAGACATCATCAAAATACATGTGATGAAGTACTACCTTTTCCCCAGCTTCCTGAAAGCACAGTTTAAGGTTTTATATAATACCAAACATTCCCTTTATTCTTTAAAAAAATGTTTTTAAGCATACCAACATTTTATAAGAGTGAGCAGTGCTATTTAGGCACAGGTAATGCTTTCATTTCCCTGAAGACACCACAGTAGTTTGCCATTTTGCAGTCATCTAAAGCATGCAGAGTAGCCCTGTGAGGTGTTCACCAGTCCTTCACAAGGCAACAGCAACAGGGGATGACAACGTTAGCCCATCAATCTAAAAGAATGAGTTCACACACTTGCAAGTTTTAACAAGTCTACAGCATAATTAAGGCACGAGGTAAGAGTATAGACACACTGAAACACCATGCAACAGCAGTTTGAATGAGCTGGTTTGCAGGTATTCCTGTTCTCTCAGAATGGCTCAGTGGACACAATCAATCTTGTTCATGATCCGTGTCAATGCACCCAGTCTTTGGGATTTCGCAGAACCTCCAGAATTTCTGCTTCTTTTGAGCTCTCTGGTGGGTTGTGCATGTACTCCCACCTGCAAGGAGAAGGGAAACTCACTCAGATGGACCAGCTGGCAGCCACTTCTCCTGTACCAGGCTGTGTTTGGACTGGAGTTGCCTTTTCTAAGGATGCAAAGCTATATAACACAGTTGATATTCTTGGCTGAGATGACAGATATGGTTACAAATCACAAGTTCAGTAAAAACAAATAATAATGTCACCAGGGTATACAGGAGAAATGTTAGCTTCATCTTTTTACGAACTTTTGAAAAATCTGGAAGGACAAGGGAAAAGAAAAGAGCAGTATCCCATTTCCCACAGGGCATGCAGGTTTATTTGCAAAAATCTTGTAACAGTCCCTTGTGACACACTAGTATCACAAGGAAGATGAACAAAAACAGGAACCCATGGAATTCTGACAGTGACAGACCTTTTTCCAGAATAGAAGCTCTATGAGTCTTTGTTGAATCTTGGTTTTAAGAACAAAAGTGGTGAAAGATCCCTTTTTTCATTGAAAAAGCAATTGAAAGAGACACAACAGAGAAAGGAAAGTGTCAGCAGTCACAGAGAGATGGGTACATCCTCCTTCCATTTTGCCCCCCAAGGAATGACTCCTTCATGCTGCGAAGTGAGCTAGTTACATTGATGAAAAAGAGCAAACCCAGACAATCACAGAAATTATGTCAAAACATAGAACATGCTACACCACCATGTCAGGGACACATCTGGTGTTGTCAGTGGGATGAAGATACATGGTGAGGACAGCATTGCCTTCATGGTTACAAGGCAGCAGGCAGCTTTCCTAGCAGAGGGAGGTTCACTACTGAGCTTTATGGAATTCATTATAGGATACCCAAAAGCAATCTGAAAGTGGGAATAAATAGTAAATGACCAAATTTGCTGGTGTGACAAGCATAAGGAAGATGGGTTAAAACCTAAAAGGACAGTTAAAAACAGTATTTAGCCAAGCAACTGAGCAATAAGATGGCACGTGAAATTTACTGTTGATTGACGTGATGGACACAGAAAAAAGTTGCACACAGATTGAGTTAAATTTTATTGCCCAGAAAAGACCTTGGCCTTGTAACAGTTCTATAAAAAAGCTACCTCAATGCTGAACAGCAGTCAAAACCAACAAACAGAACATTAGGATTGTGAAAGAATAATGAATTAAAATATTGCTATGCCACTATAAGTCAGGAGCACACCTGCATCTTGTATCCAGATATGTAGCTTAAATTGTCTGGTACTTATCCCCAGTTCAGAAAAGGCAAAGAAAACTTAAGCCTAGCAAAAGTGGCAAAAATATAAAACATCAGCTGTACAAAAGACTAAAAAGAGCAGGAAAAAAACCTGTCAGCCTGGAAAACAAACAATGAAAAACCCCCAGAAGCCTTGTAAAATAAAAACTGTTATGGAGAAAGTGAACAGGAATAAAATCACTTTACTCAGTGAAAAGTCAGATGAAGTCATCAGGTTCAAGTAGAAAACAAAGACGTACCTTCTCATACAACACACAGTTAAACTGTGGAGCTCCTTGCCCCACACTTGGCAGGACTGCCAGAGGCTCTCATGGTTTCTAAGGGCTACTAAACAAAAACCCATAGAGTGAGAACAATAAATCTATCAAGAGGAATTAAGCAAAAAAACTATATTTTTTTTTGCCAGAAAATCTCTATGCCACATACTACTAGCAACTAGGTGAGTGCAACAGAGAAGCATCTGCACTTGCAGAATAGAGAACTGTACTTGTCCAGTTCTTGTATCAGTCATGAACTTGTCACTGTTAAGAGACTGGAGACCAAGAGAGACCTTTGATTTAATCCTGTGAAGTATTTTACTAAGAACAGTGCCTGCTGCAACTCCACATAACCACACCCTTACCTTGCAGTCAGTGGCAGAGACATAAGAATGCTTTCGATTCTTGATCCTGGTGTCAGGAGGCCAAACTTTGTACCTCTGTCATAAACCAAGTTGAACTCTACATACCTACAGGAATGAAGAGATGCAACTGAAAAAAACCTAGTTTATTAGCAGAAGTTGGTTGTGCTTTCTTCAAATGGCAGACATCAAACAAAACCAGTCTGTCTTTCTGCTGAGTTGGGGTCAACTGTTCTTTAGCATCCTCTGCATAGGAATGCAGGTGTGACCTTGCCACTCCACAGAGCACAGGGAGGAGTGACCTCAGCTAAGAGACTAGAGTAGACCAACTGTTCCAAGGAGAGCAGTCTGCAGGCTCCTGTGCTGTACTGTACTCCTCCCAGGCCTCCTTCCCCCTTGCTGGCAAGCTTGACACTACATTTACCTTGCTTCTTCTCTTCTTTGTGGGGCTGTAATAAAGAGGCCTTAAAGGTAGTGAAAATAACCAAAGAAAAAAATTCTACTGTGCAGTCCTCCAAGCTGAAGGACACATAAGCAGCAAGGCCAGAACAGTATTTCCTGGCTCCTGGGAAGATCTAGAAACAGCAGAAGTCGGATAGCTTCAGAGTGCTGGCTGGGATTTTTAAGTGATGAAATAGACCATTTTCTGCTTCCAGCATAGGAATAGAGCTGTAACAATTCAACAGGGATTATCTCCAGAGCCAGTACATGGTGTTTGTACTTAAAGATACAGGAAGGGAAAAGTTCTTATCCATGTGCAGAAATGGAAAGCTTTACATAGCCCCATAACCTGCAAACAGACCCAGGGAAATAGACCTCAAGAGCTGGTCCTGGCTGCAAGTTAGAAAAGCTATTTCCCCTTTTAAACTTCGCAGGTTTGCTAAATCCCATCCACAGACTAGATCTTGAAAGCCCCAATGTTCCCAAGAACACTCCCACCAAATTAAGTGACCAACAGCTGCAGGCCAGTGATCTGAACTTGAATGCTTACACTCTTTCCATGCCAGTCTCACATTTCTCTACAGAACAGGCAGAAACTAAAGACTGTAGTTAAGCACAAAGCATAGTTTCAATTCTCCATACACTCAAACAGTCAAAGGACATGGAGAAGAGAGTACAACTGTATTGACCAATGTACTTAAGCTTTTGCAGCATTAACAGTTGGTGACATTAAGCATCCTCCTAAGTATTTTACAGTAACCTTGGACCATGCCAGAATAAGAAAAATCCTACCCTCTGTATTCTTTTACAGGTACCCTCAATTCCTTTACAGGAATTTCAATGCCAAGATCAGATGAAATAAATATGTATGTAAGGACCTGAAAGTACTCAAGTACAGTTACTTCCTGACTTTCTGGGGTTTTCCTGCATTACTTAATAGGAAGCCACCATTCCCTCACCCTTAGCTCCTCATGTGACAGGGCAGCCCTATGTACACTACCTCTGGGCTGCAGGAGAGGGCAGGGTTCAGGACATGAAGCACACCCACACCCCTTAGCCTGTTACACAGCAGAAGCTTCTCTTGCTTTTTGAAGGAGTTGAAAAGAAATGGTGTCACTTTGTCTGGGTTGCTTATGTTGCAACATGGGAGAGTGGGAAATGCCTTCTTTGCACCCTGTTTAGCAATCTAGCATTGGATTTCAGAATTAGTTCTATGCACAAAAATGCTGAAATTCTTGGTGAGCTTTTTTGGCCCACACAACCTGTAACCGTGAAGAACTGGTTTTTCTTATATTTTTTTCTTGCCAGCCCAATCTACCTCCTGTGTATAGTTTTGTTCCTCCAGTACTCACCGTCCTCTCCGAAGCTGTTGCCATAGCTTTTCCTCTGGTGTGAAGGAGTCATGGCAGTGCTTTTTCACAATGGGAATGTAACAAGGCACAACAGCTTTGGCACAACTCTTTACAAACTGGAATACTTCCTCCTTGGAGGGAGAGTCCATATCATCAAAGAATATGCCTCCAATCCCTCTACGCTCACCACGGTGCTTGATATAGAAGTAGTCGTCACACCTAGAAGCAGCATCAGATGATTACTAATATCGTCCAGAGTATTCAAAGACATGAACAGTACTCCAAAGAGCTGCATGCTGCAGGACAGAACCAGTGAAATACTGCCCATAAGTCAGTTTCTGCAGGGCTGGGTGTCCCACTATTTCCCTGACTGCCCAGAGGCAGGACGGTGCAGCATCACCTGGAAAGCACTCCTGTGTCACTTACTGTAAAAGCTCTGATTAAATGGTCTCTGTAAAGCTACACATCACCACAAAGTCGCTGAACACCATGGCAGATGCATCCATGTGAGTTGATCCAATCCATATCCTCTACCTACTCGGAACAGGGACATCTGATTTAAAAACTTTCAAAACTTAGGGCTCTTGATAGATTCCATTCCCACCATTATATGTAGTTCTCAAATTATTTGGACAGCTTTCATATGAACTCAAACTTGGAAGAGAACTTATTCTGTTTGCCATCCAAGTAAAAAAATTTTCTTCATCAAACCAAAAGTAATCTAAGGCCCCAAGACCATATAAGAAAGCAACTGTCACAGCAGCCTTCCTTGGAAAAAGGCATTTTAATAGTTAAAGCTTGAAAGACTGAGTCATTATAGCAGTGGCATTTCATGACTCATGTTTAAGTTTATAAATGAGTAAGAGCAGCTTATCCTAAAAGCAATTAATCTCTTTTGTATTTACAGGGAGTATTTAGTTGTGAAATTACTGTAACTTGAATGACTTAACTCTATCTTTCTTATAATTCCTTGCTTGGGTGTGCAAGTCTTCACACGGAGGAGAAAGCAAAAGGAAGTAGGAAGCAGGAACCATCAGCATCAAGAAAACCTGGCCTTCCATTAGGACTAATTTTCCATACAGGACCAGTTTTCCATATATCCACAATTGTTCTCAAGCATTATATATGGCATGGCCCTAACAAGAGAGACATGGAGATGTAACAGATAACCTACACTATTTTTTTATTCACTGGGATAATCAGTGTTTTCTATTTTATGGTAGCAGGAAGAGTTAGGGAAAAACGCCAAGTCAGAAACATAAAAGAGAATAATTCTGACAAAGATCTTAAATCTAGATCAGGTAGACAATGTGGTAAGTGTAATAACATTTATCTTTAGCAAAGTGAGAAAATGTCTCCTACCCCCTGCAGCTGGCATTGCTAGTCTACTTAAGCAGCAAAGAACCAGACCATTAAGCTACATTCTCCAAACTACCATGCAAAAAACCCTCAGACAGCAAGACTGTAATCTCAAGGCTCTATGATATGTCTCTCTACTAAGTGGTTGCCACCCAAACTATAACACCCACTTTATCTCCTGTCCTCAGACAAGACCTAGTAGCTTACAAAAGGGTACCCCCACCTTCCTGCATACACAGCTTGTGGCAGATAGGATTATCAGACACAGAACAGCAAGTTCCCACTTAGTAGTGGAAGATCCCATCACTTGTATCTCTCAGCTCAAGAAGAACATTCAAAGTTTGCATCTTAGAAAATGTGCTGTTAAACTCCCAGTGAATGTGTCACCAGAGAAAAAAATACAGCTTCATCAAATTATGAAGCTTCTACATTAAGGACAATGCCCTTCACATACCTGGAAATCACCTGGCTAAGAAGGCCAGACTGAAGGCAGAAAAACAAAAGCGGGATTTTCAAAACTGCTGTGGTGGCCCAAGAGCTCACATTGAATCATGCACATTTACCATGAGTTCACTGTAAAGAGAAATTGTGCAAGTCCATGGGGCAGGATTCCTGTCCTAGTTTAACACCAGAGGCTAAAAGGAATTTTAAGTTGCCTAGTGCAACAAAACCTTGACAAGTCAGCTTGGTTTTTCTTTGGGCTGTAGACTTACAATCCTAGTTGTCAGCCCTCCAACTTGAAAAATCCAGGATTCTGTGAATAAGATATTTCTTTAGACAACATTTTGTCCCAGTACACTTCTGATTTTCATTAGGGCTTTCTGATACTTTTCAAAAGGCAGCAGAACCTACAGTTCCTAGCATACACTTAACTGCCAACACCCAGTACTGCTTTCTGCTCCTCCCAAGCACACCTTCGTCCACGTACCATTTCTTGTACTTGGGATACAGCTTTAGATCATGCTTGTCACAGGCTTCTTTCAGAGTCTTGTGAAAATGAACGGCATCCTCTTCATTCAGGTAAGTTGGAGTGAGGTCAGTCCCACCACCAAACCACCACTGTTTAGCTCCTATAGCAGAGGCAAGCAGCAACATTTTTCTTTTAAACTTCTGAACAGCAACTTGTGGTTCACCAAGAATTAACAACTACTTTTACAATACAAAACAACATCATTTTTCAGTGGTGTCCCTAAACTTCAATAGTGAAAAATTTGACTACAAGGTAGTGCAATGATTAGTGACTTCAGGAAAAGATGAAACAAACTTCAATGTAGTGAAAATAATTTTGGACTACTGACCCTGACTACAGGACAGCAGTTTTACAAGATGGGCTGGTGATTCTTGACATAGCTGGGAGCAAACTCGCACTGGTTCTTCATCTCTTACCCCAGCCATGCATTCACACTTCCTTGGGGCACAGTCAGACATTTCATACATTCCTCATTGCACTATAATCCTTACCATCTGCTTCCTCAATTTCAAAGTATCTGTAGTTGAAGTGCATGGTTGGAACATGAGGATTCTTTGGATGGATAACAGAGCTCACACCCATGGCGCAAAAAGGCAGCTTTCCTGGATAAAAAGATGCACAGAAAAAGCCCTTCAGTTTTTCAATAAACTTCATTTGCTATCATTTAAGGAATATCACTATTTTCCCTTAGGCTCCAAGCCACAACAGGAAACTGTCTCATATTGGGTCACCATCATTATTAATCAGTGGGCAAGTTACTTCTCATCCATACGCTTCTGTGCACCTAACTCAGCTATTTCTTTGGTATTTGTTCTAAAACCTGACAATACTTTGGAGAACCAACTAGATGAAGACCACTTAAAACATAAGGCACTGCTAAGGCTTTCTACTACCCTCAATCCGCACAATTACCCTTTGTTACTCAAAGGTGTGTTGAGTCCCCTTTAGCCTTCAGGCGTTGTTGGTTTGCTCCCTCCACCTTTTTGGTACGTAATTCCTGCGCTGTTTCACGTAATTCCTGCGCTACAGCCTCATTATTGAGAAGCCACCTGTGCCTACAATACATTCATCATAGCAGCAAGACAGAGAGAGAAGCACTCCCGTACCTGGCTTTCTAGGGACATGAAAGTCCACCTGTCAGGCTTACTGATTAAAAATCACTATGATACAAATGAAGACCTTTGAACTTTCATCAGTCTGGCCTTTCTCATGATCTGCTCAAAGGCCAGGTTGCTTTCAGGGTACCTGAACAGGAATACTCAGTTGAACACGTTCCCATCCCAACTGCGCGATAGACGCCTTACCGTCCTTGGCCTTCAGAGACTTCCCCCTGCTCCGCATCTGCCGCGCTGCCTCCTCGGACAGGAGCCCGGACACGACAGACACGTTCACACCCGCCTTCTCGAAGACCTCGCCATCCTGCAGCACGCAGCTGATGCCGCCTCCGCCTGCCAACGCCAGGCTCCAGGTCAGGGTCACCGAGGGGTGACCGAACCCGCGGTGCCGGTATCCGCGGTCTCCCCCGCGGCTCCCCCGTACCTTCCTTCCTTTCCCAGCTGTCAATGGCGAAGGAAGCGCCGGGGTCCAGGTCGGCCAGGGCGCGACACACCTCCGCCTGCGTCTCCATAATGAGCAGCTCCATGCGGCTCCGCAGCTCCCGCCGCCGCCGCCGCAGCTCCCGCAGCCCGCTCACCGGCGGCGCCATGAACCGTTGCCGCAGCTCCTTCTCCTCCTCGTCCTCCCGGGCCGCCGCCAACGCGGCTTGCCACCGCAACAGCCCCAGA
>JAYDZK010000001.1:20638852-20648890 GCA_034509185.1 Euphonia xanthogaster | reverse complement strand
TTTATTTCCTTTTGAACATTAACTTGATCTTTTGTTAAAACAATACCACTGGGTAACTCATTAGTGTTAGGAGAAGGGGTGAGGCAGTAGCGTTGAGAGAGAAGCAAACTGAGGTTTCTGACTTGTTATTGTCAAAAATGTATGTGGCCAAGTGACAGCATATTTGGCTAATTTCACACAGCAGTTATTTTGCTCTGTGACCTCTGTTTTCAAAACCTTAAATGCTTAACTCAGACTATAAGAAAGCAAGTCATGTACATCTACTGAAAAAGATACCTTTCAAAGGCTCTCTGGCAAGTCATCATGTAAACCCCAGTTCTTCAGCTGCCATGTTTGCTGAGCATCTTTGAAGGAGCATCGACTGCAGAAAGAGCCATTTCATGTGCCTGTGTGGAAAACGTGATATATTGTATTGGCATTGTAATGGGAGGGACTAAAATGCATAATAGTTGAGTGCATGGGATATCTGAGGCTAAACCTACTGAATAATTAGCTTCATGGTAATCGGAGGCAAAATATCCAGCATTTGAACAAGAAATGCTGGCCTCTTTTCTGGGTACAGACAAAAAATGAAACAAAATTAACTGGAACACAACCTCAGATAGGCTTGGATTCCTAAATGAAAGAAAAAGAAAAAGGAAAAAGACACAAATTCAACAACTGAATCCAAAGCCTTCAGTAGGTTTCAGACTTAGCATGGCAGGATCCAGGGAGGGTGGAGCCCAAACATTTTTTTTGCAAGGTTTGTTGATGTACATTATAGCCCTTGAGAAACTGTGGTAATCACCTATCTTCCCATTAAGACTGAGTCTTTCATGATACTCTCTGCTTCTTACGTTATGTTGTTCAGGTTCAGTAAAAAGCCTCCACCCCTGACTTTTAGCATATGATTGCATTGCTTAGTGCTGGCATGAATATAAACAGCAGCAGTTTGGGGCTCACACTGCTTTTCTGGTTTGTTTGTTGTGTTTTTCATGTTTGCTGTTTTTTCACTAACAACATTAACAACCTGGATAGTATATGGGGTGCTTTAGCTGAGAAGAAATTGGTCATTCATATTTTTTTATTAGTGTTTTTAAGGTATGTTGGTCCAATCATATTAACTGTAAAGACTGAGCAGTGATTAAAGAACCCTCTGCAGAATGTGGGTGAGTTCTGCTTCACATTCCATTCTGATGAGTACAAGGACAACTACCAACATTTTCAGAATGTCTGCTAATGCTGCAAGCTTCAATGTCTGGGACATTTCCTAGGCCCCGTTAACACAACTTGGATTCATGTTGTCTGACCGTATGTCTTTAAAAAACTATTGCCAACCAAAACCACTGGCCATGGGATCTTAAAATGTGTTAACTTCTTAAGTCAAATAGAAAGATGCTGAGGACCTGCAGCCCTGGATCTTACTGCTGAGAGCTACTTCCCCTTGGGACTTCTGAAAACTGGCAGAATGTGTTGCCAGCCAAGTATCCAAAAATGACTGTTTGAGTCATTCAGCAGTAAGACCCTTGGGACTGAGACAGGCTTCCTGTTCTGCATTTATGCAATGTGTAATATTATAGGGGTCTGGATCCAGTGTCTTATGAGCTATGCAATACACCAGATATTAATAGTAGTCATAGCTAAGAAATATGGTTTGGCTGCTTCTGATTTTATAATTTTCAAATCTTGCAGAGCTGAATGTAGAAATCCAGAGTCTCTAGACTTCAGCCTTCCTTATTTGAGCAGCAGGCATTGCAGCAGTTACTCAGTTCTAGGCATAGCATTTCCCCATAAAGTAAAATAAAAACAATGAGATGCAAAGAAAATACTTGATGCAGTGTCTGTTGTTTTGTTTGCTCAAATGGCAATTACAATTCTGTACTGTGCAATTGGAAATGAGGCCTCCTACTGCCAGGTCCAATACAAACATGCGGGAAGGTACCATCTTTTACACACAATTCTCTTAAAATGAGATTCCCTGTAATATTTGTACAGGGGGACTGAGATTATCAGCAGAGTTTAAGGAGTGGTTAGGAGATGGGACATTGCCCAAGCCATCCATTCAAAGATCATTCAAAGAGCACTCAAAGTCACAAGATTTATTTAAAATACATAATAACTTAGAGTTCTTCTCTATTTGCCATCTTGCCTGGGGGGGAGGGGGGCACATTTTTCAGCTTTAGATCTTTAACAAGGCTTATGAAAGACTACTTTTATCAAGGCAGCTGAAGGTTATGTGTAATAGTCATGTGATCACATGAGTTAGCCTTCAGACAGAAGAACAGATATTACACTGTTAAGCAATGTAGGGTAGCATTGTCCTTTTAAAATACTTTTCAACACCAGTGAAAGATACTATTTCTAGTAATTCTTCCTGAGAATATGATAGGACCCTCTCGTGGCTGTAATCTCAAGGAATGATAATGAGTCTTCCCTATAGCCGTAGGGAGATCATATTTTGCAGGATTTTGTGGGGATAAAACACTTATTGGAGCAGCATGCATGTAAGTAAATGAATGCTTCCTTAAGGAAACATCTAGGTTTCTTTGCAGGGCCACATGTGTGTCAAGCAGCACTTGCAAAATACCAGCCATAATTCAGACACTCTCATGACTCCAAAAGAAAAGATTGAAAGTGAATGTTGCTGAGAACCATAAGGATGTACAGTATGTAACCATCCTCTTTTCAATCTACTCTTGATGGCTCTTCCTCTGTGATTGGCAGTATTCATGATAGTAAAAATGGGGTCTGAGTGAATTGGTTCGAAAATCTCCTTCTTGGGCTTGCTGTAGCCTAAAAGCCACACATACCTAAGCTGTAAAATGCAAAACCTCTGTCAGCATTTCCTCTTCACTAAACCTTGCAGAGGCAACTGTCAGGCTGCACATGTGGACCTCCCAGCAAGTCTACAACCAGTCATGCCAATGGCCACATACTCCAAATCACCTGAGTTCAAGGTAAGGCCCTGGCATCATGTGAGCCTTACTTATACAGGAAAGGAGTATCCTGACTGCGTCTATGCTTTGTTTCCATTCTCCAGTATTCAGATTAAACCAAATCAGAAGATACTAAATTAATTAGACTAGTATACCTTATTTTTCCATATAGAAGTTGTATACATACATTACTATTTTATCATTATCCAGAAGCTGAAACATATATTTGTACATCAGAAGGTGGCATGTGATAAATTTACATTGGCATTCATCTGAAATAACAGTGGAGACAGCAATTCCAGATAGAACTTGGGATAAGCCTCTTTTGTTCCACTATGATCTTGTCTATAAACTTTAACTACTGTAGCCAGCCCAAGTTACAGTGGCCTGATGGCTGTCTTAACCGGTCTTAAGATCCCCCTTGGCTTTGGAGTTTGGGTGTGGAGTTTTGGGGCAGGGTTTTTTTTTGAGAGTATGTTTCACTCCTTATGAACAAAAGGAAAGCAAAAGCAATTAGGAAAACTGCTAACAAGATAGAGGAGGCTATAATTTTAAGGATAGGGAAGCCTGAAATGAGGGATTTATCAGACATAACTTTCTTGAGGTCACACCAGAGCCTCCAGCAAGGCAAGGATTAGAATGCAAGATGTTCTGGCTACTTTTCACAGTTCATTCATGCCTACAAAACATGTATAATGGAGCAAAGACAGAGAGGGACAGTTGCTTTATTCTTGAGCCCATGTGGCTATTTCATAACCAGTCTCTGGCTGTGTATGCAAGTGTTCAAATACAGAGGGCTCAGTTCTCCCTTCTGGACAGCAGAATTCAGGTCTAAGCCTGGGGATGTGTATGCTCCAAGACATACCCTAATCTTGGCCCATGCTGTATAACATTAGATCACATAAACAATCTGCAGTGATGTAGGGACCTTTCGGGCTGAGGAGCCCACGTGACATAATGTCCCCTGAAATAGTAAGCACCAGGTAGCCACGATGTTTCTAATGCCAGCAAAAAGCAGTCTGTATCCCAGGTAGTTTTCAAAAGTGAAAACTGAATTGTACAGGTCTGCAAATTGGACTGACAGTTCCAGCCCTAGTAATGTCACATCATTTGGGTGATGTGTTTATTATTTTTATAGTCATGCAAGTATTCTTATTAAATAAATTCTAGAATATCTTACTGTTCTTTTCTCTTAATTCAGTCTTATTCTTCTAATACATCTTCGGTTCACACACATTTTCCTTCTATCTTAGTTTTCTTCCTTTGCTGTGTTTTTCCTTCAGCCCACCTCTGTTCCCCCTGCACTTTCTATTCTCCTACTAACCCAGTTTTTTTGGTACATACTGCATGCATATGGCCATGGCAATATGTGAAACCATATGGTATGACAGCGAAACTGTGTAAACCATGTATTTATTTTTGTTGTATGTGTGTTTATTATAATACCATGAGGTCTCAAGTAGAAAACTACTTTAACCCAGACATGTTAAACTCACCTAGTTGTTCTTCTAGCTCGCCATTACTCAGTTTTAATTGATGCAGACAGACTGGAAAGTACCTAGATCGGAAGGGAACACCATTAAATATTTTCACCAGCAGTCTGGCTGACATAGTGCAGCAATTGCATAATCCCAATCACTGAAATGACACAAAACCACTGCTTTACCAAGCAGTGTTAGGCTTTAAGTATAACAGCTTTTATGCCTTATATCTCTTTTCATTCCACCTTGTGATCTTTTTTCTGGTGGTCACCACAAGGACTCTAATTAGAAAAGTCTTCTGAGGCAATTGTCTTATCTGCATTTTTCCAGGAAAAAGCTGATGTCATCGCCCTTCTGAAATAATACAGGACTGAGAAACCAAGAGAAAGATGATCAAGATAGTTGCATGAGATTCACTCAATCAATTTATTTTAATCAATGTATGTACTCTTTGTGCATATTCTTCCTAAGTCATCAACAGCTGAAGCTAGTTCTATTATCTGTGGTTTATTAATTTCAGATTGTCAGTCTACTTTAAATCAGTTCAACCAAGTAAGAGTAAAGAGTTTGAGTGGGCAGACACAAAGCTTGGCCAGCTGTACTCTTCTATGGAGCATGAGAATCTTTGCTGAGATTCTGAAGGTAAATAAATGCATAAAGAAGTAATCTTTTCCCATTTAGGCCTTGAGGAAAGTTACATTGATCAAAATGGAACAAATGCCAGCAAAATCAACAATGGATTCAGACAATTGTGCAAAGACAGCTCTTTTCAGTCATTGGCTTTAGGAACAGGTAGCTACCTCAAAAAAAGTTTTTTCCCTTTTCCACCTCCACCCCCCGATCCTCCTTCCAGCAAGAGCTGTTTAAACAGGGGTGCAGCAACCCAAGCTTTCTGCTCACTAACTCAGACAAGAGCTGGTCTATAGAAGGCTTCTTATTTTGTTCCCCTTTGTAAAACCTAACTTTCAGTCCAAATCAGAGTAAGTGTTTCAGTGGCTTTTCAGGAGGCTTTCAGTGTTTTAGATCAGGCTCACAGATTCTGTACCATAAAACAAAAGCATTTTTGGAATTCTTTAGGGTATTTTTCTCTTTTGTATCCATGGGTTTTTTTGGAGGGCATATCCTAGGATCAGGGAAGTCTCTTTCCAAGTGACCGAAGACAGAAATCAGGGATGTGAGTGGAAAAAAGAAGACTGAAGAAGGAGAGAAGCCTTTTGTGCGCATATTATTCTTTTCATAGGGAGGAAAGAAAAGAGGATAAGATACTTGAGGAGAAAAACTAAAGTATGGGAATGGGCATGCTTTAGTGCAGAACAGAAAGGAGGGAACTTGGCAAGAAAATACGCAAGAAAACAAGACTACTGAAAAGGCATCGACACAGAAAATAGTTGCCCGAGATAAGAGGTAGATTGTAACTCATGTATGAGTTAATACAGAAATCACAAATTTAAACAAATTGGTGTATAGTGAGAGTAGTTTTTCATTTGTGGAGTAGCTAGAATAGCTTTACTAGACTTCTCTATTCATTTTCTCTTCAACTGCTAAGAAATTTGCATCATTCCAGCTATACCTTAACCAAGAGATCTGATTTAAGACCCAAAATGGCATTAATGAAAAGAGGAGAGCGAACAATGGGTGTGTGTTTGACTGTCCCGTGACTGTGTCTTGTGGTTTTATTACAGAAAGCTAAAGCATGATCCAGTAGATAAGACAGATCAAGAAGAGCTTAAGGCTTTTCTAGATAACTTAACTCTTTGTTAAAGGTGGCCACTTCCCGGGTAGAAACCTTCAAAACTTCTGCTCCATGGGTAAATGTTAATACCCAGGACTCTTAAGTTTTGCCTCCATAAGTTGCTTTAAATCTTGGTTATTCTCTAGAGTTGATCAGCTACCTGCTGTGGACATTCCTGGGCGATCCAAGCTCAAACAGACATACCTGTGTTGTGACACTGTGTTGGCCAACCAGTGCACCAAGGCTAAAAGAGAGAAACAAACTACCTGCCTTTCTTTTTTAATTTTTTCTTTTCAGTTCCTTGCAGTTCCTCCTTTCTTGAGGTGTGTGTGGGGGCACCTGACAAGAGGCACTGGAAAAGCTGCTGGTGTTTTGGAGATGGTGTTTATGGGCTCTTACTGTTGGTATTAGCAGTCAGCTGGGTCAAGTGGCACAGACTGGACCGCACTTGTTTTCTGAAGGTGTTTTCATTTGTAGGGATCATTAGTGCAACTTTACACTCATTAAGTTACTCAAACACAGAAAACTTGGACTGGTTTTGGAGCTATTTACATTTATAGTGTATTTCAGTGATTTCCTTCTCAGGACTTCAGGGAGTGTGACAAACACTTGGTAGATCACCCTAGCAATGCTTTTCTACAAATGTTTGGAACCTCTTGAAAATCTGAGTCACATACTTGCCGTTTCCAAGTTTCACTGGTGGACTCCCTATTAGTACTTGGCACCTCTCCACTCCAGCAGTACCCATGCCTACCTGCACACCACAAAACATTCGTCATACTATCCCAACTGAACTCTGCAAATGTTACAGTATTCTAAGCAGTCAAGGTCCATTTTTGAGCAAAACTCTAACTAAATACTGAGCCTGCTTCTGTTGGTGTTTTGGGGGTTTGTTGTTAATATTTCTTTTAGTGATTATATTCATGTAAGCCAACTAAAATGAATTTTGAATCAAGATGCTTCAAATTCACCTGTAATTTTTCCTAAAAAAATTGCTGCAATTAATCACGAGTAATTACTGCAAGTAATTTAGCAAATTTACAGACTAAAGATTTTCTTGTAGGCAACAGAAGAACAGGACAAACAGACAAACGTACCAAACATACTTCATTAGTCTAAATCTGCTATTACTTCTGATAATTAGGTTTGGGTCTTTTGCTGTTAACATAATAAATTTTTGGCAGGTTTGTTATTGACAATTGACCATACTGTGTTTTGTAACAAAACATGCAGCAAGACAAACCATTAGATGCAGGTGAGCTTCCTGGCATGCAAATAAATAGCAGAAAAATTGTATTGTATGTATGAATAAGTTTGGGGTTTGTTTTGTTTTGTCATTTTAACACTGTTGTATCATAACCATTTTACTCCCACAGTTGATAAAGCACACTCATCAACACAGGTAAGTGTGAGCCTGACCATCCTGCATAGGTGAAACCTGCATAGAAACCTGTACCAATTTTGTCAAAATCCCAGCTTTTTTAGCTGAAAGTAAGAACCAATAACAACAAGAATTGCTTTATAAACTAGGGTGGGGAAGAAAACTCCAATGATGGTTTATTTCTCTTCACATTGGTAATTGCAATGTCTCTTCCTTTTCTGCAGGCATAACAATCAAACACACTGATCAAATAAGTGTTTGCTTACTCCAAAGTGGGACATCTTTCATCCTTATTTTTTTTGCTTTTCAAGAAAAGAAAAGGTTTCTTAAAGTTCATAATATAGAATTTAAACACATGCATGGGAGTAGAATTGGTTTAAACCTATACCAGGATGGTCAAGCCTGCATTTTGTTTGTTTGCTCAGTATTTCAATCAGCTTGGGTGTCTCTTTGTTGCCTCTGAGGACTGTAGATACACTTTATCTTAAAGATGCTGGTAGAGTAATTCATCTGATTGCACCTCTGTTGAATTCCAGATTATTGTGTTGGAGTTTAAGAAATTCTTTCCCAATCAAAGGTATGGATTGGTTGTTGTTCTACATTTTTTTTTCCTCCTGTAGTTTAGGAAAAGCTGGTTTTGCTCAGTCTAATCAGCTCAACAGCCAAACATTGAAACTCCAACATTCTCAATAAAACTGAGCCCTAAAAAAGTGCTGAAGTAAAAAAACACAGCTGTGTACCAGTGGTCATACTAGACCTAGTTTTGCAAATC
Organism: Euphonia xanthogaster; assembly: GCA_034509185.1. Taxonomy (NCBI): domain Eukaryota; kingdom Metazoa; phylum Chordata; class Aves; order Passeriformes; family Fringillidae; genus Euphonia; species Euphonia xanthogaster. The sequence continues at coordinate 20,640,609 of JAYDZK010000001.1, read as the reverse complement.
TCCACATGGGATTTTTCTCACTGTAGTTTTAATATTTTTTTCCTTTAAATAGCTTCTATTCCTGTGAAAAATGTTTTTGGAGATGCGTATTTTTTAAATCCAATTTTAAATTAATAGGAGGCTTTTCCCACTGCAATATCTGCAGACAATTAATAATTACCTCTTCTTCAGACTGGTATTTGCCTATCTTTCCAAAGACACAATTCTGATGCTTCCCAAACCAGAGGCAGGAAGAGAAACACAATTCTCATCTGAGATGACTTTGAAAATCGACATTTCTGTTTTCATTCCAGACTGCATTGACAGATAATTGCTAAGCTCTCCAAAGAACAGCAATCTGAAAAATGTTGGCTTGCTGATTTCTACAAATTAGGACTGGGGAAGATTAAGAAAATGGGGTCTTCTAATTTCAAAAGCCTCTGGGTTTGCCATAGAAGCTGGGGCTTGTTTGTTCCTTCCCTTTCAGCCCATGCAGTGGGATGGCAGGAGAGGGAGAGGAGCACCTAAGATTCTTTGATTTTTAGACTAGTGGCCACAAGGAATCTGAAAATCCTGGACACTCCTCCCCTTGAAGGCTGCCAGGATCTGCTGGGCTCCTAATATTCCTGACTTTGAAAGAAAACAAAATCTGCTAAAGAGGCTGACTGCAGGCCAAGACACTGGGAGCACTCCCCAAAGTCTGTCCATTGTTGAACTTACAAGGATCTTAATGAGTAAATCAATAGGAGTTCAAGCAGGATCCCAAGGGAAAAGTGCCCCTTGACTTTGATTTAAAATGTAATTGTTAAAAGATCGCTAGCAACTACAGCAGTAGATGAGGGGAAGCAAGCAGTCTGCATAATAGTAGCTGAACATCCCAGGGAACACTGGCAGCAGTGACTGGCTGCAGAGTCAGATGCAGCTAATATGGGTTTTCTTACGGAATTTCTGCCTCTTGGTGTCTCACAGTGACATCACATCTGTACCAGTTTAAAACTAAACTGATCCCCTTCCTTAGTTTTTCAGCTACATCTTGTCCTGATCTTCTTATTCCTAAGCTCTGAAATGCTTTCAGTAAGCTGTCAGCTGGCCACAGGACACACGGATCACAGCAACTGAAAACTGATCTGAATCATAATGTGTCTGAATTGAACTGCAGTGTTGGCTCAAAAACCTCCTTTTCCAGATACCTTCGACACAAATAGAAGTTACTGTCAAAAAGCAGGTAAGGCTTGTTGAAAAATTAACTAAAACTGTGCAGTTTCAGAAAAACAATTTTTGGGTTTCTTAAGTCACTCTTCTTCTTTCCCTCCAAATAGCCTTGTCTTCTTCCTCTGTCTTTGCCTACTGGTCTTGAAAACCTGAAAAATCAAGATGTATGTCATCATTTACGTGGGAGCAGTTTGCTGTCTTGGTTCAAGACATGACTGAGCATTGTTTTGAAGAGGCCAAACAAATCACCTTTTTTGTTTGTAAAAAGCAAAACATTTCCACTTAGAATGGCACATGACATCATTCATTTGTATTCACTTTCCAGAAGCTTCTTAACACTGAAAGACATTTTCATAAATCTTAAGATAATCTAAAATAATCAGGCAAGTTCTAGTAATAAGTGATACTTAATTTGGTGTATTTTAGGAATCATCCACTGTTGTATTGTGTTTTTATTTTGAAGGTTATTGTTTGATTTGTACTTTGGTTGCTTTTGGGGTTTTTTCTCCCCCTGGTTTTACAGACCTGCCTTTGTTATTCAATTGAGCCAGGTGTCTTATCTTTTT
>JAYDZK010000001.1:20508516-20630202 GCA_034509185.1 Euphonia xanthogaster | reverse complement strand
CCAGCTCCTATTTTTTAAATAGGAAGGTCCAGCCCCAAACGCTTGGGCGCTGAGGTACGGAAAGATTTTCCAGGAGCCCAGTGACTCCCGCCTCCGTTGGGTGGGGCTTCATTTTGCTCCTGGCAGCCACAGCTCAGGGAGTAGTTCTTCTCCCGCCGGCTTTCCCTAGGGTTTCATGGCAGGGGGCAAAACTTGGGGAGTGAGAATCCTGCCCCTGCAGGATCCCAACCCCCCTCGACATACACACGGTGACGATTAGTTTTTTAACAGATGGTAATTCTGTGGGAGGCTGGGGGTGGTTCGCTGCCCCCCGCTTTGCGAGTCTCCCATCCCCTCTCGGACTGTCGGGGCAGGGGAGAGGCTCCTGCTGCCGGCCCGAGGAGCGGGAGGAGGAGGAGGAAGAAGAGTAGTGTCTGCGGCTCCGTGGGGAAGTCGGTCAGAAAAGACACTACTAAGGGGAAGACGTAGCACTGCTTCATCTGTCTTCACGTGAGTATCTCCTCCCTCTGGCGGGCTTTGGTATAAATAAAAGAGGAATTTCAGCAGGCTCGAGCTAAACAACGTTTCTGTGTAAACACTCAACGTGCTTCCTCCTACGTTTTCTCTTGCAGATGGGGCTCAGCTGAACAAGCCCTCCTCCTGAATCCCGTCATAACCACCACCATGCGGGAACCGGGCTGGACCTACCAGAGGCTGCAGCAACAGCCTGGGCGGCCCTAAGCAGAAGCGATGACTTCTGTCCTCTTCTCTGGGATGATTTAAAGATAAACTAAGCTGCTCTGTTAACAACAAGTAAGTGAACATCCCTGGTTTATCCAGTATAGCTCTGTAAACCATTGGACAGGCTGAGTGGATCTCGTGGACGGTGCCTGAACCCATAGGACTGGATGCGCTGGGAGTGCTTCTTCCCGAGTTTGCCGGCCTCTCTGCCGCGGGACACGTGACGGTTGTCGGGAGACGTTCCAAGGTCGGACACAATGGATCTTGGGGGTCTTTTCCAGCCTTAACCGTTCCATGATCTTCTTGCGTCATTTCAGACGGGAAAGCTTCCAGCTTTAACCTCATGTAGAGTTTGTATGCATGCTTCCAATTTTAAAATTTCCTTCGGGTGAATGCTGATGGCAGCAGCTGCCAAAAACATTGTTATTCAATGTAAATTACCGCGTATTCAAAGGCAGAGCTAGCTTTTTTCAATACATCAGCTTGTTCCTCGGTGAAAGCACTCAAGGAATTAAACTGAATTTCCAGAGGGATGGAGCCTGCCTCTACAAGCCTCCTTTGAAGAGAATACAATTTTAATCGGTTTTGAGAGCTGGTGAGATGAGACGTCCCAGACCTTTTTCAGAGATTCCTGGGAACTTCACGGAAAAGAAAAATCTTAACACGGCGGTGTAGCCCGGAGCGTGTTCCCGGTGGGGATGAGCCCAACAGAAACCGAAGTGCCGCCGCCCCCCGCTTTCCCGGCGGCGCTTGGATGCGCCTGATGCCGCAGGCAGGCGGCCGGCGCCGGCGAGCGGGGCACAGGCCAGGCTGAGGCACTGGCCGGGTCCGCATGCGGGGTCGGGTGCCGGCACCTCGGGCAGCGGGGAGCGCGGGAGGGTCCGGCGGGCAGCTCTGCCCTACATAGGTAGGCGGCTCCGGGGGGAGACCACTGACGGAGGGAAGGGGCCGCCCGACTTTCCCCGGCTGCTCCTGGTGGGCTCGGGGCGGGGGAGCCGCCCGCCTTTCCCCAGCCCCCTGGAGGAGCTGAGCCGGCAGGCCGGGGCGGAGGGCGGAGCCGCTTCGGGGTCCCTGGCGGGCGGTGAGTCGCGGCGGGCGGGCGAGGCGGCGGGAGGCGAGTGCGGGAATGGGGGGGATGGGGAGGTAGGGGGTTAAGGGGCGGCGGGGCCCGGTGCTCCGAGCGGGGTAGAGCAGGGCTGGGGGACGGTGAGCTCATGCGGGCAGAACAGCCCCACGCAGGGGGAGCCTCCCGGCGGAGCTGACGGCGACTCGTAAGTAAAATTGAACGGGAGATTTCGTGGCTTCTGCTGAATTGCTTGGGTCGGGTAATCCCCAACTGTTTTGCCATGGCTGCCGGTAAGGCAGGTTCGGATAAAAGATTGCTCTAGCGAGGGTGCAGAAAGGGGGCTACTCCTTGTAAATCCCGAAGGCCTCGGGGAAGGCACAGTGGCTCTGTGGGTAGACTCTGCCTTAAGCTATGCAAATCCATTATTTGCGTTTGAGGAAAGAAACCCGGGAAGTTTAATGTCCGCTGCTTTTTTTTCCTTAACTATTTGTACTATTATTTGACGGCGGGGGTGGTGTTTCAGTTTTAGTTTGAGCAAGTGGTGAGATCAGTCCTGCTGCCCTTTCTGAAAATTTCCAGGGAGATGAGTGGCTGGTCTGAGATTTGTGCCTGTTGTGTTGTTACCCAGCTGAAACTCCTATCTAGTTTTTTTCAATTTTTGTCTCTTTCTTCATCCGTGTTTTACTGAGCTATTCTCACATAGTGTGATTGCAGAACTATTAAGATTTAACTTAGTGATGGGATAAGATTACTTATTTTAGCCTGGTAATTCAGCTGAACTGTGTGGAAATGTTATAGATAAAAAATTTGAAAATGTTACAGAGAAAAGGTGTATATATAAATTATTTCTCTGGAGAGTGCCATGGTACTACATGGTCACTCCTAAGCTGAAGGAACTAAATCCAGAGGTGTTGAAGGAAAAGGAAATGTGCACGGAGCAGGGTTTCCTACCCATCAACACACAGTATGCCTGTCTGACTAGGTCTCAGAAGTGCTGTTTCTGAAAGTAAAGTAACTCTCCTTTCACATATAGGACTTCACCAGCTGTAGCTCTGGTTTTTATTTCACTTAAATAAATTTGCTTACCTTTTTTTCCCAATCTGATGCAGTACCTGCTTCTTTACCTCATCTGTCTCTGCTGAACTGATACAGTCCATTAAGTTGCATTTTAGGCTTATGGCTGTTATTAAGGCAGCAGAATTAAAGGTGTCTGAGTCTCAGGTCTCCCTGAAGGTCATATTGGCTTTAGCAGACTTCTCATGCTTGTGGGATATATGAATCATCCCCCAAGGCTCATGAGACGCCCAGTCTCCTTATGCCTCCCTGTTCAAAGGTATAGGAGGAAAAGCTCTTCTCTGGAAGCAGTTGCCAGTTGGGGATGTGCCCATGGGAACAGTTGCAGCGGGTTCAGTTGAGACACTAGAACCTGAAAGCTGATAGAAAGATCACCAGTACCTGAGTCCTAAGTTATGAACAGGTGGGGAGATAGTTGAGAGTTATGGTGTTTTTGGCTAGAACAAGGTGTTGGACAAGACATTATGTTGATACGTACTATGTGTGTTGTTAATGGTTTTAGCAATTATGCAGAGGAGTTGCCTGTCTGAAGAGGGAAATACAGCGGGTGAAGTGGTGACAGATCTCCTTTGCAGCGGGAAGTGCTTGAGATGCTTCTCCCTCACCTTCTCGTCAAGACTTTGATAGCTTACAAGCAGAGGCAGCTTTGGAAGATTTTAGATGATTGCTTTCTTCCTTAGGTGTTCATTTTTGGATAGAAGCTTATTGTGCCATTAGCGCTTTTGTCTCGGGCTTGTTCTCTTCGTTGGTTTCTGAGCATGCTGTGATTGGTTTCTCTTGGTAAAAATTTGGTTTGTCTCCCTAAAACAGGTTTGAAAGAGTTAACATAAACCTGCTTTGGCTGATTTGTGGTTTTCTTCTTGGTGTTGTTTCATATGCTCCTGGGTGTTGATTCAAATACACTGGCCTGGAAGAGGATGCAGTCAGATGGATAATTTGAAGATAAAACTTGTGAGACCACCATGAGTCTCAATGAGGTTGTCTACACCATTGACTTAAAAGGGCTTTTGAGGAACGGCTCTTGGTTTTGTGGGTTTTTTTTTCATCCTCCACAGTATAGCTTGCTACCTGTAGACGGGATCTAGATTTGTCTTTGTACATTAACATTTAAGGTATTTTACTTATGAGCATAAAAGGTTGGTTTTGTTTCGTGTATGATGTGAGGTACTCTGCCTTGGTCCCCTAGTTAAATGCATTTTAGGGATGGGCTCAAGACTTCTTGAAATACCTTTTTTTACAGAGAACTTTCCCTACAGATGTTTCCACTGTTTCAACTAAATCAGTTGAAGTATGCTCTGTGTTTTGAGGAGGAGTTTAGTTTTAAAAGCTAATGACATGTAATTTGTCATTCATTTGAATAATTTATTCATCAATTTCTCCAGCTTTATCGATAAGCTATAGTATAGTAATACTAACTAACTAATTTATGGGCTAACTGAATGTACAGAATTTTTCCTTTTTCAGAGTGTCTATTTTTTACTATCAATTTTCTCAAAATACCAGAAGCTGTGTAGCAGAATAAACCATCCCTAAACTTCCCCTTTAGTCCAGTTTCTTTTATTTTTGTAATGTTACATGTGGTTGCTTGCATACTTATTCCCAGTCTTCAAGGGAAATGAAAATAAAGCTACTTGAACATTTATTTGCTGTGTGAATTTCCTAAAGCTTAATTTTTTATTTTACACTTCTTCCAGAAGAGCCTGAAACCTCAGCTTTTCTTGATTTGATGTATACTGAGGTCTAGAGGAAAAGAGGATGTGCATGCCGTTGTTTTCTTTATAAGTCACTTTTCAACAGCTCTCACTTTGCAGTTTAGTGTATTAATCACTGATACCAATACCAGTAGTGGTATTTGTATAGAGAGGTTGGAATGTGGTGGGCAGTATTAGCTAGCATGGGCTGTGAAGCAAAAGCAGGGAATGCGTGGGTCACATGCAGTGTTACTACCTTTTGAAAAATGGGTTGAAAAAATGCAGGGACAGAATGTGGTAAAATACTCTGCAGCAGTACTTCTTGCTGTGTTCTGTACCTATCATTCTGAAATACCATGTCCTTTTAAAGCTTATTTTGCTCAGGTGGATTGGCTCTTCAGTGTTCCAAGCTTGGTTGTTCTTTGGTCTTGAAGGCAAAAATGAAGCCTTGGTATCCTGTGAGGAAGACCCTTTACAGCACTGTCACAGAGTAAGAAAACTGTGAGTGTCCCTGGGTAATAACCTAAATTTCTGTGGAGCTGTTCACTTATCTCTGCTCCCAGCCCAAACAGCAGCAGTAAAACTGGAGTATGTCGTACCAGGGCTATTTTTTACATTGCAGTGTAAATGGAGAGCCAGGAAGAGCAAGGTAAAAAAAAAAATGGAATACCCTCCACTTGCCCTGACTTTGAAGGGAAGGCTGGAAAACCTACAGAGCCAGTTGATCTTCCCTTCTGTTAGGAGGGCCAGAATGGAGTAATCTAGGAACCGGTTTTAAGAGCAGGCAGGAGTGAAATGTTCTTTCTTAATCACTGAAACTCTTAATATCTCTTGTTTTATAGTGTAAGTTTCCATTTCCTGAGCTACAGTATTGCTTTCTTTTGGGCCACTAGCCATTAGGAAACTTTATTTGTGAGGTGTGTCGCTAGCAGTCCTAGATTTGCACAGACTCTTCAACTCACTTTTAAAAGAATAGTTTTACACCTGTGAGTGCAGGTCAGAAATACTAAAATAGGGATCTACTGCAGAGCTTAGAAAAGTTCTTTGTTGGACTGGATCTGCAGACTGACATTTGCATTGCAGAGGTATCCAGACACTGCTTGTTTTCCCTGCTTTTGAAGTCCTGAGGCCAGCAGTGAAATGAGAATGGTGTGAGGGGCATGAGCTTACCCTGGGCCTTAGCAGAAGTGGGCAGAGGAAACGTGATGGAATGCGTATGTGTGTGTATAAAATACAAATTGCATCACATGTGGGATGAGGGGAGAAGTCACTTTCTCTGAGTAATAAAGAAATTGAAGTTGTGTTTTTGCCATAATATTTTTTTCTTTTCTGTTTTTTTTTTTTTTCCTCATGTAATTGTACATTGTCATAACTCCCTCCTGGGCAGGTAATTTTTGAAGGTGGGTTCAAAAGTTCAAAGTTTTTTGCCTGCAGGATGACATGTGGGGGGAATTGACCTGTTTCAGAACAGTGGCATCCAAGCACAGTGCAAGGGAAGACCCTGTGGGTTTTTCTCACTGCAGTGAAGAGATGGGAATATGTTTGCTGGCAAGGAGCTGTTGGTGAATGAAACCTTGTTCATCATTTACCATTTGTTAAGACAGATATTTCCTGGTTCTTTGAAGTTACAGAACTTGCCAACCTCATATCATCCACCAGTGCATCTGAGCACCCTGGAAACATTTCTATCTCTGCAGTGCTTGGGGTAGTCTGAAGCTGATGTGTGGGACTAGGAGAGGGTGGTGTAGATGTGAGATAGGATGTAAGGTTTGTTTGAACACATTTGCACAAGATTAAATAGAGACGTAATATTAAATCCACTTGGTGAAGCATGGGAACAAGTTAGGATTTGTCCACATTGCTGAATGTGCACAAGGCTTGCTGGCAGGTGGTAGCTAGTCTTGATTGTGCCCCTTGTGTAGACAAGTTACTGCTTTCTCATTTTGTATCTGGAAAAAGCCTGGGGGTTTTTTGTTGTTGTTGTTTGTTTGTTTGTTTTTAATTTTCCCTTGCAGGAAACTGTTAAAACTATGACTAGCTTTGCCATATTTAATAAGTCAGGGTGACACTTGTCTCGGCTTAGAACTGGGAGTGCTCTATAAGCCCCCTTCACTACCTCCCAGTTTTACAGCCACCAGTGGCAGTTTTAATTTTCCATTCTCAGAAAGTTGAGATGTGGGGGTATGGGTGCACAATGGGAATGTAACACAAAATGGCCATGAAATACTGCCTCTAAGTAATCATCTCCTGCTGTTACTGCTGGGGACAGAACTGAACTGGATGGACACTGGACTGACATAGTAGAGTGTTTCTTGTGCTTTCATTGCTGGCCTTCTGCTATGGAGCACAGGCCATATGTGTAAACCGGGTTTTGAGTAGCCAGGTGATTAAAATGCTGGTTAGTGTACATACCATTAGTACAGTTTTTCGAGAGTGACTGCCGTTTCTTGCGGTACATGTTATAAGGAAATACTGTTAATTCATTTTCATTGAAACAATTTGAATGGGATAGTTATTTTTATTCTTGTGTGCTAACGGCACACTATAATTAGTTTTCACTTTGGGACATTGGTTCTTAGATGGCTTGGCCTCCAGCTAAGGTAGATTTTATATTAAAGATTTCTGACCTAAATAGAAAATGTTGTTCAGAGCTTTGCAGAAAGAAATGTAAAGTGAAATAGAATATCTCATTCTTCAGTTTTCACAGAGAACATTACTTATAATAAATACTGGTTAGTGTTGAAGTGAGTTTTTGAAGCTGGGTGACGGAAGTTGGCTAACACGACCTGTTAAGTGCTTGAAAAGGGTATCTAAGTTGTTGAACTTCATACAGCTCTTTTGGGAAATTTGGACACTTACATGTTTGTGCAAGGCATTTCAAAATTAGAGCACTTTTTTCCCTCAGTGGCTAGATGCTCTTGTGTACCACCCAGCTGTGTGACAAGATAAAATGAAACCATATTTTTGATGTCTTTATGTTGTATATACTTTCTGATATTTAATGAGAAATTAATTTATAGCGTTTTTTTGTACTACCCAGCCTAGTGTTTATTTTTGCAAAACTTGAGGAGGTCTCAAATGTATTAAGTTCCTGATCTCTCACATTTGACTGAAATCAGCCAAAGGGGTTCAAAAGTTCTTTAGGGAAGGAAAGAGAAGGGCATGCATGCACACAAACAGGGTATGGTTGCATAAATCTTATTTCATGCCGAGAACACATGCAGTAGAACAGAACAAAAAGCCTTTTACTGTATGGCATTTCATGCTCTAATGGAGTTCTGCGTCGTCTGTGGCATGGATAGCAATCTGATAGGACATGATGGTGCTGGAGGCTGAGCTGCATTTGGCACAGTCTGGGTAGCAAGAAAAGATGTCAGTAGGCAGCACAGCAGGTGCAGTGTATATTGCTCTAGAGGACTTCCAGGTTTTATGCTGAAGGAAATATCAGACTTTGTGTTTTATCACTGGTGCAACATGGGCCAGTTTGGTTATGGGAGAGCAGATCTGTGCCACAAAATCTATTGCCCTGCTGTGATCTCACAGGGGCGTGAGCCCTGACTTATCAGACTCTTCCTCTTGTCATCAGAGGAGACACTCTCATGCAGCCCTGAGCATATCCAGTGCTCAGAGAAGGTCAGGTAGGGGTGGATAGTTAATCTGTTTAAAGTTACCGTGGTCCTGAAGAAACTCCTCTTCATTTTGCTGTAGCATTTAAGGACTGGTGAAACAGAATTGAACAGCAAAACCAGATGCTCTGTTTCACCTACAACAAACCAGACTTGGATTGTAAAGGAGCAAAACAAACTGGTAGAGGGAGCTGTGATATGCAGGAGAAAGTACTCTGTGAAGCCCCTGCGTAGCAGAGACCAGGCTGTGTGTCTTCAGCCTGGTCTCACTTTCCTGCCTGGCTGCCCTTGTACGTCCTTGCTCTCATCTGGGCTTCTAGGAATTTTAGCAGCCCCCAGCAGGAGGGCTGTGAGACTGTCAGGGAGGGTGCGTGGGTGGGGTGACAGGCACCTTTGACTCCCTTAATTTTTAGGCATGACTGTCCTTTTCAATTAATTAAAAAAAAAAGGGAAAAAGAAAGCAGTACGTCAGTGTTGGGCAGGAAAGGGGTTGTGTTTAACCTTTAGTGAGGATTGAGGTCTGAAACTCTTGTAAATGGGTGTCTCTGTGTAGCTCTGAGAAAAGCATATAATCTTTCCCAGCATGCTGTAGTGACTAATGTAGGCAGCTTTTCTCCCAGACAGATGGCAGTTGAAGATTACCATGAGATATAATTAGCTTTCCTCTTGCATAGGTAGGAAAACTGAAGTGCATAATTCAGGGCTATGAGCAGCACTGTAAGATGGATACCCACTAAAAGTTTGTGCTGCAGTAGATTGCTGTAGCATCACTTTATTGCTCTGAATACACAGAAGTACATAAATGAACATGTGCAAACTTTTCTGCGAGGAGCTGAATTCTGTTACAGCAACTAACTGTGAAAAATTCCAGTTCTGGGTTTACACTGTTTACCCTGCTCATTTGTTCTTTGTTATGAATTTGATTTCAGCCTTGTTTAATGAAACATGATGAATGATACTCTAAATGCTGAACTCAGATACATTTTCATCTGTGTTCCACTTGGGAATCTCACTACCTTACAAACAATTTATCTTTTTACATTTTCATGCATGTAGACTTGCTGGTAACCTTTTCCATTCAGAGAAGATGCCAGGACTTTACACAGTGTTAAATGTTGTACAGGTCTACATTTTTCTACAATGGTGTGTCTTGTAGTTCACAGTCCTCAGGATATGCACTGTTTGAATATTCTATGTGGTAGTTTTTCCTGTCACATTTAAGAAACAAAACAAAGCACTAAAAGCCTTTAGGGGATCAGATACAGGGTCTGATGCAAACTGTATGACTTTTTTTGTGCGTTCTAAAATATTTTATGTCCACAGAGCATTCTCATGATTACAAAGTAGCTCATTAGAGCTTTTCTTATGCATGGTTTTGTTGTTATTGTAAATAATGTATTTGAGCTTTAGTGCTAAGAAAACAAAGTTGTGTATAAAGAAGGCTTGTGAAAATAGTCTTAATGTTTACAATACTCAAGTTTTTCCACTGTGGCACTGTCAGTTTTGGGTTAGTTTTCTGATGGTAGTTAGCACTGAAGTTTTGTGTTCTGGTTTTCTCCAAAGGCAAAGTCAGTGCATTCATTGAGAGCACTGGGAAATGTAAGGCTTTAACATTATCAGAGAAGCTGCTCAAACTGCTGGTGTACTGCAGATTTCTCCTGAGCTGGCAGGATCCCGCTGTGAGAAGCTTCCAAGATTTTGTAGTAGTGTGGGGTAAGTGCTACCACTTGTCTCCATTTTCCTCCCTTCCTGCATTAATTTAGCTTTACCCTTTTCACTTACTTGTTTTGCTGCATTCCTGAGAATCCCAGAGCTCTCTTCTGCACAGATGCCTTGCAGCAGAATGACTTGGAGAATTTGCTACTGGGGCAAATCGCAACACAAACAGCTGGGGATTCAGGGAATTTTTTTGGTGGTTGGTTTGGAGCTTTTTTTGGGGTGGTGATGGTATGGCGGGTTTTTTATTTTTCTTTGGCAGTTGAGGCAAGAGAGGGAGCAACACAGCAAAAATGAAGAAATGTATTGTGTTTGGGCCTCTGACTACAGACATGTTTGGCATGTTACTTAAATGAAAATTTAACTGTTCAGTTTTGTATGCTAGCCAGCTGCATGTTCACACCTCTTTTTTGGTCTTCTTAATCAATACAAACCTGCTTAGTGTAACCCGTTCCTTTTTAAAATGTGGTGACATATGGACAATAAAAATTACAGTAAAAAGCTGTGCCATCTAATGATGGCAGTCCTAGTGCATTTGAAATTTATTACAGCTGGGGTTTACAAATCTTGCTGTGAAAACTAGTCATATAAAGAGCACCTGTTTCTGTTTAGGGACAGATTCTGACACCAGTATGGACCAGAATTGATACTGTTACGGTGAAGTAAGAAAATAGTCTGATCTACTTCGGATTTATTGTCAAGTGTAGATGGGGGGGGCATTTAATTCTTCAGGTGCTGGCAGTGAAGCTAGTAAATTAGCCATCTGTTATCCATTCGGGAAAAAAAGGCAACAAAAACCACACCATAATTTTTCTGTCCCTTAAGAGCCCTAATTTTGATTGTGAGTGGGCTTTGGTGTTGTGGTTCTTTGTGTGCTTTATTTCCTTGGATTTTTGAGGGGGATTTATTTTAACCTGATGTTGAGATTTGTTCTTTGTTTCCCCCTAACTGGTAGATTTAGTTTTATAATTCCACCCATTTTAGTGAGAGCTGAGGTTAAATCACTAGCTACAAATCAGCCAGGATGTTTTAGACATCCTAGGCATTGTTAGAAGACAAAGTGTGGCTTGCTTTAAGGTAAACTTAATGCTGTAGTGAATGTGTGCATAAAATAAATACAGATCAAACTTTCTGGTTGGACCTTTATTTGCTTAGATTGATCATAGTTCCTGGAGGAAAAAATGGTGTGCTGGATAGGGTTTGTAACTGAACTGTTTTGAAACCTGACTAATTTGCCTTTTTCCACCCATTTATCTTACTTTTCTCCATTTTTTTTCTCTCTGGGAAACCTAAGAAGGATTGCTGGTTTGACCTCAATCCTCTAACTCTGCAGGCACTTGTGGACAAAGCAGTGGTGTGAATGAGTAACTGATTTAGTACTGGGTTGCACATCTTTCTGTTAGTAATTTTCTGTTTTTTTTTCATTGTGTAGTATTTCTGTGGTCTTGGCTTTTTTAAAAGGAGGTGAAGAGGCAAAACAACTCCATCACAATGCTCTATTCCTTGCAGGAAGAGCAGCTCAAGTTGACTGAAACCTTTTAGTTGTGTCAGTCAAAGTATGAGAAAAAATGATCTGAACTCTGACCCCCAGAACATGTTTCATGGTTTGTTTATATTTCAGTCCCTTCTGGAAAAACAGCTGAAAGAAAAGGGAAAACAGACTGGGAAGGAGCAGTGTTGTCACCACAGCTTGCAGAAGGCCTGCCTGGATTTATAGTACTCTGTTTCTTTGTTCTTTGTTATACAGACACCTATGATGTGTAAAATGCAGTTAGCAACCTAGCTTAGTTTGGCTAAAGCTTTAAAGGTTAATCTGGGAGAATGTTAGAGGGTGAGGAAAAAAATCTATCAGCTAAGGTTGTATTACTGACTTTGTGTATGTGAGTTTCATATATTTTTTTAAGATATAGTTAGAGCTGGATTTTTTTTATGTTTGGTTAAAGCTTTGGGAGTTGAGGAAGCAGAGGTATTTGTGCTCAGCTCCTACTTGTGTTTGACTTTGTGTGCACAGGTTAGCTTCTGACCAAACCCAAATAATTGTTTGTGTACTGCATGGCATCTCTGTGGCTGCTGGCTGTGACAGAAATTGCTCATCTGTATCCGAGTACATGGGAGGAAGAAGGAGGGAAAAGAAGTGAAGTGTGCTGATGGGAGGGCTGTAGAGGGTCAGGACAGGGAAAGCACATGGAAACATCTCTTCTCAACTTATGTATGCCTTTGCATCGATTGTCTGCTTTTTGTCCTCCCTCATCTCAAGGCACAAAGGCAAGATGGGGCTGTGGATTTGATCTTACTTTTGATTGTTATTATAGGCAAGGTTTCTAGAAATCTGTGATACTGACAAAGTACCAGTTAGATGAGAACCCAGCAGTTATTATTCTCTTTCACCTCAAATCCACAAGTTGGATTTGGATCTATCCAGGGCTGACTTTTAAGCTTGAGTTAGCAGCGTTTAACTGTGTGTCCATTATTGGACTAAATCCTAAGCCGTCTTGGAACATTAAAGAATATTGTTTTCTCTCTTGAAGGGAAAAATAATTAAAAATATAATTTACCAGATGAAAAAAATCAGTTCAGTTATCTTTTTTTTTTTTTTTTTTGTGCTTGCAGTTTTAGTTGTGTGTGTGTAGCATGCCATGGAGCATGCTGTTGCCTCGAGCTGGTGCCAGCGATCCACACTGCACTGTGATAATCAGCCAAAATACTAGCTCAGGTCTCAAGGGTGGCATAGCAACCCTGTTATAGCCCCAAGCTGGAGGTGACATATTCTGCCTCTCAGCAGGGCTAAAGAACTCAGCCTGAATACTGTTCCTATTCAAGGGCCATTTCTGTGGAACCCAATGCCTGTGGTCCCTTGTAGTTTGCTCACCAGGATTTTCTGGCAGGCTGATGCTGATGCTTTGTGCTTCTGTTTCTCATCTGTGGAGCTGGTATTTGGTGTCAGTTAGAAGTGATGTGGAATTTTGCATCAGTAGGCCCAAAAGTGATATCTCTGTGAAACAGTGCACATAGTTGATTGTGGTGCCTCAGAGAACAGGATCACATTTTCTGTTGCAGCCAAATTGGGACCTCTTTTGGTAAGCTTTAAAAAGCTTGTAACTTGACCTAGGCTTGTACATATGCCTTTGCTCTCCAAGATGAGCAAAGGCATATGTACAAGCCTAGGTCTGATGAGTGCACGCAGCCTCTAATTTCTTTCAGATTCTGCTCCCACTGTGGGTTATGTGTCAGACCTCCTGGGTCCTCCGGCAGAACAAGGGAGGAAGAGGGAAAAAGCAGTTAACCACTGAACAGATGACACTTTATCTCATGCAGTAAGAACAAGGGAGTCTGAGCATGGTGATGAGACTGTAAGGCAGGACATGCGGGACTATTGCAGCTTTTGCCAAACCCTCTGTATTGATGACATGTCATCTTTGAAGGCTACAAACTTGTCTTTTTCTGATCTTGTTTGATCTGCTGAGCTGAGAATGTGTGGAGCTGGAGATAAGGATTGGAGAGCTATAGGTGCTGTCATCTGTTCTGCCCAAAACACAGAGATGAACTGTGCTTGTTCCTGCAGCCTTTGGGAAGGCATCTACCTTTCCTCTTCCACCAGATATGCTGTCTAGGTAAATTAGTATTAGAGGGGGTGAAAGTACAATACATTTAACTGGACTTGAAATCTTTATCAGTATCCTTTAGCCAAAGGATATGCTTGTGTAGGAAGAGTTTCTGAGATTATAAATATGTCTGCACAGCCACACGAGAGGGAAAGTGATGCAGAGATCTTGTAGACTCTAGACAAAAGCAAACTGAAATAGCAATCATCAGTGAAAAATACTGAGTTGCTTTTTCATTTTGCTTGGCCCAGCTGGCAATTATGTTCTGAAGAACACAATACCAGTGTCTGTAATTGAAAGACAAAAACAGAATAAAAGAATTCTAATTGTCCACAAAGTAATAAATGTATCGCTGTCTCTTGTGGTACAGAATATGTTTCATCATTAGCAAGATGATGAAGGGAAGGGGGATAAGCACTTAGGCCCTGAAACCAATCTGTTGCAGCCTGTCCTGAAATGCTGCACGAGGTCAAAGATGGGCACAGCTCTCGTTTGTGTCTCCACAGTAAATTAATGTCAACAGAGTCTACGTTTCTGGCTGTGGGAGCTGATAAAGAACAAAGATTGACTAAATCTTTTAAACATCTCTACTGCTGTGATGTCATATCTACTGGACGTTATTGCTTGTTGTTGGGTACTTGGAGAAAAGGTTATCTTGCTATTTGTTGTCAGGCTTGCTGCAATATTTGGACAGAGAGGAAATGGTAGGGGAAACATTGGAAACTTTGCTTAACAGAGAGAAGTTGTGTTTGGAGAAAGACTATATTTCTATCTTTTTTTTTTTTTTTTTTTTTTTTCTCAGATGCCTGCATACTGTGGAAGTAAAATGGGTAGCTCAGTGTTTTCTTGGAGAGGAAGAAGGCATCAGTTGTCATAGACAGCAAATTGTTCCTCTATTGCTTATCCCCATGTTGTTGGAACAGATTAGGGCAGAAAGTATTTTATCTTCCAGTGCAGGGAATAACTTTGGCAGCAGTTACTTGTATATGTTGTGTGATGAGGTGTGATGCTGGCAGCCCTTAGTGACATTTTGACACAGTAAAACCTTAGGTTTTTTTAGTGTCATGGTTTGTACAGGTTTTCAGGAACAGGAATAACTGCTTTGGTTTGGTGTGGGCCACGACAGATTAACAAGAACCTTTACCAATTCTGATGCTGCTAAATGTACAACTTCAAAACTACAACTTCAAAACCCAAGTCTGCGTTAGCTTAGATTAATATTTAAAAAATGCCCATGCATTTTTTGCAGCACTTCCATATCCCATTGGTTGCTTTTAGAAAATTGACCAGCTGACACCATGATCATCAGGCATGGTCATACTGGGTTCCTTGTTCCTTTCATTGTGGAGATCGCTGTAATGTTTTAAGAAAGAGGAAGAAATTGAATAGTTGAGTTCCAGTGTTGTCTTCTTGTCTTTATTTTTCTTAACTGATTGACATTGACCTAAGGGAAGGAACCATGGCCTCTGTCACTTGGGTTGATGGGCTTAAATCAATCTGCTGGCTCTTGTATTGAAGTGAATAAAGTGGAATGGAACTGCTGTTTTCCATCTGAGCTGTGTCTTCTTAATTCCCTATTTTCTTGCATCTATGACTATGGGAATTTTCTAGTGCAATATTTGCATTGTAGGAGTTTGTTTCCCTTTGATTAACTTTCTACAACACTCAGCTGTTTTAAAATAGGAAGGAAGAGCTGGAAGATGCTGTCATCATTAAAAATAGTCCCAGAATAATTTCTTCTGTAAACAAGGCAATGGTTCTGTTTACTAAACCAGATTAAGAAAAACAGTCTTCTTAGTGAAGACTTTCTTGGTTACAGAACTTTGTCTCAAACACAGAATGAAGCCAGGCACTGGGGGATGGGATGGTGAGAAGATACTTACATAATTAAAGACCATTTGATGTGTCTTAGGGCTGTGTTAGGTACACTCTTAATGATTGGTTATTTGGAGCTGAGGTGGACCCATTATCGCATCTGTGCTAGGCTGAGTGTCTTATGTAAAACACAGGAAGTTGTTACAGATCCCTTATTTGGGATCCTGTTTGAAGAATGATACTGACTTCTGTTCTTGTGTTTTAGTGATTTTTTTTTATCCAGGCTATATGAATGTCTTTGTAAACACTTTGCAAGTCAAACAGTTTCGTTTCTCCTCTGTGAAAAATACTGTTACAAATTATATTTTTGGTTTTTAGTAGATCCTTTATGGGCTGCTTTTCCTTGTCTTTTCTCTGTTTTGTAGCTTGGTCTGACTCTTCAGCAAGGTTCTTTCTTACACTGGAGTCAGCAAAATCAGCAATTTAATCAGTTGCTAGTTTAGCAACTTTATCTAAACAGCTGGTTTGTTATGTTCTGTTTAGCTGAAGTTTGCATTGATTGAATTTGGGAGTAAGGCATTTGAGTGGGATGTTTTGGCAAACTTTTTCAAAGCAGGAGGGGGTAAAAATATTAATAGTGAAAGGAAAAAAGCTACTAGAGAGTGCAGTGTCTTTTTCAAGTAAATAGTAGCATCACTTAGGTTGGAAAAGATCAGGGAGTGCAGCTATTAGCCCTGCACTGCCAGATCTCCCACTCAAACATGTCCTCAAGTGTCATACCTAGACATCTTTTAAATACCTTCAGAAATGGTGACTCACCCACTTCCCTGAGTAGACTGTTCAGTGCTTGACAATCCCTTCAGAAATTTTTTTTCTTGATACCTAATTTAAATGTCTGCTGCTGCAACTTGAGGCTGTTTCTGCTTGTCCTGTCACTTGCTGCCTGGGAGAAGAGATTGACTCCCACCTTACTACATATCCATTTCAGGTGGTGTAGAGAGTGACAAGGTCCCCACTGATCTGCTGCTTCTCCAGACACTTCACCAGCTTTGTCCTTCTCTGGACTTGCTCTGGCACCTCAGTGTCTGTCTTGCAGTCAGGGGCCCAAACTGAACAGAGGGTTCAAGGTGCAGCCTCACCAGTCCTTAGAACAGAGGAAGGAGTGGTCTCTTCCCTCATCTCACTGGCCATGCTTGCTGATCCAGGCCAGGATATCATTGGCCTTCTTGGCCATGTGGGCACACACTGGCTCACGTTCAGCCAATGCTGACAGCACTCACAGGTTCTTTTCTGCCAGACAGCTTTCCAGCCACTCCTCCCCCAGCCTGTAGTGCTGCTTGAGGTTGTTGTGACCCAGACAGAGGAGTTCAACTTGGCCTTGTTGAACCTCCTCCAGCTGGCCTAGGCATATTGATCCAGCCTGTCCAGATTGTTCTGCAGAGCCTTCCTGCACTCCAGTAGATGAATACTCCCACTCAGCTTGGTGTTACCTGCAAAGTGACAATCAATCAATCCCCTGGTCCAGACCATATGTTTTCTTTAAAAATATTAAACAGGATTGAGCCCTGTGAGCCCCACTACTGACTGGCTGCCAATTGGATGTAACTCTGTTCCCCACCTGTGTTTGGGCTCAGCCAGTCAGCTTTTTCCCCAGTAGAGGGCACACCTGTCCAAACCATGAGCAGCCAGTTTGTCCTGGAGAATGCTGTGGGAAATGCTGTCTAAGGCTTTACAAAGGATTCAGTACCCAGCATACACAATCTTTCCCTCGTCCTCTGTGCAGGGCACCCTGTCATACAAGGAGAGATCAGGCTGGTCAAGCCAGACCTGCCTTTCATAAACCCATGCTGCTGGGCCTGATCCCTCACTTGTCCTGTATGTGTCTTGTCTTGGCACTCGAGATTATGAGCCAGTTGCTGTTAATGACACATGACTGAACCTGATAGGTGAGTTTTCCACTATTTTTGGAATTTTAGAGAAAAACTCTTACTGAATTACCCCAAAAACTTAGAGATGGCTCTAGAAGTTGAGAGTGACTATCCAGACAAATGTGCAGCGATCCTTCAAGTAGAGTCAAGGGAATTGGAGCTGAAAAGTGGCAGTGCTACTTCCCAAAGAGAGTTGAAAGGCTGGAATTGCAACAGCTACAGCCTGTGAAGTATTTCCTCCAGAATAGAGCAGGATAGCCTGTAGGATATACTTAAGGTTGATAAATTCTACCTTGTTCATTGCATGGCTTTGTTACTGGTAGGTACTGTTATAAAACTGTATCTCTAACTCTACAACTAAATTCTGGTGCAAGATATGAGTGGAAAAGAATAAAGAAGTAGTGGCTTGTTGCACTCAGGTAAAGTAATCATGAGACTGTGTCCTGGGTTGACTGTATGATGCTTTTATCCCCAATCGTCTTGTTCTCTCCCAAATTTGCCCTGAACCAGGACAGACTGTTAGGGGAGAAGTGGAATAGTGGGAGGCTGTACCTGTCAAGTAAATTTCCATGGTAACTTGTGGCTGGAATGGCTATTTTGGACTTTCATAAGATTAAGCAACAATAATTCATTCACAGCTACTGATAAAGCTGCTCACTGTTTAAGATGCCAGCAATACAGGACTTGATTTTCCTTGAGTCTGTCTTGCCAGATTTGTGTTTCTGATATTTCTCTGTTTTTCTTTTACTAGACTCTGTAATGAGGTGAAAACTCTATTTGATAAATGGACCCTTTCTTTGATATTTCTCCATAATTTCACAAGTTCAACAGATGGGATCCTAACTTTTCTTCCTCACTATGTAATGTCTGAAAATAACATTTTTCTGTTGCTTGAGCAATGAAGTTTGGCTTGTGTCAGTAGCTGAAGACTGCGCAGGCATAAGCAGATAGATTCAGTGTGGCTTTAAATGTCAAAACTGGACTTTAAGACCATTCAGTGGTCCTAGAAAAGGCAGTAGAAATTTGTGACAGCTCATACCCTGTTCTGTTTCATCCGCATCAGCCTGCCTCCTGCACTGTGCCAATGCTTGTTTAACTGTGTAATTATGGAAACTGATAGCATGTGGCACAAGAAACAGGAGAAGCACAGGCACCTATAAAGGCCAGCTGGTTTCTCTGGGCTGCCAGTGGACAGAAGAGTTCTACTCTCACATGGCATTGGAGAGAACCTAGAGTGAACCCGTGCTTCTATGCAGAGAACACACACATAGTAGGTGCAAAGCAGCATTCAGCTCCTGGCATTGGGTCTTTGTGTGAGAAACCAAAGTGGAGGGATCACCTGTTAGACTTCTGGTTGTAGAAAATGTCTGTAATAACAGTAATTTCTCTTTTGTAGGTTTCCAGATGCTTTAGGGAAAGTTCATGCATTATTTCATCTTGTGTTTCAGTTTTCTGTTTTGTTTTTTTTACATTTCAGGTTTATTAGTCATGAAACGAATTCTTCTGGTTTTTATCCTGGCTGCTGCTGTTATGTATGGTATCCTGCATGGAAATCTGTGGAGAAATAACTTCTACTGGTATGGTGATGCTTTGTTCACTTAGAGTGCAGACACCTCATGGCTGTATGAGAGATGTGTCTGTGAGTTCTTGTGTTGCTCCATAAGTGTTGCTAGTAATCATCATAAGTGATTACTACTCTGTGTGTGTGTTTTGTGGTTGAGATCTTTTGGTACTCTGAGGAAATTGATATGATTGTTTTGTCCTGTCACCTGTTCTCCTGTGTCACTTTCAGACCTAGTAATTAATTTGAGCCTGGTTGTATGGAGAGGTCAGGACCTCAGTGGTAGGGAGCCCCTCTGAGGTTAGTGAAAATAGGTGTGCAGGTGAGGAGTTAAATGAAGTGCAGAAATAAGGTGTCCACATCCCCCTCCACCCCATGTGGGTTTAGTGTTAGTTTGTTCCATTAAGTGTTTGATAAGTGATGTGGGATAGGCCTTTTCCACACATGGGAATAACTGCAGGTGCAGGGGGCACCTTTTGAAAAGCTGAGATTTGTTGAGGCCCAGCAACAGCCCTTGAGGGCAGTGAGGCTTCACTGTCTCCAGGCTCACCGGACAGGTGGCTTGGGACGTAAAATTTGGGGGACTTAATTGAAGAAGTTGAGTTTCCATTGGTCTTTGCACAGCTGTGACCAGGACTGACTGGACTGTTATGAAGATAAGTGATAATTTTTAAAAGTAGTGGTTAATGTGCTCCCTTTGTCTTGTTTATGGTGTACAATTGATACAAATAGCTTTCTGTTGTGGTTTCTATTTACAGCAAACCACAGTGTTGTGACATTTCCCTTTTTGCAGGATTAGCTTTTATGGACAGACTTCCTCTGTGAGGGCTTCTCCTTCCTATGTGACTAGTGGAGTTACAATCAGTTACAATCAGTAAGTTCAGCAGTTGAGTATTTTTGTGGTGGGGTTGGTGTTTTCTTTTGGTTTTGGATAGGTGGGAGGGATTGAGGCTAAAACCTGTAGCCTTTTTTGATAGGCTCCCTGCTCAAATTGTACAGTTGCGTCCAGTGGCTGTTGCTGTTATAAACACAGTGGTAGGGTGTTTGTCAGAAAGGAATTTGTTCATGTTATGTTTCCAGTGTTTGTTTAATATTTATGGCCACTTGCAATAACTCTCTCTAACAAGCAGTGAATTGTTGGAAGGACACTGGCTTACAATTTTCAAATCTGTGCAATTCTGAATCATACCTGAACAAAGTTAGTACAGCTTGGAGGGCAACTTCAGTGCTTAAAACTTACTAAACCAGAAGTGTGTTTCAGTTGTTGTGTTCGAGTGTGTGTATAGGCAGCTCTTATGCTTGTGACTTCTTGCAGTTAGATTTGTGGGACTAATGAGCACCTATGCTAAAACTTGAAAGCAGACCTCTCTTCTCTCCGAAGCTGTGCTGCAAAATGCCATCTGTGGGGCTGATGCTGGAAAGCAGCAAGGTGGCCAGCTGATAGATTTCACAGGGTGCTTTCTCAGCATCAGTATTCATGTAAGAACTTGAGGTTACCAAAATCAGTTAACCTTAATGGTCTCTTTGGTTTGTGGTTCTGATGTGGTGGTTTCATCCTTCTGTCCTTAATGCAGTCCAGCAGCACATGTTGCTCATGGTGAACTTTACCTTCCCTTCCGGGCTTTGTATTTGTGACTAATTGGGCTAAATCTCCAAGTAAGGAATGTGCTTAGGAGTGTGAGTCTTTACCTTATTATGGGTGGAATGACTTATCCCCAAAGAATATAATTTTCCTTAAAGTACCCTATTTCCTTCTCCAAACAAGACTTTGTCTCCTCCCTGAGGAGTGATGGGGGTGCTATCTGGAATGGTTGCAGGGATGATTGAGCCCAGGAGTCCTGCTTCTCTGGAGGTGGGCCTCAGGTCTCACTTCTGATTATGCCTGCATTGGTACTTGCTGAGCAAGGGAGGTCACAGCTCCCCTCGGAGCAGCAGTTGTGAGATAAAAGCCTTTGCTAGTAAAAGTAATTGTGCTGCAATTAGAAAGTTTCATCTCTATCACACAGGGGGAGGGAGTAATGAAGTCTTGGTGTGATCTTAACTCAGTAGTCAGCTTTTATTAATTTGATTTGTCCAACTTCCCTTACCTTGTTTTTGCTACCCATTCCTGGTCTTGGTATTTATTTGGAATTGTTTTCTTGCAGGCTGCCACCTACGGCTGTAGAGAGGAGGAATGCATTGGACACTTGTCTCCTGAAACCAGCATTTGAATCTTTACTAGGGTGAGTCTTTGTGAAAATTGAGATGGGGAAGGAATGGCTGTGCTGATTGAGGTAGAACTGGGCTATTTATGCATTTTGGAGCAAACATTGAGTAGTGCCGCGAGAAAGCTTGGAAAGATTAGACCAAGAACTGGCTGAAGGAGTCTTAAACCTCTGCACAAAGACACTGTGGCCTTTTTCCCCCTGGTGCTTTTTTATATAAGAAAATGTGGCTATAATTTTCGTGCTGTTGTGTGTTTAAAGCACATAGAAGCCTGTAAACTTTGTGCCGCTCAAAGCAGACTTGGCAGCCTTTGAGTTTTAGTTAGCTCCTGGTCTGGTGAGGTGATCCTAATTCCCTTGCCCATGGATTGTGCCCAGGCTGTCTGGGTGTGGGTGCAGCAGGGTAGTTCTAGTGTTCAGCAGAGGGGCAGGAATGGGCTCAGAGGTACACAGCAAGAAGAAGGTACATGCACAGCTAGGACGATGTCACACATTTCTGTAATTTCTTGATATAGACAGTCTGCATGAGCTGAAGATGTGTTCTGTGCACTTTGGTAATAGCCTGGGGAGGTTGAAAGGATTTCTTAACTCACAGAATTACTTATTGAAAAGGAACCAGAGCTAGAAAAGCTAGAATTGAAGATCTTTTCTCAGTAGGTAAATTATTTATTATGTCTAAGCTTAGCAGCTGTTTCTGAACAGCAAAGCAGGTTACTAAATTTAATATGGGTATTTAGTGCATCATGTCTCAAAGCTAGCTGGTCTTGTGTAGTTAAGCTATGGCCCATTTCTTGGTGTGTGAGCTGTAGTGTTTTGTTTGGGGTTTTTTTTTCCCTTTTTACTGTCAGTATCTTCTGAATACATAGAGCTTAAAGAATGAGGTAGTCAGTTAGGGAAACTGAGGGAGAAGGTTTTCTTAACAGCTGTTAATGTTCTTAGTGGACAAACAAGTCGTGCTGGCTGGGGCTTTTTATGATTAAGATTAGGTTTTCTGATGACTGTATACTTCTGTGTTAACATTTTAATCTAAGACCTAATATGGAGGATCATTACAAAGTCAGCCAGTACACTGAGTGTGTGCTTAGTTAATTCAAAGGTGAAGCCAAGGGCATGATAGCATGTGACATGTTTGTGTCTGCTGTTCACTCATTGGGGTGGACTTGGCACTAAGGCAGTAGGAGTTTCTTCCCTGCTATGAGAGACCCTTTTCTGTGGTTCCTGTCTTCCAACAAAAGAGGTGTCCCATTCTTTTTAGCGTGACACTTACAAGGTATAATGCCATCATGTTCTAGTTTGCAGGAAAAATGTGCTTTTGAGACAAACCTTCTTGTGATCCCCACACACCATGCTTCTCATCCCAGGGTGGCCCTCATGTGAATGCACTGGGATCCTTTCAGACATCTGCTTAGGCCAGAAGATGCAATGCAGGAGCACAGCCCATGTGATGCAGCTGCTAAGGGCTGGGACCCTTCTAGAGTTAGTCCAGAATATAAAATACCCAAGATGCAAGTAATGTGGACATGAGAACTCCATACTTTATTGCTGCTTGGATACACCCCTGTTGCCCCAAACAACTTAGTAATGTAAACACAGTCATACAATGTCACTTGTTTGGAATAGGAGTGCAGCTCAAATCAGGAGATGGTATTTTCAATTTAAAACACCTTGCTTCAAACCCTGTTCTTATTTATTCAATTGCCATGTACAATAATAACTCTTAATTTTCCTTTCTACCTCTGTTATTTTCAAAACTGAAGTTATTCACAGACTTCTTGGGTTATGTATTCTCTTAAATATGTGGTCTCGTGGTGTAAGCTTTCAGTCACACAATTTTAATGAGTCTGTATAAATTGTACAAATAGACAAGTCTTTTTATCTCACTTTTTGTCTATATTTTCTGTTACAAGATCTTATGCTTTTCCACATCTGTTTGCTTTCCCTGTGTTCATGGGTTTTTTTTTCTTTTAAAAATGAGTGATAATACGATAAAAATAGATTACCATTTATATAGTAAGTATAGAGAGAGCTTTTCACAAAGCAGTTGCATGAATTACTGGCTTATGCAGGTACATCATGCGATTTTGAAACTTCTTCCTTTTTTCCTTCATCAGTGTTGACAAAATATACCCATTCCTGTGCGCTAATGATTTTATCAGAGTGGCAGAGTTCCAAGGGAGCAATAAGTTTGAACTACCTTATGGAATAAAGAGAGCAGGTTTGTATTTCCCATGTACCTTATTTTTAATCAGAAATACCTAAATGGTTTGTAAAGCCACCAGATCTTTCTTGTGCACTGATGCCAATCCTTTTGGGGTGTCTAGCAGTGTCTTAATGGTTTCATTCAGTCCCTCTGACCTGACACCTTCCTGTTTTTAACAAGTAAAACACTGGGTTGGGGTTGCCCCTCTTAGCAGAGAAGCTCCAAAAAGGTGTGAGTGAGGAAGAGCTTCCTCAATTCAGCTTCCTTCTGTTTGTATGTAGGTTGGAGTGCTAAAGATACTCAGCTATGCTTTGCTAGGGGAAATACTGAGTCAGTGTGATGGGCTTCAATCAGCACACCTAAACTGGTTGGAACCCAGAGTCCTACTGAGGCAGAAGTCCTTAGGTTTAGGCAGTTCCATCAGTGAAATTTTCCTTTTGCTGTCCTGGTTTTGACTGGAATAGAATTAATTTTCTTCTTAGTAGGTGGTACAGTACTGTGTTTGGGGTTCAGCATGGGAATAATGTTGACAACACATGGATGTTTTAATTGTTGTTAAGTAGTGCTTACTCTGAGTCAAGGACGTCTCAGTTTCCGGTGCTCTGCCAGTGAGCAGGTGCACAAGAAGCCGAGGGGAGGATTGCCAGGACAATTGACCCCAGCTGGAAAATGGCTATTCTGTGTCATATAACATGTCAATACTTAAACAGGAGGGGCTGGT
Source organism: Euphonia xanthogaster (assembly GCA_034509185.1). Classification (NCBI taxonomy): domain Eukaryota; kingdom Metazoa; phylum Chordata; class Aves; order Passeriformes; family Fringillidae; genus Euphonia; species Euphonia xanthogaster. The sequence continues at coordinate 20,606,278 of JAYDZK010000001.1, read as the reverse complement.
CTGGTTGCTGCCTGGAAACTGGCATCAGTCAGTAGGTGGTGAGCAATTGTATTCTGCATCACTTGTTTTTTTTGGGTTTTCCCCTTTCTCTTTCCTTTTCCATAAAAATGTTAGCTTTTTCTGATTCTCCTACCTTTCAAGTGGTGGAGACTCAGTGGCTGTGTGGCACTTAATTGCCATCTGGGGCTAAACCATGACACTGAGCTGGCTGCTCCTGCCGTGGAAGGGGCCACAGGGGGGAATTGATGACACTGCCTGGCTGCTGGACCTGTGGAAAGATTTGCTGGCATGTTCCCACTGCCCATGTTGGTCAGGCTAGAGAAGATAGGGCTGACACCCTAAGAGCCTTAGCCACCCTTTTGGAAAGGGTTGTAAAGTCTCAAATTTCAGAGTTTCTAACACTAACAGTGCACCTTCCTAATCTGGGCTTTAGACTTTTGATTTGCCCTCCATCATTGGTAAAGGGGTGGTGCATTTTCCTGTGCTTTCGGGGTTACAGTGAGGAAAACTACATTTGGGAATGAGTTGATTTCTCCTCTGAGGCAAATTAAGTGTCCAGCAGGAGCCTGCCCACCAGCGGTGGGCTGAGAAGGTGTCTCTGTCTAGCTTGGCCACATTGATTGATGTCTTCTCCAAAGATATGTAATGCTGTTACTGTCCCTGGATGTATGAGCACTTTCGAGTCAGCTGAATGTGGGTAGAAGAAAAACCGAAGTCAATTAGGACGTGGATCTTGCAAATTCTTAGAAATTCTTATTTACTGTAAGATTTTTTTAAATACAGATCTCATGCTATTTTGTATTTTGAGGCAGGAAAAAACTCAGAGAGGAGCTGTGATAAACCTCAACTTCATTGGCATCATTGGTTGATCTGTGGCACTAAGTTCCAAGTGTTCTGACTTTGATGTTTTTATGCACAGTGCACTACTGTGTTTAAAAACATTGTGGTCAGGGTGGCATGCTTATTTTTGTATTGCAAATACTGAGTGTTTTCATTAGTCTTGTTTATATTTGCTTTTTAGAGCAATTTTTTCGTTTAGCCCTTTCAAGACTGCAGAACTGTGGCCTTTCCAGTGAAGAAGACAGGTGAGATGGTTTATTTGCTACTGTTTCTCTTAGTTGCATTTTTAATATTTAGCACTTACCTGAAAAGGAATGGCTGTGGGGTTATCCTGAAATTGCTCAAGTTAGTCAAGACATGAATTTAAAGCAGACTTACAGGGTCCAAGCAGTGTGTAGCTGATTCCAAGCTTTCAGTTGGCTTGGTTTTACACTTAGTAGTACAAGCATGCAAGAAAAAATATTCTGTGAGAGAGCTTTAACTTAGAAATTTCCTTTTATAAGTGATGTAGAAATTCACCAGCTGAATGCAGTCCTATCTTCCTGTAGTATCTTTTCATACTTAGATTGAATGTGACCTCCTCTTGCAAATTCAGTGTAATATGGAGAATGTTTGAGATAAGCAGGTGCAAACCAATGTCTGCTTCTAAGCAGGACAAATCTTGGGCATATCCCTGTGCCTCTGATCTGCTGGCTGCTGTGCACTCTTGTTCCTACATACACTCAATTTCCTTTTCCTTGTGGATGAGGGAGACCTAGGAAGACAGGAAAGGCTGTCTGTCCTTGTGGAAGTAACAAGGGTGTGGCACAGAAGGGAGCATGCCTGAGATGACTTGCTTCCTGTGGATTAGATAGATTAGATAGATTAATTAGATTAAATCTTTAATTAGATTAAATCTCTTGTTGGAAGCCATGTCTGTCAGGTGTTGTTTTGTTTTGGAGGGCCTTTGTGTTTGTGTGTCTTGTTTTTTGCTTGGCTTTTGTTGGGATTTTTTGCAGGCAGGGTTGGCAAGTAGACTAAAGTCCTGTGTTTACAAAGTGATGTAAATGACTCCTTAGAATTGCAGTGTAGCATATGGGCTGACAGCCTGCCAGATGTGATGTTAATATACACATTTCTTAATAGAGTTGAATGCAAATAACACTGAGCTTGCAAATAACACTGTACTTTTGTTTTTTTAATTACAGAGATCATAAAAGATTGCTGCTTGAAGCCAAATGTCAGGATCACAGTTTAATTAAACTTGGGTAGAATATGTTCAAACCTAAGGATTTGTTTTAATACAGTTTTCCTTTTTTTCCCTACTGTACTCCTACCTTTCTCTGTGTTTAGTCTGTTTCTAGGACGTTCAAGTTTACTCTTAAGAAAAGGAAGGAAAGAAGTAAAACTCTGTATTTTCTATCAGGAGTGTAATAACGGGGTAAATTTATACAGAATTGGCTGACAGAAGCTGCTCTTGTGTCTGGAGTTTGAAGGAGAGTGCCAACTGTTATATTAGAAATTCCCTGAAACTGTAAGTTTAGGACCTTAATTAGTTGAGCTCTAAAGCTGAGATGCTTGTACCTTTTAAGTGGAAATGCTTGTCCTGTAGATGACAAGTGAGGAAATTGGTATTCATCCTCTAAATGTAGATCCTCTGAGATGTAGATATAGTTTGTAGTTCTGGGAAATATGCTTCATTTTATTAAAAGTAACATACTTCAGTGGTACTGAAGCAAAATGAGACCTATTACTATTTAATAGGCATTAATATAAACAAATCAAGCAGGCAATGACTTCATACAATATATTCTTTCTAGATCCATCAGGTTTTGTGTACAGCACTCTTAGGGCATGAATCACTGTAATCAGGAAGAGTTTTTATACATATATTTCACTGGGATATAGTGGCTTTTAAAAGTGAAACTCTTTAGGAATTAATCCTAACAATGTTCTCCAGTAATACAGAATTATTAGGCAGCTCTGTAATACTGTTGTCCAATTCAGCCTTCTTGGCAGAACACAAACCAGATTTCCCTATAAGTATTTTTTAAGGCAGACAAATATTAGACTAGATAAGCATGAAGTCTGTGGTGCTTATATAGCTGTATTTGTGTACAACTTAGGTAAATCTGTACACAGTGAGACACAGAGGGTTTTTTTGCCCCAAACTATGATCAAATTCTCATTTTGTAAAGGTGTGGCTCTCCCAAAGAGTTTGGAAATGAACAGTATCACTGACTTCAGTTTGATTGTGACTTCAGTTCCTGGCTGAGTGCCCTAAGGTTTCTGAGCTCAACAGCTCTTACAAATGCATTTACACAGTCCTGAGTCAACGAAATGTGACCTTTGCATCCTCTTTTCATCAAATAACCTCGAAGGAAATAATTTGCATTCCTCAAGTGACTACAGGGGTGTGTTGAAGGAGTGGAGTCTGAGATCTTCTTTTATTTTTCCACTGAAACAGTATTTCAGTGGAATGTGGAGGATGCAAACCTGACCTTTAGAGGCTGCATTTCCATTTAGCAATGTTTTTCTTCTATAGACTAGGAAAATGTTTCTTTTAGCATTTCACCCTATAAACAAAATATGTAGGCCTGGCCTTGAGATAGAGGCTTTTGTGCACAACCTGAATGGGGCACTGGTTTGAGTGACTTACTACCTGCAGACATTGAAGGTCAGTTACCATGGTGTTTATATTGGCATCTGTTTATATTTTTAGTAGATCTCTGACATATAAATGTAATCCGTTTGTCACTCAGACCTTTCCTACAGCTGTTGGTACAGCCAAGGTCTTAATATTTTTCACTGTCACAGATACTGTGCTAGTGAACATCCAGACATTGCAATCTGTTGTTTTACTTGTAGTACAGCTGATGTCGTTTAAGGATATCTAAACTAATTTCTCTTCTTGTCAGTGTATTGACTTGAGAAAGGTTGAGTGTTTGGGGTTGTTCAGTTTGAAAACAGGAGAAGGAATTTTAAGAAGTGAGGTGGTTAAAGTACCTGGGAGTAACAGTCTGCCGAAAATTCGTGTGTTGACTTGTGGTCTGGTGTAAGTAAAGATCAGTTTATTTAACTTAAGAACCTTTAAATGCAGTTCAGCCTTGCTACATATTTTTTATCTCTTTGTCATGTGTTCATTTTCTATGATACTACGCTCTGGTTTTTAACATAAACAGTTTCCCTCCCTGCTTATTGTTGTTAGTGGGCTCAGTACTACTGTTTGTTTAAATTTGTTTGGCTGTACTCGTGTACACTTCTTCAGGCATATTTGATCTGCTTGTTGACTTTACCTATTTCAAAAGTTCAAATACTAATTTTAGATTTTATTGGATATTTGATGGCAGCTGATAACTTTGTTTTTGAGTATGCATGTTATGAATGGCACTGTAATTCAAAAACTTAATCAAACTTCAAATTTCACTCTGTTTTCTGTCCAAGTAGTACTAGTCAACTCTTAGTCATAAACAAAGTCTAGTCTGCATTCATCGGTAAGAAAAAACTTGAGTTTTCCTTGAGAACAGCTACACAACTTCTGTAGCTGAGCAAACCTGAGTTGCTCAGCTCTGAAGTAACATTTTATTTTGCCCTCCCTGCCCTGAGTGTGTCCTGCTGCATCATGACTACAGAAAGGGGAAAGCAAAGACCTCTTAACTGTATACCAGAGTGGAAGGCATTATTTCAATTGCTAGAGATTAACTTGCTGAACAAGTATCTTAAATGACCTCTTCCAAAAGTTGAAAGGTATGTAATGAGGAATTACTTTAAGTTAGTCTACAAGGAACAGAAAAAGCAGTGCCTCCTCAAAGTAAATGCCAGGACACATGATACAATTGTATGCTAATCTTGTGCTTTTTGCCCCTCTCCCTCACTCCACCCTCATCACTTACTGATCATATTTTTTCATCCGGTTTTCCCTTTTCCTTCCTTACTTTGAGCTCTAAGCTATAGCTGTAAGCAGCAAGGTGTAATTCAGGAAAAGGGCAACTTCTGCATTCTTACTCTTGCTGTAAATTGTAAGAGGCATATGTTCATCAGCCTGCTTTCTTAAGATACTTTCAGACTAGATAGAAAATTAAAATGGAAAATGAATGGGCAAAAAGAGTAGAGAGGGAAGCGATTTAGTGGTGTAGAGGGAGTGAGTGTACTGCGGACAGGATGGTATAACAGGTTTTCACCCCTCTGATTTTCAAGATACCAAGTCACATGAGTATGAGTATTAGCTGGAAGTCTTCTAATGAATGCTTGCCTTCTACTAAGCTGTTCAGGAAACAGTAGAGAAAGGTATGCTAGCTTTTTTCATGCAACCCGACCCTGAAAGCTGCATTTGGAGCACGGGTTTTATATATATGTGTGTGTGTGTATATATATGTATGTATGCGTGTGTGTGTGTATGCATATACATATACATATTTAAAGGCAGCTATCTCTACAGAGGTTGTTAATTCTGTAGGAAATTCAGGGAACTGCTTTGTACATTGAGATGTTGCTCAGTCTTGGCTGGAATCAGCTGTTTTGATTGATGTTGAATAATAACTCTCAGCTGAAAAAACAGGTTGGACTGTTTGAGGAGAAAGAAATTAATTAGTTTGCATGAAGTGCCATGCTGGGAATTCAATATAAGTTATAGTGGTTTTTGGGACACAGTTTTGGTGTCCTGAACCTAGAGCAAGAAGTGGCATGGAGCCTTTTTCTTACTTGTAGAAAGAACTAAAGGAGTGGGGTGTTACTGTGAGGTGACTCATATTTTCTCATTGTTCCTGCTGCAACCAGATTGAATGGCTTTTGCTCTAAACAAAGAGGCATTTTTGCAACAAAAAAATGATGTGCTTATTCTGAAAGGAGGTTACAGTTTTACATGTTTGATTTAAACCTTCCCTAAAAAGGTAAAATATAATGAGTAAAAAAACCAGCAAGCCTATTTGTGAGCTCCCCCCCTTTTTTTTAGCATGTTTTACTAGCATTGAAACGTGATGGTAAAAGTCAAATATGCACTGAAAAAACTCTGTGGTAACTTTGAAAATCTTACCCTTAAACTTTCATAAGTTTAACATCTCCGCAATACCTATTTCGCATGCTTTTTATCTCTGAATGTATTGTAAATTTGAAATTTCTCTTCTGATTTGATGTAGTATAAAATCTTTTTTTTTAGCACATAGTATTTCATAGGCCTAGGAATGGTGTCTAATTTGAATCTGGTCATATAAGAATGCAACCTTTAATCAAGGAATCCATCTTGTTATGTTATGACAGCACGCACAGTCACTTATGGAAACATGTTTTGACTTTGACAGCAGCTTTTAAGTAGAGGGAGAAAAATTCACACCATATTCATTTGTAAAGCTGTCATGTGTCATCGGGCTGAGATTTTTCACATGTGGAGTTCATAGACCTGTAAGGTGAACATAAATTTTGCGCTTTTTTGTGTTGGAGGTATGCAGTTGTATTACACTGCAGAAGCACCTTAATATTGAGTTAGCTTTTCCAGACTGGGACAAGTTTCAAGGCCTATGGCAGATAATTTATCAAATGGCACCCATATCACGAACCGGTTAGGTGATCTTAAACAGCAGACCACTAGAAAAAGGAGATGTGTGAAAACAGTTTCACAAGAGAGAAGCCAATTGTGGACTTTGTCAGTCCCTGAAATATGCCTTTTTTTTTTTTTTTTTTTTTAAGCAGCCATAGTACATGATATGGGATCGAATCTGCTTTGTAGGAGCCAAGAGCTGCAAAAGATGAAGGATCTCACTTAAAAAATAAGCCAGTTAACATGCGGAAGTATCATTAATAATATGAAGCCAGGGAAGTCATGTATATTAAAATTTCTCTTTGTTCCACAGCATGCCCTGTCGACGGTGTGTTGTGGTTGGCAATGGAGGAGTACTTCGAAATAAGACATTAGGGGAGAAAATTGACTCATATGATGTCATAATAAGGTAAATGCTATCTTCTTTTCATTTTGTGTACACAGAGCAGCAGGTAATTCTCCAAGGCCAGGTACTCTCTCTGCCCTTCTCTAGTGTGTGTGTGTGTTGGAGCCAAATCAGAAGACTTGCTTTCTGCTTGAGTGATACACGATAAGCAATTGTGTGACTGTATTCTAAACCACCTTGGCCATGTTCCTGTCTGTGGTTGATCCCTCTGAGTGTAGAGAGTGAGTGCACCTGATAATTGCTCCTCTGCTTTGTAATGTGATACATAAATGCTGGGCTGCTAAACTTTCCTGTATCCAGACACAGTGTCTGTCCTGCAGACTAATAACACGTGTGACAGCCACTGCACAGTAGGAACACGGGTGGGGCAGTCACTGATATCTCTGTCCCTCTGTCCTCTGCAGAATGAATAATGGCCCTGTGATAGGGTACGAAGAGGATGTTGGGAGGAGGACGACTTTCCGCCTTTCTTACCCAGAATCTGTCTTCTCAGATCCCATCCACTACGACCCTAATACCACTGTTGTTCTCATCGTCTTCAAACCACGGGACTTGAAGTGGCTTTGGGAGATACTTGGTGGTCAGAAAATAGTGAGTTCAATTATTCATGTGCCTTGGCTCATCTTGCCACACATTTCTTCTGTAAAATACACATTTGCTTTTAACTGTAGTCCTCCCAGCTGAGAGGGAGGCACTCGGTGCCATGGTTTAGTTGAGGTGTTAGGGCATAGGTTGGACTCTGTGATCTTTAATGTCTCCTCTAACCTAGTCATTCTGTGAATTCTGTGAGGAGCTCTGGATCTCCTTGTAGTCAGTTTATTTAATATCCCTCTTCCATAAATGCTTTGTCTTCTTTGTAATGCACATACTTGATCAGTTCCTCATCACTGAGCAGTTTACCTCTGGGAAATGTATTTTTATCCTCTTCCTAGTGTTGTTTGATATTTTAACATGCATGCTCCAGCCATTTCCCAGATTATTTTACCTTGCGCACTTGCAGGAATTGCAGAACAATGTTAAAAGTGACCTCTCTTGGGAGGTCTTAAGTCCAAAATCTTTTTGAGTCTTCTTCATTAAGGGTCAGGTTCAAAGTCATACTGAGTTCTCAGGGCACTGTCTGAGTAAATATTGAGTATTTCCAAGGATATTTCTGCAAACTCCATTTCAGTGCTTCAGCACACTTGCCGGAGAAAATTTCTCCTTGTCCTTTCACTGTGTGCTTCTGAGAAGAGTGCGATCTCACCTTCATTAACCCCTTCCAGATAGTTGAAGATGGGCTGAACAAACCCAGCCTGCTCAGACCTTTTGGTTTGCTGTGAGCTCTGGCCCCTTGGCTGTTGTAGTGACTTCTGCTGTTTGATGCTCTCCTGCACAGAGGGGGAGCCCAACACAGCATTTGTGGGACTGCAAAAAGGGCACAGTGTGAAGTAGTTGAGAATAATAGCAACTTCTGTCTGCCTGTTGTCTGTGCTCTTACTCACAAGGCCAGCACACAGTGAGCATTTATGGCCTCCAGGGCATATTGTTGGTACATGTAGTCCGTCAGGGACCATTCTGCGAAGCTGTTTTCCAGCCAGCTGGCTACGGCTGCAGCAGTCTGTTTCCTGTTGCAGGAGCAGGTGGTTTTGAACTTAGGGAGATTAAGCACTCTTCTTCTTCTTCTTCTTCTTCTTTAACCTCATGCTCTTGGAGTTTACACTGGTTAGAGTTGCTACAAAACGAAATTCAACTGTTTTCAGTTGTTAAAAATGTGTATTTACTTGCCTTTCACAGAGCGTGAAGGGCTTTTGGAAGAAGCCAGCTCTGAATATGATCTACAAATCGAGTCAAATCAGGATTCTTGATCCCAGCATCACCAGGAAAGTTGCTTATGAGTGGCTTCATTTCCCAACAAGGTTTCCTAAGAAGGAGGTATGCTTTTTCCTTTTGTCTCTCCTAGTTTTGTGCAACCAAATGTGTATTTAGAGGCAGTTATATCTTTATTACAGTAGACTGTAATGTAGAAAACCCTTTAGGTTTGCATTAAAGTAGTTTGCCATTTAGATGGTGGTTTAAGAAGATGGGAAAATGGAACACAGAAATAGTGGCTAGCTCTGTGTGCCAAAAGTACCTTTTTATGGGTTCTGTCATTGGTATGAAATGAAGCTGCTTTCCAGACAGACAAAATGTCTTTACTGGGGAAGACAGGCAGGTAAAGCAGCATGACAGATCCAAAGAGCTTCTAGAAATAATAGGGAGTCTGGATATGAATTTTGGGTGTTTTTCTTAAAAAAAACCCAAGGCACACAAAAATACAGACAAAAAACCCAAACAAACAATGAAACCTCCACCAAAAACCAAAACACCAAAAATAACCCCACACCAAACAAACCCTCCCCTCCAAACCCCAGCAAACTAGTATTTCTGACACTCTGCAATTTCATACTCCTGGGACTGGGGAAGGGACTAAGGAACACAGAAGATATTCCAGCCCTGTGCTAATGATGAATGTCTGGCAGCATGGTTGTACTTACTGATTTGATGCCAAGCATTGTAATGATCTAACCAGCAATTTGGACATGAAAATACATTTTAATTGTCAGTTCTTGATGGAAAAATGTTTTTGATAAAAGGTAAAACTTCAAGCTGGGAATGTCCCTTGTGCAGTCAGGATCAACCATGTGCTGTTTTGCACAGAGACAGTTACCTGGGGTCACATCCCCACTTCACCAACACCACCCAAGTGACGCATGTGGAAATGTCAGCAGGCTGTCACTGTGTAGTATCTGCCACAAATTGTTTTCTGGTTTACTCTTTCTAATACTGAGCGGGTGGCGGGGGGTAGGTTCTGTACCTCTTTCTAAAATTCCTTTCCGTTTTCTGAGGCTAATAGTGTTTTTTTTGTCCCTTACTAACTCTCAGACTGGAATAGCCATTTTCATATGTGCTTGCTTGGGCCTCTGGCATTTCAGGTTTTCAGCCAAGGATGGCAAGAAAGCAGCATAGTAATTGGATGCCTGACTAATCTCCTAAATGGCCACAGAATGCGCATGGCCTCCATGGGTCCAGAAAGTCCCTCCTGACTCTTCTGGGGCTCCCCTCTCACTGGGAGTGGACATTAAAAGCAGTGCTGTCAGTGAGTCAGAGATGTGCATGGTGTCAGCTGGTACGGAGGCACAGGCCCCTTTGCTCTTCTCCTGCCTTTGAGTGCCCCTGCACAGAGCTAGAGTCCCCTTCTGTGACCTCCATACTTACTGCATGCCAGGGGTTTTGCAGTTCCTCACCCCTGTACAGCAGTGATCAATCTCAAGCATGCTTTTTCTCCCTTTTCCTCCCGTCTCAGAGGTGGGCTGTGACTGGGAGATAACAGGAGCCTGCACATCTGCAGTGGCCCTGGCACAGCTTGGTTAAGCTGCAGGTCACCCCACAGGCTCCATGGGCAGGAAGGTCTCACACCGGGGTCCTCTGTACAATGGCTTGTCCCTGAATAGGGCTGGTGCTGCCTTCGCTGTCCTGTGCTTCAGCCCCCTCTGCCTGCAGGACATGCCAGCAACCACTGTTGCTTTCCCTGCTGTCCCTGCCTTTTCCATTAAAGCAGTCTCATGTTCCCAGTGAGCACATTAGTACATAGCCAGCAAGCATTTCTGATTGTTAGTAGAGCTGGGAATAAAATCAGATGTGTTGCCCCAGCACCACTAAATTCAGAAAGTGTAGTGGAGTCATTTCAGGGCTGTGCCTATTCCCATTAAGTAGGCTGAAAATATTTAATTACAGGCGAAGGATATCTGGATATTGCAAGATAGTACATTTTAAAAGTGGTTGCTTTTAAATGATATTTTTTTGAAGTTACTTTTATGATAGCTACAGGTGAACAGAGGTAGTTACAACGTGTGGTATTCCTGGTATTTCCAAATAGCGCTAAATCCTGACATGTGGCATTCCTGCCATAGTTTTGGGGTCCTGTTTAGTATGGATGTTGCAACAGAGTCACCACTAAGTTTATGATGTTGGGCCCCTAGAGCAGAAAGTTATTTTGCTAACTGACAGGAGCCCTGGGCATAGTGCACATTTTAAGCAGATACTATTTCTGGAATACTCCAAGAGTTGCATAAAGGTACCAAAATTTTTTTCCATAAAAGGTGATAGTTCCTTTCTGTAACTTCAGTTAGGCTTTAAAGACCCGAGAATAGTAACTTCTTTCTGGTGACTTTTTGTGTTATCATACAAAGTATTGTCACAAAGAAATACATTGTGTTCATCTGCCTTTTCTATGCACAGAGTTGTCTAGTACTGGTTTGTCTGCGTCTTTTTCAGAGACAAACTGAGCCTTGGGGTCAGAGTTGAAAAAAAAGCCCGTGATTTTGTGCTCAGTTTGAGGTTTGACTGCAGCTACTAAGGGCATATGATAGCTCATTTGGTCTCTGAGAAAAATCTTTCTTTAGCTAATAAGGGTATTGGTGCTTGAAAGTTTTGTCCATTTCTGGGGACACCTTTTCACCTTAGCTTCATCATGGTCAAATGAATGAGTTTATCTCTAAAAAAGCATGCCTCATTTACTTCCCCAGATCATATTAGCCTGTGATGGTAGCTGGTACTAAGGAAGTTATGTATCTGAACACAAGATAGGGCAGATGGTTGCATGGAGTTCTTCTGTGCTTTTGTGAGAAATGCTACCCTTTGGTTAGGTGCTCTTAATTTTGCACAGTTAAAACGTGTTTATGACATGCTCTTCATTTTACATTGCATTTGCTTCTGAACTTATTGTAGGGAGAAATAATTTTATTTACAATTTTGTTTCTTCTAATGGGGATAGCATGGGAAGGTCTAAAGCAAAGTTGTTCTGGAATTCCCCTGCTTTGAAGAAATGCAAATTCAGTCAAATTTGTGTAGTCATAGCCTTCTTGCTTTTTTAGTTTGTTGCTATGAAAATTTTGTCATATCATGTTCTGTTCATCTGGGTCTCCATTGTGTGGCAACTTCTGAACACATCTCATAATTCAGTCAAATTTGAGGGGGTTGTAAATTGTTTTCCAGTGTAGTGATGCCTGCCCAGTTTTATGAAAGTAGCTGAGCAGAGCAATGGGGAGACTTCCTGATGCCTCTGTGGGGGGAAGGGCTACACTGTGGGCTCAGCCCCCACTAGAAACAAAGGAATTCCAGGGATGCCTGTGGGGCTGACATGACAGACACCCTGGTCATGGGAAGCCTGTGGGGGGCAGTACCTTACTTCTTTAGGAGGGGATCAACCTGTAAAACCAAACATCTGTAGAAGACCCAGGTTGCCTGATGGCCCTTGTCTCTGTTCTTAAGTTTGCAGTTCACAGGTATGTATGTGTGTGTTGTCTTTGTGTTTTGTTGCAGAAACCCAAGCATCCAACAACGGGGCTAATTGCCATTACACTTGCATTTCACATATGTCATGAAGTCCACCTGGCAGGCTTCAAGTACGACTTCACTGACAGAAATAGCTCTTTGCATTACTATGGCAATGAAACCATGTCTCAGATGATGCAGGTAACTAACACTTGTTTGTGCTGAGAGAAATAGAGCTGGTAACTGGGGAAGGCAATTTAATATAGATAGAAGTGTGGACTGCAGGTCAGAAGGGCCTCCCACCTTCTCCTGGTTCAACTGCTTGTGGGTTAACATTGCTTGAATCTCTTCCTGTCTGCTGTTGTTTCTGAAAAATGTAGATACTGATCTTTGTGTCCCTTGTGCTGTACCATATTCTGCAGTGTCTACATCACTGCATGTCCATTTGTGTTGTGTTCATCTTTGCTGGTGTTTTCCTTAGGCTGCACAGCTCTTGACTTAGAGACATCTTTGTTAGCACTGTCAGCACATGAGCAGTGTTTTTTCTTTTGGTGTTGTCTTTTTCCTTGGCACCTACTTGTACTGTATGTTATAGCTGTCAGACTCCTTAAAAGGCAGAAAGAAGAACAAAGGGGAATGGAAGGAGTTAAGACCTATGAACTTGTATAGGTCTTGCATAGGAAAAGAACTGAATTTTGGAAACAAAGTAGAAAAGAAAAGCAGCTCTTGGAGGAGGGTAGGAAGAGAAGGAACTGCTTCTGGGAGGTGGAAGCCACAGTTCAGTAGGTGAGGGAGCAGCAGGAGCCTGGAAAACATTCGGAATGCCTTCTCTTCCCTGCTGCTTTGCTAAGGCCATGCCTCTGTTTTCTTTTATGTCTTGCTCTTGTATTCAGTTGTCTTCGTCTCTGTATTCCAAGCAATCCTGTCTTAGCCCTTCACTGCAGTATGAAGTTTTCTTTGCCATTTGCCCAGAGCATATGGGTACCATTTTCCTCCTCTTCCATTTGCTGAAGAGGAAGGGTAGAGACAATGCCCGTAGGAGCCTTTCATGTTTTTCTCAGAACTCCTAGATGCCTGCTATTCTGAGATAATTTTCCTCTGGCACTGAACTTGTCTTCTTTTGGAGGCTCTTCTCTGCAAGTGCTTTTCTGCAACATATACTAAGTTTAAGTAAGGCTGATCATTAGTTGAATAGACATCTGTAAGTTTTCTAAAGTCTTGAAACTTTAAAAAACAAACTATTAAACAAAAATGTTCCTTTTAGTTCTTCAGTGGCAATAAATTGCAAATATTATACTACATCTGTATAATCTTTTATGCGGTATACATATTATATTCATTTTAATTTACAGGATTCAGTGTCTTTAATTAAATTTACTTTCCTTGTGCTGCCCTTCACTAACCTTAGTGGTCTCCTATGTATCGAGAACCTGGATACAGCACAGAAGATGGGTTGCTTTGGGCTTGCTGAACCTAATTGGCAGGATGCATCTGAACTACAAGTGCCTGATGTGCTTTTCAAGAACCTGCACTGAGCTTTGAGGATTACTCGTTTTCTTACTGCTTGTGCTGTAAATGTTCTTATACAGCCATTGTTCCAAATAAGCAGGGCAGGGATTTGAGAGAGTTAATAATTGCAGGATTTCTGTGAGACCACATCTCACCTGTTCTTATCACAAAGGATCATCCTTTTCAGTTGTGTCCTTATGGAGGTATCTAATCTAGTTCTGAGCATCCTGTTTTCTTGGGAAACTGTGTTAAGCCTTTGCTTGGAAGACTTTTCCCCAGACCTTTTCTGTTCTTAGTATCTTCCAAGTATCCCAGGTAATAGAAAGGAACAGCCAAGTGATGCTGCTGGTTATAATTTGATTTTATAATTAATTCTATTATTCCCTCACATCTCTTTAGAATGAATACCACAACATCACCGCCGAGCAGAAATTTTTGAAGAAGCTTATAGACAAGAATTTTGTGGTCAATTTGACGTGAAAGCTGAATGGAAAATACAAGGAACAATCACTATTTTCAAGATTTGAAAAATGTTTACTTTTTGTATGACATTTTTATTTTTTAAGTGCAACATAACTGTTTACTGTTTAAAGGAGCCCAGAAACCTCATCAAGGCAAAAGCTTTTAACCGAGGGTAATGGACTGTTGCAAACAGAGTTAACTGAATTTCTGTGAGGCATGAAAAAGCATGAAACTTTCAACTGAAAGTATCAGGGATATATGAAAATGTGATGTACATCACTTATTTATCAGTGAGAACTCTTTCCACATGATTAATTCTCTGGATTACCTTTGTTTCTGATGTCCTCCAAAAGAGTTCCACTGTCAAGAGACTGAGATGACCAGTGTTGATTCAGTAGGTGGATATAAAGTCATGACTATCTGTCTTCTTGTATGAAAATTGCTTTAAAACTATGCATCTAAATCATTACTGTGTGTTTTGGAGAAGGGGGAACATACAGGTTTTGTACAGACTGTACAGGTTTTGTTTTGCCATACTCCTGAGGAGAGGATGTCCACCTTCAGCCAAGCAGCCACAGCTTCTGCACTGAACATCAACTCTGAGCTTCTGTCTGCCTTTACCGCAAGTGAAGACCCTCTGTCCGATTTGTGGAGATGTTGGTGTTGACAATGCTTGTATTGTACCCATTTTATAGAATAATAATATTCCCTGTGCTGTGCATCCAGTAAATTTTACAGGTGCTGACTTGACTTAAAAAAGAGGGAATATGAAGACTGAAGAACTGTCCAAACTACCTGTGTGTCAGCCCCCATACCACAATAGAAACACAAGCTTGGACAGAGATGTTCATGCCTGAGTTTAGAGTCAATGTTTGTTGGAGTCCTAGTTCTCCAGACAGCATCTCATGCATTTTTTTGTTTGGTCCTCAAAGACAGGTTGATTTTTCCAAATGAGGACAACCTCCTTCCTCAGATGTTGTAGTGCATCAATACAAGCAAGGAATACTCCCATTTTTGGCATTGGAGTGTGGTAGGGAATATCCAGGTTGTATCTCAGCTGAATTACTACTGTTTAGCATCTGTTTACCTCTTCTGTGTTGATGTTTAAGTTTGAAGTATGTGGATGAACTAAATCATTTAGCCCTGGGAACTTGCTCCAGACTTTAGTTGAAACATTTAATGGGATGTTTATATTTCCTGTATTGGTTTGTCTCTGACAAGCCTATGAATAAATGAAATCTGCTTGGGAACATGCTTTACAGCATCAAAGAACAACAATATGCAGTTCCATTGTACTTACTGATTTGATGCCAAGCATTGTGATGAGCTAACCAGCAATTTGGACATTATAATACATTTTACTGACGCTTGGAGTCAGTAAAAAAATACATAAAAATACTGATTAATGCTTGCAATCCCAAAGGTCAAAGAACAACGATATGCAGTTTCAGTTCTCTCACAGGACATCTATATAAAATTTTTATTTTAATTATGGCAGAATTTCTGGAAGATTTTGTGGTTATCTTTATCAATCAAACCTGAAGAAAGCACAAATAAGTCCACTTTTAAAAGTCTTTGAAGTTGCTAGGAATACCATTGTTGCTTTTCAATAAAATTATATAGAGAGGACATTTAGGCGTAATGCAAACAATCACAATATGAACATAAACCAGCGTATTTGTGATTTTCAGAAGGTGAGGATTGCAAGTGTGCTGAACACACTTTATTTTGCTGCAGCTATGTAGAGGAATGGCCATTTGGGAATTGGGGGGGCGGGCAGTGTGGTCTGAAGACGTGCCACAGTGATTCCTGAGCTTTGGTCTGTTTCAAGCAAGCTGGACATACCTGAAATAACTTGAGATGTCAGAAAAATCTGTGGCATGGGCTGGGGAAGGATGCAGGTGTGTCCCAAGAAGGGACAGGGTGTGCTATGGTGTCTTGTCTGCTGCATGTCGCTTGGCTGCAGCTGCACTCCAGCTGTGTGCAGGGTGGCACATGGGGGTGTGGAGGAGAGGGGAGCATGTCCCCAGGTGTGGGACAGGAGACACTGGTCGTAGAAATGGAGGCAGAAGGGCTCTTAATTTTTTGTATTTCCTTTATTCTTTCCTGAGACTTTGAAGAGATTTTTGCTTGAAAATCTCAATACAAACAGGTGGGGTTTCACTTAAGAAAATAGTGACATTATTGTCTTTGTGTCTCTACCAGCATTTATTTCTCCTGGTTATTTCAGTTAATTAAAAAGGTTTGTATGTGATTCTGCAGCCCCAGACCTACAGTGATTTAAACTCCTGACAGTAGTAATTCCACTGCAAAAGCTGCTGTGGCAAGGCTTTTTGCAGACATAGCAGTGTTGTCCAGGCTGTTGTTGCAGAGGAGCCCCTGGTAGATCTTAGACTGTGTTGAGAGCCAAGGCCAGCAGAAGTGGGGGGCTGCCTCTTCACCATCAAAACCTGTGGTTGCTTCCAGAGCTGGGGCCTCCTGCTCTCCCAATGGCTGTTGCCACGGTCCAGCTGCATCCATGTAATATCTTGCGGGATACTGTCCAGGAGGAGTTTTTTCCAGGAGAGCTGTTGAATATGTTCCAGACACTGTGAGGAGAATTCTTGTGATGGTGCAGACTGCATCCCTCTGCTTCTCTGCCCCTGTCTCCAGTTCCAGGAAGTGCGTAGGAAGCTCTGCTTTTGAAGATATGCTTATTTTCCCTGATTTATTTCATATCCAGAGATGCTCTTCCCACTAATCTAAACTGATTCCTTCTCCGATGCTTCTGGTAGGTTTTCTGCTTTTTTTGGGAGGATGGGATTTGGATTCTAGCTATAGCAGATCAAACAAAATAATTGGAAAAAATGGAAGCCTCATGGCAAACAAATGGTGTCTCCCAAACTATTTGTACTTAAAAAAAAATCCCTTTAGTCTTCCTCACTTTTGCCACATCAGCTTTTTGATCTCCCTAAAATATTTTTTAAAAATAATGTTTGGTGTTCTCAATGAATTTAATATGTTCTCTACAAGCATTAATCCATATCAACTGTTTCTTTTCATATCCTAATAAGCCTTCCTGTGGTATGGCTGACTTATTTTTCAAATTAAGCAGTATTTCCAGGGATATTTTTCTCCCACTTCTGTGCTCCTGCCAGGGGTGTTGAATCCACCACAGTTACTGTCCGTGGGTGGCTGGGTAACCTTTTGAATGAAACTGTTCCCTCAGGATCAAGCCAAGAGCTGATGCTGCTGATAAACTATGGGGCATTTGTGGTGGTTTTTTTTTTTTTTGTTGTTTTTGGGTTTTTTGTTTGTTTGAAATTTTTGTTTTCTTTTTTTTTTTTTTTTTTTTTTGAAAGCCCAGCTTGCAGGCCAGTAGCTTTTCTCCTCTATAATAAGCAGTGAGCCAGTTTTTCTCCCCACACGATGTTTTGTAGGATCCTGTGTACATCAGCCCTCTTCCAGCACCTGCTTCACGTACAGCATTCCTGCTGCTCTGCCTTGAGGACAGGTCTTGCTTTGAATTTCATTCAGGCAGGAACACCCATATGTAGTGTATTTCTCAGCAATGATCACAGATTAGTGTCTCTTCTGTCTAGGCACACATTTTCACAGGTGTTTTGCAGTACCAAAGACTTAATTAGGGCTTTTAGAATAAAACAATAATGCTAACACCAAATATTTAGATAGTTTCTGAGCCTGAGCTGCTATTAAGACTTTTTTTACCTTTTGCCATTTCTGAAATTGAGATCTGCACTGAAACATCCCTTTAAAAGCTATCCATTTTTTTTTTAATCATATCAGGAGTGAAGCTGCCAGTTTTGAATCCCAGGGTGCTGCCAGCTTTATTTCTGTATCTGATAATGGTGTAACTGTGTAGGTCTCCAGTGTCTTCCATAATTTTTTGATCTGAAGTAGATGATCTCCTCCCTTCTTATTCTGTTCCTGTTCTCTGGCAGCTTGCTGAATTTACAGCAAAGGTGCTTCTGCATTTTATCTGCCACCCCTCTCAAAATGCTGCACTGTCAGATAGTCACGGCTCTAAAATACCAAACTATGCACAGAACAGGCAGGATGACACATGTTGGCTGAAAGCTCTGTTTGGCTCAGACTTTCAGGAGGTTTCTTTGTTGGGAAACTATTATTTCCTCTGCTGTAATAATTAAGGGAAGTCACAGACTATTGCACTAAATACGAATCTGAGAGTGCCTGAAAGATGTTCATAAACATATTTCAGATATTTCCAGTGACTATATAGGTGATAATAATACAGAATCACAACTTTGGTGTTTAAATAGCATGTGGTACTTCTTGTTTCCAATCCCATGTTTTCCTTTTTAGCAGTGCTCTGGGGGAGAGTATAAATACCTTCACTTTTAAGAGGACTCTGATTTTTAAGAACATACAAAGCTTAGCATATGTTTTTGTTTTTGGGAAATACTTATTTGCCATTTGTCTTAAGTTTTATATGCCTTTGAAGTGCCACCTGTATTTCGAAGAATTCTTAGAGTTGTTTCAAGTGAAATTTTGAATGCTACATATGGAAGGAGATTATTTTCCTGTGAATAAACTGTTAAAGACAGTGCCCTCAGATCAGACCTATTTTTGCAAGGCTGGTGCTCTGCATGTGAGTGTGGATGTGTGGGTATGCCCAGGACTGTTATTATTGGTGTGTCAAGTAAATGGCGTTGTCACATATGGTTTCAAGTTTTGGAACAAACTTCAGTGCTCTGTAGAGCAAACAGCTGAAAGTTTTTGAACCTAGGTGAGCAGAGTTGTACTGTGGCTAGAGATCGAACTCCAAGCTGAGTACAACCATAGCTGCGACATGATTTTTGTGGGTAAGATCAAGAGCAGCATCCTTGTGATTTCAGTGTTTCATTGTATTTTGAATCTTGTCTTACTGTGGGCTGGCGGGGGATTGCTAAAATAAGAGATGCAGAATGAAGATGGTGTGCGATAAAAAAATTCAAAAAGTGAAAATGGCTTTAGATAGAAAGTGAGAGATGCTGAGTGCAGTACTTCACTAATTATTTGTTTTTCCTTTGTGCAGTAAAAATGAGATGCTGAGGGCTTTAGGGAGTCCGAGGGAAGATTTGGATAACAGTTCTCTGGCACAGTAGGTATTCAGTGCACTGCTTTCAGTAGGGACAGTTCAGGAGTTTATCAACTTGGACGAAATGCTTGTCTTTGAGGTGAGGTGGGGAAGCCACATCAGGAGAGCCAGGACCTCTCATCCTGGGCATCCAGTTCTGCCTTTTCAGGCAGCACAAGCCCTTAGCAGCAGCCTCTGTGGCTGATTCCCTGGCTGTGCTCTGCTTTCTTCAGCTGCACTCCCATGTCGGCTCATGCTGAGCAGTATCTGTCCCCAGGGGCTGCCTGAGGGAGCCCCTCCCTCTTTGTGTACCCCCCAGACCCTGCTGTGCCCTCCCACCAAATGGGATGTGTTCCCTCTCTGGCTTAGAGCATGTTTTACCAGGAGATGGGAACTAGAGAAAAGGGTGTATCTCTTAATTCTTCTCCCCTATATGAGGTTGTCAGTGGTTTCAGAGAGTCCTTGTGGTCTGATAAATGAGTTCAGCAGGATGAATGTTTCTTCTGATTGTTCTGAATGAAGACCGAATTGGTTTTTGGTTTTATTTTTAAAGATATTTAATAAGATAGTTCTTTCAAATCAGTACAAAAATTTTAAATACAAAATTATTTGCTTTTGACATATCTCATATATTCTGGGAACATACTGAAGTCACCAGTATCTGGTAAACTGTTCGTCCATTCCTGCCACCATTCCATAAAATTTCTGAGATAAAGCACCACATTATATCACTGGAGTCCTTAGTCAATGTTAGACTGCATTAAACTCTGCATTTTAATAATGGTCATGCCAGTTAAATCCAATCTTAGTTCTGCATGAAAAAATCTAGTTCAGTTTTGAATGAAAAGCAGTAGTGGTAGCTAAAGACATTGAAGAAGCGATGAGCACTTTTTGAACTAGCACACCCTTGTGTGATGTGCAGCACTGTACAGGGAACCACAGCAAGGTCCACTGCCCTTTGGAAACAGACCACTTGTTGAGGTGAGATTAGCACCACTGATGAGCAGACAGAGACTTCATGCACAGAAGTCACTGTCCTCAAGTACAGAAAAGTATTGAGGCCTGCAGGTTCTCCTTGACAACTGGTAACATATAAATAAGGATTGGAAATCAGTTTTTAGATAGAACCAAGTTCTTGGATAAATTTGCGCGATCAGTATTGCCAGTAAAGTTATTGGTCGATCTCAAGCAACAAATCAGTTAAGCAAACAAAGCTAATTTTGCTTTGCCTAGTCAGTGAAGAGCAAACTGATTCAGCTTTTGCTGAGTGGCAGAATAGGTGTTTCTTCTGACAAGCTAAATGGGTTCTTGGTACAAGCAAAGAAATCCAAGCAAATTTATGCCACCTTGCAGTATTGCCATGTGTTGGCCAAAATGTCTCAGTGAGATGGCACAAGTAAATGGGGGAGATTTACCCATCTACTTGAGCTGTGTGAATAGAGAACGGAGATGTTTTAAGTGCTGTGGCATTTGGAGGTGAAAGCAGTGCCTGCTGGAGGCACTGGTGACATTTTAGGTCCAGTGACTGCTGGCAAAGGCTCAGGGGGAATGGTCATGCCATCAGAATTCCTCTTCCATCATAAATAAATTGTTCAGGATAAAAAAACACACATGCAGGATTATTTTATTACAGGGGAAGGGAAATAAAAGTCTCCAGCTAAGGGAACCTTTGCTTGCCAGGTAGACCTGCTCTAAAAAGTCCAAGAAAACCCCCGCCCAGGCAAATAAGCCTGTCAGTTTTTAAAATATAATTAGTGACTGCCCTACTCTGCTTTAAGTCACTGTTTTTCATTTCATAACTATGATCAATGCAACAGGAGTGAGTGACATACACTGATTTGAACTTTAGTACTGAATTACTGTGAATGAAATTAAATAAGCATGGCATTGCAGAAATATATAATGTACAGCTAATATGTCCCCCTTGGGTGCAAAACAACTGTTTATGAACCTGATACACATATTTAGATATGTTCACCTCACCTTTTTTTTATAACTAGCTGTGCATAATGTTAAACTTTGTATTTATTATTTTTGTTCTTGTACAAGATGGTCCAAAATGGTCATAAAATGCACCTTTTGTTGTATAAAAGTTAGAAGCAGAGGAGAAAGGTTTTGATTTTGTGTGTGTGTAAAGTGTGTCTGTTTTGTTTTACATGAGATACAATAAATACCCTGAAAAAGATGAATGAACGTACTGCCCAGCATAGAGTCCTGCCGCCTGCTCGGATGGCATCTGAACATAAACCTTGTCTCCGTGCATCAGCTGCACCACAGCACTGCCTGAAGCCTGGTCCAGGAAGCCCTTCTTGTACTCGTCATAGGTGTACATGAGCGGCTCGTTGTTCTTGTACAGCGCCACCCACACGTTGGCGCCTTTACAGTGGACATGGTAGGCGAAATAGTAGACACCGGGGATCTCACATGTGAAGATCCCTGTCTGGGGGTTGTAGTTCTGCCGGCCGTTGTACAGGAGCTTGTCAAACTTCACGGGCACCCCGACGCGGGGGAAGGGCGTGAGGAGCTCTGCCGTGAATGCAGGCATCTCGTAAACAATGCCGCCAGCCTTGTCTTTCTTGCCCTTGTAGCTGTAGGGGGGCTTCAAGCCATCTATCCCTGGTCCCACCTCAGGCAGGTACTGTCCCACGGCTGGTGGAGTGGGCGGGATGATGACTGGGGGACCTGGTGGCCCAGGGGGGCCCGGTGGCCCCTGGAGACCTGGCTGACCAGGAGGACCGAGTGCCCCAGGCTTTCCCGGGGGTCCCTGCAGCCCCACAGCACCAGGTTTGCCTACCCCAGGGAAGCCAGGGGGGCCGGGCATGCCGGGCTCACCCTTTGCCCCTGGCAGCCCGGGGGGTCCGATGGGACCACTGGGACCCGCGATGCCCGGGATGCCCAAGGGGCCCTGAAGCCCCTGGGCTCCGGGGAGCCCGGGCTCACCCTTTGGCCCTACAAGCCCCGGGACACCTGGCAGCCCTGGCAAACCTTTGTGTCCGGCTTCCCCCTTGGGTCCTGTGGGGCCCGGCAGCCCCCGCAGCCCAGGGCCACCCACTTCCCCAGGAAAGCCTGGCTTTCCTGGAAACCCTTGCAGGCCGGGTTCCCCTTTGGGGCCAACTGGTCCTGGTGGCCCTACGGCACCCCCCTCCCCTTTAGGTCCTGGGAAACCGGTGGCCCCCGGGGGCCCCATGATGCCCGGCAGTCCTGGCTGGCCGGGCTCCCCTGGTGGCCCTCCCATGCCAGGTGGCCCCGCATGCCCCTTCTCCCCCTTCGGCCCCAGGGGCCCAGGCAGACCACCCACACCTCGCTCCCCTTTGGGCCCGGGGAAGCCCGGCTTCCCAACCCCAGGGAGGCCGGGAGGCCCCGGCAGGCCTGGCAATCCCTGCTCCCCTTTGCCACCCGGGAAGCCGGGCTGGCCGGGCATGCCGTCCTGGCCTGGTTTGCCAATACCAGGTGGGCCAGGAGGGCCTTGGATCCCGGGGGCCCCTGGAGGCCCCTGCAGCCCCAGCTCTCCTGGGGGTCCAGGTTTGCCCAGCGGTCCCTGTGGGCCAGGGAAGCCAACCATGCCAGGTTTGCCAACCCCTGGCAGTCCCACGGGGCCGGGGGGACCAGGCAGCCCAGGTGGACCCTTCAGACCTGGCAAACCTGGGATCCCAACCCCCTTCTCCCCTTTTGGCCCTGGGATCCCAGGGATTCCTGGTGGCCCCTTCATCCCAGGTTCACCCTTTGGCCCTGGTTGCCCCTGCAGCCCCGGAGCACCCGCCTTCCCTATGCCAGGAAGCCCATGAGGCCCTGGTGGTCCTTGTGGTCCGGGAATCCCCATGGGCCCAATCTCCCCTTTCGGCCCCATCTCCCCTCTTGGCCCTGGGGGCCCCATGACCCCTGGTTTTCCTGGCATCCCTGGCAAACCCGGCTTTCCAATTCCTGGGTATCCTTGCGGGCCTGGTTTTCCTTTGGCTCCTGGTACACCATGACCTGGTAATCCTGGTGGCCCTGGTGGCCCTCTTGGTCCAGGCTCACCTGGGGGACCTTGCTCACCCCTCAGACTGCGCATGGGAATTTCTGGGAAGAAAAGAAGAAAGGGGGAGAGAGAGAGAGATAAAAGGTGAATGCAGTCACATTCTTCAAAAAACAGGCAGTTTTGAACTGAATATGGTTTTAATGATGCCCTGTGGTTTTGTGGTAGACAGAGACAGCTAGGGAGTTACAGACTGATATTGAGAATTAAGATGATGTTACTGTTTTTCATACTCCAAACTTCCATGCATGCTTCTGTTACCACCAAGTAATTACTGTGCATCATATGTAAAAGCCATTTGTGCTTTGGTGGTGTTTTCTGCCTGTACAATCTTAAACAGCAAAATCTGCATTTTGTCCCACATTGCGGTAGATCAATCTACCTCTAAGAGTTTTTGAAGGAAACTCGGCGATCTCGTGCTGTGGGAGGAATCCTGGCATAAAAGTGCTTTTTCTGGAGGGGCGTAAACAAGCAAGATCAATTAAATAAGATTGTATTAGTAAAAAGTTTATACATAGGCTATGTCTGTATTTTCCCCAAGGCTTTGGTTCCCATTAGAGTATTACTGGAAACCTGCAGCTTTAATCAGTATTGCTCTTTTGGAATAGCCATGTCTAGTTATTGCCCTTCTAAACACTTTGCAAAAGGTTTTTATTGTTGAAACCCACATTTTTGTGTATGTCACCACGTCTCATTGCAGGTCAGGGTGGGAAAGTTGCTGCTGGGGTTGGTTGCTTTTCAAGCTGCTCCTTTTAGGGTTAATGGAAACTCTTTCTGGCTCTAAAATGTGTAAAGAAGTGAGAGATTTGGGGAAGGACAAGAGATGAGGTTCGAGGACAGACCTCTGCTTTATGGGAGGCAGAAACCTTCCCTCTCTGCATATGTTGTGTTTTATGCACATCAAAAATCTTTGCTCATGAGGGAGGTTGATTTTACTATAGCCAATAGTGCTTGTTCAGACATTACAAAAATAGGCTGTGAAATCTTCCATTTTCCTCTGAGGTCAGTGGAGGCTGTGGTTAGCTGGGGCCTCAGTAAGACAAAGTTACCCAGTTTGTCTGCAGTTGCACAGATCCTGGTGGTCCTCGCAAGGATTTTATGACACTGGGTGTTTCTGGTCACCCTTTGTATTTTGGACTTTTTTTTTTGTTTTCTTTAATACCTTAATACTGTCCAAACTTCCTTTACTGAATAGGGAAAGTGCTTGTATGTGCAGACTTGTGCATTAATCCTCTGTACTTTCAATGCCTCTGTTACACCTGTAAATAACCTACAGAAAGAGGACTCCAGAGTCTGTAGAGCAATTGTATGTTTTTATCCACACACCTCAAAATCACAGGGTCTGGACAGTCAGACAAAACGGTGATGTTCCCATAAATTTAAACTTTGGGGCTCTTAGTTCATATGTGTGCCTGTTCCAGTGAGAGTGGGAGCAGATCCAGACAGGACTCTGAGCCATCATTTGAAACCCCATCAGAGGGTCTCCTACAAACAGGTGGAGCAACAAGGTTTTTCCTAGCATTGAACAGCACCTGAGCAAACCTGTGTGCTGGAGGCTCATTGCGTGTAGGGCTGCTCAGAGGCTGTGCTGCAGCCCAGAGGATGACTGTGGTCTTGTGCTGGTGACCCTGAGCTACCCCACAGCTCCCATGAACCTGTTTTGTCCACCTGTGGCCAGGTATGAGCCTGGCCAGCCCTTTGGGCACAAGAGTGCTGTGCCCAGCCTGCAGCAGCAGCCTGCTCCAATGTTCAATTTCCCCATGGCAAACAGCTCTCTGGCACGCTAGATAGGACCATGCAGGAGTGGAGACAGACATGCTGACCTACCTTTCTCTTTCTTGGGAGCCATATCCTTGCCAAGCATGGGCATCTGCGGGACCTCCTTCCTGTACTGGGGCAGATGGGGGTACTCCTTCCCGTAAGGCATGCGGGGCACCTCCTTTCCCAGGTGCTGCATCGGGATGCCTTCTTTGCCCAGTGGCATGTGAGGTGCTTGTTGTCCAAGGGGTTGGTACTGGGGCACCTGAGGTGGCAGCTGCTTGATCCCATAGTAGGCACCACCTTGAGCAGACCTCACCAGCTCTAGGTAAACAGTGACAGTCACTGCCAGCAGCTGCATGGGAAAGAGCAGCATGACCATCACCTGTGAAAAGCACCACAAAACACAGAGTTGGAAGATGTTTTTTCATGTTGTGCATTCCTCATTAGGGCAAGCTGTTCTCATTTTCTGCAGCAAACTGGAACTCAAACTCTGCAAAGTGGCCCTGGTTTGTGTGCTGACCTGGAGGCAGCAGGCCTGTATCTGATTTATTGGAGGGTCTACTCAAGCAGTGCTATTACAGCAAATGCCCTTCTATGTATTTAGTTTTTGCTGCCCCAGAGGAGCCCTCTGTAGTTACTCCACACAGGGGCCTGCTCCCAGTTTGTTGCCTTCTCACCGGAGCTTTGGGGAGTTCTGCTGCAAGCTCTGGCACACAGGAAGAGCAGGCAGGGGATGTGGGGATCTCCTAAATGTATTCTGCCCAAGGAAGCTGTATTGTCAGTTGCCCTTCTGCTTTCCACAGTAATGAAAGCTCTGTTTCTGAGCTTAAATCTGTGCCTCGGATTGTACCCTGTGGCTGCAGTATCCAAGGGCTGTCTGTTTCTATCACAGCTCCATGCCAGCTCTCCTCTTAGCTGGGCTGGGATCCTCTTGGCCTCCTCCCAGAAAAAGTGGGCCTGGTTAGGCTGCCACCACTCAAGGTAGGATCAGCCAACCTGAGCCTTCCTCTGGGAATGTTCAACTATTTTCTGAAGGTCTTCCCCACTGCAGATCCTAGCCCATTGCAAGGTAGCCCATCCCAGCACCTCATCAGTCCTGCTAACACAACAGAATGGGGTTGGGCTTTCTTTCTTCTACTTCTTTATTAAAATGTTAGCTTGGGACTTCTTGTCACACCTGTTTTTGGCTTTTCTTTTTGCAGTTAAGGGCATTACCATCAGCTGAACAGCAAATTAGGAACCAGTAACTCCCTCAAGTAATGCAAATTAGGGGACAGCATGTGGTAAAAAGAGACTCTTGTGTGTTGGAGTATTTTGACCCACAGCCAAATCTGGCATGCAAGTCCTGCCCTTTCCAAATACACATGGCAGTTGCCAAGCCTGATGGCTGTTGCCACTGTCCCTTTTTTTCTACCATGCAAAAATGCCTTGCACCCAACCTGGGTGCATTTCCAGGTCCAGAGCTTTGCCAAACTACTTGTCAGGACTTGCTCCCAGTAGCTGCTGTGCTCTGGTGTGATGAGGGTAGCCTGAAGAGGCAGCAATGGCTTTGTGTCACCTGCTTATTTTTCTGTCCTTCCCCAGCAGCCTGGCTCAACATAGAGGATAAAAAAAGTAGCTCAGTCTATGGCAAAAGGGCTCAGCACTGTGCCCTCATGTCTGGGAAGTATCATTTCTTGGGAGAAACTTTTCCTTGTGTGCCCCCCAGGTTTTATGTTTTACTCCTGCCTGATGTTTTCCCTTCATTTTGCTCTATGAGATTTAATCTCTAAATGGAAATCGGTGTATAATCATTACTGATGGTATAAGTGGAGGCTAGATCAAAATGGTGTAGTTGAAATAAGCAGAAGGTTATTTTCAACAATGATCACCTATAGACATATGAACTATAGAAAAGATGGAAATATGTGTTAACAGCAAACCAAACCTTTAGAAAAAATGAAATACTACAAGTGAACACTAGAGGGAGGATATGTTGCACAGCTGAATTTCTACAATCACTTTCTCTCCCAGGAATTCTTGGACTAGCCAGCTGCCATGTGGCAAAGAAAGCCAGAGCCAAGATGTACAGGAGTTTGTAAGGGTAACTAAAGCCCAAGCACAATTTCTCATCCTTGTTCAGCAAAGCATTTCAGCAAATGCTTCTCTTCCGGTGAGTTCATTGTGGCTTTTACCCCACAGATGGCTGTGCTGCTGTGAGCTAAAGGATTAGGGCCTTGGGATGTGGTATTTCTGATTAAAGCTCACTGGTGAGCTTTGGAGTGAGAGGACAGCCTGTGCATAATCAGTTATTGTGGCTTGGCTGGGGTGGAGTGACTGAACTAACCCACTGCAGCTTCATCTGGGCACATGGACCCTAAGCAAACTTTTGGGGTTTTTGGGGTTTTTGGGGGGGGGGGGGCAGGGGGGAATGGGGGAGGTAGGACCCTTATCTTTCTTGGCCTTCCTTCTCCTTTCTGTACAGGAGTAACTTGCAACACCTTTGCCTCCCTGTAGCTGAATAGGGTAATGCCTACCCAAGTTTGCAGGGGAAAATCCCAGTTACTGGAAAATTTGCACTATTCTCTGCCTCTCTTTCAAAGGAAAAACATTTTCTGTATGAAGGGAGAAATTCAGTGAAACCTTTAAAAATTACAAGATACTGGATGATATAGGACTGGTTTTGAAACCTGTTAGTATGAAGGGCAAGGTGGATTTTGAAGAATGATGTTATTAATTTAGCATCTTGGCTACTTTGTTGTTCTGGTGGCCAGTTTTGGGGGGGTTGTTTTTTTAAAAAAGATAACTTCAGTGGAATAAGTAGAAGGGGAAATAGATAAAATTCCTTTGGATGAGATTTTCTCCTTGTTTTTATTACAAAACATGGGCTTTGTGTGTGAGTGGGAGGTATTTGAAATAATTGAAAAAGCTTTCCTACAGGAGACACTAGCCTGCCTGCAGCTCAGGGTGAACTTGGCCTCCTGCTGCTTGTGCCAGGCTGGCCTGGCCCTGCCAAGCATCATGCAATGCACCTGCACTGGAACAGGCACGAGGTACACAAGATGGTTTTGTGTATGCACATGGAAATTTTGAGGGAGATCAGGCAAGACTTGTAGAGATAGGAAGGCTCCAGAGAAGGAGATGATCTCACCACATCTGTGTTTCCTGTAGTGTTTTTTGACTCATCCATAACCCAAGCAGTGTGGCCTGGAAATGATAGATTGCTTCTGATCTGTTGATTTTGGCTTGGGCTGGTGGCTGTAACTAGCTGAGGTGGAAGGTGGGAGTTTATTTACTGAACAACCTTGGGCTAGATGGGACTTGGCTGACATCTTTGTGGGAGGAGGTCAGAGCCTCCCCTCTGGCCTCGTGAGCTGTCTGGGGCTTGTAGTCTACAACAGGTACTGGAGACACAGCCTGTGTTTGGTACTGTCTGTCCAGCTTGTCTCCCCCTGCTCCCAAAGGAAGGAGGGATCAGACAAAATTAGTCTTAATGAGAGATGTGGTAGAGTCATACGTGCTGCTGCTGGATTATTGGTGTCAGATACCATCACTACAGTGAAAGCCTGCTCAGAAGCATGAGAGATGCCAGGGATGGTCCTTCAGAGTTTCTGGTCATTGCTTCTCATCCTACTCGGCTTCTCTAAAAGGTTATTTGTGCACTGAGAGAAGTTGAAGGTGTGTTTTTTCTGCCATGCAGTTTGTTTCTGAATGCTTGGGTGCACAGCTCTAGTTTGAAGACCTCACTAGTTTCTTAGTGAAACCCATTCACTATGGGCATCTTTAAATGCCTAAAAGCTACTGAAAATCTTGCTCTTGGTTTTCAAAAGAAGCCTATAGATCCTAAATATTGGAAAGGTCCTCCAGAGCTTCTGAACAGCAAAAGGGGATGTTTTCCTGGCGGTAACAGAAATCAAGGAGAATGAGAAGGAGAAAAACCTCTTTTGAAGATGCAGCCAAAGTGTAAGACTTCCCACCCCCTTCACCCAAATCTCAGCAATTTAGGGATCACCTCCAAATGCATTCATGTAATGCAATCTGACATGCTTTCCAAGGTGACTGTTGGTGGAGCAATAATTTGGCTTTGGATGGGGATTTTCCAGGGTTTTTGTCAGAAAGCAATAGGAATGTGTCTCTGTATTTGTGGCAGGTTAATAAGTGCATGAGTACACCTTTAGAGAAGCCAAGGGCTTGGAGAAAGCAAAGTTTTACTGTAACTTTGGATGTTGAAAGGAAGATGGAGGAGAGGAGCCACTGAGCTTTCCCACAATGTGATATGTCATTTTGCACCATTCAGATTAAGCCACAACAAACATTTTGCTTTACCTAAGGTGGGACAAGACACTTGAGGGTGAAGGAACATTATCCTAAACCACAGTGTTTGGTTGCTTGTGTGTGAAGGCATCTGGTTTTCTCTGTGGGTGAGAGAATCCCTGAAAAGACACATTTTTACAGGCAAAGTTTGAGTGAGAACATTTCTCAATAGTCTCTTTGGTAGAGCTGTTCTGAGAAAACTATAAAGGACCTTCCTCTGGCTATTTGAGTTTGTCAGCAGAAATAGGAGACAAAACAAAATGCACCAGCAGTCATAATTCTTAAGTTGGTGTGAAGAAATAATGGCTGTTTTAGCATAATTATGTAAAGAATGTATGGAAAGAGTGATGCCCATCCAGTTGGGACTTGAAATCATAGGTGGTCTTGCAAAGAGTGGAAACTAGGCCTTGATTTATTGGTTCTTACAGGAAAATCATCACTCTGCAACCAAGGTTGTGTTGTCTGAGAACTTCTAAGATACTCACCCAGGGACTACCCCTGTGGGCTTAATTTATGACCCCTTGCTTTTGAATTGCTGTATTTCCCAAACAGGCATAAGGCATGAGTAGATCTCAGTGACCTAAAACCTTTTCCCTGCGGTCCTTTCCATAGAGGCTGCGTGAAGCTGCAGGGACTAGTTCCCCACTGCACTGGGGGAATGGCCTTGCTAGTGCTCTGGTTTCCACATGGAAAATGAGTGCTGCAAAATAAAAATCCTAGTGACTCTTGAGATTTTTTTCACAGAAGAGTGCTACTAAAGAAAATTGATGATAAAAAGCTAAATTCTCCAGCGTGGTTATGTCTTGAGATCAGAAGTGGTTAGGGTGACTTCTGGGGTGACCTTGAAAACAGATCCTGTTACCAAGTATCTACAATGGTGTATCCAATCCCACAGGAGCATTATACATCTCACTAAAGTGTCTGTCATAGAGACATGCAAGAGCAGTATAATGCAATAGAAATGGCAAACAGAGTGTTGAGATGCATAAAGGGCAGCCCCCCTGCATTGCAGAGAGCTGGTGGGTGAGGTGCACAGCTGCTCTCTGGGGGGTTTCCACTGGCAGGCCCTAGTTCATACACAGAGGTACATGGCAGCTCAAGAAGTGTCACAGAAGGACTTATAAAAGAGAACTGAACTCCTCACAAAGTGATAGCACTTTTTTTTTTCTATTTTCATTTTTATTGCTACTTTGGGAACAAGTACCTATCCTGTCCGCTTTCTACACTACAGATCCCTTAAACTACTGATTAATTTGTGCTTGCAAACGTGTGTACCACCCCCCCCCCCCCCCCCACCAAATAATTGTCTTTTTTAAGGTCTCCACCACATGAAAAGCATTGGATTAAAGCACTGGGCTTATAAACTGGGGAGGGGTGTGTTGGTATTTGTAAACCAATTCTCTTAGCTAGCTACCTTTTTTGGAAGAATTCTCATCACAAAATTAGAAGAGCAGCTATCTAGGCTTTAGTTTCTGTAGCAAACTAAGCTATTCCTATCCAGTGAATAGCTGTTATGACTTCAAGGGCGGGGTGTTTTCAGATATGAGAATCAAGCAAATGTTGATTGTTGTTCTCAGCACTGGTGCTGCAAAGTGTAACCGACTTGAGCAGTGAATTTCCTGGCACATTCTTGTTCACAGTTTTCAAAGACACTATTTCAAAACTTCATCACAGCTTAAATTAATCTCTGGATCCTTAACTCTGGATCATTTCTGGATTTCATTAAATTAATCTCTGGATCATTTGAGGACTAACATGTCAGTCAGTGAGTACTTTCTGAAGAGGTCTGAGGGTGCCCTCTACTGTACAGAGACTGAATTTTAGTGGAAACTTGTGTTTTCAGGTACAGGAAAAAACAAAACCTTCTGCATGCCAAATAATTTTGTACATGCTCAAGTGCCATTTAATGCGCACATTGCCACATTTCTGTCTTTGTGTGCCAAATAAGTCTTTACCTCATTTGGACAGATGTTTTCCAGTTTGCCAGCAAACTAATTGAACACCAGTGTAGGGGGTTTATTTTTTTTGCAAATTCAATCATATTCCACATAAAAGCAGGGAGTGAAGGAACCAAACATACCTTGAGATGGATTTCCTCTGAAAGCTGACCTGTTTTGTAACCCAAATTAACACTAGCTGCACTGATTTAATCTTATTTTCAGCAGTGAAGAGCAGGAGGACAGTACATGGGAGTGCAAGAACCCAGCCATGCTACTGGCACAAGGTGGTTGATCTATGTCCCAGCAGGTCTGGGGTCCTGCACCATTTTGCTTGTAACAGTACCTAAAGCTTCACTGAAGGCAATACCTGTTTCTTCAGTAGGTGAAGAATTTACCTTGCTGAAGTGTCTATAAGGGCTTGTGCATTCAGCAGTGGGGAAAGTAGGATTTATGGTAAATGTAATCCTGCCTTTTTGCTTCTTGAGAAACTCTCCCACAGAGATCAGGTTTATTTTTTCCCCTCCCTCCTTTTCACTGTCCCCTCCAAGGAAACAAAGTAGTCTCAAGTGTCTGTGTTCAGTTTAGATTACCAAGAAATAGCTATTGTTCGGTATGTTAAAAATAAATTAAATCATATTTTGCTCAAGGTCTAACAACTGTGTCTGATTATCATGTGGTATTTACTAAATCTAAGGCAGTCATAACAAGTATTGTCATAATAAACATCTTAAAACGCATGCATGCATAAACCTGCTGCTAATGGGGAATATTCAACACGTGGCAGATGCTTGTTTCTAGGTTTTTTTAAATTCAAAATGGTGCCTAGAGCTTCTTTCTTAGAGAAGTGCAATAACATCTAAATAAATGGCTTCATCTTAAAAACCAGCGGTCATCCATAAGCTGTCTTTGGCTGCACTGGTAATGATATGATCTTTTCTTGCAATGCCTGGGGAGGTCTCTGTTTATCCATTTATAAATGCATTTCCAAAAACAAAGCACTTGCCTCTGCTCCAGTTTGTCCACAAACACATTCATGTGTATGCTCACTCTGGATGATCACCCAGCCTTCTGTATGAAAACGGCAGCCTTGGGCTTCCCCAGTTTCTTACTTTCAAACAGAGTTTATCTGCATGTGGGCCTGTATCTGTTGCTTGTGTGCAGGTATTTATGTGTGCCTATGTGTGAAAACACACCCTACCAGTGGAAGCAGCTACAATGAGAAGGACATTTTTAGCCCATGCAGACATAATTATCTTGCCTCTAGTCTCCTCCTCATGCCCAGTGGGCTGTGAGCCTACCTGTGCCATGTGGGCTCAGGTAGGCATCTCCTCATCTCTCTGCAAATCTGGGCATGATAAGTTTCACATCATCACAACCCCAACTCCCAGGCACAGGCCTCTGCTGGCTCAGCACAAACACGAAGCTCACAATTTACGATGATATTAACATGCCTGGCACTGGTAATTGATTTCATCTCTTGTGTGTTTTTGAGGTTCTGGCCCAGGCGGGTTCATCTCTTGTGTGTTTTTGAGGTTCTGGCCCAGATGCTGTTTGCTGGAAAATGCCGGAAAGCTACTTTGAGTCAGATGGCAGGGAGCTGTGACAAGGATCAGTAAATTGGGCACCACGGGCCGGGTGACCACAGTCCCTGGGGATGCAGCTCTCTTTCCTGGTGGCATGTACTCGTTTGCATGAATTGGTGCCTGACCTCAGGCTGGGGAGGAAGGTCCTACATGGGGGAATGTTTGCAGAAAAGCATGTGACTTTAATTATAGGATTAGAATTAATTATAGGTAGGATTTAGCAAATGCTTGCCTTTGAATATGTTTTCCTGTTCTCTGCCATACGGCATGGACTCAAATCCTCTGCCTAATGCTGTCTTCTGGGCAATTTGCCTGAAGTCTTGGTGGCAGGCAGATTCGATGGAGACACTTAAATGACTGCCACTCAATCCCCCATTCAGTGATCGGCAGCGATTGGCACACAAAGCCAGACCCAGTAACATGGAACACACAAAGTGATCAAAGTGCAGAGCCACCTCCCTGCTTATCGTCACAGAATCGTGCTGCTGGCACAGAGCCTCAGCTGGCCACCAATGTGTCCGAGCACAGCTATTTGTTCAATGTGGGAACTGCGCTGAGGGCTCCTTCTCTGCAGGGCTGGTGCTACCAAGCACTGCAGAAGGAGCTTCCTGCAGGCCACAGCCACTGACAGCGTCCAAGGAATTCTCCTTATCAGATACAACGGGTTTGCCATGCACAACACACTGGAAAGGAGGCTGGTTCTCATGGAAGTGCTTGTATAGTCAACCAACCATTTCCTGGGGGTGTTGTTGATTTGGGTTTTGTTTTGGTGAGAACGCTTCACATCTACTGCCAGTCCACTAACCCCAAAATAATGCAAAGACAAAAAACTGTTGATGCACTTCAGACTGAAGTGTAGTAGGCTGAACCTTGAGGTGCTGGTAATGAACTATAGTGATTACTTGTTCCATTGCAGGGTGAATAGGGAACTGCAGGCTTGCTTTGGAAACCTCCCTTCTCATCTGTCAGTCATAATTCTTGGCCTTGCTCTGCCCTAGGATAGGTTGTGCTGGGTCCCTGCAGTAGAAGTCTCCCAAATTTTCATGCTACAATTGTTTGTGTGTTATTATGGTGCAATAGTTTGCAGAGTGCATCACATTTTACTGTTTTAATCTAAAGTGGTGCCTCTAGCAGTGCTGCTATGAATTATACTCACTGGTAGGAGTGTAAAGAGTTTCTATTTCACTACCTCTTGGGTTAGCCAGCTACAGCTTTGAGAACAAGCGACAGGCTAGCAATTGGCTCTAAATGACAAGTGAATAATCCACTGTTCAACTTGTTAGTGAGTGGAATGCTCCATCTCATCAGATGTGGAAGTAGACAGAAGTGAGGGAAGAAGACTGTCTCTTTTTGTGACAATTAACAAACTCAGGTATATCCTGAATCTTTGGCTAAATATACATAAGTGCCAGAATGCTATTCTGAAGGATATCTACCAGTTTTACTGGTTAGAGAACTCTTAGTTCTTCATTTGATTAATTGAATTACTGTACTAAAAGGAGAAAAAGATTTTGTCAGCTTTGTGAAGGTGCACTGAGTCTTAAATCTGTCTATATATATTTTATTCTAATATGGCATAGTTTAGGATTTTATATCTTGTGTCTGAAGGATTGCTTGAAGGAGCATTCTATGAATTAGTAGATCTCAACACCTTTCAGAAAACTTAGATGTGCATGCAGAAATTCCCTTCATTGACACCTGCAAGACACAAAGAAGTGCTGAAGTATGTCTTTTTCATAAACACTTCCCAAAAGATGGCAGTGGAAAGAAAAATCCTGATTATAGAAGTGTTCTTGATAATGACAGGGACTGGTTGTTGCAAGTTTTGCAGGGAAGATAATCTGTCTTCTTATTTAAGTGTTATGTAAAGCAGTACAGGTGTCTGCAGTTGTAATATTTGTGTAGGCTGGACTTCTCAGCCTGAGGTACACTTGCTGCCAAACTTAAGGACACAGGGGAAAAGTGGCCAGAAGCTGCTCTTGGGCTTCTCTTGATCCCGAGGCTGTAGCAAGTACTGTTTCAGTCGCTAGTGTCACTTGAGGTCTGACCTGCCCTGCATGGCCTGTGAGCCACTCACAACACCCTGTGTGGTGTGACATCCTGCCATGCCATGGGCACTGTCACTGTGTCTTCATTTTGGGGATACCAAGGCTGCTCTGTCATAGGTGGACAGAACACCGGCGTAGCTTTGGAAAGGCAGGTGTTTGTCTCTGCTAATGCCTGGTCTGGCCACTGGTCTGCTGTGGGACAGTTTGGGAGGTGAGGGCTCCTGGCAGCTCTAGGGTGCCTGGAGCAGGCAGGAGGGATGGCTCTTCGGAAAGGGGTAAGTTTTAGTCTGTTTTAAGTTTATTATCAGGATGAAGCAGCACCCTCTCTAAGGTGTAGAACTGTGTAGCTCTTTTTAGGACTGTATGCATACCGATTAAATTTAAATGCTTTACAGTGATCCACTACAGGAAGCCCTTAACCCCTATCAAGGAATCAAGACCATTAAATCTCATTAAGAAAGAGAGCCTAATTCTGGGTGCACAGGTTTTTCGGTTGTAGTCTTTTGATTATAAATAAATTTTATTTCCTGTGCCCCTTTGTAGTAATTATACTTCAGCCCTTGCAATCCGAGCAGTGGTTACTTTAACAGTCCAGCAAGATCTTGCTCTACAAAGCAAGAAATCTGTGTGGGACTCCTGAAGTACTTGGTCTGATCTTAATTTGAAATAATTTATTGTTCTCTGTGACTCCTGTTGCAATCCTGTGGCCTTATACATTGCCTTCTTGCCAGAAAATTTGCTTGATTGCCTCTGTCTGAAACTGGCACAGGATTTCTGTTACTTTTCTCACTTTGATGGCGTACAAAATGTGTCTTCTTGGCTCTTTCCCTCATGCTGTTTTATGACCTTTTTTTAAAATAAAAGCATTAGGCTTTGGAGGCTTTATTTTGGAGACAAATTGTTACCATTTTACAATATTTGCATTCACTGTGCTTTGATGAGCCTATCAAGAAAAAGAGCAGCTCCTCTCTCCCTTATTTTTATTTGCTGTGCTCTAACTCTGCCACTTCCCAGAAACCCAAAGTCCCAGTCCAAGGGAGATATAAAAACAGTAAGAAATGTCTGTAAAATATTTTTCTTGAAAAAACTTCCCCTCAGATGATTTTTTTTGAAGGTTATTTGCCATTAAAAAAATTCCTCCCCTTTGCATGCTTTTCCTACTTTTGCTCAAACAGTGGAAGAAATAATCTTGCCTTAGAAAGTTAAACATACTAGAGTACTCCAGCAGGAGTGAAATCAGGAGCATGCTTTAAAATTATTTATAAGTAATTATTTTCCTATTTTATTGTCCAATATTGCAGGTATCATCATATTTGTTGGGATGTGCTAATCATGACCTGACACTCCATTCACAAAATTCAAGCAGGTTTTAGCTCACAAACATATTTCCTAAATGGATAAATTATTTTACTTTTATGCTACTTTTCTTGATAAAGACTAAGATGACAGTAACTACAACTAAACACTCACTTGGTTAAAATGGTTTCAAAACCGGGCTTGTAATTTTCATGAAAGACCCTCTGTGCTCTGGGTCACACCTGTGGGCAGACATGAAGGTAGAAGTTGCTAGATGGTGGCAGTGGATCTACCAATGTAGGTCCCTTCATCATCTGGCACTTGCATAAAAAACATGGCTGAAAATCACTGAAAACTCCTCTACGCTACCATCATGGCTGAATTGCACACACACATCCCTGAGTCATGCAGGAACAGATCTGTTTCTAAAGACCTTCTCTCTTTTCCTCTTGTGTAGCAGGTAAGAAATGCATCTTACTCAAGTCTGCTTCAGCACAAAAGCACACATCAGTGGAGGGGCAGAGAGACAAAGCTTGAAGTCACTGTTATTTGTTAGCAAGTGTTACATTTACAGGCCTACACAGGTACCACCCACTTCCCACTCTGCGATTGCAAAAATAAGGGTAGCCGGACACAACCAAAAAAATTTTCAGCCTGAGTTGTGAAATACTCCCTGTAGGTTTGATTCAGTGAATACTTACAGCAAGAGTTTGCCATGCCTCTCAAAAGCACAGCAAAGAAAAAAAGACTTCTGAAGCACACACACACACAAAGACCCTCTCTGCTACACTCACACACGCTTATCCTGGATCCATGAAAATATACAGTCATTTGAACTCCAAAAATGTCAGTGGATGGAATTAATTTCCTAAATGCAATCCAATGTGGTTTAAAGGACTTGAAATTACCACATCTTGTCACCTTGGAACAACCCAAATGAGGCCAAAGGAAAGCAAAGTCAAGCCCTGAGGAGCAAATACTATCAGTCACTCAAGTCTCTCAACTCTACTCAAGGAGAACAATCTGAAATGTTCAGTGCAGCCATTTGGACCCATGATGACTGAGACTAGGAAATGCACAGACTGCAGAGCTGGTCAGTACTCAGCTCTGGGGACTAATAGTTATAAAATATCTGCACTGGGAGCCGGCACTTGCGTTTCATCTGTGCTGCAGCCAGGATGAAGGGATAGACTGACAGACATACAGCTACCAAGCTTCTCCACTGGGTCAAGGGTGAACACCAGCCTCTCTTTAGCTTCCTGCAGCACTACAAGGTAGAGCTGGGGCTGGAAGCACAGGAGAATGTAGGATTGGTGGGGGGAAATTAAAGCACTTCAATCCACAACTGAAATCCAAGCCCCTTATCAGGGCCAGAGAAGCTGATGCCTGAGCTGTTAGACCACTGAAATCCTCCTCAAAGGCGTGTTGATCTCAGTGCACAAGCCTTTCTGAGTGCTGGGTGCACACTTAAGTCTCTGTTTACTTGTGGACACTTCCCAGGTTCTCAGACAAAGTCTCTCATTGGTTTCCCTCCTCCCTATGGTTTTTTGGGTCTGCTGTGACCTGTGCCAAATCTTACCCATCTCTTGGGAGCTGATGCCGGTAGCCTGTTGGCTCAGGCATGCCAAGGAGGGAGGGAATGCAAACCTTAGAAGCACCTTTTGCTAAAGGAAGAATTAGACCAATGTTCCTCAGCCCAAGTAAGACTGTGCTTGAGCTGCTGATGGTTGCTTGGAGTTTGAAAGAAAAATTTGGCACCTGCTTTCTAAAGAGGATTGTGAGCTGTGAGCCGAGAGAGGAGGGACTTGTGCCTGTGTACTTGATTCACCAGAAGGCACTTAAAACCCAGAAGAGAGCTAGGACTTAGGAGGAACTGCAGTCTTGAGCCTTCACTATTTGGCTGGCTTAGGCAACTCCCCAAACAGTGGCTTTTGTGAATTCCCCTCCAAGGTACTTAACACTACTTACACACATGCACGGAGTGCCGGCGTCTAATTCAGGCATGTGAACTCCATTATGGAGCCAGATGCAAACATCCCCTCATGGATTAGGATCTGAAAGGGTCTATATCCTGTACCGTCAATCAGCTAAGGCCTTCGTTCCCTGCCCCATCCTCCTTTTTTTTTTTTTGTTTAAAATCTAGACGTTTTAAAAGCAGTTAAGTATTTGTAAAAATTATTCTTATATCTGTGCAAAGGCGTAGTTAAGGCATGTGCTAGGTTTTCCCAGGATGATGCAGTTAGATCAACAATGACTAATTCCACAAAAGCAATGCACTTAAATTATGTCATATCCTTCCCTCTAAACTCTGTCCACCAGATTCTCATTGCTGAACATCAGAATCAAAAGATTTATGGCTACCTACAGGCCGTGGCTCAACCAAATTCAAAAATAAATCCACTAGCCTGGTATTTCTCTAGCAAGCAAAATGGAGTTGTGTTTCAGGATGGCTATCAGCAGTGCTTAAAATATTTTCATTTGTGTGTTTTGTTTGAGATGGGGCACCTACATTAATTCCAAGTTAATTTTGCATTTAGTCAACAAACATGCTCAGATTTTCAAATGTTAGCAGAAATCATGTGTTCTTGACAGAAATATTTCTCATCTGCTTTGTGGTAACTGTGCTAATGAAAGAGATATTCTGGAGTACATAATTATAGCCCACAGGATCAGAGTGAGAGGGTTTTTTCTTTGGTTTGAACAGTATTGCCTGAAAATTGCCACAAATTTCTCAATAAATTAAATAGTAAGGCTAATTAGATCCTGCAGGAATGAATTCCTTAGAGGAATGTACTCACAGTTTGTATTAGTAAAGTCACCCAAAGGCTAGTGTTTCCAAAGGTGAGTTTGCAGTTTTGTGAGACACTTGGACAAGTGCCAGCACTGGATATGGGTGCAATTTGGGCTGTGTTTAGAGCAGGAGCACTTTGCTGCTGAAACAACACTAAATGACAAGGTACTTGTAGCTGAAAAGCAGCCAAACCAGCAGCTCTGAGCAAGGTGCTGAGAGAGTGCTGGGACAGCCCAAGTATACACACCTGAGCATTTGCACACAAATGAAACAATCAGTGAGAATTCAAATAAAAAAAATCAAAACTCCAAGTCAAATTTGCTGGTATTTCTGCATCCAATTGAGTAGCTTGTGCTGACATAACTGTTTTACACTGAGGGGAAAAGAGCACAGCAGCTTCATGGCAGGCAAAGGAAGAAACACCTGGAGGAGAGCTGGAATGGAGGGGAATGTGTGAGGGAATTAACTGAGATACCAGAGATTTAACAGCTCTCTGCTTGGAACTGGGAGGTAATCCAATTTCTTCCATTAACACTGATTTAAGCTTTAATAATAAATCAGCAGTGATTGTACTGGATAAAAATCTAAAAGATTTTATAGTCTCTGGGAGTATATGGCATCCATGTTTGCTCTTTCATTAGATACTGTTCTCAGTACAGGTTTTTGAAAGCAACATGCAGAGAGGGGAAGTAAGGCAAACTTTCAAAGAGTTTTCATCTCTTAAGAAACAGAGGGCAGAATGTACAAACTGCTGCCACGTGACAATATCATTGCCTTTAAATGGATTAATTTTGAATAGTATCTATAGAAATAAATTATCACCCTCCTCTTCTTTTCAGCCTAAAAGGCACTACCAGTAATCAAAATCACTAAGAAATTGCAAAAAAACCTCAACTTGATATATTTTTTTTTTTCATTTTGGGATTTTTGATTATTTAGCTTCTAGACTGGATTATCTCCTAATATGTGTACAAATCTCATAAATCACCTTTGAGAACTGCTGCTAAATTCTACTCCTGCTTCTTGTCTTCCTGAATTCCTTCTTACTTCTCTCTCTTCTCTCTATGTCTAATAGCTATATCTTGTTTTATCCATTCGTTTTATCCTTTCTTATGCTTAATATTTATTCCCCAAATCAGTCTCTTAACAGTGGTCTTTTGAAAATTATTTACTTTTTTTTGGGTACTGTAATAAAGATTACATGCTGCTCTGTCTTTGGCTTGGAATGAAGTCCTCATCTTGATTAAATGTGACACCTGAAATGAGCTTGTGTTCAGAGGACTAAGCCATGACAAGTTATCCAGAGGAACGGGAGAGATTTGTGTTTTCCTGCACTTGCAGTCATCAGTGTTTTGTGACCATACAACACTGCTGTGGCATTCATAGCCCAGTGGTAACTGTTATGGAAGAGAAGACAAACCTACTTATTTTTCATTTATAAATGCAAAATTATTAATGTAATATTGTTGAAGAATTTCCTGGCTAGTTTTCCCTTGTCTGCCTCAGGCAAAAATGATTGCTTAAGTTTAATACTTTATGAAACCTCCTGACTATGAAGGTCTAGTAATTCTCCTTGGGAGGATCTGTGACACAGATAAAATGCAGGAATCTGAACAGGCATGATGGAAAACTACATGCAGTAGAGACTGTAACTTTGAGAAAGTTGTGTCACACCAGTTCCTGTGCATTGATTATACTGATTATATCTATTTTGTGAAGTAAAAAGTATATTTCCTAGAGTTCAGTAATTTGGGCCTCTATGTGATCTGGAATAGATTTTTCTCAAGTAATTCCATTAATTACTTCCATGTAACAATTAGCAACATTAGAAGCTTGTGAAACTCAGGAGTTGGAGTACTGGTCACTTGTGCAGACAAGCAGTTTAGCATATGTAGATAACCCCATTAATTTCAATGAGAACTGTAACCTGTATAAAATTTGCTAGTTGTTAAATATTTTAAAATTAATCTCAGTTAATCTTATACATACCCAGACAGTTAACCATGCAGTAGACTGTAGCCTGTTTTTCCTAATCAAGCAAAACTACAATGAGTATTTTGCTCAATTAAGAACTGAATAAATTGGCTGAGTTTTACTCAGTTCTTGGCAGTAGAAAAAAAATTAGTCCTTCCAACAGTAAGTGCCAGTGCAAAATATTTTGGCAAGGAAAAAATGTCAGTTTAGATCTATGAAATTACCATTTTCAGGCAGTAAAATTAGAATCACTCTGGTTTGTATTAACTTAAAAATACCCAAACCCTGGCCAGCTATTGTGCAGCTAAATAAATAGGTATCCACTATGGGCCCAAATTCTGTTCTCAGTTATAGAAGCATTTTGACTACCTCCACTGCAGTGGAGGTAACTTCCATTTATAAGGAGAAAAACCAATATCACTGAGTCCCAACTTTTGCATGTGCCTAACTTATTGATATTGGTATTCTGCTGTAGAAATTATCAGAGTGGTTAATGTATCTGGTTTGAAGTGGACAACAGTGATTGTTACTGAGTCCATTTTACTGCAACTTATCTTGCTAGTTATGACATTTAATGGGATGCCCCAGATGAACAGCTTCACTAGCCTAGCCCCTCTGAACTAAAAGAAAATTTTCCAAAGATGGAAGAGTTGGAAGATAAGTGGGAGTGTTGCTTGCCTTTAATTATTTTCTTTTAAGGAAATGTTTTTCTTATCATTCTTTTCATCTATTCAAAACTATCCCAAAGTCTTCCTGGAAATTGGGCTGGAAATATAATGAGAACAGACATTATTTCATATATCTGATTTTTTTTTCAACTGGTGACAAAGATCCCATTTAATTAAATGAAAGCAGATTTTGGATGTCTCTCTTGATGTACAGACCTACAGGCAGTAGGAAAATGAGGAAAGAACCTGTAATGTAAACCTTTCACATTAAAAATACATACTTATGTTCTGACTTGACTACTGTTTTACAAGGAACTCCCAAGAAAACATGCATGTGCATTTGACCTTGTTGCAGAAGTTTTCTTTAAACACTCATGAAATCAACATATCATACTCCAAAGATTTCTCCATTTAGCTGGAAGTAGGGCTATAAATGTTCTACTCATATCCTTCACAATGGGTTAGCTGATGCCACCAGCAAACCTACTTCATACCTGTGGAAAAGGCTATGCCTCGTTGGCCTGCTTGGAGCTCTGCAGGCCAAGTGTCAGTGCTGCAATCAGATCTATAAATCTGCTACATTATCTGTGTGCTGAAGCTTCTCTTCCCATTGTGATGAAGAAATCATTGAATTGCAGAATTCCACCAGTTACATGTGAAGTTCATTGAATTTTATGCTCTAACAAAAGCGTTATTTTGTAAATTGGGGAGGAAAAAAGTTTAAAAGTAAATGATACATATGGGTTTGGTACTAAGACCCATTTAATTACATCATTATTTAACCAAATAACATGACATGGACAAGTTAAATGTTAGCCTTTTTTATAATTTCACCAAAGTGATCATGCATATTTGTGTGCTGGCTACACAACAACGTTTGATCTTTGTCCAAGCACAGAAAATTAGTGCAAAAAAAAGCATGGGAGGATCCAGTGTTTCCAAATATATTAAACTCATTACTAAGATGCTTTAAACTTTCTCATAGTTCAGCCTTGTCCACTCTTGGTGATGATGCCTCACTGACTGAAAATAATAATCCTAAATTGAATTGTCTTGTGAAGAAATGCAACAGTGTAATTGTCATTTTAACACAGATGCTTCTCAAAAAAATCCCGATTTGAATGTTACCACATTTTAAAATACATTTCTATGACCTTGTTGAGCTGTGTGCTGCCAAAGGATGCACATTGTAAATGAGTTGAAATGTTAGTGTGCAGATAAGCCAATGCTTTTCATTGCAGATGAAACACAGCCCCCCAGAGTTATCTCTGAATGTGGGGCTGGTGCTCTGATTCAGAATGGTGAAACAGGCACATGCTGAATATTTACTATTCTCATCAGATATTCTTTCTTCCAACAGTGCTGGAGGGGAGTGGGTTAGAAAATGATAATTGTGAAATACTGTTCCCATCTCCCAGGAGAACACGCTGCCCCAAGAAAACTAAGGAATTACTGGCTTACACTTTTCCCAAATGAATTTATGCTAAGTGTGGCAGTAAGCTCTTTTATGCACTGTATTGTTTCCCACAGTTTACAGTCCCTGAAGGTGATTGTTTACAGGTGTCTCTGAACCTCTGACTTCAAATAAAGCCACACAGAGACCACAAGTCAGTCTTGATGAGCAGACACATTTCTTCAGGTTCTCTTCAAGGCTGTGAGATGCAAAAGAGTTGTTTCCTGAAAGACATTTGTCAAGAAGGTCTTACTGGAAGGAAACTTTAGAATAACTCTACACTTTTGTGAGAGAGGAGTGAAGTTTAGGCCCTGATGCTCATTTCTGAGTAGTGTAATTTAAAATAATCCTCCACTGCATCAGTGGCAGTGTCCATGTGTAAAATTGGGATATCATGGCTGAACAGAACCAGTGCTTCATGTTTGTAGCTAATTTATCTCCTGACAAATAGGAAGGGAGCCCTCCTTACTGCCAACTTTCTAATACAGCATACGCTGAGACTGCAGAAGTCTTGGGGAG
Organism: Euphonia xanthogaster; assembly: GCA_034509185.1. NCBI lineage: Eukaryota > Metazoa > Chordata > Aves > Passeriformes > Fringillidae > Euphonia > Euphonia xanthogaster. Next base: position 20,562,839 of record JAYDZK010000001.1, on the reverse strand, counting down.
TAGGAGGTGAAGAGAGTAAAGAAGCACTGACCAAAAATCACACTGACCTGCTGCAGATTAGTGCATTAAAAAAGAGAAAACAGTGTAGTATGGTCTGGAATTTTTTTTTGTTTGTTTTGTTTAAATAGTTTTTTGTTTTGTTTTTGTTTTGTTGAGTCCTTGTCATGCCATAAAAAGCCCGGTTTGCTGAATGAAGACAAGACAAAGCGAGGCATGATTTGGGTAAAATGCATGGGGAGGCCATGTCTTGGGCATGCACTGGCCTCCTACCACAGGCTGTTTCCAGTGCTCTGGTTGGGTGGGGAAGGAGTGCTGCAGTCCTTGTGTCTTCACCTATGCTGTTTCTGGCTCCTCCACCTCCACCCTCTCCCAGGGTGGCAAAGCAAGCCAGCCTGGGGCTGCTATCCCAGAGGATTAACCCTTTGCTCTAGGGGGAAGGACTCCTACCACCATCAGTGGCCCCACCTTCAAGCTCAGCAGCTCAGCCTGTGACCTGCTTTTGGAGGTGACCTGCTATGACTTAAGGACTAGGTAGTGCTAATGAGCAAAAAGAGAGCTGAAATGGGTGATAGAAATGAGCCTCTGAAAGCACTGGGAAGGCTGGTTAAATTGTTAGTCCTAAGGAAAGGGTACTATTTCTACAGCTATAATCCAAGACATTTTCCTCTTTAGCACCAAAGCTGCACTCTGGGATTCATCTTGGCTTAATGCAAACACCGCAGAGGGCAGTTCAGGGATGATCAGCTCTTTCGAGCAGTTGCAGCTTTGTAAACTTTGGGGTTTATTAGACTCCCTACTGCAGCCTTTAGTCGACAGAATGGGTTTGGCATTTAAAACCCATCTTGTATAATTTTTCTAACTCCAGATACAGTCACCGTAACTAATTTGTGGCAATAACAAAGGAGAATTAGATGTCTTTGTAAACTTAACTGTAACCACGATAAAAATGGGGTTTAAAAAATACTTATAAAGTATATTTATAAAATCAGGCACAATGAATGCCAAATTGTGTAGCATCTGAAGATCACATGTTTCTCATAGATGCTACAGCCAGTTCAAATGCCTGTTGGAGCAGTTTTTGATCAGGATGGAAACTGCATTGGGTTTTCACGGGCCCTCGGGAGCAGACACGTCTCGGTACTGAAGCTGCCCTGCAGGTGGCGTGAGCCATCTGCTCGGCGCAGACACAGGTCTAACGCTCTTGTGTTTCAAAGAAGAAAAGCAAAATAATAAAAACATGCTCATAGCAAAATAATAAAAACACGCTCTTGTGTTTCAAAGAAGAAAAGCAAAATAATAAAAACATGCTTACATAACTGTCCTTTTTATAGGTGCTGTGGGCCGTGTTGGCTGATGCACAGCTGTTGTGCATCAGTGTTGTGATAAATGAAAGATTTTTTTCTGGTAAAGGTAAAATCATACTTTAAGACACAGTGTTTTCCTTTGAATAAGGAGAGTTTGCCTTTCTTTCAGGTACTTTGATCACTACAGAGAGCTCATTACAAGCACTGTATTCCTTGTGTTGGTGAAGGCAAATATATAAACTAAGCATTAAGAAATACCTTCCCTTTTAGTCGTTTCTGCCTTCCTGTCTTTTAGATTGTGTTTAACTTTTTGACTCTCTCTCATTTGTCAAAAGGCTTTGTTTTGTAGCTATCATGGAAATATATCATGTTGGAATGTGCTTTGCTCTGAGCACAGCAAAATCTGCAGATTTTTCTGTTGCTGAGTAGAAAATGGTAAGTATCAGCCCTTTGAACTTAAGCATTCTAGATTTAGGGGAAAAAGAGAACAAAGTTTGAGTGTGTCTGTAGTTCCTATGCATTATAACTTCCATTTAGGGGCCATATCCATTCCTGGCTGAGTTTAATCACAATGGGAGATGGTGTTTGTGTTACGCATCTGGCCATGGTAGGAGGAGGAAACACCTACATTCAGGCATCTTTTCTATTCCATTGAGCACTACCGAATCTCATAGAAAAATTGTCCATATCTAGGTAAAAAGTGAGAGAGGAGAGGAAATAAAAAGGAGAGGGAAGTCAAAGGAGGACTGTCTGGCAAGACCTTAAATCTTCAGCTCTTCACAACCACTGTTACTTGTGCGGGTAATGAAACTTCTGAGCCAGGTACAAAGGACATCAGGTTTTAGGTACTGTAAAGAAATTCATATCTCAAGGTATAAAAATATGTGTCTCAAGAAGGATATGAAGGAATAAGTTGCGCAGTGACTGGAATGAGTATTCTGCCCGAGCCTGAAGGACAAGGTGTGCAAAGTATGCAGCATCTGAGACTGGAAATAGATCCTTCATGACATTGTCAAGTATGCCTGTGGGAGGAACAGGGAAAACCCCACCAGGCATGTTCAGCACCTGTAGACACAAAGTGGGCTTGGGTGTTTGGCACTGACAGTGTGCACAACAATTTCCTCATATATGATCATGCTGAGATATGCCACAGGTTGTGAAGTTAGGAACACAAAGAAAAAGCTTACTTGGGAGATGAAAAGGATACACTTTGCAAAAAAATTCAGCCAACACCTGGCTCACCCTCTGTCCTATTTTTACTATTTAATCCCAATCACACTCCTAAGATATCTTTGAATATTCTGAGTCCAGGAGAGATGCACCCAAAGACAAGATTAATACAGAAGTTTGGGGGTTTTTTGCATTTCCTTTTTCCACATTCATTTCCATTTATTCAGTCCCGGATACAGCAAGTACTGATTTCACAAAAAGCAGTGGTTGCAGTCACATCTGAGGTACATAGTAATATAAATCTTCTTCAGATTTCTGAGGTTACATACCTCCAGGAAAACAATTTCCACTTGGTATATATTTAACTGAGTTTGGGAAATAAAAATGTCATTGTCAGTGTTTTTGAGGCCAGAGCTAAACCTTTCCTAAAAGAGATGTTAATAACATCCAGAAGAGGGAATGAACTCACTGCAGGCAAAAATGATACAATAATAAAATCAGACTCCTCCAAGACTCGTTTGGTTCAACTGCAGATTGTAGGAGATATCTCATAAAAGTCTTTGATGTATTTTTGTATGTACAATGGTTGGGAAAAAACAAACATCTTGTTGAGAGCTAACATATTATATAACTCTTCCTCATCATGCTAATTTTTTAGCAGAAAAACTGCAGACCACTGGGCTTACCTGAGCTGGGTAAGCCTTTTAGCTTACCAAACATCATATCAAAAGCTGGGACTGAGTACGTGTTAAAGCTTTGCTAGGCTGGTGTGTCCTAAAGTGATTGTAGAATGCCAAAGACAGAACTTCGTGTATTCCTTCAGGCTGAGCAGGAAAGCCAAGTATACAGAATTGGAAGCTATCTATCAGGGTTTTTTTATTTGCTTGATATTGAGCAGACAGCAGAGACAAAATACCAAAAATGCTTGAAATCCTTACGACCTTTCACTGCAAACTGTGAACTTTGTCTGCTAAACTGAAATTTCTATTTACACTGTCAGGAGAGGCTACAAGCTGTTGCCTTTTCTTTGTTTTTTCACTTTGTCATTTATCAAAGGATAGCTTCACAAACACTGCACAGGAGGGGGGACCTGAGCACATACCAGACCTTTTGCACATTCAAAATACTTAGCCTCCATTCTGTGGATTGCTTAAAAATGGCTGTAATGCAAGCAAAGTAGCATGAAATGTGCTGTTTGCACCCAAAGCAGAAAATATTTTATAGAAAGTCTTAGCTTTGCCATCATCTGGCATAGCTCACATTCCCAAGTTGTGTCGCAAATCCTTGCTTCTGCACAGCTGACTCCATTTACATCGTCTTTCATTAACGCAGGGACACACAGATGACTGCTGACTAAATGGTCGAAAATACATTCAGCAAAGAACTGCATAACCTTCTTAAATTAAATAGCCCTGATTTCAGCCTTGTGCTTCAACATTCCTCCAGCCTTGTAAATGAGGAGCTAGACTGTTACAGAGAGCAAGTGCAGAGGTTTCAGATGTATAAAATAGAAGTTGTGAGAGTGAGTAGAGGGAGTAGAAAACTGAGGGTGAATGAACACTGGCATCGGTTGCCAGGGAGGTTGTGGAATCTCATAGTGGGAAATAATTCAAAAGTTTTCTAGACATGGTCCTGGGAAACCAGTCTAGGTGTCCCTGCCTGAGCAGGGGGATTGGACAAGGTGACTTCCAGAGGTGTCTTTAGACCTCAACCATTCTTGTTCCTATGGAAGACTACTGTGAACTGTAATATTCATTGCTATTTGCATAACTTTTCCAATTAAAACAGGACAGCCTAATCAGTTATTTAAATAAACCAGACAGCTACATAAAATTCCTTTGAAACTATATATAAGGTTGAATTATATAACAAATGTTTTAGCCGAACTCTTAGTATTAGATGAGCAATTATTCTGACTGTATTTCAAATTTCATTTCACACTGTGGTAGCATTCATTGAATTTTACAAGGCAAAGGCATTAATAGAGCTGTGTCTGAACTCTTTATGGTCTAGAAAACTGTCTTAAAATGAGCCATTTCCTGAGAGACTTCTGCATAGAAAATACATTGGTGTTTCCAAAAGAAACTGAGTTCACAAGGAATCATTTCATTGGTACATTATGTTAATGAGGCTTTTGAAAGAAGACTTTTCACTTAGCGTTACTTTTCCCTGAATGTGAAAACTATGGAAAATGTGCGGAAAACATTGCAAAGTGAGGATGGCAGCTGTATGCTCTATATGTGACTGTTAATGAGCTAGCTGTTAATAAACCATATGCTTTAGCATATAAACAGGAGGATTTATGCATAATGCAAAACCCATAAGAACATTTATTGTTTGGTATTACTCTTTTCCAAATCAGAGTGGGACATTGTTTCAGTCTTCCACAAACTTCCTGTTACCAGAATTAAAATCTCCTGCCTACTGCCTTCAAGTTCTTTTCATGTGAGTTGGTCTGGGGCATAGAGGGGCTTGAAAGCAGAGAATTTAGTGAGCAGCAGCTTCTCTGCTCTGTACAGCCTGGTATCATAAACTTGTCATCATGGTTACTAACAGCAAGCAGGAGGTTTCTATACAACACCCCCAATTCTAATAACTCATGGAGGCAAGTTCATCCTGTTCTTTTTATGTGTTCTTCTGTACTGGAGCTTTTTGTGTCAATTATCACTACTAAAGCCCTAAACAAGCCCCTTTTCTTCAAAACACAGACAAAAGCAACCACTAGGTTTATTCACAATAATGCTTGGATTCGTTAAAGAAACCACATTCACCAACAGGATAAGGAAATTTCTAAGCTATTGAATAATACTGCTATGTTTGGAAAATATTTTTCTTTTGTAATTCTCCTTTAATTTCCTCCCATCCAAAGCTGCTGTGAGGAGTCTGAAGCTAGGTTTTCATGAGTGAGTGAAGGAGTCCAACAACTGACTCCTATTTAAAATAAATGGTCCTGGAAATGTAAGGTAACCTTTCCATAAATACTTGAGGTTTGAGGTTTAGGTTCCACTAAGATCTTCCAGTATTTCCAGCTCCCCAAGTCAGACAGGGAAAAGGCAGACGAGTAAACTAATCCTTACTATCAGATAAGCAGGGATTGAATAGAGATACATAAAGCATGAGAAAATGAGGAAGCTGTGGACAGAGGAGATGCCTATGTTCAAGAGGTTTATACTCTGAGAGGCATAAAAGGCAGTTCAACAGTAAAAGGGATAGACAGAAAAAATATCAGACTATATAAACTGAAACATTACTTTCAATCGTTTAGGTTTGCTTTGGATTTTGAGATATGACCTCAGTAAATCCACATAAAATTGTATAACTTATCACCTGACTCAGTGCCTCTGAATTCAGAACAGGTTTTTTTTTTTTTTTTTTTTTGCTTCCTGATCAGATTAGAAAGTGTCTGAAGTCAAGCTGTGCATTCTGGTAATGTTTCTGAATAGTTTTACTTTCTTCATTTCAATTGTTGTTTTTGAATTTTAAAATATTATTAAAATGCCACTTTTGGGTGGGTAGTGACCACCACGACACTGTAGAAAACCAAAGCAATTTGAAGCAAGCTAGACATTTTAAGTACATTTTTTAAATACCTTATTACTTAAATAAAATAAATCCCTTAGTCTAGCAATTACTTTCAGCTGTTTGATTGTTTATTGTTAAAGAAATGTCATGTCAACCATTTAGAACTGACAAGAACTATTTTGATATCTTTATGAGTTTTCTCTAACATCTGCTCCCCTCCTTATGTTGGGAACTATATACTCATCTTCATTGTCTCTTGTATTTATCTTAATTTTGCTGTATTTTATTTTGTTATTGGAGGAAAAAGTTCACAGAGCTGTTTGTGGCAAGATCTAGTTACAGTAAACCCAACAGCTAAGCCCCAGTTTCAGCTGAGACAATTAGACTGTTGATTTTGGTACCAGCTCAGGACTTCTATTTGACCCAAATGCCTTTCAGGTCTATCTGCCAGTTGATGCTCAAGTCTGAAAATTTTCTGTATTCTTGCTACAGATAGAGGGCTTTGTTTCCTTTTCATTTGAGGTATATTTCTATCCAGATCTGAATGTTTTGCTGAAATTCTTCTCCATTCACTGGAACAGATTAGAAGAAAAAAAGGAAGTAACAATATTTTCCAGGACTTTCAACCTCTTTTTTGTTTTCCCCTTAATTCTCTGTTTCCTGATATCTGTGAATTGTTGAGGACAGTTTTTTTCTCTCAAAGCAATTTTGCCAAAGTAGTGGGTGCTAATTTGTAATGCTTAGCTTAACTGTTGCTTTTTTCTGTCTAGCAGCTATATTTAATAGCTTATATTACTGTTTCACCTGTTGTAATAAAGGACTCTAAAACGCTGAAAGCTCAATACTTTTTAAAAGTGATCTATATTATGTAGCACCAGAAGATATTTATTGAAAGGTTTGAAGAATTTACTAATGAACTGAGCAGAATTGTTATACAGTCTTTTCATCAACTGCTACAGAAACTTTACAGCTGAATTATCAGAGTCCACTGCCATTCTTGGATGGATGTTTTCTTAAGTGGATGGGCTCTAAAACTTTATGGATGCTCTTGGAGAATATAAAAACTGAGAAGTGTTTTACTCCCTGTCAGTAGTTTGTGGGCTAGAGTCTTGAGCACTTTTTTTTCCTCTTTTTGTTCCTTCTTTTTTCTCTTGTTAGACTTTTCTAGCACCTGATGTAGGGTAGGTCACAGCTGCTGCTGCTGCTGGGTAAACACAGTTACCAGGGACAGCTCCAGCCATGGAGTGGCCCGATATCGTAAAATTCTGTCACTGCACCAGTCCACCCCACTGGGTTCATAGTTCAGAGCTCCCCAGTGGGTTCCCATGTTTGTGTGACCCTGTTGGTTTTCCATCTCAGACAAATCGCATGTGACTTCTCCGCAAGAGAGAAATGCTACTGAATGCGGCACTCGTCCTCCTTAAAAGATGTCCGGAAAGTTGGAGGGATTTCCATGATGAATTCTTACCATATGGATTCTTTCAGTTCATTAGTTTTCTAGAAACCAAAACAGTGCAGGACGCTACTGCAATGCAACTTGTTAAGCAATAATGCGTTTTTTCTTCCAAAAGTCACACGTGATAACAAACAATACTCAAGGGCATAAGATGACCGTGGACAGTATGAGCTAATGTCTCGTTGTCAGAAAGTTTTCCATTGAGGCTTGGAATGATGTTTAACATATTCTTCCCATTATTGAGCTAAACTAAACATTGTATTAACTATGGATTTATCAATTAATGTTACTGCTGTTTATTTTAGCAGGTACATACATCTGGAAGTGGACACATGTACATATGCATTTTGGGGAACAAAAGCACATCAACAGCATGGCTCATTCTAGTTCCAGGATAAAACCAATCTTCTTTACAGAAACACAAATATGCCAAATGCCATACATGTTCTCTCCTATCAAACAATGGAGAATGACTGAAAGGGTAGATTTCTTTATCTATGATAAAAAGTGTTGCTGAGGATGATCACCAAAATTCAAGTACGGTATAATTTTCCAGTCAAAATTCTAAAGTTTTGGTGTATAGCAAACAGTTGAATAACTTATCAAACCCGTGTAGATGATGGCTTTAAGACAACTTCGGTTTTAAGCCATTGTGCTTTGTTTTTGGCATTACATAGAACTCGCTTAGGATTGCAAAGTTTACATTACAAAAGCTAACACTGCAAAGCTTACTTACATTGAGGTTTTGGGACAGGGCAGAAGATGGACAGGTTGGCTGCTTTTCACTCTAAGAGACACAGATTTTCTGATTGTGTTAGGCCCGGTGTTACTTTGTTGATTTTAGGTTGGTCCTAGGGGGAAAAGAAAGCTTGTAAGAAATGTATGAGCATAATATCCTTTTTTTACCTCCCCAGAAACATTAAGAACCATTAGTCAAAATCTTCAAACATAGTGGCTTAACCTAGTCTTTCAATTCCCTATTCCAGCTTCTTGTTCAAGGTCTACTGTTCAGAAGTATGAAAACCTGGCAACTCATTCACTCTGAGTAGCCTTTTTAGTTATTTAGTGTTTGTGAAAACTGATGTAGCAGTTTGAATATGGACCAAAAATCCTAGTGTTCGGTGTTTTTGTTGGCAATCCTGTAATAATTATGCTGTAAATCAAAATATGAGTTTGGATTTCAAAAGTGCCTTGAGCCTTATTCCCACCCTTCTATAGAGACACTGCATAACCTTTTCAGATTACAAGGTGTAAAATTATCAGTCTGAAATACAGATGAAAAAAATTTACCTAATTTTATATTTCTCCATGTGTGTCATGCCCATGAAAATGTACATATAAACCCTTTCATGCAATGTGTTAATAAAATCATTCGTTCCCAAGAGGTATTGTTCTTGGAAACTACCAAAGCCCCAAGCATTGCTGCACTCATAATGTGAGGATACTAACAAAGGGAGCCACAGACAATGCTAGTGTTCTATACAAAATAAAATCTGCTTTTCTGTTTTGTATTCTGATTATTCTCACACAGCTGCTACCAAGTCCTATGTGCTTTGCCTGACATAAATCCCACTGACATGATTGGGAAGAGTCTCTGTGATTTGCTGGTTTCAGCTGCCATCGAGCTGTTTAGGGTTCAGCTGTGGATGGACAATTCTAGATGAGTGTGCAGCTGGAGTGAGCACATGCCCGAGTGCTGTGCTGGATCAGAGCTGGGGAGGGCCGTGCACCTCTATGCATAGCCCCTGCCCTCAGCTGCTCACCATGCGCTGCACTGCTCAGCATCTTTCCCACAGGGAGCCATGGGCTCCTGCAACCCAGCTCATGTAAAAGCAGGGTGATTGCTCTTCATGTGCTGATTTGCTTTGTGGTTGAAAATTGAGGTATTTGGCCTAGAGCTTCCTTGCCTGTGTTTTTGTTCTCCAGAGCCAGTGGTTTCCCACCAATCAGTAACTCCAAGGAGCCAAACACACCCAAAGGTATCTCTCCATTTACTTTAAGCATTTTATCAGCCAGGGGAAAATGCAAATTCAAGAGCACTAGCTCCTGACCTCTGCAAGGCTGCGCTGCAGCAGTGCTCTGTACCCCAGCACCCAGTGGACCCCAGGCAGCTCTGCCCTGGGTGGCCTGGCCACCAAGAGACCATGCAAACCTTAGGGACTGGAAGCATTTGGAAAGGGAGGAGTACTGAGTTCCCAAGGAAACCTGCTTGACTGTTTTATCTCAAATTTATTCAAGTCTGTTTGAAATGTGCCCACTACCCTGTTTCATCTGAATGCCACAGCAGGGCTATTGTAAGGTCTCTCAAATCTGACAAAAAAACTAGTTAAATTATTCTCAGAACAATGCATTTTAACAAAACAGGCTTGAATTTTCTAAACAGCCAAGAGTTTTCTGCCAGAAAGGAGATCTCCAAACATCAGCCCCAGTACCTCCATGGTACAGTGTTTCTACCCAGCCTCTGAGTTTCTGATTGCTGGCTGGAATCTGTTTCTCCCTTCAGTTGATTTCAGCTGCCCACTTAGTCCCAGCACAGGCTCTGAGAGCTGCTGCATCATAGTAGTCAAGTAGGCTCCTTCCTCTCAAAGCCCAAGCCCCTTTCAGATAGAAACTGGCTGCTTTTCAGGCCTTTTGTCTTTGACTATGGATTAGATTAATCATGACAAAGTTTTCTGACCTCTAGTGTAAAATTTATTTATAAAAATCTCTTTAATGATAGCAGGCTAAGTTTTCTGGCAATACCAATCTGGTCTCCAATTGACCCTTGCTTTTATAGATAATCTGTGTTGATTTTCTCCTGACTCCACCCCTCTCTTGCAAACAGATCCCTGATGAGTTTGGGGTGCAGGAGATATGTGATAGGAGATATGTGATCACCTGGGGAACCAACAGGAGATGCTGCCTGAGTAGCGTGGATTATTTGTAATTTATTTCATCCAATTCATTGGAGCTGTACAAGGAAATGTATATTTGCCACCTTTCTGAGAGGACTCTAAAGCCTGAAGAGCAGAAACTGCCAATATTTTATGCAGAACGTTTGTTGTCATTTGCTTCCTCGTTTTCTGAAGAGTACGTTCTTGTTTATCCTGCCAAACAGGCCTTCTGCTTCAAAGGATGAGCCAGTAATTCAGAACACATCTACACCCTATCAGAAGTTTTAGAGACACCTCTGTGCTCTGCAGTTCAACTTGGGATACAAACTTCTCTGCAACTTGCAGGTATTTAAGTTTGGGGCTTTGGCTCAGCTTCTTGAGTGAATGAGGGAAAGTCACCAAGTCAGAAGTAGCTTTGTACACTTAGCAAAATGGAAACCTGCCAGACTGAAGGGGATCGCAGCTACTTTGCCTGTGACTGAAGAGAGAGGGATTAGGCATTTCAGCCAAACAGCTCATTCCTGCCTCCTGCTTGTACCATCCATGCTGGGTTTACTACCTTTGTGGGATTAGGGAAAGGGTAAAGGAGTGCCAGTGTGTACCAGAGGGCCCCAGTACAGCAGCAGCAGTCATATCTGTCCTTTTATCTGCAGCAGGATTTCTCTGCCTTTCTGCCCTGGTCCTGGCCTAGTTCCCATCCCTCCAAAACAGGACTGAGCCCTCCTTGACAATCAAGAAAGAACAGAAGAATGTATAGATGGTGATGTTGGAAACAATGGAAGTAAAGGGAAGGTCTCTGGGTGTTTTCCCTCCGAGGAGGAGAGAATTGAAGGAAAAGAAGGAGTCACAAGGAGGAGAAGCAGCTTCATGAGCAGAAAAAGTGCCCTGTCTCCTTTAAACTTCCTCACACAGAGGCCACTCAATCCCCACCTTTCACTCTCACATCTTTCACCATCCCACACCACCTCTGCTACCCTTGCCTGCCTTGTCTGCTCCAAGGATGCCCTCAGCTGGAGGGCATCCTTGGAGCAGACAAGGTTTTGCTACACAGTGTAACAAATAAAAAGATAAATTCCAGTTCCAGTAGATCACTCAACAGGCTCCCACTGATTCTTCTTAGGACAACTCTTGGCCACTTTGAGATGCTTTATTTATCATTTATTTATTTATTTATTTATTTATTTATTTATTATTATTATCATCCAGTTCTTTGTGTTCTGAGACCAATCACTTGATGTGCATTCGTCCACTTCACTACTTTCAGAACTGATAATCTGAAATGGTGAGAGGTGGCATTCACAATCCCTGAACAGAGAGAGACATAATTCTCTCTCTCAGGTTTTTTCCTGGAGAAGCACAGAGATCAGAACAATTCTCATCTCATTTGCTGCTCCTGTGTTTGTGCCCATGTGGAATGTATTCTGGAGATTGTTTACCCAGGATGACCAGTTGGATCCATGTGTGTGGGTTGGGACTCTTGGGCAGAGAGTCACAAGATTTTCAGTTAGGAGAGAAGTTGGAAGTTAGAAGTAAGTACGATGTAGTATAGTATATATATCTCTTTAATATAGTATAATGTAATATAATATAGTTTTAATAAAGCGAGCATTCAGCATCCAAAGCCATGGAGTCAGATGTCAATAATTTTCCTTCATCGGGAGCACCCTGAAATACAATAGTGAGATAATTTCTTTTAACTTGAAAAAATAGTATCTTGAAGGATTTCCTACTGGTACAATAGCTGTCTTCCCTGTGTTGTTTCAGTCACGTGCAGATCCTGATAAATAGATTAGGACTACTGGGAGAAATCCCAAATACAAGCCATGAAGTGAGCAACCTGAAGCAACAAGTCTTTCTTTGCTATGGAGAAGATAAATCCCGAGAAGGAAGGGAGGAAGGGAATATGAGAGAGAGGAGAATGAGAGAAATCATTCCTAAGAGAACATTTAAGCATTGAATTTCCTGACTGATAGTGTTTTATATCATTGCTCTGCTTTTAAGAATTATTTTGTGCAAAATTGTATCTGAAAGGAGAGGAGAGAACTTATTTTCTGTGTACTAATCTTCAGTTAGTACGATTAGTACAATTCTGTGTACTAATCTTCAGAGGTAGTGAGGTGGCTTTCAGTCTTGTCTCCTTTCCACTCTGCTACCTACAGATGTTAATTGTGGAAAACAACATTTTCTGTTTGTAATTCAAATGCAGAAAGACATAAGCAGAAAGGTAGAAAATCACAAAATCATTGTATTCTCTCTCTTAGCACAGAAACAGCATGATCTCTAGTTAATTTAAGTAGTCACAGTCACTTCTATTTTAAGCAGGTATTTAAGTCCTGCTGATTCAGTGGAATCAGCAGGAATGACTTTTGGAATGACTTTTGTGGAATGAAGCTTGAACTGAACTGGATCCACTTAGTAAAATATTTCAGTCTGCTATTTGAGGGAAGAAAGAAGAATCTGGTCAACTGTTGGAAATGCCTCTGTAGCAAAATCACTTCTGTGATTGTTCTGATTGATTGTTCTGTTTTCTAGGGAATTTTAAAGGGTTTTTTTTTTGTGAGAAAGTACTACTGTGAGATAGAAGGTTGCTCTGGAGAAAAGTTACGGGAGTATATACACATAATTGCCTTTTTTGAAAGTAGCGTACTGCATAGGATTTCCTCAATTGTACCAGCAAACATTAACATCCTGAAAGTGATATTTACAATTTTGAATTCCAGCTTTCCAAGTATAATTAGTGTCCTTGCAAATGTTTTGTTATCAAAGTTGGGACTCGCTTTGGGTAAGACAGTCCATAAATTCAGGGTTTTTTTCTCATTTATTACTTCCTTTTACAGGAAGTTCCAGAGATGACAGCTGTAATATTTAATACTAAGAAATAGCAAATTGAAATAGCATGTTTTAAAGTATTTATTAATTATAACATATACAAATTGCTTTCATTTATAATTCACCTTTCTCCTGACATTGTTCTCTTCTTTACCTAAAGTACCTGTGATTCATTTCTTCCGTTATAAAAAAATCCCCACAAATAATTTTACATAACTACAGTGTTTGTCTAATCACACACCAAAATAGAAGGTAGAGGATATGAAAATTACTTATGACAGATGAGTCACATTAATATTTTGTTCTAAGCCATGAGAAAAATGAGACAGAAGGGGTGGGAATCAGAACAGATCAAAACCCTTAGTGCTTTATGATTCAAAACCACAACTAGCTATTGAGGTGCAAAATGTTCTTTTTTAAATAAAGTGTGAGAAAGACACAGAGTTTTGTACTGCAAATGCTGGCAGCACATAATGTTGCAATTATTTTCAAAATTTTGAGATGCTTGAATCATAACCAAAACTTTGAGCAACTGAGGTACAAGTATTTTTATGCTCCTTCACAGACACACACACACAAAAAAAATAAAATAGAACAGAAGAAAAATTGAGTTTGTTGCAGTTGCATCAGAAATGGTGTGCCAAGTTTCTACCAGAAGGAGAGTAACAACAGAAGGACGGAATGTCATGGCATCCTCTTGCCTATTTTTTTTACGTTGTAGTAAATTCAGAATCATTGAGATAGTACTCCTGTTAGCTTTATGGGATTTCTGTGCTGCTTAAAAAAATCTCGTGTTTTATGTGTTTGAAAAGAATCATTCTGACTGCCTTTTAAAGGGAATTTACTATTTCAGTATATGTGGCTTAGTCTGCGTATGAAGCATAATCTTGCTTTCTGTTTAGAGCACAGTAATTAGGATCAGTCACACTGGGTACACTCTCAAGTAGGTTACCACTCACTATTGGAGTTAAGAAGAAACATTTCTCACTCCATCTGATGTGATCAGATAATACCATCTATAATCTGACTCACTGTTGGGTGAACAAGGTATTCTGTTTTCTAGGCCCCGAGTATTCTCTTTTTTATTCCATCTTCTTGATCCAGTATCCAACAAAGAGCTTAAGTCAGCAAGATAGTAAATCTCCTTCATGAGCTTGTCAGCAGCCTCAGCTCTTGTGAAAGGATGTGCTTTTTGTGGTACCTGATGGAGGCAGGCAGAGTCCTTGAGGGAGGTCTGTGCACTATCAGAGTTTCCAGCTTCCCTGGCTGCACCATGCCAGCTTCAATATGGACCTGACAGACACTTCAGCCTGCCAGACCCCACTCCAGCAAACACCAGGGAAGGATCTAAGCATCCACATGGAAACCTCTATTTTGCCATTTAGGATAACTTCAGTGCAGTTGTATGTGTTCTGTAAAGTCCACCAGTTACTCTTTAGGACTGAAGTGGAGCCATCTTTCTCATCATGAGAGTGAATTAGGTAGATCAGTATTAGCTCTGCTTAACACCACTTGTTTGTTCTTCTGGTTTATGAGCAGGGACCCTGTTCCTACCCACCCCCCACCAAAATCTGACTTTTCTTCAGATTATAACAAAAGTAGCTGTTCAGTGCATTCCATGCTGGACTGGGCTGCATTTACACCACTTTTTCATGCTGTGTAGGAGACACTAAACATGGAAAGTGAACAGGCACTTTATGGACAAATGGTGAAAATTTATGAACTAAATGGGTGGCCTTGACCAGACAATTCCTGAGGACTTTATTCAGAGAAATATGTGTCTGAATAATTAGGAACCAGCACAATGCTTTCAGTATCTAGCTGTAAAGGTGTTCTCTTAAGCCAATAAAATAAGGTTCTCCTTTTTCTCCAGTTTTAATTTGCCTCATCGTGCCCAAGGAATTTTTCTATCTTAGTTTATGCAGTACTTTGGACTTAGTCAATAGGTATAAAACACATTTTCTATAATCCATCAAACATCAGTAACTTGATTCTTTATGACTGGGCTATCAGAGGCTACTGGGGTGTGATTGGAACTTGTTTGCAAATAGGTATAGTTGCTGTATTTTGTTTAGTCCATGAAAATTCAATAATTTAGTATTTGCTTGCCAGGCAATATGTGAGATCGGTGCCTGGGGGTAAACACAAGCACATGGGGTAATGGTACTCCATTTCTTACTGGAACTATCACAAGATGTGTTTCTTGTGAATAGTGGCTTATAACTGTGATAAGCTTTTCAGGCCTTTCAGCGAAAGTAATTCCTCCAAAACCATCTCCCCAGAAAAGGTTTGTTGGAGCACACTGAACTGCAATTAAGGAGTAGACCTCCAAGGGCCAAGATTAAAAGGAAGTATTACTGGTCCAGACAGAAATTTTGCCAGGCCTTCAGGACAGAGTTTTGTGTCTCTGCATGTTTATCTGTGGTATGTTTCTACTCCATGAACTTGGACAGAAATTCAAATTTATGATGAAATCTAAACTTCTGTTAGGACTACAGAACTTTTGTCTTGAAATCTTTCCTGATTCTAACAAGCATATAGAAGGATTTGCTAGTGCAGCCAAGACTAGCTGTTTCTGGGAGAGGTACTTGTAAAAGGACACGGTAGGTATAAAGGGCATTTTTTTTAGTCAGGTTATTTTTGTGTCCCTCTTAAAGAAAAAAAAAAAAAAAAAAAAGAAGGGAAAAAAAAAAAGAAAATGAATGTAAACTTTCCAGTTCCTTACTGCTGCCAATCTCAACAAACCAATTCTTTATCCACTCTGGAATTTTTATCAGCTTAGTCTCATATTATAAGGAAAAATGAAGTGAAATGCACATTTTTTATGTAATCTAATAAAAAGTTATAATCCATAATTTGCTAATATATCATGCAATGACCAGTGTGCTCTGTACCTGTTTATCTCAGGTATAGGTAGTGTTCCTTACCCTGACTGGCACCAGGCAATTCTTGCTGCTTTGTTGATTTGTTTGGCTAAATTCCATGACCCACATCACATCCTTTTATGTAATTTCTCTCTAAAAGTTAGGGAGAGCTGTAAGGACTATGCTAACTTCTGTAGTGCATATTTGAAAGAAGTGATCTAAACTCCATAAATGTAATCCAGATGAAAAATATCAGGGCAGAGAACAACATTGACTGTCATCTGCACGCTATATATATGCAGAAACAAGCAAACAAACAAAAGTAAATTCTATCTTTTATTGATGATACCCCGATAACTGAATATAGAACACTCCATACCTTTGATTTTTTGCAAATGGAAAATGCCTAAAGGAGATGAAATTGCCGAACAGTTACTACATTGTCATTATAGAATCTTACATCATAAAGAAAAGGCAAAACTTTTCTGTTCAAGTCTCCAGAGCACTAAGTTGATGAAGTAATTAAGCAGGTGTCTCATTTATTTTTGAGAGTAAGTGTCAGAGCTGTGTACATGATTAGATTCTTTGCTGAATATGGGCTTATATTAAAGTGGTGGAAATGCCCCCATATTTAGCAGGGATCAAAATACCAATAACAGGAAAGTATGGCTGGTTTTCTTTTTCACCATACCTTTCCTCTTAAATAAAATCAAAGTAATAAAACATACTCAAATGGACATGTTTTATACTCAGGCTGGGAGTAGGAAATGAAAAGGAACATGGTGTAATACTATTTATCAAAAAGGAGAAATATTATATTTGTACATTTCCTCACAGAGGAAAATGCTTTCAGGTCTACCAAGGAAAAAGTAGAGAATATGTTCAAAATGTTCCCCTTGGAAGTAAAATGCCTACATGGACTGTAAAGTATGACCTCCTCTTCATTCCCCTTAGGGATTCATGCTGTTTATTGTCTGTTCCTTTTAAGGCAAGATTCTAGGAGTTTCCCATTACAGGCACGAAGGAGAATTCCTCTCCATGCTAATATAGTACCCAATAAGCTCATGCCAGTAGCTTATTTGGTCATCTTTACAGTAGTACCTAAATATTCACATATTTATCTTCACAGTACCTTGTAAGATAGGGAAGAAGTACTACCCCCATTTTGTGGCTGGAATGAGGCTAAGTCTTCTCCCCAAGGCTAGTCAGGAGATGTGTAAGAGATGTGGGACATAGGAAGGAGGTATTCCCTGTCCAAGGGTACTGCCTTAGTGGGTCTGCCTTCTTTTCTACAGGAACATGGTGCCTTATCCAGGAGCAGCAGCACAAATACTGCTTGTGTTTGAAGGAATTATGACACATCCCACCTCTTGAACTGTGTTGTACTTGGGATATGTCCTTGTGGACTCAGCCAGATCTCATGTTCCCCTGCCCCTTGACTCCCTAACCCCAAAAAGCAATGCCTCCACTTTTCCAAGCACTGAATTATTTTTACCTTATGGGTGTACTTTGCCACTTAAAACTTACAGCACATACTGTGTTTCTATCATGCTTGGAATTTCTGCTCTAAAGTTTCATCCCTTGATGCGTTTATGTAGGTGGCATTTACACATGTGACTACATTAGGGTCTCAGCTGTACAGCTGTGCAGATTAAAAGCTTTAAAGAGACAGCAGCTGTAAGGTGAGTTGTGTGACAAGTCAGCAACAATGCTCAGATGTCAGGCATGAGTCATGCAATAAACATGGCAAGTGCCATTGAATATTTATAATTAATAACATGGGCTGATAAAAATGATGATATTGATTAAACATAGAATTATTTGGGTTGGAAGAGACCCTAAAGAGCCCCTAGCTCCAGCCCCCCTGCTACATAGCATTGAAAAATTTCTCAAATGTATATAATAAGAGACACCACGAGCACTGCAAAATAAAGTAAGTACTTTCAATTAGCTGAAGTCCTATAGACAGCAACAGAAAGAAGATTTGGATGGAAACAACTAAGCAGAGATTCTGTAAATATTTCAGCTATAAAAAGCCACAGAAGTCCAGGCTTTGATGATTTCCTGAGAATAAAAATATTTAATAACACTAATTCTAAAAATAGATACCTCCTCTGAGTTAACAGAAAGATTTTGGTAATAGAATGTTTCTAATCACAGTTCTAACACATCTGAATTTATGAAGGTGTGTAGAAAGCACAGATCTTGAATAAATATGGATTGCTGACAACATTCTGGCCAGCAGAATGGAAATGGTCTTTTCAAGTCTAAATCAGATGTGTATCATTTTAGATTAATTAAGATAAATTCAGGATAATAGTTCATTTATTTCATTTTACTTTTCCATAAACGTCGAATTGAGTCTGATGTCTGCCTTTTCAGGAGGTAGCAAGAAGGATCTTGATAGAATAGGATGGAGTGGCTAAATCTAAATTGTTCTACATATTGTAGCCATCTGAGCATGGCAATATAACTGCTCTGTTCTAGAGTTCAAACTACAATTAGTACTAAAGTCAAATTTGTGTGCATGTGGGAGAACTCCCCAGGAGTTAGGTCCAGTTACTTTTATCATTGGTATTTTAACCTGAATTAATCTGAAGTAATATGTTATGACAGTTGTAAAACCACTTTATAGGTGAGTTCCACCCTTGTTCTGGATAACATCTCGGTGATATGTCAGTCAAAGTGATCTATAAACTTTTAACTTCTAACACAGATATAACTTTGCCCATAGCAAATTTCTGTGTTGTATGTGGTAGAAAATAAATCCGTCCTCTGTTTCCATGACTCTAAGTGTGGAGAATTTAACAGACTTAAACACCTTCACTGGTGTCCAATAGGGAGATGGGGATCATAGAATCTTAGAATGGTTTGGGTTGGAAGAAGATCTTGAAGATCTGGTTCCAATGCCCCTGCAAGGACATCTTCAACTAAAGCAGGTTGCTCAGAGCCCCATCCAACCTAGCCTTGAATTTCCTTGGGACTTAAATATTTCCTAGGAACTTATATATTATTATTGATTTCATGTGGGACCTCAGATGCTATGCTCAGAAGTGATAGTCTAAAGCTATGGAAGCACAGAGTTAAATGGAACCTTTAGCTTTTGGAAACTGGAAAAATACAAGCCATTTCTTCCCTCAAAAACTGACACATGCAAACAAAACATGAAATTACTTACCTTCCTCAGCAGCTGGTTAATGCCTTTAATTTCTTAGGCAGTAATAGTACAAGGTTGACTGGGATAAGTTTCACGTCTGGCAAACATCAAAAAGATATTTCAGATCTTAGTAGGATAGCTGGCAGTTTTAGTAGATACCATATTTGCTTATGAAAACAGTAAAACAAAGGATATGGTTATTTTAATTTAATACTGGACTTGACTGGGAAGAGGTCTGATGAAGGAAGATGAGTCAGATTTGTATGTGACTGATCAATATAGCTGTGTTAGAGATCAAATCTAGCAATAGAATTGCACAGCTATTAACGTCCTCTTTTTATATCACTATTTTCGGGTGATTTTTTATTGGGGAAAGAAGTGAAAAAATATCTGAGCACAGATATGGGATGACAATGACCAAAGATGGGGAAAATCAGATATGCTCTGACTCCCAAAAATCACGAGAGAAAATGAATATTTAATTCTCCTAAAATGAGCTCTTCTTCAAAGAAAGATATCCCTGTGGGTTAATTTCCGCCCAGAGATGAACTCTCCATTACTTAGAGGTATGAATTCTTACAGAGGTCACCATTTCATTGAACATGAGTATCTCCAGAAGAGGAAATGCAATGTGATTTTCAAGAAGTCATTTATCACCTACATGGTAGATCCAATTCTGAGACTGAAAAAAGATGGATACATTAGGCAGAACATCTAGAGATATGTTTTCAAGCTGACTTGGTTTGCCTGAGAGGACACAACAAACAGCCTTGTTAGATGCAGGGTCCACCTCCCACAGAAGTCATACCAGCCAGCAGGCAGGGCATTTAACAGCTCTGTGCGTCTTCCTATCTACACAATGATTATATTAATATTTACACACCTCATAGTGGAAGCCAGAATAAATTAATGAACATGTGTAGTTATTTAAAGCTATTGGACTGAAAGGTGTGCCAGAGATCCAAGATATTCAGCAATATTATTATTTCTATACCCAGATGATTTGCTCACATGTTTGCCACATGCCAGCACAGAAACCTTCTGGATGCAACGCAGTGTTGGACAGTTGCTCAGATGAGGTCAATGGTATAAACAACAGTTATAATTTGCAGGATGCTTTGGAAGATCCAATCATCCTAAGACTTTATTACAACTCTCTGGCCATATAGAACACAAATCAACTTCAGATTATTATTCTATCAGCTCCAAACACACCAAGGAATGATCTGGGAATTCATTCCAGCAGTATGCAATCTCATTTGAGCAGATGTCACAACCTCCACCTTGGAGGAGCCACCTGGAGGCTCAGTGCAAGCCAGCAGAAAATACAGTTTTAATATGCTGGATAATAAGGCAAATGCTGTTATTTGGAACTTCCAGCAGACACCTGGCATTAAAAGGGCAGTGACACTGCTAGACACATTGTAAACAGGGCAGAGGCAAAATCTGACCCTTGCTGAAGTCAAGGAAAGTTTTGCCATTGACTTGAAACATGCCAGAATTTCTCTTACAATTGTTAATGATTTATATGTGTATATACAAGGTTATGGGTAGTTCATGAAATATTTATACACTGGCAGATATCCATAGTGTCAAATAATGGGGATGTTGAGATACCAAAGGAATATTATTAGTGTAATAAATATCTAGTAGAGAAAAAAAGATAGATTACACCTTACATTAAAAACAGATTGATTCCAGAGTTTGTTATCATCCCAAAGCAAAAGTCATAAACCAGGCCATTCAGTGGTGTTAGGGAAAAGCACTTTTCTATGCTTTGTTGGTTTGTAATTTCTAGTAGCAAAACGTCATCATCCAAGAATATGGGGAAAGGAAAGAATTCCTGTGCATTCACTTTGTGCAGCAAACACATTGACTGACTCCTCTTTAAATTTATGCAAATCCATGGGCCTCAATGGAGATCATAGATATTTTATGCAAAGCAAGCTCTGAGGAGAACCAGCTCTGCATTTTGCTCATGTATTTTGCCAAGTGTGTCTTCCTCCATATTTTAGTATTGTCAGTGTCCCATAAGTGTCTAAATTTTTTTCTTGAAGTTATATTAAAAAAAAATTGCAGCTTCTAATAACCTGCCAATAAAACCTCTGCAGCTGAGTCTGCTAAAACACTTGTTTAGTCACTAAAGGGATCAAATTTGCATACAGAGTTTTGAGAGTGCTGGGAGAACATTACTCTTCAAGTAATTTTTTCCAATAAAATCTCAGAATGTTTGTTCAAGAGATTGGTTTGACAGATGAACTTTCACAAGTTAAAAAAATCTAGACTGGTTTTGTCTTTCTAGTGTCTATATCACTAGCTAAACACACAGATGTGTGATTTAGGTGAGGTTTCTATGTAAAGCCTGGACAAGAGCCTGACACCTTGTTTCAAAGCATGCACAGTCAGCCATCAACCAGCAGCAGACAGCCCATCTGCTTTAATGTACCATGGTAAAGTACTTAATACTTCCATTTTAGTGAGTAAAGCAGAATGAAAGCTTGTGTTCACATGAGGAATGGAAACTGAGTTGACTCTGGAAATTTTTTTTCCAGAATGGCAATTGCAAAGTGACCCTATGACCACAGTGAAGGCATTAGACTAAATAGTCTGTGTTGCTGTGGTTTCTCTGGTAACAGCAGCTGCTGTCTTGTCACAGTGAACCTAGGGCAGGTTAATTCACCAGTCCAGTTTCAGACAAAAATTTGTGGGTAACATACTTAGGAAAACATAATATGGTTTGCAGACAGAAGAACCCTGTGGCTTCTGTTATCTTCTTCCAATATAATTAGTAGTGGGAGACTTTAAAGGTGACTGTGTTTTAAAGGGAAGTGTAACTATGATCAAGTGTCACTTTGCAACATGCAATACACTGCAGGTAACACAATTCCATCGGCTCGTATCTGATGCAATCACATCACATGTCATAATGTCTTTCAAGTTTCAATAAGTACTCAGTTTAATTTTTTCTGCTTTATAGTATTTTCTTCCTAAATCTACCTCTAGATCCCGTAATACTCTTAACATATCTTCAAATCTACTACAGTAGCTACTTTATCTAAATAACAAGACTCCCCCTTTACTGCCAAATTAAGCAACTTTTGTTGGCAGCAGTCTGCTAGAGTGCTTAATTCTGTAAAGGTTGTGCAAAACCCAGGCTAAACTATTGAAAGAATGTTTCAAAAAAATCAGAACTGAAGGTTTTCTCTGTTGCAGAGCAAATAAACTTGCATTAGCTCTTCAAAGCAGACCTCATTGTTCAATGTCTGTGAGGCAGCTGTTGCTTTCTCAGCAGAATTGCCTGTCATTCAGTTTAAACTGGTCCTCTGGCTTTTTTCACTGCATCAAATGATATCAGCAGAAAACTCTGTGCTCTGCATGACCAATAAAGTATTCTCTGATATTTGAATTGTCAGTCTTTACAGCAGAAAACAGAGTGACATGAGATTATCCTGATTTGGCTTACACATGGATGCTGTTGCTTCTCTCAGCCTGAGCAAGTCTTTGATTGTTAACTAATCTCAGTGCATCTCATGAAAGAACTAGGGGAGTGATCAGTACAAGTCAACGTGAGAAATATGCACAAGATCACTCTTCAGGTCTCATAAATTGCTATTGCTCGGCAGCAAACCAATACTGCTGATATGAGCAGCCCAATCTCATTTCCACTTGATGGAAAAGCCTGTGAATCAATAGTATAACAACAAATGTATGTGAAGGTGTAAAAAGCCCAATGAAAACAACATTGCCAGGTAGACTGCTGGTTTTCAGTCAGGATTTAAAAACAACTGGGAAAAGGTGTTGCTTCCTTTGGGAGCATGCTGACATACCACAACCAGAGAAAATGAAATTATGCCTCTGCTCTGAACAAAATGAAGTGCCTAACACTGCCAGTTGTGTAGTAATGCTGGTTAGAGCTGAAGACAACTTTCAGCCACAAGGCTTTCTAGGATAAGTATTCAGGTTTTGTTACTACCAACTTTGAGTTAGGAAAACAAAGGAAAATTGAAATAATTGTTTGCCTGAAGGTTCCCAGCAAGTCAGTGGCAGTGCCAAGCTTAGGTCTGGTTACTGAGCTCTGTGTAGAGTCAAGTATCTCTTTGAACAAACATGTTAGCAGCCAAGTTTCATTCCCATTGGTGGAAAAAGTCCGATTCATGTCAATTCATAACTTGGCTTAGGTCATGACTAGACTCTAAGTAACAAATTGTCTTTTTTTTCCCCCCATCATTCAATTCTGTACTAAAAAGCAGATTCAGACTTTATTTTTGTAGTGTGGTTAAACAACTGCATATACATATCAAATTAGTATACATTAGTGTACAGGTCTCAGCTTTTTTATTTTCCAAGAATTTAAGTAAATTCCTTATCTATTGATGTGCTGAACATTTAGATAAAGAGAAAACATATAGGTAACCTGTGTTGTTAAGCAACATGTGTATGCTACTGAGACGTAAAATTTTGAAGGTGCGGTAACTTTGAATATTTCTAGCATGCCTAACTTAAATTAAAAAAAAAATCCTTAAATCTTAGTTTTCTTTCGCAATCCTTTAAAAAAATGTAACCTTCCCTTTGAAGGGCTGGTGGTATCAGATATTAGTGAGTTAAACTGGGTGTCTTTTGTTTAAAGTTGTTAATGTCTATCTCATCTGTTCTATCCTGTCATTTTCAATTTATCAACAGTGTGTAGTAATATGTTTGATTCATTAGAAGAGAAAAAAGGATGGCAAAAGCAAGTAAATATGTCAGTTAAACCCCACAAGAATTAAATCACGTCAGTTTGTTTGTCTGGTAAAAACTGGGCTCTCATTAGGTGAACTGAGGCCAGCTTGATTCACCACCAAAATGCGAATCTGGATCTGACTTTGAATTTGCAGATGTGCATAAGAGAAACCCCTCGAGTCTTGAAATAATTGACTTTAAGGAGAGGCAGGGAGAATGTAAGCAGTGTTGTTAAGCAGAATGAAATTAATCAGTTACTGTCATTACTACTGAAATCAGTCTCAGTTTGATGTCATGTTGATTTTCACATTATTTTGTCTAAATGAAGATTATTTTTTTCAATTAATTTAGATTACACAAATCCAGGATATTTCTGAACAATCTTCTTGCTTATAAACAACAAAAGGAAGTGATGTCATGCATTAAGATAATAAGTAAGAAGTGAAGCTTTTGTGTGTGCAAAAATTTCAGTTTTAGTGTTTTCAGGGAAGAATGAGGTATAAGCACTGAAAGAAAACCAGCATGAGTTGGAGTGAAGAGTGTTGAAAACATCAAGCATATATTGAAAACCCCAAACATGTAATTATATATTGTCTTTGTAGAGAATGCTTTCTAATTGTAAATTTGGGCACTTGGAGGCAATCTTGAAAACAATGCTGTAGTGAAAAAACAAGACAATGTCTCTCTTTCTTGGCTGTCTGTTTATGTAGGCTGTCATCCAAAGCTGTCAAAGAATCAAGTCCTCTTAGCAGAGCTTTTCCAGGTGCTTTCTGTCTGGTGGAAGTTTACATACAGGCTGATACAGAAGTGCAATAACTACAATTGAATTACCCGTGTCCAAATTCATTTACACTTCTGTTCTCTGGTATTCAGTTGAGCAACAGAGCATCTTTTGGGTCATTCAGATCCACAATAGCCCTTCTAATGGGAGTGATGTACTTTACATGTCAACACAGACTAACTTATCTGGCTCATATTTTTTCTCTTGGAATGCAAGAACTAAAATAGATGCCATTGTAATACTTGGCTTTCATTTAAAGACCCATCTACTGATGCCTGATGGAAACGTTTTTAAACACTCCATTTAGAGATAATTTTGCTCACATATTATAGATCTCTTCTATTCCTCTTTGTCCAGCTTAAACTAGCAGGGGGGAAAAAAAAGGGTTTTGTCTGACTAAGATTTAAATCTCATTTTATTTGTGGCTCCAAGTTGCTGAAATTTGCAGAGCAATCCATGACACCATCACAAAAAGAAAATTGCACCTGTTTTTTAGAAGTAATGAACATTTATGTCTCACCTTCCTTAGTTTTTTAAAAAAAGTAACTCTAGTATTATACATGATACAAATGACGACAGTATGCCTAAGTTATAAAAGTGTCTGATCCTCAGTTTGAAACACTTTGAGGCAATCAGAAATGGGTGGTCCATACTTGGTGAAGGTTGGCCTTGTGCTGTCTCCAGCTGGGCATTCAGAAAGTGAAATATCCAAAATCCCTCTTTCCTCTGAATGTGTGTTCCAGTCATCTGATGTGTGTGGAATTTGAAGCAGCTAAATATGTGCCCACAGACTGAATTACTTATTGCAAGAACAAAAATTGAAATCAGTTTTATAATTATCAGTGATTGTTCCAATGAAAAGTAAGTTATAATTTGAGAGCTGAAACCAACCCAAATAAAAGATTGCTAAGAAACTCTGTGAATGCAAGTCTGTCTTTAACAAATGCCATCAGTTTAATTATCACTGTTACCAAGATTGTGGCAAGTGGTCATGAATTATGGCAATCAGCCAACAGAAAAAGACTGTCTTGAGTTAAAAAACTAGTGAATTATGTGATTTGTAAAGGAATATCTGCTTTTGCCAAAACAATCCCTAAAAAACTTTAGAAGGAAAGAAGCATGTGCTGCAAAAGTGAAAGAAAAGGGTCAATTATCAAGTAAGTAGGGTACACTTAGAGTGTCTGAGCTTTTTGCTTTTCTATTAAATTTTCAAAAAATTCTTCACAATTCATAGTGCTGCCTATCATGTCAGGAAAAGCACTATTTAAGCCCTGAGATATGGTATAAAGGATTTTGCATGTTTAATCCATGGAATGGCAAAAACAAAACTTGTAACTCTTAAAAAAATAACAACCAGGAACAAGTAGCCTCAGGTTTATGAGTCTTTGCATTTACCAGCCATCAGGTGGACCCCTCTCAGCCACCTCAAGCTAATGTTGCATTGGTATTGTATCCTTCCAATTAAAATGTTCCTTTGCGTGTATCTAAAGCACTGCTGCCTATAGCCCAAACAATGATTGCTTGTTTGCTCCACGTTTACAAAATTCTTTATCAAGATATGTAGAGCTTAACCAAGGAGCTTTGGCCAACATTTTCCAAATGTCACTGCCTAAAGCCTGGCTTCTTTTCAGAGATGCTGAGCATCAAAATTTTCTAGAGACTGGGAGAATGAATTTTTGTGCTCAGCTGTGGCTAAGCACAGATTGAAGCACCTTAGTCCAGGCACTCAGTATTTTTATTTAGGGTTAGGGACCAGATGTAACAGGGCTGAGCTACAGAGCTTCTATCATATGCATGCAAGGTGAATATTTAGGGTACACTAATGATCTGTTACAATGATAAAAACAGTAATACTTTATGGACACATTATATATGCATAAGGCTATTTCATCTTGCAGGTATTTTTCATTCTGACTTTCTTCAGAGGAAATTGTAGTTACTGATTATCTATCAGGACTGAGCTCCTGCATGTGGACATGAGTCGTCCCTGCGTGACTTCCTGTTGGCAGAAGGAGCGACTGGAAGTCGCCCTTGCATTATGCCTGCTGACCTGGAAAAATTATTGTTTTAGGACCATAAATATTTAGGACCATAAATATTTAGGACCATAAATATGTGTAAACAAGGTTAGTGCAGAGATCAGCATAAGAGTTATTTGATTTTTTTTCACCTTACTTTTTCTGGACTGGATAATTAGAAGAAAAAATAATTCACTCCAGTCTGCACTGATTCCATGGAAACCTAAAGCAAATCACTAATAGCCAGCCATATGTGCATGGGATCTGATCTTCACCTATCAAACTGTGCTAGAAGTATGATGTACAGGGGTTGGGCTTTATAAGGTCAGGTCTGGATTAACTGTTTTATGGAACAGCATTGAGCAACAAACTTTTCTGTTGAGTCATTCTGAAAGAAGTAAGGCTAAATGAAAGGGAGGACTGACTTCAGATTTCATGTCTGAACCCATCAGAGGTCAGGTTCAATGCAAGAAATGTAAAGTAGAATTAATATAAATGTGACTAACTTCCAGGATTCAAGCATGTTCTTAGCATAGCAGTGTAAGGATAGGGAAATGTTCATGGTAAAATGTTATTTCAGATTTCAAAGTTTCCTTCACTTCCCTGACAAGTTTTGATCTCCTTTTATTACATTTTCCTGCAAAATGTTCTTGTTTGTGTTAAAGGAACACCCTCTCAAAGTCACATGGTAGGAATAAGCCTTTCTTGAGACACAGATTCTTATTCTTTATATGTTCTTACTTTCATTTAACTTCAAGCATCACTAGTTTCCTACTAAATTTGCCTTTCATGTTTTTCTAGGCAGGTGGCTTTATCACAGAAGGAAGTCCTAGAAGTAAGGCACCTTTGAAATTTAGGTCTCCCCATGCTTAGGTGGCAGGTCTGGGGTGGTTTTAGGGTTACAGTTTCAGTCCAAAGTATCTGTGTTGCAGTTAAGCACCATTATATTCTCTAAAAGGCAAATTAACAACTTTTTGTAAGATAACCTGAGATTTTTTTTCACATTGTCCATGCTAATAGATTTATCCACTCCTGCCTTCCAAAAATAAAGTCAGAGGTAATTATTCCTTATTTTTTTGCTGAGAGAGAAATCATCTTATGTTTATTACAGTGCTTATGTATGGGCAGATAACACAAAATAGTGAAAGCACTGGAAGTTCACTTCCTAGCTGGCTACCAGCCACTTCTCTATGTGCAAGTGTCTTGACTCCTGCATGAAATTAGGCCTAACTTTACTCAGTTTTGTCTTAAGAGATAATTTTCAGCTACTTTCCAGGAGCTTATAGAAGTTTGTTTAGTTATTAATTAGCTTTAAATGAATTTATTAACTTGGAACTTGGACAGCACTTGAAAAACACTAAAAATGTTCTTGATACTGAATAAATAACAAGAACAGACCATGAAAAACAAAGACGCGGGAAAAAATTAGAAGAATTGTGATGATGGAAAACACTTGTTATCTCCTCCTTAGTACTGAGGTACACCTGGTGTCTCACTTAGCCCTTCCCACAGCCTGTTAGTACGGTGTGTTATTGCCATCTCCCTGTCCTTAGACTAGTTCAGAAGCTGTATGCAAGATGATTGTTTTGATACTTTGTGCTTGATGTCTATGTAAATATGTTTTAATAAAAAATATCTGGGGTCTTTGTTTTTGTTTCTAAATGCAAGAATCACATAGTCTTTTGAGGACATCTAGCTCTTAATGAAAAATACCATATCTGAAAACTGGCAAGACAGCAACAAGAATTTTTCTCCCCGCTGTGCTTCTTTTGTGGCCTTCTCCTCGTTATTGATAGAGCCAAGAAACTACAGACCTAGCAGGGTCGTTTTGGAGCTGGATGCAGCTTCCTACACCGTTTTCTTCCAAGTGGTAAGTGCTCTTGACTCTTGCTATATTGTTTTAATATTCTTATTTGTTTTTCTCTGTCACACTTAAGGAGATAGTGAAAATGGAAATATGAATTTCAGAACCAGAATGAAACGCTAAGGCTTTTGAAGTGGGTTTATATTTGTTAAATGTCATTCTTCTGGGGAAAAAGTAATAATGAGTGTGTGTATTTATATATATATATTTTTAAAAATTCATGCTGTTAACATATCTGCCATACCACACTTTGAAAAAATACCACTAACTGAGGAATTATTGTCAATCTTTAGGCCTCTAAAAAGTGCTTTGGTTTGGTTTTGGACTTTTGGGGGAGGGGAGGAAGGAGGGAAGGTAGGATGAGCATTTAACCACTTCAGAATTAAATTGCCAACTTCCCTGTTCTCTATACCATATGTGCATACACTTTCTCCGTCCCGTATCTGCTAATTAAATAAAGGCAGAGATGTTATAAAGGTATTGGTTAGTTCTCCTGAAATGGGAGGGATTATATTAGAATTTTACATCTTATTTGGTAAATTTGCTTGTGAACCTCATACTTCAGGAAGGCCCGAATTAATCCTGAAAAATATGAATTAAATGTAACTCAAATGTAGTAGGTTTTGAACAAAAATACTTTTGAAAATGATCAACAGCTTTGTCATTTTTAATGGCACATTAACCTCACAAACACTGCCAGGGCTACCTCAGCAGGTGACTGTAGAAGATGGAGCACAGGGAGCTAAACCTAGTTGTGTTTGTGTGTCTCTTCCCAGGCCTGGCAGGGAAAATATCTTGTGTTTCTGCTCTGGGGGGAACCTCTTCTACCAGCCTATAGGCAGAGTAATCTATCTGGTGTTTCCCATGTTCTTCTGGACTATAGAGGTGGATTTATTTAACATGAAGAACCATGTTGCACTAAAGGCTCTTGAAGTGCCTTGATTTGATGCCACCCAACTCCTTCCATTTAACCATTCTGAGTTTGATAGCAAAAAATATTGTGATAAGGAATAAGGCATTCATAATTATGAAGTCTCTGTTTTTAGAGTTAGTTTAGAGAGCATAGTTCCTGTTTCTATTTTTCATTCTAAATAACCTCTGGCAGGAAAGCACCAGGTATTGTGGATATTGTGAACTGTGTCTATACCTGACTCATCTTAAGCAAAGTTCTGTTTTCAGGAAAGTAGGAGCATTACCTGAAGGCAAAGTGTTGAACAGGGCCCTTATGTGGGTGGTTTCCATATTTTAGTAAATCTGAAGAACTTAGTGCAAATATCTGAAAATGGTGAAGCTTGAAATATGCCTCCAGTGGATGCAGATGAGATTCTAAGCTACAAAGGTGAGAGAGAAGGGACTCTGACAGAGTGTTAAATTGAAAGGTATGTATTCCTGTAAGAGGCAATACTGCTTATGACGGGCCGATGACCACTTCATCACTTTTCCACAGTCTGACTACATTCTCTAGTGATTAACTGTTTATTTCTAAATTTGCAGACTTCAATATTTTAAAGGATGTTTTACTATTTTTTAAGGTGTTCTTTTACTAACTCATTTTGCCTAATCCCTAAGATTGAGTAGGACTAGATAAAAAAGCCAAAACATAGAATCTGGTATTTCAATAGCAGTAAATATAATAGAATATGCTATGAGCTTTCAGGTTTCTACTATGTGTACAGCATTCTCAGGCAAGGCTTCCCCCCCCCACCCCCCCCCAATAGTGCAATAATTCCTTCATGTTTTCTTTCAAACTCAGTACACAGTCCCCTTGCTGGACACTGGCATCTGTTTTCCATCCTGTGGGATGTGTAGATCAGAATGATGGCTGCTCTGTTTTTTCTGTCATCTGTTTCATTACAAATGTGAAGTGCTTTAACTTTTTCTCCAGACTAAAATGTGTTGCTAAATGGAAGGTTTTGCATGAGGAAAAACAAATGAGCAGTAGAAAGGGCTCATTCTTTTTCAAAAAGATAGATCATCAGGCTGTTCTTCTTCCACAAGTTCCGTGTTTATCTTAACATTGGTCTTGTACACAGGTAATGTGTCCTTGATTTGCCATGGTTAGGATGAGGATAATATTCAAAAGAATTTGCATATAGAAACCTAGCTGAATTTCGTTGCTGAAGGTGAGTGAGCAGCGGAAGGACCAGGCACGAGTATGTGCACTGCAGAAGAATAAATAAGTAAGACGATCTGAATAATTACCATTCCTCTTAATCAATTCAATGGGACACATATGCCACTGAGGCAGGATGCTGGATGCAGGCAGTGCACGGGAAGGCAAGCTAGACAGAAATGTGGCTATTTCAGCATAATAGCAACAGTCTGGTGTGCATGTTGGCTATGCCATATTCAGTGGTGTTCTTAGCATGGCAACCTACTTTTTCACTCAGCTTCTCTGGTAAGTCTGTTTCTCTAAGCAAATACTAGTAGTAGAAAACAAAATCAAGATATGTTCGTCTGAATTCTTTGACTGTCTTTAGGCTTCTTTGCTCAAGTTCTAAATGACAAAATGTTTTGTTGGGCATGTTCTTTGTAGCAGCCAGTTGCAGTTGAATCCATCTGCAAGCCGGCTTTTAAACCTGTAATGGCAACTTCTGGCCCTTAAAATGCGAGGCTGAGCATTCCCTTACTGAGTCAAGAAAAAGTATCTTTGTAATATACGTTCTCATGTATGTCCATAAGCACAACTCATATTTTGAACATCAAATATCAGATGCTAAAGTCTGAATCTACTTAAATAAAATTCTGATTACAAACTCTTTGTTAAGAGTAGAAGATAACACTTTAGTAAAAATAAAGCGAAAAAGCCCTCTTTAATCTTTTTCTAGTTAGGATTTTTTATGATCAGGATTCATATTTTTTCAGAGGGTTTACAAGAACCTAATACATCTATAAAAGAAATTTTGGAAAAAAGCATTCATATCACTTAAACAGCTTTGAACGCTTCTTTCCCCACAGGACAAAAGCTGTGATAGATCATTGTAATTTTATTCAAGGGAACATGGAACCCAAGTCAAAACTAGGTTACCTAATGGACTGAAGTTGGTAAATTCTTCCATCATGCTCAAACCCAGTGTAACATAAATATGGCTAAAGTCTTAATCCATTTTTTGTGAATCACTACTGTTGGCAAAAGGTAATTTCAAAACGGGATATAAACTCCTATCCCTGTCTGCTTTTTTCATAATGAATTATTCTAGAGATTTTTTTTTTCCTTTAAGACAAGCCTATCCCTCTCTCTCCCTTGCTCAGTCTACAGCCTAACCAGGAAAATATCTGCTTTGTTAATGGAAATTATCTTTTGGTGACACCTCAAGAGTTGCAGTCAGAGTTTGCCTACAAAGGAGTCCTAGCCTGATTTTACATGACAAGTTAAGCCAATGAAAAATGTTGTAATGAATTCTAGTTCTCTGCCATGCAGATCACCCTGAAGCAGGATGCTGGCAAAAAGTGAATTATGTGTTTATCATTGCTATTTAGTATCATTAGTCTAAACTGGGTCCTCGAGGAAAAGTCTCATCAAACAGATATTCCCTGAAGAAAAATTAATTATTCTGAAATATGTAACTGTCCTGTGACACTTTAAAACAAACAAACACAGAACCTAGTCAAACAAGCTGATGTTTGGAAGATGCAGTGTTGGAGTGAAATACAAGAGTAAGTTCCTAAACTGTATTATCTCACTGTATTTCTACTGATGTTCCCTTCCTACCTCAATCAATAGTGAGGAAGCAGGATTGGATCCCTTATGGTTTGTTTATGTATCACCCAAGATAGCAAGATTTAGATTTTCCAAGTTGCTATGTTAGCAGCAAAACCAATGAATTTTGATTTCTCCTGGATTTGCATACTTTGCTTTTCTGAGGCCAAACTGAATGACTAACAGATGAATCTTGTCTGCCTTCCCGTCTGTGAAGATGCCAAGTTTTGTCTCTACCCATTGCTCACCCACTGACTTTCAGGAACTTGTGCAAGGATATGGTTTTCTTTTAGACTTTCAGGATGAGTTTCAAATTGCCCAGCAATCTCAAAAGTTATTCAGGGGAGGAATAGATGGACAGACCAGGAAACATCATCCTAAATAAACATTGCTTTTTAGAAGAACAAACAAACAAAAACCAAAAAACCCAAGCCCAAACAAAACAATAAAAAGAAAGGTAAGCCTCCATGTTTTACTTCTCACAACTAACACAGCATTAAGGACTTCTTGGACACTAAGTCCTGCTATCCATGCTGGAGTCTAAAACTGCTCAGAATGGCATCTGGCACCAGTGAACAAGCAGGCTCAGCCAAGGTAGTACAGAGACTATCAGAATCCTTCAGGATTTTTGGTCGGATGGTGCGGAATTGCAGATCTTGCTGTTGGAAATGTGTGTACACTGTTTTCAATCACACCTACATGTAGACACATTCAAGATCTTCAGAGGTGCCAAAACTTCTGCTATCTAACTTGGCAAATATATCTTTTCACTTTTCTCTCCAAAGTAGGCTCTTGGTTTAGCTTGCATATCCTATACAGTGATTTAGCACTTTTAAAAAAAACTATGTTTTTTAACATGTTGATGTAATTACAAAAGCATATGTGTATCACTTAATTCTTTAAACCTTTTCACTGAACTGAATTACGTAGCATTTCTACAGCCAACCATATGATCACTTTAACACTGCATGTATATGAGGGTTACTGCAATAAATCGGATGACTTGTTGGATATTTTCCCTTTGCTTCTGATTCAAAATAAATTCCTAGTCACTTGGAAAAGGTGACAGTATATGCTTGCAAATGCAATGCATGCAGCAAGCAGCTGTTCTAGTAATACACTTTTTAAAAAAGGTTGCTTCAGGTTAAAGATTACTTTGGTCCTGTTTCTGGTTAAACCTCTGCAATGCAAGAAAGCCCTGCTTTGAGGCAGAGGACATGAGTAAGGCAGTGTTTCTTGTGACAAAGGGTATAGGCCTAACTCAAAAACTTTCAACTGTGGCAATGTATTTAGGTGAAGAAGAGATATTTGGAGCCAAACACTGCCAGAAAGTTACTTGTAGAGCATACCCTACTCCTCTGCTTTACATAGGCGCCAGGCTGTGACTTCCTACTCCTGGCCAAAAAGCAGGGATGAAGTGAAAAGTTAGAATTGCAAAGGAAAGATTTCAAACACATCAAGTGCCTTAATTTTGCCATTGTTTTTCATGACTTACTGCAACCTTTTCCCCTTTTTCCTTTGATGTTTATGTGTAATGAATACCTCTGTGCAAATAAAACCCCTGTAGGTATATGATACCAACAGAATCAGTGGTGTTTGGCCTCTCCATTTCTGCTGCTGTAAGTACATATGCAATTCCTGCTGCCAATTCCTGTTTCATGGCAGGGGTACCTGCACAATGCTGTGTATCTTTGCAAGACCAAAGCACTGACTCATTAGGTTTGCAAGGAGCTCCAGGATCCTCCATTTAAATGAAGTTAAATGTTAAGGGCTATTGATAAGCTGGGAGCTGAAATGGCAAGTACCTGGACTCTCAAACTCTACAGCCTTACTCAGCTGAATACAGAAGAGCAACAGCAATTAATTCTGTTGCCCTTCTTACAGATGTAATGTCATCAAGAGAAGTCATTGTCTCCCCCTTTTTTTTTTTTTTTAATTTGGGTAGCAGAAGCAACATCCTGAACATGGACTAGAAGTGATTGTGAGCTGGACTACAAAAAAATCTGATAGATCAGTTAGTGTTTATTTCCAGATTTCCTACTATTATTGCATTTTTAGCCATTTATCTTCTTCTTTTCCAAAATGTGACTCACTTAAGTATGTTTCCTAGCTGCACTGCAATCTTTGTGGTACAAAACAGAAACAATGTGTCTGGATTTTATTTCCAACTTCATGTCATAAACATTGTGCAAAGATCCCGTGTAAACACCCTAGCTGAGCTAGCATTTGAACTTACCATAGATTCATCCTTTAATAAATTTAAGGTCTTACAGATCCCAGAAACCAGTCTGTTTCATTTAGCACACTGAAGTCTGGGTAGAAATAAATAAATGCTAATCTTTTTAAAGTTTCATATCCATTGGAAGTGATGAACGATATCCCAACAAATGATGTGAAAGCTGTTGTATAATTTGTCCCAATCACATTATGAAGAGCACTTCTGCCTTTTGTCAGGAAGCACTTGTTGTAGTGTGATGCTTTGGCTACATTTATAATAGGAAATTACCTGAGTATCTAGAAACCGGCTGTTCTGGTTTAAATGCAGATTTTTCTTCACTTTGAAGGGTGGATTGTCACATTGATAGGTTTGTGAATCACACTGGCATCTCATGGAGGACTACAGGATCTAGCTTGGAGTATAAAGCCCTTTAGTTCAGAGGTATACATTTAAAGTGCCATAAAGAAGAATTGATTCAGGACTAAACAGTCAAGTATTGTTGGTTTTGAAATATTTCCTAAAATTTTATGCATTAAATTATTTCTTTCATGGAAGAGTACATGTGTTCTTATGCACAGAAAGTAAAAGTACTTGCACTCCTTTTGTTGTCTCCATAATTATTTCCTGCCCTGTCTTGTGTTTAGCAGCGGAGGTAGAAAGACAAGTTTGTTTCCTTTCTCTTTGGTTTGGCAAAGAAGTAACTCAGAGCAAAAAATGTGTTGGCAAGTCCAGTGACCTGTGACATCAGTCAGAAATCAGATGAATCAGCTAAGGAATTAAATTACAAAATATTAATGCATCCTCATTTCTGCTTTAGCTGTGTTCCTGCACTGGAATCTTTCTATTAGATATTCATAAGAAAAGCATAATCTGAGTTCCCCTACAAAACCAATAAAACAAAAGGGAACTATCAGATAAAAATTTACATATAGCTTAACAGGAACACTTAATTTGAAATGTTCAGTAGACCTTGCCATAGAAGTGGGAACCTGCTTTAAGAAACCTATCTCCAAAGTACAACAATTGTGAAACTTGGATGAAATCATGGGATAAAACCAAAATAGTCTAAAAAGGAAGGAAGGAAAGAAAGACAACAACTTAGTTGTGTGAGGACAGGCTTGGAGTTCAGGTCTGCATGTTTATATTTCTGTAAGTTTTTAGAGAATCTTGAAATACCCTTAAAGAAGAGAAAGCAGTGTATCTGATAAAATATGTCTCTCTGATTTGAGTGCAGTGTTCATGCCACAGGGACGACACAAAGAGGGAGTCTGAACATCATACAGTCTAGCACACTGCTATCTGGGGAAATTATTCTGCAGAGAATGTGTTAAACTAAATACTGTCACTTGTGTCAAACTCACAGGACAAATATTACTACATAATGTAAATGTAAATGCTTTGGTAAATTAAAGAAAGCAGATACAAATTTGAGGTCTTCCTTCCCTGTCAAAAACCCCAGAGTTTCTTTTTCTTTTGGAGAAATGGCCTTGACAGCATGAATTGGGGGGGCAGGGGGCAGGGGGACGGGGGGAGAAACCAGTGGAAACAGTAACTGCTAGTAGCACTGCATATTTATTTTAGCGACTCTTAGGTGGCTGGCAGAGCTTAAGTGTCATATCTGATGGAGAAGAGAGACCGAGTGTTATTAGTCAGTATGTTTGCTTTGTGTGGGAGCTAAAGTCACTGGAATTTTTTCTTAGAGGACTTGACTGTGACCTCCATAATCAGAAACTGCCCTCTGCTCCTCACAGTTGGGTGCTGTCAGCAATCATTCGCACCCAAAGAGCAACAGTGGTTTGTGTAGCTGTGTACGAAGCTGGGAGGGCTGTGGTTTTCACAGCATTGTTAAAATACCTGACCAAGCTCTGTGGGCTGAGCTGGTGCTCCAATGGACAGCACAAACAGCAGTGAGCTTTTCATCCACTTTCATGGCCTCTACTGCTTGCCACAACTTGTACTTCTAGTGGGTTGGGTTCCATGATGTAAAGCAGCTAAAGCAGTTGGGATGAGGCAGCATCCATTAAATAAATGGCATGGAATGTCAATTGAAACTTAAATGGAAATGATTTATGTCAAGCTGGCTTCTGTTGGAAGAGCCATACTGACAACTGCTTAGCCACAAAGGTTTTTAATTGCTCTGCTCAATGTAAAATTCCCAAGGCTTAATAAGGAAGGTGGTTCATACACATATAATGATACAGAGTCAACAAGCTGCTCACAACTGGATTAGAAGTCATTTGCCTTACAAGCGTTCTTTCTGCTGAACAGAGATTCTTTTGCAGGAGAAGGGAATGAAGCAGCTTGTATTCTGTCTCTGCAGTGAGTCTTTCCAGTAGCAACATAATTGCATTAAAAAGAAGTTATTTTAGATGTGCAAAAAAATATTATAAACACATTACAGTTTGTTGTATTTATTTGATTTCATCTTCTTCAATGGACTGTTTCAAGGCAATGCCATCACTAAGTTTGGAAGCTCTTGTGAAGTATTTGTGAAGATGCTTGATGTGCTTATTCATGGGAATTTGGACTTAGAAAGCTTTTTTTCCCCCTCTGCTTTTATCAAAGTAGTAGCTCAAGCTATGGAACCATCTGCCCCAGCCACAGAAGGAAGCACCATCCCTCTCCATTCTGAAGAATAATGACAGGAAAACAGGAAATGCATCTCAAGGAAATGTTCCTCCTGTGTTCTAAAAGATGATGGCTTATTAAACAGACTTCACCTATTTTGCTGGGGTGAAAATCAAATAGCTTTAACTAGTGTTATATTGCCCACCTACATCTCTGTTTCATACTTACCTACCAAACTGATTGTGGTGTGTTTGGGGATGTGTGGTGTCTGGGGTATTTTTGTGGGGTATTTGGGGTTTTGGGTTTGACTTTTTTGTTAGTTTTTCTGATGACAAATTCCTAAATTCGTAGATACACAAGTTCTTTGATTTCTGTGAATTAGGAAAAACCAAGCTTTTGCTTTTTGTGGGTGGGAGTGGAAGTAGTGCAAGTACCTAAAATTCCTCCTCTTTTCAATTTTATA
The DNA here is from genome assembly GCA_034509185.1 of Euphonia xanthogaster. Classification (NCBI taxonomy): domain Eukaryota; kingdom Metazoa; phylum Chordata; class Aves; order Passeriformes; family Fringillidae; genus Euphonia; species Euphonia xanthogaster. The sequence continues at coordinate 20,525,333 of JAYDZK010000001.1, read as the reverse complement.
GACCTCAGACCAATACAAGTGTTGGCAAATAGCTGACTGTCTTGCTGCTTGCATAGGAGAAAAAGCCCGTGATTCAGATTTCTCTTCCCTCTGATTCTTCAGGTGAATTGTGCTTCTTTTACTGAGTTTTATGACTAACTGTGCATTTGTTTGAATAGCTGGAAATACTTCAGATGGTAACTTCCATGCATAGGTCTAAGTTGCTCCTTTTTTCTTTTTCACAGTTCCTGTGACTGTTGACTCAATAGAAGGTATTTTTTCTTTTTTTAATCTCACCACAGATATTGAGCTGATCTTAAGGTCTTTGCAGTGCTGTCTCTGCCCTGAAGCTACTACCTCAAGCCCTAACAGGAGGAGGCTTGACCAAACTGCAATCCTGTCCATAAATATAACCTTCACTAGAGGTGGATGGTTGTTCTTCACTTCACCTCCTGTCAGGGTGCAGCTTAAAATTTAGTTTAGGATACCTCATCATTTGCTGTCAAAAACATTCTGTGGCACGGGTGAAGCTTGTGCACTAAAATGGGACAAGTTTTATATTGCCTTCCCAGGAACTGTCTTTCCACAGTTTACTAGGAAATAATTAATTGAAACTCTAAATTTACTACCCATTGAAGCTGCACAGATGTGCCCAATGGAGCTTCACTGCCCCTGCACTCCAAGGGAGTGCATCACTGAAGTAAGGAAGCATTGTGTGCTGGTGGGACCAATGGTTACTGTGTTGCTAATTAATAATTCAGCACTGCAAAACACTCTAAATTATTTTTTCCCCTCTTTTCAAAACATGAAGTATATCTTTTTCTACTTACATCAAAATTTAAGAAGCCCCCTTTTTAAGGCTGACCTATGTTTTAAAATAGAAATTGGATGTCAGTTGATGATCATCCAATGTTTGGTAATTCAGGACAAAAATCTTGCACTTCACAGGACTTTTGTTCTGCTTTTCTCCTTTTTAAATGCTCTTACAGTTCTTCAAATGAAGTATGTAAAGATCTAATTTTTAGCCTGTTTTTTTCACTCCAGATGTGCTTGTCTTTATTCTCACTAATTAACTTTCATTCCTGAAATTGATGCTGAAATAAGCAGCACCCAAGACAGTTTCAGTAAAACATAAAAGAAAAGACACTGATTTAGCTGTCTGAATTTTAAGTGAAATAAGGTACTGATACAACTTTTCTATATCTACTTTTTTTTTTCCTAAAAGAGCAGCAAAAGATTTATTAAGATTACATTGCCTTGTATAAGTTACAAGTTATAGATACTTTCCAGATTTTCACAAAGTACTTGTAGAACTATTTCCTTTTCTCTTTTGGATACTTTAAACACCTTCAAGAACAATTATATTAAAAGAGAAAGTTCATTCACTGTCAAAGGGATTCTGTCAGAGACACTAGAACAAAGCGGGGCTGAGACAGTTTGAATGAAATAATACTCCAACTTTGCCCTTCCATTTGTAATCGGCATAAATGTGTCAAAACAAAGGACACATCCAAGAATATTTCTATCCCTTCAAAGACCCAGACCAAATTACGACCAAATTCTTTCACCATTTTTGTTTTATATTTGGCCAGTCTTTTGAGTTAGATAATGGAAACTTAATCCTTCCCTGCTGCAAACTGTTTTTCAAGACCAATGACTATGAAGTCCACCTGCTCAAATCTGAAGAACAAAAAGATATTTAACATTTGTTGTTGTTCTCAGAAAATATCCCTGAGTATTCTGGCAAGGCTTTTTCAAGACAAAGCTAAACCTGTAGTTCAAGAATGACATTTATCATGACCTGTAGTACAATGTTGTCATCAAGGTAGCAGACTTGGACTGCTCAGGTTAAAACACTGTATTATTCAATCTGACAAGCCTAACACTTCCACTCAGCAAACCACGCTTCAATTCCTGTCTTGACCTGACTATTCAGATGTCTAAAACCTTTAGACTGTATTTGACCCAGGGTTCCCTAGGAATCACCAGCTTTTGCAGGAACTGCAGAGGGATCTCTTCACCAACACATGCCAGGATTTCATGATGCTGAGTCTGCACACAGCCTGCTGAGTGGTAATAAATCTTTTTCCATAACCACTCTGTCAATAAGAGCACTGCTTGGAATGAGTTGCTGTGGGCTACTGTGTTTGTAGCATGACTGCGAATATTGTACCTATATGTGATGTTCTCCTTAGCACATCCATCCAGCACAGATGGGTTTGTATTCAGTCTCCACTGGGCTAATTTTTTTCTCTGTATTTTTCTGCTTTCTTCAGGCCTCTTTCTTGTGCTCTTATTTAAAGGGACAAATCACTAGTGACATAGTACTTATTTTTCACTGCAGGATGTCCATTCTGCAGTCCTTCTAACCTGATCTGAGGCAGTCAACCTTTGGTTTCAACAGATATTCTCCCCAAAATTCATACTGAAGAATTGAAAATGTTCCAAGGTGGTTAAGCACCTTTCAGATGCATCCTGCCCACCACACAAGGACCAGCAAAAGGAGCCTACTAGAATGTTCTCCTAAAAATGTCTGCTATGCATTTCCATACTGTGAAATATCCTATTCTGGGAATATCTGTTCCTGTAGGCAGGGTGTCTCCCTTCTGGATTCCTGAAAGGCTCTGGCACTAAGGAGGAGAAAGAATTCTTGAGTGGAAGATGAAGTAAGAAGAGACAGGAAATTCTTGATTGAAGAGAGGGAGGATAAACCTGCCTGACAGTGTGCCAGTATGTGTCCAAAGGAAATGCTGGAATCTCCCTTCTCAAGGGACTTCGAAAACTAAGCATTAGAAAATGTACTGCAGGGAGCAATACTGCATTGGCAGGAAAATGGAATAGATGATCTAATTGTTTTCCATCTTGTCTAAGTCTGTGAATAATCCAGATCTCTTTAGTTGCTCTTTTCCCCTACTAATTTCCAAAATATTCTAATTTGGGAATTACTTATTTTGAAAGAAATTATATAAATAATTATTTACTTTAATCCATCAGGTCTGAGGTGCAGCATATTCTGTAGCCGACTTTCAAAATTTGTAGCTAGATGTAGTACTAAACTCAGGCAAATATATATAGATACAGCTTGTTTCTACTGGGTTTATCTGGACAGTTTTGGGGGCAGTCATACTCAACTGTTTGGTGGTGTGATATGAGTAATTCTGCGCAAGTAAATCTATAAAGTTTGCATAACAGTCTTTGAAGAGACTGAATTTCCTTTGTTCTCCTGCTATCACAGATTTTTTCCTGATACAATGACAGCAAGTGTCCCAGTATCTGTATGGATGTTAGCATGACAAGCATACAACACCTATTTGTCTCTAGCAGGCTTGGTAGTATTCGTTCATTTATTAAGGGAACAGAAATAGAAAGGATATTTTTGCTGAATTGGAAATTTTAAGGGTTTTGTTCTGCTGCTCATCTACAAGGTTTAAGGTAATTTATTTGTGCAAACAGCCTTCATCTTACTTTTCCCTTATTTCTGTAGTCCAAATTTGGTGTAATTTGTATTGTTTCTATGTGACTTTTGATTTTAGCTCCCCATTAGAAAAATTCAATATATAAGCACATGTACACAAGCATAAATATTAAATGAAATATCAGGGAGATACTTAATTCTATCCCTGGTATGAAATGTATAAATTGCTTTAACTCCAGCCATTCACAGACTGAGATAGCTGAATCAGATCCCAGGTTCAGCAGGTTAAGCTGAACCTTATCTTATTGCTTATTTAAGCAATATGGATGTCTCAAACAGCAAGACTGTAAGTTCTTTAGGACAGAATTCATATAGCTCTATCCTTGAGTTCAGGGAGGTGAGCTAAGCAGATTTCAATATTCTATTACTTCACAAACACCAACCAGTTTATCATCCTAACTCGTATATTAAGGAGTGTATCACCAGCATGTTTTTACACAAAGAAATTGAGACACACAAAAATTGTACTCAGGCTTACACAAGCAGTGGGTGACCTTGCTGCTGATCATTGAAGTATTCAGGGAAAGTTATGTGCCTCATGAGTGTGCATACAGATTTTGCACCCAAGTCCTGCACTTGAAATGCAGACCTCAGCATGCATGGTACCCTGACCCCAGAAATGTCTTGTTTCATAATTTACTCAATCAGTGACATGTAGCTCATTCAAAAAGCACAATACCAGCATAAACTTTGATTTAGAAGAAATAGTATCAAGAAACTACATCCATCTAAGTATCTACCTGTTAAGAAGAGAACTGATTCTCTTTTGGATCCAAGACATTATGATGACTTGTTTAGGATAGACTTTCAAGGTGGCAATTAATGCTGACATCCAATTACTTTTGCTAAACTCATAAAATTGTTAATCTCTTTGTGAATCTATTATGGAGACCTTGTATTAATCATCACAATGAGAAACTTTTTTGAAATGTCCACACTAGAATTCATGATGCTGTTTAGTAATTTGAGAAAATGAGCTTTCATTTAGCTCATGTCACAGTGAAATTTGTATAACATACTGAAAATAAGAGCATTCAGCAGTAACACAGTATGTTCTTAATCAGAAAAAAACTTACTGTAAGCTAAGGTTCAGTCAAAAAAAAAGAAATAGGAAGCTTGCAGGTAGCTCTCTTTGTGAGCTTCAATAAACCCGTCCATCAGTATCTGTTCAGCAGTTCTCTATGCTGCAGGAACACCTAAATATCGGTCAATTTAAATTTAGCCTGTAAACTTCTGTCCTATATACCATAATTGTTCATTATTCAATTATTTTGTATGTATTATAATTCTTGAAATAATGTTGTTTTAGATATAGCTGGAAAAAATCTTTAGGTTTAGGACAAGAAGAGCTAAACTAATGAGTAGTTTATAAAAATATGAAATAAATGTTAATTCATCATTTATGATCAGTAATAATAAAGTTGTACCTGGAAGAGCTAAATGGAAATAAAATTGCTGAGTCAGTTTCAACTCTGTCCAACACTTGTTGAAATCACTGAGCTTTTTCTAAGAGACCTGACTGATATTTGAATAGTCCTTTGGGTTGGGGAAGATTCTTCTTTTGAATTGAAAATATTTTCAGTCTTTTTAAATTTCCTTCTTCTTTTATGCACTAGAAGTTTAGCTATCCTGAAGCACTTCAGTGAGAACAACACATTTCTGTTTGGTCTCAACATAAATGAATTTGAAAACCTATGCCTAGCAACCACAACAATAAGATACTGTTGGTTTGGGTTTAATTTTTTTAAGGTTTTATTTTTTCAGTAACACAACTTTAAGTTTGAGCATCTGATGGAGGGAATTCTTCTTCTTTTTTAAATTAAAAAATTAGCTTTGAGCCTCACTCTATATAGGGGAAGTTTTCCAGCTGTGTCAAGCTATGTGCTTGAATCTTCAAGCATTTTGACAGTCTTACGTATTTTCTCCCTGCCTGCGTGAAATCGAGAATTTCCTATTGAGGATATGATTGCAAGTTTACTGAGCTGAGAGACTTTTTTTGAGTATAGATTCAAGCCCTTTAAAAAGGTATTTACCCTAAAGAATGTGCAGAACCTTTCTTAAAATATGTTTATGATTGCCAAAAGAAAGGACTTTTAATGTATACATGTGAAATATTCAATAGGAATCAACTGCTGCTCCAGCTCTGAAAAAAGACTGTACTGAGAAAGAAACTTTGCCAGATGACACCAGGTCGTGAAGTGCTTTGTGAGAAATATCTTGGCCTGTTCTAGTTACTGATGAAACTTGCTTTCTACTTCAGTAATGCCAGAATTTCACAGTTGGATGATGCCCTAGAGATTATCAGGAACACTAAGAAAAATTTCCCATCACCTCTGATTAATTACCCAGAGTAACAAGTGTCCCCTGGGCCACGTTTTGTCTCAGCTATAGACTGCTTTGTGAATTTTAATGAAGTGCAAACTCTGTAGCAAGCAGGACAAATTCACCAATGCACAATGTGGTCCCGTTGGCAACCTGATAATATAAATCTAGAATAATAGCAAATTGCTCTCTAATATAATATTGCCAAGAATTTTAAGGTTACTGATTCAAGTATATTTTTATGTGGGGAGGATGAAAGGAGGGGAAAAACACACTAAAAGAGCTTCAGCTGAAATTACTTTAATGTATAAGAGTTATTTGTAGAGGAAATCATGGACTATTAGCATTAGCACAGTATCTATGAAAAATCTCCAATCCTTTCTACAGCATGAATACTGACTTCTTTTCTTGTTAAATATTTATTCTTTTAAGTATTTTTTCTTTTTAAGTATTTATTTTTATACCTTTCTGACAGTTAGTGCATTTAAAGTATTTCCTAGTGTCCATAAGAATATAGCAGGTTATCCAAAACAGATGTGTTTTTTTAATTGAAATAAAGTACTCCTGTGTTATAATCAATATGTTAAAACATATAATTAACTCATGAATATCATGGTCACATCAGATTAGTACATTGAGATTTATTCATAGAAGTTAGATCTGTTGGTAGATTTGGGATGAGTGTCCTTCACTTGGTTGAACAAAATCATTGCCTTTCCCAACATACCTTGCCTTGTTTATATTCCCACAACTGAAGAAGAAAAATGGTATTTGTTTAGCAATGCAAAGGAAAATTCATTTGGGACATATTTTTGTTTGCTAATTCGTGTGTTTCAGTGTATTTCTTCCTCCCTTTTAGCCCTAAGCTGAAGCACAGCTTTGTTTAAAATTGTAGTGGAGGGTGTATGTGTTTTGAACCTTTTTTTCCCTGTTGTTTGTACAGAATACAAGTTTGAAAGAGCTGGAATAATAGAGACACAAGTGTCTCTTAAAAATCGGCATAGTTTCAAAATTTTGCGTAGACTTGTCTGTAATCCTCTAAGAAGTCCTCTGTGAGTAGGGAAGCATAATTTGTCTCTTTATAGATAGTAAACACAGAAGTGGAAAAGCTACACAACTGTAAAAACAGACAGATGGTCCCTAATCTTTGATACGAAAAGGGATCAAGGGTGGTGGTGGAATAAAAGAACAACCTAAGCAAACAAACCAAAACAAACAAAAAGGACCCAAAACAATTGCCAGAAGACCTATCAGGTTTACTACTGAGTTTGTCCAGGGAAAAACTTTGATGATTCACAAGTGGCTTTTAGCTGCCAATCTTTTCACTTTGCTTGCTATGCATGTAGTGCTGCCCATCACCTGTTGTTAATTATAACATCCTATAAATCTAATGTTAGAAGACTAGAACTGGGACACAGTGCCTGCCCTGGCTTAATGGACACTCTAGGAAAAAAAAAAATTCAAAAATTTATTCCTGGACAAACTTCTATGAACCTGGCATTGTCATGAACTGACATTCTATTAGGAAAAACACAAGTGAGTGCCTTTAAACAAATAAGGTGCTGGCTTTTTACATTCATTGTAGTTTCAAACACCATATCAAAAACCATTATGATGGGAAGGTATCATTTAATAAATCAAAAAAGCTTACTCAGTAATAAATATTTTTCTTAGAAACCACAATATTCTCTTTTCTTTGGATCATATGACTTTCCAGTTCCTGAATTTTTTTACATTACTGGAGTAACAAAGGAACATGGGAAATAACTCTGCATGGTGAAATAATTCAGTTAAGCTATGCCTACACTGTGGCTAGAACAACTTAAAAATATGTGATTTCAGGCATAAGTGATCAAATTATTCCCTTTTTCAGGTAGCCACGAGTTGGCTGAATTTGCAGTGCTACCTTTCTGAGATAAGGAAAGTGTTTAGTTTTGACTAAATCATTTAAATTTAATTTCTTAGCTTTGTATTCTACAAGGGGGTCAGTAGTATTTCCATCTCCAGTACAGGAAATAGTTTCTTGCCTGGACAGGCTTTGAGCATTAAAAAAACCACAACAAACTAAAGAAGGACATGAATTGCTGCTATTGGCTCTGTTCTATGTTGGCTGCTATTCAGGTAACTTCCACTTATATTGATAAATCAGCCTTTGTAGTTAGCAGTGAAAAGAAAGCCAGTATTTAAAATAAAAATAAACATGAGAGAAACTGCACAGAGACATAGATTCTGCTCTCAGTGACAGCAGTCTAAATTCAGATTTGGTCTAGACACAAGTACTGTAAAGACTTGCACATAAACATCTATAAGAAACATACTGTTGCATTTACACAGATGTATTCTCACATGTAGAATAACCTGCAGACATAAAATACCAAATTGACTGGCACCTGTCTATTGACATTACCACAGACTATCAGGTGGTCTTAAATATTCAGCGACAGGCTTTGCTGGAAACATACATGCACTTCCATACTTGCATGGAAGTATATCAATTGCATGTATTTGTATATCAATTCATACGTAAGTTTCACCTAAAGAATACAAGTAGTAAATTATTCTGTAAGTAATACTGCTCTGTACAAAGTCCTTCAAGTTTTCCAATGTCTGCTAAGAAAGGCATAAAAAAGTTTATACAAAGTCTGAAGAATCACCTTGTTTTACTGGAATCCCTTTTATGATGCACTTCTCATGCAAAGACCACTGAATTCTTCCATTTTTTTGGTTCCACAATTATTCAATATTCTGAATTTTTGTGCTCCTGGGTGTGAGATTCTTTTTCTAATGAAGTGCAATGTGGACATGAATATATTTGTATAGCTTCAATGACTTACTGGCTCTGCTTGCTGGTAAAAATATGGTTTTGATTATCCTTAAAACTCATGATTCAACCTACTTTGGGGAAGTTGAGCTATATTGTTTTTTACTGTTCATATGACATGGTGTGCATTCTAGATGAGATCCAAGGTACTGTACAGTGGACTCACATCAAAAGAGAAACTGGTGCAGCAAACCTTGATTGGAAGCTGAAATGTAACTTAAGAAATATTAATAACAGAAATTTATTGAAATCAGAGTTCTGGCTTTAAGCAAACAGAGTTGTTGGCTTTAAGCAAACAATTTCTCAAGAGTCCACAGTGCTGATTTAGGAGACAGATAGGACAAAAATTGCTGAAAATATATAAGAAATATGAAGCCTTGGGAAAAAAAACCACAACAACTGGGGTATCATTTGTTTAACAGACAGGCTTTAAATGACCACAAAGAACTATGTTCCATGTTGGTTACTGTTTTGTAATGGAATTCCAGTCCTTTGAAAGCAAACGTGGAGCCTGCAGCAGCTTTGTTAGATATAGAATATCCTCTAGCTGATTTTTCTGTGCTCCTAGCTCTGCATTTTATTTCTTTTTCTCTGGAGTGGTGATTTTATGACAACCCATTTAAATCTTCATGTTAATATACTATGTATATTGTGCAATACTATTAGGGTACAGAATTATTAGTACCCTATGTATTAGTACAGAAAGTCACAGAGCTCCTGTTAATACCAAACTTCATCAAATGTAATATCAATTTGGAATATGTTAAAACCGACAGCATCTTGATTACTGATGTGCCAGGAAAGGAAAAGATACTTTCTGAAAATCTTCTTTACGTAACTCAGTTCTGAAGTTAATTATAGCTCTGCATGCTTATGGGCAAGTCTCAGAGCCACCTGCTTAGGTAGTATTTTTTTACTACAATTCTGCAGTTGAGTGCCTTCCTGTCTGCATCCTCAGCTGCATGCTCCTGTAACACACTGTGCCTACATCATCCCTGTGATGCTGAATTGCTGTGAGCAGTTCCATTCTCAAGGGAAAATGTGACACTGCTGACCAGTGACTGGTGGGCTTTCAGAGGCACCTTTCCTGCTGAGTGAGTCATACTTATGAAGTAACCACTGTAGGGATGCCTATCCCAATGAGCAGAAACTGATCTCAATTTGTGTCTGAAAAGAAGATTATGTCCTCAGCAAAGCCTCCCTCTCTCAGAATACCCTGACATCTTCTGACTTTGTGAATGGAGAAGTTCTCATCTCTGGCTAGAGGTCAACATTCTCATGTAGTTTCTACGTCTTGTCTTTGAACATTTTTGACAAGATAGATCCTTTTTGATGGCAATAATTTTTCTTAGGAAATGGAACTTAGGCATGTTAATTGCATTGTTTCACCAGTATACTTCTTCATTAGTTATGTCAGAAAATTACCTCAGTTTAATAGGGGAATATTTCACTATATCACTTCTGATATCCAGACTCCACATCCAGAAATGAAGAGATCATAACGGTGCTGAGTATCAAATTTGAAGGATTCTGACAATCTGCATTTTCTTTTCTAAAAAGAGAAGGAAGAAAGAATGTATGTTAATAGCCTTCAAAAAGGCAGGAGAGCAAAAAGATACTTTTGACTTCAATAAATGAGCTACTGAGAGTTTATTTTATTTTCTTATTTTAAATTTTTTGACATAATCAGACATTAATACATGAAATAAACATGAAGCAGCCAGGGAAAATTGTGTTTAAAACTGTTGCTCAGGTTACAAAGGCACCATGAACGGCTCATATTTTGGTTTGTTCTGTTTTTATGTGTACTATCATCTGTGTTCCTTCACTATGCTTTGGTGCAGCTCTATAATTCACAGAAAACTGTGTTATTTTCTCACTGGACAACTTTGTATATTACAAAGGATCATTCTTTCCAGTTGTACTCAACTAGTTTTTCTTTCCTCAACAGCAGTCAGTTTCAAGCTTGGTCAGAATTTTAAACAACCAAAAGCTGGAAAGATGAGAGAGAAAATTGAAATACTTCACTGTACAATGTAAGCTCTGGTTTATCACTAAATACCAGACAACAAATTGCATCAACCAAAGCTAAAACCAAAGTAGTTTTTCCCCTGCCTCATAAACGAGTAACAGTCGACAGCTCTGGAATGTGCACTCCTCTCCTAAGAAAACATTTTTCCGCTCTGCCTTTTCCAAAACTCAAAAGTTCAAAGCTAAACTACTACATGTTATAAAAGAACAAATTTACCATGACACTTAAACAAAGACATGAGTCAGTGTATTCAGATTTCTTGAGGGAGGAAGGAGTTATGTTTCTTGTTAAGGCAAGGTTTGCAGTAAAGTTATTTTCATAGTTTTATATATCTCCTTATAATTATTTGTTCACGCAGATGTTCTGTTTTACTGCACAGTTAAAGCTGTAATTCATGCCCTTTTTGTAATGGATATATTAATTGAGGTTTTACAGCATTTCTCCTCAGAAAGCAAAATATTGACATCCTTGTTAAATAAATAGGCTAATGCAATTACAGACATTAGGACATTTGGTTCATTATTATTTAGGATATCCATGGCAGTCTGGGAACCTCAGCAGTTTCTCTTTGCTCTGAAGGGTGTTATTAGAAATGGCATGAGCAAGGTGGCCAGTATGTATGTTAACAGCAGAGACAAAATGAGGTGGCTGTGGACAACCTATATCTGGAATAAAATGCAAGTGATTTTGTGTCCTCTTAAATGTGAGATGTAGACCATAACAGATTAAGTAGCTGAATTACTGTATGTAGTTTTTAAAACTGTCTAGGAAACTTGGAACACCATTTTCATTTATTTGGAACAAGTGGCTGGCTCATTTGTCTGCCTTGAAAAACCTCTACAACTGTTCCTGACTGGAATAAGATGAATATTCTGAAAGTCATTGCTCTTGTGAAACAGGAAAGAAGTACAAAAAGTCACAGAGCTCCTGTTAATACTGAACCTCATTGAATGTAATATGAATTTGGAATATGTTAAAGGATGCAAACTTCTCCTAGGTACTGTAGCAGCTTTAAAATGTCCACTCTTTCAAGAAGATTGATGTGGCCAAGTCTTGTCCCTTGTGGATTTTGTCCTTTGTACAAAATTTGGTGTAGCTAGATCAAAGGTCTGCTTTAGATTCAGACCTTTGACACTGAGTGTTATATTCAGTAGGATGGAACCAAAATCAGAAAATCCTTGAGCATGGAGAAAACTGACATATCAAACTGTATCCAACAGCCCTTGCACACCATCAGGATTGAGTTTTCCCGTATTAATATATAAACATTTATTAGGTCAGTCTCTAAAAGCAGCGCTTAGCAACTGTAGAGACAATATGCTCAAATTGAGGGGCACCATTTTTTTCCTTCAAATGTAATTTTTTTTTTCCTAGATGGTTGCTTTACCTATAGTCATAAGTTCTCTTTAACCTTTTTAATATTCTATTATATTTCACATGGGAATACAGAGAGGCTTTAATGCAATTAATAAATAGGGCTTTAAAACTTTTAACTTTTTAAATTGTAATGTTTTGATTTTTCATTTGTCTGTTTTAGAGGCCTTTAATGAACTGTACCATTGAATTTAATGTTGGTTAGGAAGGAGATCATCTGTGGCAAGTAACATTTCTAGTTAGGGAGAATGTCACAGTCAGTTTTGTTGGATACAGACATGTCACACTGGAGACAATGGCTAGAAGTATGTCACCTGAAGAAGGGAACCTGCATTAAGTGGCCCACTGGGTAGATGAACCATATTTGATAAACTTTGGAATAAGTACAAAAGTGAACTCTCCTTGATAGACAATAAACTAATTTAATTTTTAGTCATCATGCATTAAACTTTCAAAGTTACTAAGAAAGCAACACCAGGATATAAATATCATTGAGCAATAGGGGGCAATTAGGAGGCAGTGCCTTGATAGAGGGCAGCTGATTAGTACCAGGCCAGTGGTAGCTGTGCTGGCGTCCTGTGTGCAACCAAGGATGAAAAGGGGTTCCCTCCCCCCCTTTCCCTGGAGCAAAGCACATTGCTCACCTACGAGCTGCCACGTTTGACTATGTGGACAACACAGGCAGCAATGCCTTACACGTTCACCAGTCAGAACCACAGTTTGGGCAAAATCGGTACCAAACAGTGCAATAAGGATCACACAGGGCAAATATATTCCTTTGGCCCTTGCTTCAACCTCCCATGTTATGCAAGTGAGCAGGGCAAGGACTTTCACCAAAAGTTAGGAAAACTGATTTATAATGTTGGTGGCAGGTGGAACAGGGGAGACTGTGGGACCAAGGGAGCCAAGTATTTTAAGCATCTGTTATAGGCCTGTGCCAGAAGCAGGATACCAGACAAGATGTGCCATTTGTCTGTTCTTGAATGGAATTTCCTATGTCCCTAATACCAAGCAAACTCTGTTTATTTATAATGTAACTACTTCTGGTTTTGTAGAGATGATTTCATTTTCATTTCATTTCATCTTTTTACTTTCACAATGACATTTAAACACTTAAACAGTTATTTATTTAGCTGTGTCAATTCAGTCAGGAGGCTGTTTTTCTTTGTCATGAATGAATCTGTAAAGACTAGAAAACTACTCAGTTTAGGGAGGCTGCCTTTTGTAGTTTCATGAAGTACAAGTTTCTCTTGTCTAGGTTAAAAATGGGACATGGGTTCTTACAAGTCCTGTGTCAGGCAGTGATTTCAAATGATTATTTGCATGGGCACAGAGAGAAGAATGATTTGGGAAATGCTGACTGTTCTCTTCCGACAGTGAATTTTCTTCCAATTCTAAGTGATTATATTTAATAAGTAATTCCAATTATTTCCCGAAGGAATAAGCAGGAATTTATAAGCAAAACATTTTCTCAGAATATGTAAATTCAAAGCGACAGCTTCCTAGTGGAAATTTAGGCATTAGTAGTAAAAGGAAATGTTTCCCAATTCTTGGAGTGCATTTCTTGACAAATTTTGACAGAAACATAGACTTCCCAGAGTAACAGCATCTCCTAATGAGACTGATTATCTGGAGTTGATTATCCTACCTTTAAGTCTCTGTGCAATCTTGTCAATACAAAAGATGTAAGCCACAAATTACATTTAAGACCAGGAGAAAAAGTCAGTACTGGTATATATAGCTCGAAAAGCAAAATGGAACAGCCCTACTGTCCCAAGACCTGGACTCCAGAGTAAGCCAATTGCACAGAAGGGTCCATCTTTTGCATATCAGCCTTGCTTACTCTCAGCATCCTTCCCTGTCGCTGGAATTCCTGTTTGCTCTTGCTCCAAAGGCACATCAGGCTGGACTATCAAACCTACCAGCCTTTTTCACAGGTCCTTTCTGGTACCTCTGCTCCAACAGCATATCTCTCAGTCCTTTACCAGCAGGATGTGTCCTGATTACTTCACTGCTCTCTGAACTAAGACCTTTCTTTGAACTGTCGCTAGATTTTGAGTTTACAGGAGGTGACACCCATGACAGACTTCTTGACCTGGCCCTCAGATGACCCCAGCTTTTTCACTGAAATGCCTTGGTTTCTCTTGGACAGGAAAAGAGAATTTAAAATAAACAAAAATCTACAAGATGGAAGAAGTTGTAGCGATGAATTTACTAACAAAACCGTAAGGCCCACAATACAACTAATCATAAACCAAGTTCCTCCATGACAATCCCTCTAACAACATACATCAAAGCATGTGCCATTAACTGCCTCCATAAATGTGCTTCATGAGCTCATCCCTTCCTGCCTCACTTTTTCCATTGGTAAAACTGAGGCTGTATTATTAGACTGAGGCAGTGCTCTGAAGTCCAGCTTCTGACAAGAGCTGTTACAATAATTACTGCAGCAGATGTCAGAATCAAATGAAAGCAGCCGTTCAACAATCAAAGTACAAACCACAATCATCACTTATGTTGTGTGCTATTCCAGGTACAGAACCAGTAAAGCAGAAAAATGTTCACACTTACTTTTAGATGTAATCCTCTGTTAGGAGAGTATCTCCCTCCCCCCCTCCCCCAAAAAGGTTTTTCTAGTACACTTTGCTGGTTTTAGCTGCAGCTAGAAAAGATACAGCTGCATTTTTTGGCTTATACAGCTTGAAGTTTGAGCTCAACATTCAGCAACAGCTTAGTCTGAGCTGTTTTACAAAACTATTTTTCTGTAAACATTTTCATTCAATATGTTGCCATGTGATATCTGTGCTCCCTTAAAGCATACTAGTGATGGGTGCCTTATCTTCATATTGCCTGACTAGTCAAATACTTACTTGGGAGGTGGTCTGAAAGCTGGGGACAGAGGCAAGACAGAGAACATTTAATGAAAGCTGGATTCTGACTTGGAGTCCTGTGATAGACAGTCCAACAAGCTGCTGCTGAGCGACACAGAGAGCAGCATCTGAATTGGCAGGTGAATGAACATAGTTTGAAGAAGAAGTTTGAATTTAGCCATTAGCTCATGGCTTTGGAAACTGTCATTTGCAAATGGACCCCACACAAACAGGTCATAAAATAGAGGCTCCATAGGGGTTTTGCACATATTTACATTCTCAGGTACACAGGTCCTTGCTTGAGGTTCAGGAAAATCATAAATGTAGCTAAATCATACAGTGTACAGAGGCTGCTTTAAGGAGGCTGTTGCTTCCCATAGAGGTAAAGTCCGGCCAAGAATAGCATGTGTTTCCTTCTCTGCATCTAAGTGGTTGCTTATGTTCAAAAATGAATGAAATATTCAATGAAAACAAGATTCTTCACTGACACAATCACTGCTTCTTTTATCATTACACAAAATAGCGTCGTCTTGCCCAAGCGTGCCAGCTCTCTGAGAATAGTGGAGACAGGACAGTATTTGGATAGCTGCTGTTTTTTCTGAAGAATGGGAAGGGTGTGCCTGTTATGGGGGCATGTTCACAAAGGTTTTAGCCCAGAAAGAAAGAGTTACATCTGGAAAGAGCATAAAACAGGTTGCCAGACTCTGGCACTGCTACTAGAAATAATTCTTTCTCAGAAAAGTACCAAAATGTGGCTGTCTGGTTTTCCCACAAGTATCCGGGCATTTTTCTTGGCAGACACAGATATTGGCAGCTGTTTGGCATTTTGATTGCTGCCTCAACTAGTGTCTATTCTTTCTCTCATGAAGATGGAGGAATACACTTGTGGTTTAATTACTGGCCTAGGGATTAGGCAAAATGGTTCTGCTCAGATTTTAGTCTGCATGCTTGGCTAGGTCACTTAAGGAAGAATTTTGAGAAGTGCCCAGCACCCACAAACAGGATCAGATTTTTCAAAAGCTCTCTGCCTCGACTGAGGCAGTGGACAGATGATCAAAGGAACTTAGAAAATCTGTCTGCAAGTGTCATTGTGAGAGCTACTGGGTGCTGATCACTCGTGAAAATCTGGTTCTCATTGAGGTGCTCAGATGGGAATCAAACTCTCCATATAGCTCCCATCATGATGGGAAGACACTTAAGAATCTGGCCAGGAGCAATCTCTTGAAATGCTACACCAGCAACTTTCTCTGTGCCTCAATTTCCTCTAAAATGAGAGTGATGTTGCCAGGGTGCTTGTAAGGATAAATTTATTAACCTGCTGTGTGTGAGGTTCTTGGATGCTTCTGAAGCCAGGGAAGGGAGATGAAGCATTTGTAGCATAGCATCTCTCCAGACATACCAATCATCTGTGTAAACAGGACTGTGTTAAAGCGACTGGAGCAGGAGTCCAGGAGTCAGCCTTCCTCTGTGTACAATTTATAAGCCTAGAAGTTCAGGAGCTGCTGCTTTTTGTTTGTCTCGAACCCTTGATCATGTGTCAGGACTTCACCATGCTATCGGGTGTAACATACAGATCAAAAGAACTCAGCCTTAAAAACCTTTGTGCCGAACAAAGCAGCGCCAGGAAATTACACTGTAAAAAAATGATGAAGCAGTTCCATTCAGCTGTTTGCCTTCTGAATTCCCCAGCCTGTTGATTACAGTAGTTTTATAATTTTCTTTCCTCACATGATATTTCTTTCCTCACATCCCACCCAAGTGTTTGGTATTTTTTGGGAGAGGTTTTAGAATTTCAACTCTACAGGACTGGTTACTCTTACACTAGATACTATATACAGTAGTATCTTTTGCAGGTGGGTTTTTGGATTTTAAGATGCAGGAACATCAATTTTAAAATGGACCTATTTTACTTTCCTCTTTTTTTTTTCTATTTTTTTTTCCTTT
>JAYDZK010000001.1:20489080-20505414 GCA_034509185.1 Euphonia xanthogaster | reverse complement strand
TTTTTTTTTTTTTTTTTTTTTTTTTTTTTTTTTTTTTTTTTTTTTTTTTTTTTTTTTTTTTTTTTACCCAGAGTTAACCAGAACTTGAGAACTTGGCTTTGATTCCTTAAATCCTTTTCCCTATCAACTCAGCAACCACAGAGGCAGTTTATTACTGAAAAGAAATCTAAGAATCAGTTTTGGCCAGAATTGGAAAGTTCATTTTATTAACATGGTTTTGGTTTTATTTCAAAAACACTTTGACAAGCACTGACATTTTTGGAATCAGTAAAGCACAAGAGACTAACTCCTAAAGGTCTAAGATTTGCATTTTTCTGCAGCAAACAATGTGATGTGCTACTATGGTAAATTCAATTCAAGCCACTGACTGAAAGGAAATAAGTACTGAATGTTGTCTTTTTTCCCCCTTCATTTTCTAAAATATGTTTTGTGCGAATGCTAGTGCTTATAAGATATACTTCCTTAACTGCTCTTTGCTTATTTGCTTTTCATCTATAGTGCAGGTGGCAGATCTATTAATGCTGGCAACACAAACCTTCCTCACACACCTGCTTTTATTGCTCAGCTTTGACCTAAAGCAACTACCTCTTGACTTTTTGCTGAAATCTGCCAACAAGGGTCCCAGTTGTGTTTTACATTAATATCCATCAACTGAGAGTTCAACTAAGATCACCTACTTCATTTAAAAAGGAATACTAGGAAATATCTGAACCCTTTTTTGTTGTTATTGCTGCTATTCTTTAAGGCAAGCTGAAAGAGAATTTCTGGTCTCCAAGCTACATAAAGACTCTTGTTCTGATACTGTGCATTCACTGGAACTCCATGTGCGCTGGGAGGAATGGAAGGGAAGAACAGAGGTGAGTTATGTGCTGGCAGAAGCAGACTTGACTTCTAGATTCCTATAGTGATAAATTGATTATCTTTGGTTTGTGTGTCCCTGGGGCTGTGCCACCTTCCATTCTGTCCATTAGAAAAAACTATGTTGAGTGAGAGGCAAAGTAAGCATCTCCATTCCAGAAAATATATATTACATACATGTGTTGTTGCTTCATATAATAAGAGTGGGTTTTGTTAGAAACTTGTTTTACTCTCCAGAATTTTCTGTTGCAAAAATGGTCAAATGCTTTGGTTGGAGTTCCCTATGCAAATCCACAGTGTGCTACTCTCAACCTCTTACTTTCAGAGTGAAGAATGCAGAAGTTTGTTGGTCTGGAAAGAGTGGTTGCTTTTTTAGTTAGCGGGAAACATATGCTGCAGATGTTTCAATGTTCTGGCTTTTAATATACCTTTGATATCTACTATGTCAAGCTGTTAGTTTTGCCTCATTCTCCCTTTAATGGGATAGGTTTTATGTATCCTATATATTGCCATTATAGATTCCTAGGAGCTGAAGTAAACTGGCATAGCTGATCCAGGAGTTTGTGATTTTTAGTGCTGTGGATATTTTTTAAAACAAAAACTTTTTCTTAAGTTTGCAGTACTTTTTTTTTTCATCTCAGCTTTATTTCAAAGTGACTGCATAAAATTTATGACCTGTTTCTCCAGTTGTGTAATCAGGTTATATAGGCCTTATCATAGAGGAAAGGAAAAGAAGTAGTTAGGTTCTTTTTCTATTTTGTTTTGAGGTGCAGTTTTTGTTAGTTTTGCTTTGTTGATTTTTTTTCTGTTTGGTTTTGTTTGTTTGTTTGTTTTTTAAGGTTAGAGTGTTCTTTTTGGTACCATTTACTTCTTACTTGCAAATGTGGAGTTCTCAGAAGGTGTCATTTTGGAGTGTTACACTTCAGGATTGCCAAGAATATTTGTGCTAACTGCCCAGATGTCTCTAAAATGAGTGTAATTAGGACACATACACATTTGTCTTGAAGAGGTGGAAAAGGCAAGGTGTGCATAAGATGCAGAACAGAAGGATGCCCTAGTTGTGTAGAATTATGAATGGCAGAGCTGCTGGCATGCTTCCAAATCCAAAGTGGAAAATTTCTTACCTACCAGGCAGTCCATATTATTTTTGAGTGCCCTCATGTTGAACTCAGTGTGGTTGTTGTTGAGATCACAATAAAGAATGATGTCCACAGATGTGCACAGACACCACAGTCATCAGTTCACCACTGGCTCACAGCACTGAGAATAGAAATTCAGACCTTCGCCTCTGCAAACACAGCTGCTCATTGGCCTGGGCTTTGTAGCCAGCAGAAGGAACTGATAAACACTCTCATAGGGCTGCTTTATGTGTTTTTTATAACCAAAGGAGGCCACTGATTCTCACTCCATTCTGAAAAGGGTCCATGTAATGTCACCCCTATACAGTTTCACCTGCCATTCATAAGCGACAAACTTACAGTTGTCTTGCTTTTGCGATAAAATATGGACTTGCATGAAGTTTTAATCACCTAAAGATGTCCCAAGACTTCATAGTGGTATTAACTCCCTGCAGTGCAATTATGAGACGTTGAATTCATTACACATCAAGACAATTACAGAAACACATCCAACATCTCAGGAGTGCAGGGAGAGAAAGCATTATTGTTTGCTGGTGACTACAGGGAATAGGCATAGTTATTGCTCAAGACCCACAAAAAGACTTCAAAGCCAGGAGTCATCATTATCTTTTTGAACATATATATATATATATATATCCACAACTTTTTCTGGGATTTTTGTTTGCAGAGGGAAAGCCACAAAAAAGGCAACAACACTTGCACAAAACTCTAGAAAATGTAAGTGGCAAAAATAAAGAATATTTGTACAGTTAAGCACAGGTGTTTGCTAGTTTTTTTTAACAGGCAGAAAACACCACCTCTAATGTTTTTTTATTTTCTTGTTCCTCACTACATTACCTCCACTAAACCATTGTTCTTTTAGGAATATGACATTAGTGTAAATTAAAAATTATCTCCCTGTAGAAGGAAAGAACCTACAGCCTACGCTAACTGGAAGGCAAAAGAAGGGAAAGTATAGGCATATATTTAAGCTTAAGAGATAAAACTTAATCTTACCCCCCTTGAGATACATAGCAAGACTCAGAATAAGGGGGCAGAAAATTCTGCCATGCAGATATGCTCATAGATATATAAAAATTGTCTTCTGTGGCAGATACTGAGATGACCATTAATGGTTCCTTTTCTAGTCATCCAGTTACCTGTCACATGTTCACAACTTTCTCTATGAACAATGCATGTTTAGCAGTAATTTTTAAGTTAAAATAGTAAGAGAGAAGGCCTCTATTGCTAGGGTAATAACTCTGGAAATTGAGCACTGGAATTTGTTGGGTGAGGTGTGTTTTTTATTTATTTAGTTTTGGTTTTGTTTAGTTGGCTTTGAGGGTTTTTTTGAAGCTCAGTATTTGCAAGGTCATAGGAGCAATTATGAATCTGTACCCTAATAAAATAACTTAAGAGCTGAAAACTAGAGGGATAGGACAAAGGTGGTGATTGGGGCTTTGGTTTTTGTTTGTTTGCTTGCTTGTTTGTTTGTTTGAATGGGTATGAAATTATATCCTGTATGTTTATAGAAGGGAAAAAGAAAGGAAGATTAATATTAATGTCCCCTACAAGATCCTTTCAATAATTTTGCTTAAGCCCTATGAGCTTCTCTTTGAGCTCTTTACTGCTTTACTGCTGCTGAGTTACCAAGGCTGAGTTCTATAGTGAGATGCTGTCTATGATTTCTGGTCCATGGCAGTGGATCTCTGCTTCCTCAGCCTGCCAAGACTGGGCTGGTCTCCTTTAACCACAGAGTGTAAGAAAGAGATGAGCATTTGCTTATTTGTTTAATTGTTTGTTTACACCCTCCAAGAATGATTTATTTGTAAATCCTTTAAAGGGGTTTGTAAAGGGTTTCACAGGAATTTTGAAACCGTTAGGAGCAAATTACCTCTCTCAAGATTTTTCACTGGAACTCTCCCTGAAGTTCAGCCCTAAGGAATCATGCAAAGACAGAGAAGCTACAAAGGGGTGGACTTTATAAGGCGGAATACAAAATGAAGTGTGGGATTAGTGCTGTCCTGGAAACCAGAGGAGCTAAATCTGACATTCTTCCGTGAATTTTCAGTGTGACCTTAAGTAAAATAATTTATATATTTAGTATCAGCAGGACCAGAGGAAAACATAATCTCTCCCTAAGGAGAGGTGTGAAAATAAATTCCTGAAGGTAAGAATTTCTCCCAAGCAGTGGCAGTGGCAGAACTATGCATAGATAAGCAGAGAGTGATATGTTTATCCTCTGTTTTATGTATCTAGTCTAACACTTCAGACAGCACTGGGAGTTACACTAGTGGATTAAGTAGATATTACTGCCCTAAATAAACACCTAAAAACCTAAGCATAACTGCCAGTAGAAGAGACTTATCATCCCTGCTTATCATTTAACTGGTCTTTGGCTGAAAAAATTAATATAGTCTCTTTACCTTTACTATTTTTAAATGTTACGATCATTATTCAAAAAATCTGAATTCCTTGCTCTCCCGGTGATTCCTTTTTTTTCCCCCCCTTAATTCAGGTTATAGCATTACTTTAAACAGTACTTTTATTTTAAGATCAGTGTGCTTTGATCTTGTAAAAAAAGAGGTCAATATATGCATTCCTAGACATCTGAGTTCTCGTGGAGACCTGCTGGGTGAAGTTTCCCTTCATCCCTTGCTGCAAAGTGATGCTAAGCTGAATTATCTACTCAGCCTGAGAGAAACTGCTCAGAGCAGATTCTGATCTACATTAGATGCATTCCTTTGATTAAGGTTTTCTTAATATGTCCTGCAATCCATTTTTTTTAAATGTCAAAACATTACATTTCACAGCAGGCTTTAACAAAAGGTATTTTGCTACATACGCATTTCCTGTGGCAAATGCATTTTTTTTCCATGAAATTTGCTTTATTAAAAATTTTGATTTATCTGATAGAGTAAAATTCTGTGTGAAAAAAATCAGGCTTTACTGCCACACTGTAGACATAAATTCTGTATGCATTGAACTTAAAATCACATATCTGTGTTTTACAACAGGGGTGTTTTTGGAAAGGGGAGGTTTGCTGTAAAAGTCACATGTTAACTATGAAATAAAATTTTGTAGCTCCGAGTTAATGCCAGTTATGAAGAAAACCATTGGGCTCTCTTCCTGTCTTCTATAGGCAATTTACATTAATTACCTAGATGCAAAAATTATTTTACTGTAAGTTTGCTGTAGAAAACACTGTACTTTATTTTTTGAATAGTTCAATTTATTTGAGTTTTGGATTTTTGTTGTTAGGGGTTTTTTTAAAGATACTTATGTAATCTTGCAGGAAAATAGCTGAAGGTAGTGTTTTTCTTTCCCCACTAGTTAGAACAGTTAACTAGTTAACATATAAAATCAGAAAAAATCTTAGATACAGTATGCAGAAAAGGGTACTTGGAGCAGAGTTCCGCTTTTATATAGTACTATAACTTAAAATATTGCAGCTAATGTGAATACAGTTATATATGGACATAATTCTTTTCTAGAGAAGACTTTCTATTTGTGAAAGACCAAAAAGGACTCAGTTTAGAAAGAGAATTAAGAAGAAAATACCACTATTTAACTGAAGACTGTATTTTGTATTTACAGACAGCATTAACTGCTGCTTCTGGCAGCTCATGCTTTCCCTCCTCTCTGAGCACTGGAGAGAGGCATTGTAGGATTAGGATTTCTGTGATGGAATTTCTTTAAACAGGTGACTGTGTGTGCTAAAAGTGCACTGACTCACACAATGTGAAAAACTGCTACTGGTCACTAATAGATTAATCTTTGTGAGGATGGACAGATGCATGGATGGGAATGCAAATATAGTTTTGAAACCACTTTTAAATATTTTAACTGTTAAGTAGCTGTCTCTGAGGCACTTAACTATTCCTTCCTCTAATGCTAGAAATGCCTGTGTAGGAAAACTGCAGAAAAATATAAACAAGCTGATCTAAAAGTTTCATAGAGACACAAGGTCTGTTGTTCCAAGAAACAGGACTTTGCTTGTAAAATATCTACTTTAAGTATATTTGGTACAAGATAATGAATTCCATCAGTCTTATTACTGTGCTTGTGTGAGGGCTTAAGTTCCATCACACCTTTTTTAAAGGCAATGAAACCTGTGAAGATGCACTTCAGTCCCAAGATTGAGACAATCTGGCTAGTCAATGACATTAGCAATAAAACCCAGTTCCTTCCTTAAATTAACACTAACCACTATTTTTTTTTCCTCAAACAGAATTTAAAGAAGTTTTACAGTGATTTTTTTTTTTCATAACTTGACTGGACTACAAAGGAGACTATTAAGAGGGATAATAAATTGCTATAATTGGTCTGGGCATACTAATCTCTTCAAAATCCATCAGAAAAGGATCCATCAGCCACAGTGTTTCCCAGCAAGATCTGTTTTTATTTCTCTGCTAAAACAACAGACTGTTACTAACTTAAATGTCAGATGACACTACAGCTGAAAAAAAAAAAAAAAAAAAAAAAGGGGGGGGGGTGGGGGGGAAGCCAGCACCACCCAGCAAGGCAGTGCTCGAGTTCACATTAAGACTTCCTCACAATAGCTGGTTAGAACAGAAACCTGAAGTAGCAGTAATCTTACCTTGAGTACACAAGATCCAAGGAGAGAAGATCACTGGCTCAAAACAGTGGAGGACTGAGAAAGTGCTCTGATCTGCTGCTGGTAGCTTGCACTTGGCTTTTATGTGCAGGTGGGAGGAGCTGCTCCCTACGGTAGGTGGGCAGTGAAGATAGCAGGCAGACAGCCTTCAGAAGGCATTGTAGAGGTTTTTGCTCTTTGGGGACAGAGAGAGGGAGGAAAAGCAAGCTGGATGGCATATACCTGAAAAATAGTGTTGGATTTATTTGTTGGAGTTTTTTTTTGTTTTGGTTTGGCTTTTTGTTTGTTTTTCTGTAAATCTGTAGTTAACTGAAGACTTTCTACTGTATTTATTTTTCTAAATCTGAATCTCTGAATTATTCCAGTTGCCGTTACAATACTACTAGGTCTCAGTTCATCTGTTGGATAGATTTTTGTGGCAGTGAGATACTAATGCAAAGTCTTTATCAGAAAGGTCAGTGTTTCCATTTCTGAAAAGGGATAGCTATGAAGAATCAGCCCCTTGATCTTTGAAGTTGTCTGTTTTCTCAAGGATTGAACTTCCTTTATATTCCAAACATCTGCTAGACCTCAGCTCCAGAACCCTCCTAAGTTTCTGTTTTGCTGAGCTGCACAGCTTTTTCTTGAGGCAGCTGTAACATGTTCCATCTACACACTGACTTTCTAGCAGTGTAGTTTAGAGCAGTTTTATTGTTCACTGTTTCGGCGTTCTAAACAATTTTCCCAACTGGTATTCTCGAAAGGCAAATGTAGCCAAAAAGACAAACCAGTAGGAATATGCATTCCTGGTGGTTTCTGTGTAAAATCATTCATTGTTCATTTTAACTCATTCATTGCTTTCCACTTAGAAGAGTGGATGGCACAGATTGCAGACACTGGCTCCTGCAGGTGAAACAGTTGTACCCATCTAAAATACACTAATTCTCTATTTATGTATCTTCCTGCATGAGGCATCCAGGCCTGTATTATTTTCCATAATACACAAGTAAAACCTGTGTCATATTGGAACATATAATAGGTGGAGAAAGCTGGAAAGATAGAACAGCAAGGGGAGAACAGTAGTGTGCAATTAAGGGAAAGTCTAGAGGTCCATCCTGACTTAATATCCGGCAAGGAGCAGGAAGAAAAATGAATGAGTATTTTAGTTATAGAGTTGAGATAAGTTTGTAGCAGAGGCTAGGGCATTTTATACATTATTGCAACTAACTGGGAAAAGAATTCATGTTATTTTGTTATTTCTGCAGCACTTGAAGTATTTTTACAGTTCTCATTAAGAAACTAGTTTTTTCTGTGAAGAGATTACAGTGTGCTTTGAGGAAGGCTACACAAACATTATAACATGGGAATAGGGAAAGAAAGGGTACAACTTACTGCAATAAGTTTATGTAGTTAGTTCAGTTATGGCACTTGGTAGTGGTTCAAGCGACTAAGTGATACACATAAAGTGAAATTCTACTCAGCTAGCATCGAAATAATCAGATGATTTTGTACTTAGACAAATCTAGGTTGAGATTTTCAGAAGTTAGAGAATAAATAGATACCCTCGTCCTTGTTTGGTGATTAAGCTGCTCTGCTCTCTCAAAATTGCTGAGCTTTTTGTAGGTCCCTTCTAAAATCAGTGGATATTTCTATAAACTCAATACATTCAAGAGGTGAAGTTCTGTTTTTTTATTATCTTGGGAACAAAAGTATTAATATAAAGGACTAGCTGTGTGTTGGTATATTTTTGTTTGTTTTTTTAGCTCCTGACCTTAAGCTTCAGGTGCTAAGCACCACTTCAGTTCTCAGAACTGAGTCGATACTCCTCCCTGCTCTGTGGGTTGCATGCACTGATCACATGTCCTACTGTACTGCAGACTCAAGGATAGCCTTACCTTTTTATACTTCTAGAAGAGAATAATTAAAGTTTTTCTTTAGTTCCTTCCTTTGGGGAATCCTAAAGCACTTTACAAGTGTTAACTACCAACGTATAACATGGATAAAAAGTATTAGACCTATATTAATGATTATTAAAGCACCATCATGATGAAATTATATGGAAGATTATCTGATGAGGTTACAACATTATGCAGAGACTTCATAGAATTATTAATTCCCTGAATTGGAAGGGACTCACAAGGATCATCAAAGACCAACTCCTGTCTCTGCATAGAGCACTACAAGAATTGCACCCTATGCCCAAGGGCCTTGTCCAACACTTTCTGAACTCTGTCAGGCTTGGTGCTGTGACTGCTTCTCTGGGAAGCCTGTTCCAGTGCCCAACCACCCTCGGAGTGAAGAACCTGTACCTAATATCCAACCTAAACCTCCCCTGACACAACTTCAGGCCATTCCCTTGAGTCCTGTCACTGGTCACCATAGAGAAGAGACTGGTTCCTTTCCCTGCACATCCACTTGTTGGAAAACTCCCCTCAGTCTTCTCCAGGCTGAACAGACCAAGTGACCTCAACCACTCCTGATATGGCTTCCCTTCAAGGCCCTTCACCACCTTCATTACCCTCCCCTGGAAGCTCTCTCACAGGTTCATATCCTTCTTACATTGTGGCACCCAGAACTGCCCCCAGCACTGGAGGCAAGGCTGCCCCAGCTCAGAGCAGAGTAGGACAATCCCCTCCCTCTCCTTGCCTGGCTGTGATACTCGGCCTGATGCCCCCCAGGACAGGGTTGCCCCTCCTGGCTCCAGGGCACTGCTAACTCAGATTTCACCTTTCCATTGACCAGGACCCCCAGGTCCCTCTCCACAGGACTGCTTTGCAGTTCCCCAATCTGTAAACTCACCCATGGCTGCCCTGTCCCAGGACCCGTGGGTTTCTGGTCACTGCAACGCTTATCTTCCCTAATGAGACTTTTAGTAGATGAAACTTTACCAAAATATCCGTGGGAAACTTGAATTAGGCCATCATACAATCAACTGGATTTCAGGGCACACTGCCAGGCTGGACTGTAAATTCAATGTGGACACATGGCAGGAAAGGTTGTCATGTTCCTATGACCAGAAGTGATGTCCAAACTTTCAGTTTCCATCTGCCTTTTAAAAATAAAGCTACTTTTTCAATAAGACCTTCCAGCGCTCTAGCCCGCTTACTCCATTCTTGCCTCATAATATCTAGATTGTTTTGCTATGAGCTTGAAAGAATTGTTTGAGACAGACTGTCCTTTCCAATATCTGTATCAGGCACTTGGCTTATTTGAGGGTAGGTCTGTACACATAGTGCAGAACAGAACTGCTAGTAACAGAATCAATTTAATGAAGTACTCAAACTTCTATAGATGGTTCATCACACTTTTGAGAACAATGCATATTTTCTTTTCAATGATTACCCCCAGTTTGCCCTGAATGTGACAGAGCTAAAATAATGTGACCTAAAGTATTGGTAGTGGAAAGAATAACCATGGATAGATTGGGAGGTTGAACCTCTGGAGATAAATGACTGTTTATGTAGCATCACAGCAGTAGCTCGGGTAGGTGCCTACTTGCTGTTTGGCAATATTATCAAAGGAGGAGAGTCCCCAACAGCTGGATAGCATGGTGATGGCAGAAGATTAGCTATTAACGTAAAGGTGTCAATGTTGTTTTTAAACACAACCCAAAAAGTATTAGAAGGAGGCCTCCTAACATAAAGTGGGATAACACAGGCAATAGCAGCTGTGTGAGGTAAAAGTTAACACTTCCAAATTTCAGCTATAAATGTAAAAAATTCATCATTCAGGAAAGAGGAAAACATTTCAGGGTTTTGTTTTGTTTCAGGGTTGTTAAGATAAAAATATTCTGAACAGCCTACAGGTAAATTTCTGTTACCCTATGCAACCCTCATGTAAATATATTCTTATTTTCATCTTATTTGACTGTAGCACTGTAGGACTACAGACACCAACAATGTCTTTATTTCACCAGTGGTATATTTTATTAACCTGTGGTTTCAGGCAACATTCTGTCTTCTGTCATGCTTCCCATCATTGTAAGTTTTATTCAAAGTCTTTCCAGCAAGTTTGCCTTTAAAAGAATTAAATGTGACAGTATTGCAGTTTTTATAGAGTATTGTTGGCTGGTGGGTTTGTTTTTTTTTTTTTAATAGTAGATTCATAAACTTAGAGGGGAGAGTAATGGGAGAGTGAACAGTTCTCAAAGTTTTCTCTGTATGATACTGAGAATCTATCTGATATTGCCTTTCACATTTGTATCTGTAGATTTGTGCCAGTGGGATGGTCTGGCTACAAAACCACTGTATGCCATCCAGTGTAGGATACAATATCAGGACACACTTTGGAAATGCAGATCTTGCATTGTAGATGAGCATACACCCATAGCCTTACTGCGTGTGGAGGAAGCACGTCTACCTCAAACAATGCTTACTACAGTATTACAAGGTTGATTCTTTAGCACATCACCTTATAGAGGCCGAATTGAAAAAAGAAAGATAAAAGAATTGATACAGACTGTACTGTAGCTGTAACTAATGCCGTTTTGTAAGCCTTGACTGCTCTGATTCTGTTACACCCACCAGTGAAAAGGGAATGCAGTCCAAAGCTGTTAATATCAATTCAGTCAATCCTGTCTACAAATGTATAATTTATCTCCTATATTTACTGAATTCCTTTGTTTGTGTGTCAGCTCTGGAATTTCCACTGATTCTGTAGCTGATGTTGATGCTTGCCATACCGAAATGGAAAAAAAACTATAATACATTTTTTTAATGGAGCAACTCTTTGCAGTGCTAATTTAAAGACTGACAGTTTTTCTCAAAGGTGAGCATACAGCATTAGCCCAATTGAAAATATAAAAGCTGTGAGCTCACTGAAGCAATTCTGCTAAAACTGAGAGAGTCTTGCTAGACAGCAAACTGAATGTGAGCCAGTAGTAGTTCGTGGCAGTGAAGAAGGACTTTATCTTTGGCTGTAATCATAGGAGCATAGCCAGTAGCTTGGGAAAGTGATTATCTCCCCCTACTAAGCACTTACTAGGCCATATTTAGAAGATCATGTCCAGTGTTGAGCCTCCTGGTGCAAGAAAGATGACAGTGAACTGCATCAGGGTAAGCAGGGGCCACTGACATTATCTCTGGGGCTGCTGCCCCTGCCCTTGGAGGTCAGGCTGCAGAAATGGGGCTTGTCCAGCCTGGCAAGAGTCAGGTTTGGGGTTTGTCAAACAGCTGCCTCCAGTACCTAAGGGGAGGTTATTAAGAAAGTGGAGACAGGCTCCATGGTGGTGGAAGGACAACTGACAGCAGGCCTAAGTTGAAAAAAAGGTGCTTGTGTCTGGATATAAGGAAAAGCTTCTTCGCTTGAAAAGCAATCAGGCAGCAGAACTGGTTTTTGGTGATGCTGTGCTAGCTCCATCCTTGGAGGCTTTCAAGAGCCAAGTGGATAAACCTTGAGAAGCGTGTTCAGACTTCATGGCTGACCCTTCTTCAAGCAGGAATTGATTCCATTAAAGAACTTCTAATATTCCTAATGATGCTCTATTTCTATGTCATTGTACAAAAATACTGAGTTTCCACTCAGGTGATATTGTACAGGAGTACAGATTAGATGGGTGTCAGTTCATCTGCATTTCAGAGATTGGGATATTGGCACAGATGATGATCAAACCTGATAAATTGTCCCTTTATTCAAACCTAGTGTTTGTCCATTTCTGAGAAGTAACCAAGATAAAACCTAGAAGTCATAACCTCTTAACGAATGTTTGAGGATTAAATAAAACTAGTGTTCAGTTCCACCAAAATGTGCTTGGTGGCAGTATTATGCATTCTGTGTGTGCATTTAGAATATTTTTCTTTTAAATAAGCTTCCCGAAATTTTATTTAATGAAGCCAAGTGGTACACATTTTGTCTTACATTTTGTAAGATATGTATATTCTTTGAAAACTTTCTGCCAAAACATTGTGTAGGGTTTTAAAAATTATTTTAGAAAGATAATTTGTGCTTTGTTTCAAATGAAATATAACATCCTTGAGAAAATAAATTTATGATCAAAGGAAATACTTGGCCCAGTGACACTGAAGTTAAAACGCGAATGAAAGAGAACCTGAATAAAAATGTTAATGTTTTCTAATCCATCTCTACTGCTTGGGTCTTATGTCTTATCTCACAGATATTGCTCACTTCCTAACTGCACAATTAATAATTTTTAAAATAATAGACTATTTTGATACCCTGGCTACATAATTTATAAATTATTTTTGCTTCAGCACAAAAAAAAAGCTGGATAAAGACAGAATTAAATTTTTCATCTTCAATAATGTTCAAACTGCCTAATATTATGATAAAATCACTAATAGGAATTTGATTCCAAACATCATTACAATTTTTTTCTTTAGGACTGGGGAAAACATAGTTCTATTGCATATTTACTGCTGGCAAAATAGGTCTTGTAGCAACATCCTTCATTTTCTTCAAATTGTATAGCATTTTAGTGCTGGGGGACACACAGTATTTTTTTATTCTAACTCCTGAGAATGTGGTATGAAGGAAGCAGGGCAGCTTCTGCTCTCAGTTGTGCTGTGGAAAAACAGGAGCTTGAGCAGAGACATGGTTGGCAGCGCTCACAGATTTTGGTAGAGTTGCTTTTCAATCCTTCATTCTATTTCAGTCTTCTTACTTTGCTGTAATAGATCAGAGCATGGCCTATGGAGTGTTTAGCAAAGAGCCTGTCAGCTCAATGCCATTTGCAGACCTTTCATCAGTCCCATTATTTTTTATTATATATTAAGTTGCAGTAAGTTAAGTTGCAAGTTACTGGTTTTGGTTCACAGTTCAGTGTTTCCCTTGCTCTCTTTTAGTGTAGACATTAAACAATGTTAACCTATTCCCAAGAACCATAGGCTGGCTAAGTTCATGGAAGTGAAGGACCACTACAGAGTTTTTTTCCCTACTTTAGTTTTCTTCCTACCCTCCCCCACTCTTCTTTTTTTTTAAGAACAAAGTACTTTAGTGAGTTTCTAAAAGAGCAGTCAATTATGTAAAAAAATCCTCTGAGTTCATCTTAGCAATACGGTGAAGAAGACATGAGTTTTCTGTCCAGCTTGTGCCTGATCTTTGAAATCATTGCTCGTGGGCAGCAGCTATAGCAAAAGTTCTGATGTGGATGAAAATTTTGTCTGACATTGTTGGTGAGCACATAGAACACTTAAGTAAATTTCAGCACTCTTAAGACTTTTCAAGTTGTTTAGTTTTATTATTGAGTAAGAAATTTTCTTGCCACCATCTTCACCAGGAGGAGAGAAGGAATAAAAAAATAAATGCTTAATGACACATTAGCATTTCTGCATGCATTCTCAAATTGATACTTTGGTCTTTTTTTTTTTGACATGGCATTTCTTCTGGAAAGAAACCCTCTTTTCTTGTGACCATTCAAAACATTATCTTGAAACATTGAATAGAAAATGGTCATTTCTATGTATTATATTCTGGACAAAGGCCTTTTCCTGACTCTAGAAATTCAGAAAACTCTTTAAGTTCATAACAATTTCTTTGGTTTTATAAACTTGTGTCATTTTACATAATGGATACATTCTCATACTTTTCATATAGGTGGAGGAGTTAGAGCAGTGATTACTATTTTAATTTAATTTATCCAAAACTTTAAGTAGCCTTCATTAATGCATTCAGTAATGCTAGACCAATGACAGGAGAGTAAGTTCACCACTTATTAACTTAGACATTTTGCATTTAAGATGATACTAGTAAGCTTGTTTTTCACTTGTGTTTGTCTCTTTGAGAGACTTCAGTGGCAACCTAGAAACCAACCTGCAGAAAGGATTTTGCTGTATTCTTCATCTCCAATCTCCCTTTGGCCAACATATTAAGAGGAACATTGGTAAAAGGAAAGAACATTTTATGTTCTTTCACAGAATTTTTCTCCTAGTGCAGGCCAGTTATATTAATGTCAGGGAGATGAGTCATCCATAATTATCTTTTTAGTAACAGTGTGCTTCCACTGCCAGAGAAGGAGAGTAGCGTGTCTAGTACAGACCCTACATTCTCCTCTGGGAGATATGTAGACTTATGCTATTCTAACAATGTGGCTCTTTTGCACTAGAATATTTATAGATTCTTCATCAAACTGCTTATAGTCCCATCTCCATGTCCAAACTCAGTGTTACAAACTTTTAAATGTATAGAGAACTTGACATCACTTTATTTCTGTGAGTGCTCTGTTCAAGGTTGTTTATTTTACAAAAGAACAGGAACTCTTCTAGCATCTGTCATTCATGCACTTGCAACAAGAAAAGGGAGGCTGAACTACTGAAGCTTTAATTCTCAGCATACCATGTTATGTGAAAGCCTTTCTGCTCCATCCAAATGCAAAGGCCCTTCATATCTTAAAGCATCTATTTCTATTTATGTTGGACTGGATGGAGTGAACAAGTGTTACTTTTTCTCAAACAGTTCAATGTTTGTACGTTACTGCTAACTTTTGAATAAGATCTTAGCCAAAATTGTTTTGTTCCACAGAAATCAGATGAAGTTTATGTGAATTGAAGAAGATTTTCATTTGTATATTTTTGGGTGGGGTTTTTTGTGTTTTGTTCTGATTTTCAAAACTGATGGAGTCAGTTCTCTGTAGCTCCATTAGGCTTTCCAGCAACAATTCTAGAGTAATTCCTTCCAGAGATGTTGAGAAATGAACTGGGTGTACACAACTGAGTAGAGAAGGAAGTAGTTTGTTTGGCAAGTTGGCTGCTGCTTCACAACTCTGCATATTCTTACCCTGCAACAAAACTGAGGCAGCTCTGAAAAAAGAACCACTCAGGGAAGAGAAATTTGGTGTAAAATGCTGTCAAATGTGCTGCACCCCTATGTCTGTGCCATGGTTTATCACAGTTTTGCATGATAAAATGTTGTCTAATCAGATATACATTCCAGAGAAACTCTGGGGGGTAAGTCCTTGTTCACTTATTGGTTTGGATAGTCAGCAGAAGTCAGAGGAGGAGTCTTTCTACTTTTCTGGTGTTGGAGGAAATACCATGACTGCATTCTTTCTCAGGCTGTTATGATGAGTAGTTTTTAATGAGGAGGGCATTGTTATATGTACTTTGTTAATGATTTGGAACTATCAGCTGGCTTTCTCCATAATTTTTCTTTAATAACATTTTCATATTAATTTGTTTGCTTAGTATTATGGAAGAAAGAAAATCACAACATGTACTGAGCTCTTCTTTTGTTGGCATCTCAGAGGGTAAGGTGCACTGCTAGAAGAATACAGAATCACAGAATGGCTTCAGTTTGAAAAGACCTCTAAGATCACCAAGTCCAACCATTGCCCCAGCACTGCCAAGCCCACCACTAAGCCGTGTGCCCAGGTGCCACATCTACATATCTTTTAAATACCTCCAGGGATGGCAACTCAGCCTTTTCCCTAGACAGCCTGTTCCAGGGCTTTACAATCCTTTCCATGAGGATTTTTTTTCCTAATAACCAATCTAAACACTTTTAAGTCCATTTCCTTTCATCCCATCACTAGTTATCCGAGGGAAGAAACTGACCCCTACCTCACTCCACCCTCTTTTCAGGCAGTTGAAGAAGATGATAAGGTGCCCCCTGAGCCTCCTTTTCTGCAGGCTAAACACCCCCAGCTACCTCAGCCACTCCTCACAGGACTTGTGCTCCAGACCCTTCCTCAGTTTCATTGCCCTTCCCCGGACAGGCTTCAGCACGTCAATATCTTTCCTGCATTTAGGGACCCAGAACTGGACACAGGACTCAAGGCAGCCTCACCAGTGCTGAGTACAGAGGGACAA
>JAYDZK010000001.1:20464903-20483150 GCA_034509185.1 Euphonia xanthogaster | reverse complement strand
GGTTGTTGGGTTTTTTTTTTTTTTTTTTTTTTTTTTTTTTTTTTGTGGACTCAGTGCTTGCTTATCAAAATTTGATTATTTTTCTCTAACTACTTGCAAGACATAAATTAGACAATGAGATGCATTTTGCCATTCTTGTTTGTAATTGATCTCAAATACAGCTACTGCAATACAGCTGTCTTCTTGCAACTTGTGCTCCTAGCTTCCTCATATATTTTTTCATGATGTGTACAGTCTTCCTACCTGATTAGCCATTTTTAAGCTCTTTCTCTTAAGTCAAGTTCGGTTTGCACCTATTGAGGACTTGAGTCTCATTCTATAATATTACCTGTTGCTTGGAGTCTGACTCCCTTAAGTGAAAGAAAAGCTGTAAGGAACCATTTCTTTGTAGTGACTGGGCAGAACCTTATCAGTTTTCTCCAAAGAGCTTCTAGCACATTGTACATGTATTTATGAAACAGATTATGGTTTTCCCAAATGCTTTTAAGTTTTCTTATTGCTGCCAGAGCCACCCAAAGAATTTGAATTTGAGCAACAACTTTGCCCTATAATTCTGGTGTGAAAGAGAAATGAAGAACTATCATAATTTCCCTGTAACAGTCATGATTTTATGGGCCACTACTATAACCATTCTTGGCTGTCATTTTTCCCAGATAATAATCTGTGGGCCTCACCCAATATCCACTGCCTTCTGGGTGAAATGAGCCAAAGTGCCTCATCTATGAGCCAAAGTGCAGGATATCTGCATCACATAATCACACGCTTGTGAATTGGCCTGTGGCATTTTTATATTTGACAGTGATGTATATAGAGACCTGATTAAAGTAGGGGGGAAGCTGACTAAACAAACACAGAGTCAATTAATTCATCTGGATATACTTTTTTGTGTTACTGGAAAGCCTCATAGAAAAAAACCTCGGTGTAGGACTGCCATTCCTGACCATCAGGCAGTTAGAAAGAATAGTACACTGAAAAGTTTAGTATAAAAAACTACCATACACAAAAATATACACATGCAAGCACTTAGTGTAGGAAAAGCCCTGGCAAGAATCCTAAAAATGTGTTTATGGAATCATTACAATAGTGAAAATGTCACTGAATATATAGTTAAACCAGTGAGTATGTGGAAGAGAGAAAAGTACTTGAACTTATGTTCATTGTGGTTATTTGCAGAGCTTCTATAACAGCTGCAGTGCAGGTATACCTAGCTATGATTATTCACGCCTGGGTCTGAACCACAGAACTGAGCATGTGGGAAAATTTTATTTAAGGGCAATATAAGATGGTTAGTAAGGGGGATGATGTAATATTGCGGCATAATTACAAAATAAATAGTGTTTTACATTTCTCTGAGTGTACCCTGGCTTCTCAGTGGGCCTTGCTCTGGACAGAACCATGTGTCCCTGTTGCTGGGGGATAACAGGGGAGCCTTTCCCAGCTGTATTGGCTTGTTCACTTGGGCACCTGTGAGATCCCTCACTGTGGGAGGAGGTAGGTCTGTCACTAGGATTCACCTCAGGGGACTTGGAAATGCTATTTGCTTTATCCTTTTCACATGTACTAGGAAAACAGGAGAAAGAGTAAGATGCTCATATACCTACATCTATCTTGTACCTTCATCCTTCCTTGCCTGCACTGAAATCCCTTCCATGTCAGAGATTCTATGTCTATTTAAATCTGAGAGCCTGCTGCCCTTATCTACACTGAGCTGCAATTTTCTAGCCCCAACAAAACAAATGGTTGTAAATGGTTAGAAGGAAAAGACGACTTTTTCCTTGTGTCTGAATGCCACAGATGCCATCAAGTGAAGGCATCAAGCTGACCCTTCTTGCAAAACGACTAACTAGTCACTCTGTGTCTTCTGGGTAAGAAATGGAAATACTCTGCATTCTTTTCCTTGTTGGTCTAAAATAGGCCATAAAGGAAGATATTCCAGACACAGTGTTTATAAAAACCTGGAGAGGACTGAGTGGCACTTAAATCTTTAGATGGTTCTTGAAAGCTGATATCTGGCACTGTCAAGGTAAATTAGAATTTGTATGTATTGACTGTAGCTGAAACTCTGTGCTACATGTGCTAAGGGCAGACAGGTGATAGAAGGCATGTGTGGTTAGTCTGAGGAAATGAAAATACTTTTCAGACATGTGATTCCTTTTGTCCCCTTTCTTTGAAATGGGTTGAACAAGCTGCAATTTCTTTGTCTTCTGTGATAGAATTGTAATACAGTGGTGGATGTGGAAGAGGTCTTTCTCTGGGAAGTTTCTGTTGTCTTGATAGGTAGATATTAATATAGGCTGTTACAATGCATAATAAACCATCTGTGAGTGAAAATATCTGCACTGTTAATTCCAAATTATATATACAGGAGTGGCATGGTAGGTAGATGCTAAACACTCCATGATGGAGAAGTCATAGTCTGGGTTCGGTGATCATCTCCAAAAGTTGTGCTTTTTCTTATGAGAGAAAATCCTGTGCATTCTTACATAATAAAAAAGGTAATCTTTAGAGTTGTCTTCTAACCCAGGTTTTGAAGATATGCTTGTAAGCAAGAAAAGAGTGAGGGAAAGCAATCTTTTTTCTGAAGTGACAAGTGACAACACCCCCCTTTTTTTTTTTTTTTTTAAGTCCACTTTCCCATGGATCTCTTGTCCAAGTGGCCTTACACTTTCCCAAAATAATTTCCTCTGGCTACAGACCAAATACAAGAACTTAAGGCAAAAAAATGTTTCTTAAAAAAAAAATGTCTGAAAGAAGTATCTGTTGCATGATAAAAATGGAATTGTATTTAATGATGTTGATTTAGCACTTAGGACTAATAATTATGTATTAAAATCAGATTCTGATTTTTGTATGGGTGCTATAGATTTTTCTTCCATCTAGAAGTGTACAGACATTATGAAGGAAATAGCAGATGGAAAGACTTCAGTGGTATGTCAGACTTGTTCCCAGCCATATTCTAGCAGTGCTTCATCCTGTCACCATTAGCAGAACCCCTTCCCAAGGTCTCTG
This sequence comes from Euphonia xanthogaster, assembly GCA_034509185.1. Classification (NCBI taxonomy): domain Eukaryota; kingdom Metazoa; phylum Chordata; class Aves; order Passeriformes; family Fringillidae; genus Euphonia; species Euphonia xanthogaster. Next base: position 20,480,141 of record JAYDZK010000001.1, on the reverse strand, counting down.
GTGGAAGGAAGTGGCACAGTTCAGGGCTTGCTGACGTTACTACTGTTTACTTACATGGGAACACCAGCTGGTCCAGTAAATGCCATAGGGTGGTGTAACCCTTTCATTCCATTATTTTGCTCACTGGCTGTCTGTCACAAGTGTCAAATTCTCTCCCCACATCTCTCAGTGGGGAGAGGCTGCAGCTGTTGCTGATTTCATCAGCTTCTACAATAGCTGCATCCTCAGTACAGACACGTGCCAGTGGCAAGGGTGAGATTTGTGTTTGGGTTTTTTTTTTGTTTTACAATAATGCCTATACTCCTTAAGCTAGATGATATCTTCTTTGTTCTTTGCCTTATACAAAAAATAGTAATATGAAAAAACATTCCCTGGGAATTTAAAAATCTTGACAGATTTATTAATCTAAATATCTAAGAGCACAGCAATTGCACTCTTTTAGACTTGTTACAGAGTGAAATAAAACACCCACACTCACTATCTTTTTGCAGCTGGGGAAGCATGAAGGGAAGGATCTTGTTAGACAGAAAAGAATTAACTTATTGTTAGCTACTGATTGAACTAAGAAGAGAGCCAGAATTTAGATTTGTTTTTACAAAATATTAGATGAAGTTGCATGTCACTGGGCTGTAGTCTCCGTATATCAGCAATGTTAACCTTCAAAACAGCAACAAAACAATTCTTTTGATCAGTTGCTGAATCTCACATAGAAACTTTGTTTTTTGGACATCCAAGTGGACACACGATTTCTTTGCTTGGATTCTCTTTGCCTTCTAGGGTTAGATTTCATATGACCTGTAGCTATGTAGGAATGGCATCTGTATCCCTTTCCCACATGTGGAGGGAAAGATGGACAAATTCTGCTGTCTCTCAGACCAGGCTATTTTGAGGAACTACAAAAGTAAATGTTCAGCAGCATCAGTGCAGTGTCAGACTGCTGGATGTGTAGACCATAAAACATGGAAATGACTCATGTGGCCCTCACACTTACAAAAGTTTTCTCACATCTGTATGCCATAAGTAGACTTGATTAATGAAAGTGTGAATGGGGTAGAGAGGACTTAAACCTCCTGATTACAAAGGACATTCCATGATCTAAGAAGGGGTGTGCATACATTGTGGCTTAAAGTAATTAATTCCATGTTTAAATAGTGTTCTCTTAAAATGTATAATGTGGGTGTTTGCCTGAGCTCCTGACAACAAAATTAATTACAAATTATGTGTTTTCTGATAGACACATGCTAATTTCCATTTCAATTTCCTACAAATGTTATCTTTGGATTCAGCAATGTACTAATTTGGGCATAAATATCTTTTCCTTTTTAACAAAGAAATTAAGTCAGAGGTGTGGTCGTTTTTTCTCAGCCTAGGCCATCCATATGATAGTATAACAGTACCTTGCAAAATGCCTCAAAACCTCACAGAACACAGACAAGTGATGGTAGTAGGATTAATTTGTAAGTTTTTTTGTTGGGTTGGGTTTTTTTATTGTTTTTTTGTTTAGTTGGTTTTTTGATGAAGTTTTTTTTAATGGTGTGGTGGTTTTGATTTTTTTTTTTAATTGATTCATAAAGTTGATCAGGGCCTGTCACTTTCCTGAAAACAGATAAGAAAACTGAAGGAGGCATGATGACATACTTCACAGATCTGAGCATCTTCCCTGGGGATCTTTCAGAAGTTGCAGGGCATCATTGGGGCGCTATCAAGGAGAATCAGTATGGGTAGGGCATTGGGGGTTTTCTTCCAGCAAGGAGGCAGACACTGGAAGAAATGCTGTCTGCACATGCTCTTGGAATTGTGCAGCCACCTTGCCAGGAAGGAAAAATGTCTGCAACTCATCCAATCCCTGCCATCTCTAGCAGGCTTATTTTGGTGGGTGTAGTGATGCAGGCTTTTGTTCTCTTAGAACTGGAACGAGACATTTAAATGATAACTTCTGAATGTGGTATTAAAAAACTTTCAAATAAGTAATTGTTCAGAACATCTATTCCCAAAGCAGCTTGCTTTCTTTAAAAGTCTCCTGGGACTTTTGTTCTTGTTTGTTTGTTAGTTTGTTTTTCTTGACTTTTCTCACATTTTCTTCACATTTCTCCCCCATCCTACCAAGAGATTCAAAATTACTCTGTAGCATAGCAGGAAAAAAAACAGTCGAGGTGGAATTCCCCCCAGTATTTTTCTTGTCTAAATCCCAGTGAAAGTCAGTGGTATTGGTGCTCCAAAACCAGTTAATTATTTTAAAAATCCTACCTATAAAGCTATCTACCACCTTGGTTTTCTCGAGTAACGTTTACAGAGCCTGCACTGTAATAGAGCATCTCTTCATTGACAGAGGAGGACAAAACATTTTTAGATATCTAGTTTAAAGGTATGGATCATGTCAGTTAGAGCAAAAGTAGCAGTATTTTTCACTCCTGTGTCTGTTGCATGAATGAAGTGGAAGATGAAGCTGTGTTACCAGTCAGCTAAATGCTGGTAGCCATGGAGAGAAGCAGCAGCTAATTGAAACTAATAAATCTCTTTGTGTTAGATAGTTTTGTCCAAGAAAGTAAAAGGCATGTGGTAACAATGAGTATAACTATATTTCATTTTTGTTGTGAGGTTACAGTTACAGATAGAGTTATGCCATTAGCTGTTTAATTGCAGTATTAGAAATTCAGCAGGGCATGGTGTGAATGAAGCATTTTCTTTATATGCGTAAGTGACACACAGGAACTTAATTCTTGCTGTCTTTCAAAATTTCTCCTTCATTGTATGCTTTCTCTTGGAGCAGAGATTTTGAAATCTGCCAAAGGCATCACAGTACTGGTTAACAGTCCGACTCAATGATCCTAAGGGTCTTTTCCAGTGTAAATTTTTCTATGATTCTATCCTATGGTTTTATCTAACTTCTCTGACAGGTTTCCACTTCTCAGTCTGACTCTACAGATCCAAAGTGCCTATTCAAACTCTGTGTGTAATGCAAGAGTGTAAATACTTGCCTCATTAAATAAAAATTTGGGAGAGGCAAGTGACTTGCCCAGTTACAGAGTGGAATCCTTTCATCTGGGCACTCTTGAATGGTTTTTGGACCTAAATATTGACATTTTGATACTGTGCATCTACAGAAAGCAGTAAGTGAAAATGAAACAGAGCTGAAAAAATGTCTTGGTCAGAACTTTGCTCATAAAAACTGTGAAAGAAAGCATTCCATAAATACATGCTAGTATAGGTAAGGTTTTCTGTTCAAAAGAAGTAGTCTCTTATTTATGAAGTTTTGTATTTGAAACACTTTGAAACAAAGCTTTTCAGATAAGAAAAGAAACCTACTAAATTTTTGGAAGTATATTTTCAAAACCATTGTTTTGAAAATAAATTAAACACATCATCCTTTTGATTTGCTAAAAATTGAAGACACTCATTGTTTTAGATTGTTATGCTGTAACTTTTTTTTAAATTTTCAGCAACTGCAAAAGGGATCTGTACAGCCTTGACCAGGAGTTCTTAGATCTGTATGAGAGCTCCCTGATACAATGATCTCTGAGGTTAGTACTTCTGCATTGCACTATGTTTCAATTACTGCAATGGTGGTACCTACAGTTGCAGATTCCAGCTAAGCTGTTCCTCTGTCTCTCTGAAGTCAAAGTAATATAGTGGTAAAATAATAAACGGGAGAGGAATTAAAGAAGATTTTGATTTTTTTGTCCCCTGGATTTTTAAAGGAAGTAGAAAGCTATTGAACTATTTCCACAAACTGATGTACCCTTTGATTTTCATGTAAGTCCTGTTTTAAGAGCTAAAGTGGAATATGAGTTTTGCTTGTTATTTTGCAGTGAAGTCAGCTTTACATTTATTATTTTATTGCATGCAGTATTCAGCTGCTTCTGGTCACCAACATTAGCCAAATTGTTCAGATATTTTCAGTTTAAATATGAAAGGAAAGAGAAAACCTGAAACAGAGTTTCTTCATTTTTTTCTTCATGACAGAATTTAATTGCATCCCTCATTATTTCCGACCGCGTTTAAACTCCTTTTTGCTTTATCCTGTGCCTACAAAAAGAAAACTAGCAAAGTACCTTTAGAATAAAATAAGTAAGACAGTTGATTTAAGAAAAAATAGAAGGGGGTGCCAAACTAAACCCCTGTATTTAAATATACCTACATAATGAGAAGTCCACAATGAGACCTTGAAATTTGTGGTCAAAAATCAAATATCTGGTCTCACAACTACATGTGAAGTTCAAATACAGTAAAAGGACACATTGAAAATACTTTATAAAGAGGTTATGAGAAAAAACTTACCTAGGAAGCACGGCCAAGATTTAAGCCATTACTTCAAATGTGAAGCATTTGGCAACAAGAGATCATATTCATAAAAAAAGATGTCCTAGTTCATTATTTTTGATCTGAGAAAAATTTGGTTCTTTGCTTAAAACTACTCAGTGTACCAGCAAACAAGCATTACAGAAATAGAATCAAAATATTCCTTAATCAAATAATATAGCACCCTAAACAAATTATTAACATTATTTTACAGCCATGTGAAGTGTGAGATATGATCTGTTAATATACAAAATGGATGCACTCTCGTGCAAAATCAGCCTATTTCTGTCTGGGTTGGAACTGGCACAGTTGGCCCAAGTGACTGGAAAGCTCAGGGGCTTTGTTTGTTTATTGCTGCCGTGCAGCACAGTTTCCACTGGACAGCTGTGCTAAACTGATGTAACCTCAGGCAGAGCTGGACATACAAATGGGCAGACACACTCAGAATTCATTGGACTGTACATCCAAGTGTTTTAATCAGAGCTGATTAACCTAGCTGAGCATCAAGCCCTCCCTTCTCCTTTGTGCACACATCTAATCATCCTGTCATGCTAGGAAGCAGTTTGTTCTTCTTTCCCCCTCTTCCTTCCCATAGTACAAGTACTACAGATTTGAGTGTTCTGACAATTTGTGGTATGTAGGTCTTGCTTCACTGCCCAGTTCTTTTGAGCTGAGAAATGCTTCTTTGCTGGGCTCTGGTGCTTGCTTCAGGGAATGATGGAAATTCAGAAGTATTCTTTGGCTTCTCAGAGATTCAGTTCTGTTCTACTGAATTTGAAGGATTTGATTGCAATAAGAGCCATGCCTGTGGAAAAGCAAACAGACCTCAGAGATCATTTTTTAAAGCAGCAGCACCTTTGGAGCAGTAACACATGCTCTGATAGGGTGGGCACAGAAGAAGAGGAAAGAAGGGAGGCCAGAGAGATCCATGACTAATACAGCAGTAGTCCAGACAGAACTGAATCTTACAACAGATTTCAACTATGCCATGTACTAGCTTCACTCTGATCCCACTGAAATCAGACTTCAAGCAGGGACAGAAGGGTACCACTGATTGATTTTATAATCATTCTGCCTTTCAGTCCTGTTCTGATCAGGTGCTAGTGTGTTTAAAGCACCCACAAATTGCTTTTAGGGGTAGCTCACTGCTACTGCTGACGATAAATTAATGAAATAACATATACTTCCTGTGCCTTTTGTGTGCCAAGTTTGTGCATGTCTGCATTCAAATACAGATTAAAAATTAAATTTGTTTGGCTTAAGCAGTTTTCACTGACAGCATAACTAATTCCTCTTGAGTTCCTGGATAAGCTGAAGCTGAAACTATTGTTCTTTCACTGCCCAGTTCCGGAAAGCTGGGGTTAGAGCTGGTTTGCTTTATATCAAAGTTGTCCTGAGACACACCAACAGCCAGGGCAAATAAGCTGTCACTTTCCCAATCCTCCAGTTCAACCACACTTTAGTATAAGATCTTAGAGAATGACTAGACTTAGTTGCAGATAATACTGGAAATTCCACTGACTTTCAGTAATTACATGAAAATGGGTTTCTTGATACTATTTTTTAAATTGCCTGATATTTGACGAGAATCATATGTCTAGATATCCTTCCTTTTTCATGTTGGAAGTACTGATAAATTCATGTCTTGCAATAATGATAATTGCAGTGAAAACATAGTTGTAAGATTAGAACTAGTTTTTGTTGAACACGTCTGTTTTATCTTGACAGCTAATTTACCTCAGCACTTTTCTAGGACCAAGAGAGTATCACTCCTGTTAAATGGAGACTCCTTCTGACTGATAGAAATGCTAGTTTGCATTAGAAATTGCACCAATACCAAATACAGCTTCATTTTAGAAGAAAGTGTGAAGTTTTTAATCCCACCTATTGGTTAAATAGGGTGACCGAGAAGGAAATGTGGGAAGGCTTAAGAATCTGTCTTTTAAAAGTGTTCAAAGATTTTTGCAAGCACATCTAATAAATATAGGACCAGTTCTGATTTGCAGTATGATTAGTGCCATTACTCTGGAAACATGAGTTGGCCATAAAATTTTACAAATCAATTAAGGTCCATGTTCCAAAACTGAAACATGGTTGAAAAAGAAAAATACACATAAATGAGAGTTCATCACTAGAACATCCTGTAGCTGGATTATTCTTCTATGTTCTTGACAAGTATATATAATATATGAAGACACTAAGCATGCTTACCAGCTTGTTCATGTGAAATTACTGTTTTGAGGTGGGTTAGTTTAGGACCTACTCCAAAGAGCACATTTTTCAGCAGAATCAGAAATGTGTATCACTTCAGGGTGTATCAAGACAGTAGAAATTATCAGCTGCCATTTTTGAAAGAGTGGGCAGTGTAGCAGATGGAGGCACAATTTTGAATTTCCAGGACTTGTACTATGAGTGTACTTAAAAAAACTATTTGTAGCCTCAAATCCTACATCTTCTATGCTTATTTATTCCTTCAGAAAACACCTTTTAATCACTTACTGCTTCCAGTGCATCGAATACAGACTTTTCCCTTGATACTAGAAGTTTTCCAAAATACCAAAGCAATGTGAGAGAAACATCACCTGCATGTTTTGCCAAACAGATTGACTTTGGCTACCCATGTAAATTTTCTGGATCTTTTGACCAAATATTTCACAATATTTCATTTGTTGCAAATTTGAAATTCATGCCAAATATAGTGTCCAGCAGAGAGATAAGACTGAATTCCTCCTGTGAACTACAGTGGAGTTTTAAAATTCTTATTTGTGATAAATATTCTGTATATACTGTTACAAATGTTGCTCAAATAATTTATTCCTCAAATAATTTGAAAATATTGTTGTTGCTTTTGAACTCAACCAACTTAACATTCATTCTCAGAAAGATATTTGTTCCAATGCTGGTACAAGTGCTACTGCTTCTTATTTCATAAATGTGTGCAAATACATATTGCTAGCTTTTGTTATTATCCAAAACTTTAATAGTTGGTGAAAATTATATTTTTACTGGAAAATGATGTTTGGATATTGAAAAACAAAAAGCAGACAAGGCTTACCCACTGAAGGCAGTAGGACTTTTTCTGAAATTTCCATTTAGTATGTCTGACAGAAATGGGCTTCATGCTGTTTCAGTTCCAAAAACATTGTTGGGAAACATTATAGCTGATAGTTTTCATCAGTCAGGAATACTCAGTACAGCCAGATCACCTGTTACTTAAGAAATCTTAATTTAAAAACAAACAGGTGTAAAAAAGTGCTCCCAGGATTGGAAGGATCCTATGAGGAAGAATAAGAAAGCTTATCCAGCATGTTCAGGCAAAACAAAAAGATGGGTAAGATTGTATTCCATAAATACACTAGAAAAAGTGCTATTTAAGCTAAGGGAAATGCTAACACAAGAACAAGTGGATATAAAGTACTTGTGTACTGTTATTCTGGATTTTAAAAGGTTTCTGATTCTAAAAGAAATAAGACTCTATGAAGCTCTCCTCTAAGAGTAGCAAGAGTGAAAGCACCAAAACAACCCAACCCCAAAACAAAAAAAAATCTAATTCATTGTAAGCAGAGCCATCATATAAAAAAGATTATATGGCATGGTTGCCTACAAAAACAAGGGACTGAACTTAATGATCCAAGAGTCCCTTCCAATCTGCTGTTCTTAATTAGATGTATGAGTATCATGGGAGCTCTTCTAGCCTCCAGCCTGTTGCTGCAAGAAGATCCTTTTCTTTGTGTAACTTCTTACTAATATCCCTGCAAATATACAGATCCCCACTGACACGTAGGTGATATGGATTCTTGGATCAAATTCTAGGGAAAGGTTCATGATCTCAGAAGAAAATTCTGTATCTGGCTTCTGTTTTCCATCTTGATTATGCATGCAGCTTGTGTTTCAATTCCCAAAACTCCTTTCTATTCATTGCTTCATTTTTCTTGTGAAGGTAACATTTCTTATTGAGGAATGAATTAAATACTCATTAAGAATATATTTGTAATTAAAATTCATATGACTGGGAAGAGTTTTACATGCACAATACCTGTCACCAAGACCTGAGTGTTCTTGTCACTGTGAAATCTGTGCAAATGGAAGGTTCAGTGGCTTTCAGACACTTGAAGCAACATTATAATTTTCATTACTGTAGGTCAGGTCTTGTGCCATAAAAGTTGAAGCACATAAATCTTATAGGATCAGTGGCTAAATGTTAAGGTAGCCTAAGCTTCCAGTGTCAGTGGGGAAAAAAAATTGTAGTGGGAACCTCTGAAAATGAAGTTCTTGATCCAGATGTATCATAGATAGTGACACAGTTGCCCTTTATGGAGCTCCATAGTGCAATAGTTTTTGAGACTGAATCCTTAACTTACCACTTACAGCCACTTCAAAGTCCTCACTAAAGTATTTACTTTACACAGGATATAATCTGGCTATTTCTGCCTCTGTTGCTTCACCTGTAAATCAGGGCAGTGTGTTGAGGGCTGCACATACTTGCAGGGGATATCTGGAGTCTCTGATAGAAAGTCCTACTTGTAAATTATTATGAAAAAGGTTTCTCCTAGAAAATACATATTGCGTTGCAAATTCTAACTTGCCATGATGGTAGATAGGAATGGAAAGATTCCTGTTAACTTGGCTGGTAAACTCCTATGACTTCAGTTACTGCTTTCAATTGTTCAGGGGTTCTCTAATGTGATGTTTTCACAGGGAAGTTCACCAATGGCAATAACCCCAGCAGTTCTTACTGTTCATGAGCTTGCTGTGTTAAAGCCATGACCTCCAAAACTCAGAAGGACCCATTTGCTCATGCCAGCAGCCATGCCAGGTTTGCCTGCCAGGAACCTACTGCCAAGAGAGAAGTATGGTACCAGGGTCTGAAAGGAATACAAGACAGCCTTCAAATGCTGAATGAAGAGGACTGACATTTTCTTAGCTCTCCATTCTGGGTGGAAAGCATTTGATTCTGGCATTTTCCTTTGGCAGTGTTTTATCTTTGTACTGAGAATAGTGTATTTCTTCCTATTCTGGACATTGTAATCAATAATCCTAGAATTTTATTGCATTTTAAAAATACTTTATTAGGGCAAACATCTGCCTTTGACATGATTTGTGACACTGTTAAAGTTTTTAAATTCAATCCTGACAATTAAATCAATGAAAAATACATAATGCCACTATTTCACTCTGCACTGCAGAAGATAGCTGAATGTCTTATATCTGGAAGTCTAAAACACAATGACTAATCTGTGGCAAGCACAGGCCAAGAACAACTTGCAAGAAGAAATCTGTAGCTCTCATCAGACATAGGCCAAGAGGTTTCTTTGGCCATGGGCTTGCAAACTCTGCTAGCACTTTTTTTACTCAAAACCTTGTAGCATGTGAATGGAGAAGAAAGATATTTTATCCAAAGCGAGTCAGCCTGAGACCCCCTGCTGTGTTTTAGCTGTAAAATGGAAGCTGAAGTGACTTTCATTATCATGTGCCACCCAAAATGCTGATTTTCTGCATGGTCTTTTCTCAATATTTTCTGTATGCATGACAATTTGCAGTTTCTCACAATGTTTCTCAGTACATTACAAGCAACAGCAAATGCAAGTTACTTAAATTTTGACAGTTACATGTTTTAGAAAGGCAAACTGTGTTCCTTTTCTAGTAAATAGATGAACTGAAGTCATAAATATCAGATCACCTTTGTTTATGCAGAGAACATGGGCAAAGGCAGGACTGTGCCTGTAAGAGGAGTCAGGAGAGCCTCCTTGCTTTATGATGTTCATGTTCCTATTTCCCATTTAAAACCACTCTAATTTATACTGCTGTTTATCTTCAGGGACCGTCAGCCAATTTAATTTAACAGCATTGGGAAATGGAAAATATAGTATATGCATTGAATATTGTCATTTGGTCTGGAGGATATTTCAGTCTATGTTTTGGCCAATTTGATTTTTTTTATAGATATATATTAGCTCTGTCTTGGTCCCATTGCCAGTGCAAATAATTTTGAATTTACTTAAAAAAATTCTGCTTTGTTTCTTCACATTTAAGATAGCAATTGTTTTGTGTCTGTGGGAGTCCTAAATTCCATGATCTGCTGGCTTTTTTTCCCCTTTCTTATGACTTGCAGGATATATACATCCCAATGAAGTTTTGGAGGAAAGCAAATCTGCCCATATAAGGAAACACATGGAAAGCCATTCTGGAAGCATAGAAAGCATAACCATTTATGAAACAAATAAAATCTGTTGTTTTAGAAGGCACTTTGAGTTTACTTCTTTTCACATTAGAGTTTGCATCTCACAGAGGTCACCAAGCTTTATTATTTGGTGAAACTGGGTGGTTTTGAGATCTTTTGATTTGGACAATTTGAAATAAGAAGTTAAAATCATTAGCTGCACTTCCATCTCTTCAGCTGGCATCTAAGAGCAGTCTTAGGTTGACATCTCAAAGGGATGAAATCCCTACTTTGATCCTTTTACTTTCTCTATGACATCTGGATTTTCATTACATTGCTTGTAGGATATTCAGCCTATTTATAACACCACTTACTGAGGTCAGTAACTTTGATTACAACGTTCCCAGTCAGGAAGAAATCAACTTTACCTCAGCATCCTTCCGCTCTTACACAGGGACTCACCATGAGAGAGGTTAAAAGTATCTGAATATCCATGTAGACTCATCTGGATTCTTATGATAGAGGTAATCAGGGTGTCCTCTTCCTGTATTTTTTCCTTTTTTCATTAAAAGCATATTCATTTAATCTGCAAGTTATTCAAGCAGCTTTCAAACATCTTTATAGTTCCTGAAGGTCTTTGCTACTGTTTCTCTTGAGTTGGAGCTGGATTTTTTTGCCAGTTAACATAAAGTCTGATTTTATGAGCCACATTATGAATGGTACAAAATAAAAGGTAGGGGATTTAAAATGTTTTTCTGTAATTTGTACAGGTAGCATAAGCTTTTGAGAACGTGGCAAAATCTAAATTCCAATTTAAAACAGTTTAAACTCATGAAGAATGTTGCCTCTGTTTCACTGGTTTGGGAAAACACACCAAAGAGACTGTACCACTACCTGCTCAACATGTTCAGTTCCAGACCTTCCAGGCTGCTATTCAGAAACCCTATATAGTTCCATTTCCAGTTAAAGTTAGTGTTAACAGTGATGAACACCTTATGCTTGTCATTCTTAAAATTTCAGAAGTTTTTACATTCTGGCAATCCCTATACTTGAGTCTCAAAGCAAGCAATTTTACATTGCCTTGTATTCCAAAGCCTTCACCAGCTGCCCTTTGAGGATTCGTTCTCCTTCTCTTGGTGATACAAACACAAGGACTAAGATGACTCAAAGTGGGACCCTCAAAATGAATGGACATATTTTGGGAAAAGACACTAAATGACTTACAACAGGATTTACTGTAGTTATCATTAGAAGAGAGCAAATCAGGAAATTGTCAATCCTTAAACTTTGATTGTTGTTATTCCTTTCCTCACATGAAGCCAAATGGAATCTCTGAGAGCAAAGACTCTTATTTTCTGTCCAAGAGCAGGTGTCTGAGGCATGTCAAAAATATGTAATCTGATATACTTTCTCTATATGATCCCAAACATGCCATCAATATTCTTCAGGTTAGATATGTCAAAATGCATAATGATGCTGACCAAAACCATAATTCTGTACTTACAAATAAAAAGAAGCCAAAGTTCCCATATAAGACTAATCTATGAGCTGGTGATCTATTTTTATTTGCAACCATTATGCCATTCCTGCTGGGACACAAGGTAGAAAGTGGTCTATTGAACAGTAGTACTATAAGAAGTTAGATTACTTTCTTTATACTGTTTTAGGGTATTGGGGGAGACAGATGGGTTTTGGTTTGTTTTGGATTTTTTTTGGTGGGGGTGGGATAGACTGTTAGATTTTTGGGGTTTTTTGTTTGTTTTCATGAGGCAAAAAGGCAAAAAAAATACAGTAGATGGAGCACAATGTTTGAAAGGTACATGGATTTCAGAACAGAACTGGGTTCTGTCCCTCCTGTTCAGAGTACAAGCAGAGTGAGGCTGAGTCAGTCTGCACCCACTGGGGTAGACAAGTACTGTGTGTTGTTTTCAAGTGTGTATCTGTTTGTGTTATGTAAGGGTGAGAGTCTTGGCAAATAGTCGTGTATGTGTCTTCCCCTGTATAAATAACTTTAACAGCTTTGTTGAATAAATCAGGATTAATTTAATATATACAGTCCTTGAACACTTTTCAAGTGTTCTCCTATAAATCTCTTGATTTCACAATCTGTTTATGGTGATCTCTTACAAGGCCGAGGGGCTGCAGTGAGAGCTTGACTCAGTGCATGTAGATGTAGCATATCTCTTCACTGTGAGAGAAGAGCAGTAAGATTTACCAGCACACTATTACAGCTTCTGTAAATGAAGTATCCTTTATACCCTCACTCGCTTACTAAGCAGAAGTTTTCATCTTTTCTTCAAACCAGGGAAAAACTGCAGGAATTTGATGGAATGGATCTGTATGAAAGAAATTTGCATTTGTTACATTGGATGCATTACTGTGTGTGATTTTGTGAATGCTGTTTACCTGCACATGAGAGTTTGTTTGAACTGTCATTTAAAGAAAAGAAAAAGTGGAGACAACTGTATGAACCTTGGCTAAAATATCTGTGCTGTAGTTTCTCTTAGGGCCTCAGATTTTCCTAGACTTCCTCAGTTTGTGGCTATGGAGAAAAGGAAAACATTTTTTTGAATGCTCATATGAATCTATTTAATAATGTTCAGCTTCAGTAACCAAATCCCTTTTGAGAATGAAAGAAAATGAATTTTTTCATTTGTAAAGTAAAAGTTTACAGTCTTTTAGAACAGAGGTACTCCTAAGGTGGGTGTGGGTAGAATGTTAAATCTGGTGGGAAAGTTGTCAGAAAGGGCTTTGTGCATTTGAATGTTCTTAGAAAAACATAGCTCTTAAATTTTTTTTTTAATTTTTTTTTTTTTTTTTTTGGTACGGAGGGATGATAGCTAAAGAAGAATGTTCTCAATATATTCTTTTCCTCATAAGTTAATGCTGCCACTTTGGCATGATTCAGGTTTGTGAACAATGCAAAGCTAACCTGCCTTTGAGGGAAAACCAGAGGCTATTCTCTTTCTGGACTCATAAACCCTTCAGGAGGAGCCTAATGCATGAATAGAGCTCCAGAGAAACTCTCCCTCATGCCATTGTTGCACATTTTTGCTCATGGGATTTAGAGTCTTGGAGGCTGCTCTTTGTCATTCTTATGGTAAGGCAAGCTTCCATCAAAAGAATTAGGAAGCTGCTGTTGTACCATCCTGAGATGGGAGAAAAATGTTTTTTTTCCCTAGAAGAGACAGTTCTTCCTTTCTCCCCATCCTCATCCTACAGAATGAGTAGAAATACAGGAACAAGGATCAATACTTCCTTCCAAGATTATGCTTAGGATTTTATGGCAGTCAGGAACGACTACAATATGTTGTGGCATTACATTTATGCCTTTGCAAGTCTATAGCACAGGGCAGTAACTACTGAACTTTTACTGCATCTTTGTGTAGCATTTACCTATCCTTTGTTGACCTCTCCTCCCGTCACCCATCCAACTTTCTCATAATTTTATAGCAAACACACTCTAAAGTGTATGGGTGTGTGAGAGAGTTGCTTAATACTACAGTTATTTCTGTAACATTTCACACAATGTAACATGAGTTATGATGCACACACCAGTGAATTAATGTGCTTCTGGGTTCTTTTACGGTCAGCTTTTTGAAGCCATACTCTTAGGTTTGGAATATTGATTCTCTTGGACTACAAAACTTTAATCTCAAGAGACATCTGTATTAAAGTAATTTGGTATCAGAGTCAAAGGGTTTGTTTACATAGAGATATATCAATATTGCTACAGCAGAAATGGCTTTACTTCAGTGCTACTCACTCATGTGCTCTGGAATAAAATTAACTTCATTTTGAAATAATTACTCTTACTAGTTGTACCAGAATAGAGTCTCGACAGGAGGTAGTTATGGCAGAAATAGCCATAACAGAATAGTTACAGCATTCTGATTACATTTACTGGGTAGGAATGCCTTGTGCAAGGGTGGCATGAGATTTGCAATGGTAAAAAATGCAGAAATGCAGTAGATACTGTCATTTCTGCTCTTGTCAACTAACTCAGTTGCTAGTGTTAGCTTTTTCTCTATACAAAGGTTTTTTATTGCCACAGTGTTTTGGGAAAGTCCAGCAATTTTGGTTTGATAGCACTCTCCAAATAACTCCATAAATTTAATGTAAAATGTAGCTTTGTCTCTTCTCTCCCTCTCTCCCATTTATTTTCACTTTCTAAATTCAATTACAATTTGAACATAAAATACTTGGGTGAAAACCAAGTTTTTATTTTTTCTTACAGTGTTTCCTGACCTGCTGGTATTTGGCAGTTCACTGATGTTTCATGTCTCTCATTACCTCGGAGCTAAAGAATACCTTCTTGAAAGACCTTTTCACCCTTGCCACCATATAGTCAGGCTTTACCACCACACCAAAAAGAACATCAGGATGTCTGTTTTTCTTGGCTGCTTTTCTCCCCTATAACAGCAAAGAACTTTTTGCTAAAATGTATTTCAGACATTGCTGATAGCTGCCTGAATTTCAAATGGCTGGGACAAAAACCCCACAACAAGACAGAGAAGGAAGATAAAAGTAAAATTTTAACTTCTCGCATAAAACCTGCCATTACAAAATATATTTTTTGACTCTTCAGAAATCTTAAGGAATTGAGGTTTTGGGCGCTTTTGTGTAAGCTATTCTGTAAAGATGAGAATTGTATGTTTTAGTGTTGTGTTGTGTTGGTATGTTCTGTTTCCCCCTATTGTTATGGTTTGTCCTGGTTCACTCCACCCTCCTCCCAAATGCCTATCACCCTTTCTCCTCCCCTACCCCGAATGTTACTTT
>JAYDZK010000001.1:20449896-20464803 GCA_034509185.1 Euphonia xanthogaster | reverse complement strand
TGTCTAACATAGGTGATGGGTATTGGAAAATAATTGTAAACATGCTACATGTAGTTTTTAGTATATAAAGATAACACCGCCCTGGGGGCAGACAGAGTGCCTGGAACTGTCCTGCTGAGCAGACCTCGGCTGGGCAGGAGGAAAAAATGTTATAGATAAGATTTAATAAACAATTCCACGACCGAAAAAGGAGGAGCTTCAACTCATCCTTTGAAAGCGCGGGCTGAAACAGAGACTTTTAACACATCTCGGGGTCACAAAGGCCAGCGACTCCTGACACAGTGTCTAACAGGATGAAGTTTATTAAATCCAAGTGCCAACTCCTGCATTTTGGCCACAATAACCCCCTGCAGCGTTACAGGCTGGGGACGGTGTGGCTGGACAGTGCCCAGGCACAAAGGGACCTGGGGGTGCTGGTTGACAGCCAGCTGAACGTGAGCCAGCAGTGTGCCCTGCTGGCCAAGAAGGCTAACAGCATCCTGGCCTGGATCAGGAATAAGGTGGCCAGCAGGAGCAGGGAGGTCATCCTTCCCCTCTCCTTGGCACTGGTGAGGCCACACTTTGAGTGCTGTGTCCAGTTCTGGGCCCCTCACTTTAGGAAGGATCTTGAGACACTTGAGTGCATCCAGAGGAGGGTAATGAGGCTGGTGAGGGGCTTGGAACACAAGCCCTGTGAGGAACCACTGAGGGAGCTGGGGTTGCTTAGCCTGGAGAAAAGGAGACTCAGAGGTGACCTCGTCACTCTCTGCAGCTGCCTGAAAGGTGGTTGTAGTCAGGTGGGGTTGGTCTCATTCTCCAAGCAGCAACTGACAGAACAAGAAGACACAGCCTCAAGCTGCGTCTCTCCTACATCAAGGGAAATATAGGCTGGATCTTAGGAAAAAGTTTGTTACAGAAAGGATGATAAAGTTCTGGAATGGTCTGCTTGGGGAGGTGGTGGAGTCACCATCGCTGGATGTGTTTAAAAAAAGACTGGAAGTGTCATTCCGTGCCATGGTTTAGTTGAGGTGTCAGGGCATGGGTTGGACTACAATGATCTTTAAGGTCTCTCCTAACCAAGTCATTCTGTGAATTCTGTGAATCCTGTGAATCTTGGCACTCAGCCAAGAGCACACCTGCTAGTTTGAGAAACACCCTTTTTATACCATTTCTATTGCATCAGCTGTTGCATATTTATAAACAATTATGCATATTTAAATTTTTCCATAAACTAGGTGACATGTTCTAAGAACAGTTTAGCATGGCTCCTCCTCAGGTCTGCTTTTTTAGAGCATGTGTGTTTCTTGGCTGTGGTTTTGGTTCACTCTCTTGATCACTTCCTGCTGTGTTGTGTTGGTATGTTCTGTTTCCCCCTGTTGTTACAATGGTTTGTCCTGGTTTACTCCACCCTCCTCCCGAATGTCTATCATCCTTTCTCCTCCCCTACCCCGAATGTTACTTTTGTATCTTTCCCCAAATCCCTCCCTGGTGCTCTGTCCATCACTCGGCGTTCCTTCCCTTCTCTCTAGAAACTTCTACACAGGACGACGAGTGATTGGTTCAGGGACCGGGACCCCTCCCCTTGTCCATTATTATTGGTTCAGACCTCATGTCCATCTGTATTACCCCCTCCCTCCTGTCTTGTCATTGGTTTATTTGATAACCACTCCCCTGTTCCCCCTGCCCTTTATAATGTGTTGCACACTCCGGATCAGTGCCCTCAGCTGCTGGTCCCTTTGAGCTTCATTAAAGCCAGAATCTACCTCAGCTGGGGTCCGCTCTGTTTTTTCTCCTGCCGGTCGTAGCTGCGTATCGCCCGCTTTAGCAAGGAGGCTGCTGCCTGACCTAGATCCGGGCAGTCTCCTTAGGCGCTGACAGGGAGTCGAAGACTTCCAGCCAGTGCCCCCCTGCTGACGGCGGTGCTGGACAGTTGGCCGGGCTCGCTGGGAAGACAGGGGTCTTCTTCAGCTTCTCCCAGCACGCCGCTTCATTTTAGTCCTAGCTCTGCTAAAGAATGAGTTTGTGGCCCTAATAGAATCTCATATGGGCCATCATTTGCACAGAGACACACTGTGCAGCATGTCTGTCACTTCAGACCATCAGGGAACAGCTGCCATGCCACTGCAAGTGCTGAACATTAATTTTTACAGCTTAGATTGCAAATTCTAAAAGAATCATTCAGGGAAGTGGCTCAAGAATGGAAGCAAAGGTTCTGAAACTCTGATAACTTCTCTGTGATATATTATGGGCCATGATGAGCTTACTCTTGCAGTTCTTCAAGCCAGTTCAAAGTTAGATGGTTTCATTGCCATAGGGATGAATCTGAGTTAATATACCTTCTTTTCTAAGGTGTAGCACTGTCTTAAGTCAGTGACTCATGGTGCACAGTAACCTGGCTACCTCTGGGAGTGCTGCTCAGCAGGCTGGCAGCCAGGCAGAATATAGTGTAGACATTAAATACAAAGGTACCTGTGTGAGGACAGCAACATAATTCAAATAATCACCATTACTGAACTGGAATTTGGGTTTCGATTTGCAGAAGAGTACTCCTAGCCAGTATATTGGAGAAGAGATCTGAAAAGGAAGGAAAAAATTAACTACAGTTAAAAACAAAGGAAATCCAGGAAAATGCTGGCTCACTCCTCTGAGTATAGCAATATAGATGGTTCAAAATGGTGATAATTGGATAGAATAAAAGAATCTGCACTAGTGAGATCTGTCTAGTGAGACATTGTCTCTAGTGAAAAGGACAGAATACACCAAAGTTGAAAGAAATTCTCATGGAATCACAGAAAAAACAACTAAACCAGATGGTTTCTTTCCCTTCTCTCAACAAATATCCTGTCCCTCTACCAATGCTGTTTCCAGTGAGCACAAAAATCAGTGGAATCCTCTCCACTCTGCTACAGCCCTTTACCTTTTGAAATATTGCTGTTTCTCTTCACTTTGGTTTTCTCTCCAGTGAAGAAAACTGTGGGAGGGGACCACAGGGAAGGTGGGGCAGAGATGCCCCGGGCGGACACTGCTGCCTGAGTGCCAATCAACTGTAGTCCACTCCCTGATTTCAGAAAGTTCTCCTCTTTCCCTTTGGATCCCTGTTGGATCTCATTGAAGGACCACCCTCGCCCCCCTCCCTCATTGGTGTACCCCATGTCACCCCACCTCAACTCCTCCCCTGACTCCCCTTCCTATTGGATACATGTACCCTGACCCTGCCTACCTTCCCCCAGTTATAAACCCTGGCCCCTCCCTTGTTCTGGGCTCTACCACTGACTTCCCTTTGGCTGTGCTTGTGCTTCTGCTTGTTCCTGCCCCTCTCCTCACCCTCACCCTACCTGGACCCTCTGACCTTCTTGCAATAAACCCTGTTGGATCTACAGTCCCGTTCAGAGCCCTCCTTCTTCATCTGGTCACGTGCACGTCATATCTTCCGAGCCTGAGAGCAAGGTGGGCTGGGTGAGCTGGTCACCTGGACCAAAAGGAGACCACTCTCGAACGCACCTGCCCAGAGACACAACCCGCCTCCCCCAGAGAACAATTTCAGCTTACTGAGTTTTTCGTCATAGGTCTTGCTGTGTAGACCTCCACTTGTTCTTGTTGCTCTCTTTCAGACTGTTTCCATCAAGCTCCTGCGTCATTCATGCATGACACTTGAAGCTTTACCTGGACATCACCTAGAGGCCAAAGGACTTCTTCCTGTATTTTAAGTACTTTATAAATTCCCCTATGTTTTTTATTTGCACTAGTTTTGATGTGAGGAAAAAGACGCAACTACTTTTGCAAATAAACTAAACTTACTCATTCATATTCAGACTAGCACTCGAAGTGAAAGGAAGGAAATGGGCAAGACCTGTGCTGCTACCAAGCTTAACAGAAGCTGTGAGCAAGGAGTGATTTCCTCCCACAGCAACAGTATAAGAGAAGAACCAGGAAAATGGCAAGAGAAAGAGCAACAAATTAAAAGTGAGGTTCTATCAGCTACAGGCAGCACAAGCACCAAGATTAATAAAAAAGATCATGCCTTGATGTTAGAGCCACAATTCAGTTGCTTCCTCTAATTTGACTCCTATGCATCATACAACAACTGATAGTTCAAATGGAGTGTTGGGTGTTTCTAAGTTGGATTAGGAGATAATAGAGACATTCACATGGATCTCCAAAGTCACTGCTTGCATTCAAATCAGGCTAATTGGAAGGAATCTTGTTAAATATCAATGTTTAACTGCGCAGTGATTAATAAATGTATTTTGGCTGGCTTGATGTGGAAAGAAAACAGAAGGTAGAGTGAGGATTAAAGAGGGATCTCAAGCATATCAAGAGAACCGAGTGGTCAAAGGGGCTTACTTCTCTGTTATGGAAGATGTATTCACTTTGCCATGACTTAGACATCATGGCAAAAAGGGGGCCATGTATTGTCCATGCAGTAGCTTTAGCAAAGCTCTTCAAATGGTATATTTCACAGTCACTGTGGGTACTTTTGTCCAGCACACTCTTTCCAAGGCTTTACTGCGGCAGCATATTTTGCTGTTTTCCTTCAAAACAGTGTTTTAGCAAACATGAAGAAAGTATTAAAAAATAAAAGCTATAGAAGGAGATCAGGTAGAGCAGAGAAGTGTCTTAATTTGCCCATGAAGTGCTGATCCATAACAACAGAGGCTTTGAACACTGAAAACTTCTAATGCCCTTATTTCTAATCTAGTGCAGTGCTTTTGTGGAAAGAGAACTCTTAAATCTGCTCTTAATTCTGACAAGTTGGACTGAGGCATTGAAGAGCTTTTTTTTTTGTAAAGAAGAGTGTCAGATCTATTTCTTCTCCCTGATTGTTGAGCTATTGAGTTCTGAAATTGTCTACCTGTCCAGTGATATAATGCTTTTCAGACACTAAGTAATTACCTCTACAGAAAGAATATAGCAGAGCATTTTCCCCATCCTCCCATGTGTCCTCATTTCTCAGTAGATTTGTACAAGACTACATTTACCAGCAGTAGAGTGAAGCACACAAAAATGGGTCACCCATGGCAGTGCTGACTGCTTTTTCCAACAACGTGTCATTGTGAGAGACTGAATATTTCCCTGAGGGAATATTTCCTTGAGACTGATTATTTGGTAACTGTAACAGTTAAAGCAATGTGCTATTTATCATTGTTTTTCATTAAACTGAGAGACAGGATGTTCATTAAAAAGAATGTTTCTTCTAAATTAAAAGTAGTTGTAATTCAGACCAACTGCATGCATGCCAGATTTCCAGAGCTGTTGTGCTCAAAGTGAGGGGATTCAGTGGAATTTTTTTCTGAACAGCACTCAGGTGGTCAGATTAGCCTCCAAGGTTCTGTCCTGAAGTGTTGCACTGCAGTTGTTTTAGTAGAAGTAACTCGTGTTAAAAAGTATGTGGATATTAAGAAGAGGACAGTGGGCACATCATTCCATCTATTTCCTTGGACATACAGATCCTGCTGACATACATAGAATCCCTGGAGAATTCTTCCCTGTTCACTGTGAAACTCAGGAAGAAGTCAGCCCTGTGCTGCTTCTCAGGCCTCAGCTTGCTATCTTCTCTAAATATCCCAGTCCAACATGAAAACCTGATTTGGTCGTTAAACCTGTGCCAAATTAAAAACTCCTGTGTGAAGCTATCCTTAGAAGGCTGCAAGATCTGATGAAGAGGGTAAAGATTGGGGTTTCTATCCTCTTGGCCTGACATGTGAAGCTTTTTGTTAAAGAATTTAAACTATGTAATTGAAGTTCTTTGTTTCATTTTGTATTTTTCTTGAAACAGGACTAATATGGAAATTTAAAGATCTAAGTGGTCCTTTCTGAAAGTTCCTAACATTGCTATCAGTATCATTTCTTTTTATAAACAGAACTCTTACAGTTCTAAGAAATAAAGTATTCAAAGAATGCACTTATAAAAGATTACGCATACAATGGAATTTTTTAGCCTCAATGGGAACAGAAGGCTTTGTGAGAAATGTTTGTGTGCATTGAACATAATGTTTGAATCAATTTTTAAGCTGTTGCTAATGAAGCACCACCACTTGAATAAGGGGCTACAAGGCATGCATCTTACAGATGCACAATGTATCAGTTCCTGCCTGGCATATCAAGACCCCAGGGCTTTAGATTGTGAAACAAGTGTTCAAAAAGAACAATTCTAGAAGAGGAAGGGAGGAGGGAAAGAGCCTGAAATGCAGCTTGAAGTGATGTGAGATTTAGTCCCTTAGCTTGTGTTTTCTGTAGTTTCATCATATGGTTTGGCAGTTCTGCAGAGCTGGTGTTAAATATATCACATGGGAGTGTAACAGAGATACTTCTGAGCCTTGAACAAGTGACAGACCTCACAGAGAAGAAGTTACGTGATAGTTCCTACCTGTTCCACTTTTGCAGTTTAGCTTTTCTTTCTTAAGTATTCTTCAGACTGTTTCTCCCATCACATAACTGATCTGATCTCCCATCACACACCTCAGGGCTTTCCTTTCAGGGGCATGGCTGGTGATACTGCCCCTACTCAAATTCCTTTTCACTGAATGGGAAGGTTGGGGATATCCTTGCACTTCATCCTCCCTTCATATACATTATCTGCTGCTAGAGGTTCCCCAGGCAGATTCTCTTCACAACTCAACCCCAGCATTGCTCAAAGTTATCAATAAAGAAATACAGTTAAGGATGAATTGGTTATTCTGAAGGGTTCGGTGAATGGTTCAGATGGTTACATACTGTCCACACTATGAATTGTTTCCACATAATTTCCTCTAAGAATCAAGAAGGTTTGTTTCTTGAGTCTGCGAAAAGGTATATTGCCAGACAACATGGGGGCTTGGTCTTGAATGGATAATTCTTGAGCTTAAAATTAACTTCCAGCATGATATATGAATGTTTCTGTTGCCTTCTCACAAGCACCTCCAAAACCTTGCCATCACAATTGTTCTCTCGGCCATATATTTATATCTGTGAGCTTCCGTCAATTACAAGCAAAATGAGACACACACACACACACACACACACACACACACACACACACACACACACACACACACACAAAGCTACTAAGTGCATTTAGTAGTTCTTTATTCAAGTGAATGTTTAGATTGACTGTTGCACAACAGTTGCCCAGAACTGCATGGAGCTGGGTATCTCTGCTATGAACATAGCTCTGGAATTTCCACTGGTTAGCAGAGTTTGTTGCATACTCATTCCAGCAAGGATAACCCACTAGAAAATAAGCCACTGAGAAATACTGCATTTAGCTAGACCTTTCTTTGGTCTGTTTTTATATGGTGCTTTTGTTTAACTGTCACTGCATCTGGTGACCACATTCAGACTGGGGAGTCAAAAAAAAAAAACAACAACATAGAGAGCAAGTGAGAAGTTCTTGGAATATTACAAGCTGCTGTGTGACTGGTAATGTCAGGGCACACAAGCAGAAAACTCTTCAAAGGTGACACTACAGTGGGAAAATTTGATACTTATTAGCTAGCAAATTGCCTGAAGCAATAACCTTGAAGTAAATGTTCAGCTGCAAACAGATACTGAATGTCCTGCTCTTTTTCATTTTTTTCCCCATTGATTCTTATACCCTATGCTTTTCAAGGTGTCTTTTTTGAACTGTATTGTTTGAAATCTTATAGTCGAGATGGCATGTTTTCTAGATCTAGGGACAACTGTACATTTTTTAATTACTTCAGTTGTTTTTATTTTAAAGTGATTGTCCCATTTAGACAATAAAACAGATTATTGCCTAATTACAGATGCCATTTGGGATGAAACACAGATTACCTTGTATGCATTAAAGAGAGAAATTAGTTCACTATTCCATCTGCAACAAAGCTGATATGCTGAATCCTTAGAAACAGCAAAGCCTGGTTCCCCTGCTATCCTGTACACCATGTTTCCCAAAAATGCTGTCTTCTGGCAGCTCCTTTAGCCTGCACATGTGTATAAGCTGTCATCTAAAACAAGAGGATGCATTGTCCTTAAAAAAATATGAGAGTAGAAAACCTCTACCCTCATCTTTCAGACATGAACTTCTGCCATTATCAGGATTGCTTAAATAAAGTGTGAGTTTTTTCTAGTCTTCCTTTTCCTCTCCCTTAGAACTTTGTTCTCTGAGGGCTTTTCAAAAAGAGGGAAAAAACCAATCCAACATTTAGAGAAGCAGTGGAGAGGGGCCAATTCACACTGACCATTTTGAACCTTTTCTTAGCCCACCCCTCAATGGCCCAACCAGGACAAGAATTAGCTTTTAAATGCGCTCAGGTCTGGCTATATGCATGGTTTAGGGCCTGATTCCCAGAACTACTGCATAACAGAAGTTACCTTTCCTGACAGTTTAGGTGTTCTTATGCCTATGTTGCATGGTAAGCAACAATTTTTGCTACATAACAAGCAAAAGTAACATTAAGAATTCAAAGTTGAACATGGGGAAAAAGAGAGGAGGTGAAGCAGTAATCCATGCTCGTATACCTGCAGGTATCTGTAAGATTAGGACCTGGGTACCCATCCTCTTGTTATGAGTGCCAAATGAATAGATCCATTGAAGTCTGTGGAGTTCTTGTGTTGTGTAAACAAGTGCAGTGTGCAGTCACTTGGTCAAGTGTTGCTCATCATTCACCCTCCACCTAAAAGCACTCCTAGCTGTTTCAGTGACTGAGAGAAAAAACCCTTCTGTTTTTTAACCCAGATGTGCTGCCTTCTGTTTTTGAACCCAAATATGCTGCCCCTTAATGTTTTAAAAACCACAGCTGAGCTACAATGTTTCTGGGGTGTATCTGCATAGTGGTGGTAGCTCCACCCAATCTGCAAGCCACAGGGGCTGGCGACAGCTCAGGAGGGCACCCATTTTGGTGCATGTTTTGTGTTCTGGTGGCTCAGGTGCCAGTCCCATGCTTGTGCATCCAAGTATCTTTTGGAGCAGCATGCATCCCAGCATCTGGAAAGACAGGCAGTTGCAAATTCACACTTGTCTACACCTGAGGCTGCAAACTTCCCTTCTGATGCTGTAATAGCCTCAAAATTTCCCGGTTTCACTGGAGCTTAGCAGCTCATCATGAAAAGTTTGCAATGGCATTCAGTGAATCGAAGCGTGCTGACTTATTTTTCACTTAGCATCAGCTGCAGGCAGGCTCGCCAGCTTATTAACAGCACTTGGCCGTGAAGGGTGGTGGAAAGGAGGTTGTGGAGCATCAAAACAGGATGCTCGGGGTTGACTGTTGCCTTTGAACAGAGATCTTCCCTTTCTGGAAGTGCAGTAGCACGACGTGTGTTACGCTGCCACAAGTACCATTTGAGGGCAGAAGAGGCGCAGAGGAAGGCCTGGCTGGTCTAGAACCCGCTGCCATGTCGGTGGCTCACAGATCTCCGGTGCCACCCATCAAGGCCAGGTCACCGGTGGGACTCAGAGAGACTTTCACGCAGGCAGTTTCATACCTGTCCCGTAGCGCCTCACAGACACGGGAACAGCGTGGGGCTATGTAAACGAGACGGGTTGAATTCGTTCCTTCCCCTGTTCTTACGCAAGCATTTGATTATACGGGGAAAGTTGCCTTTCCGTACACGTGGGAGAGGCATTTACGCAAACAGCCCCGCCTGCTACCGAAACAGGTGCCTCCCGCCGGAAGCCGAGGAGTGGGAGCAGCATCTCCTGGGGCCAGGGAGCGCCGGGTGACAGCGGGTCGGGGACAGCGACGATCCGGGGGCGGCTCTGGCCCCGGCCACCGCACCTGCGGCCTCCCGTGGCCCCGCCAGGTGGCGCCGTCCCGCTCCCGCAGGCGGCGCAGCGGGTTAGGGGCCGCGGGTTCGTGTTCCGGGGCGCTCGTCCGTGCGTTTCCGAGTCCCAGAGGGCTTATCCCCGGGAAAAGCGCCCAGGACCGTGGGCTCTGCCTCTGGCGTCGCCTTACTCTCGCCATTGAGTCCGGCCCAGGGGCAGGAAGGGCCGAGGAGGATGATCTGGGGAAAATTGTTCCGTGTCTAGACAAATTCATGAGCGGGAGGGGGAGGGGAGGGGGCGTGTAGGGAATTATTAGAGTAGCTATTCCCCATGGATACGTCCAATCTCCTAGCACCCTCACGGCTTAAAGTCTTGCGGGTCAGAGGAGGGGCGCGGGGCAGCAGGAGGATGGGGATGCACTCCTGCCATTCCAGCCTTGTCCTAGGAGGCTAGACCCGGAGAGAGGAAATTTTCAGCTGAACAAAAAGTTTCCCTGTCATTCAAGAAGCGCCGCAGAAATATTTATATTTCAACAAAATTTTTCCCTGGGAAAACTTTGAAGATGAAGGAAGAGTGACTTTATATAAGGACTTGTCCCTGTTTTGTCTGAATGAAGCCTCTGCTCAGAATCAGAGCGAGAGACCAGCACAGAAAGACCAAATTAAAAGGAAACAAACCACTTACCTAGTTCTATCAAAGTTTCTGTTCAACACTTTGCTTACTTCTGTTTTTAAATGAAACATTAATTTGCTTTAATTATATGCGAAGCAAATTTTATTTTGGTATTCTAGAGGGCTGCCATGAAATGGAGTCATAGTCCTCTTGGCTGTCATGGTGATTGATTGCATTTTTTCCTAATCATGGTGAGAGAGCTGTGGTTTCTTATCAGGCTGCTGTATTTATGTTATGTTCTAGTCTGTTTTATTATCTGCTAGTTATAAGAACTGAAATCAATAAAGCGTGGTTGCTTGACTGTTGCTTACAAGCATATGGGATATACTTTTCATAGTTTTTAACAAATGCTGTAATATATGTAGAAAACAGTTAACTGTTTGGGTCTAGGGCCCTGAGAAAGACAAGCACTGCTGAATGCTGTCAGTTCTGTCTCAGTTCACATTAATTTTACAGTGACTGATAAGCACTCTATTGTATTTCTTAGAAAAATCTGAACTTCCCAGAAATGTGGCAAAACAGCTCAGTTTTGCAGGCTTTTGATGGTTCTGAATTTGATGACAAACACAGATGCAATTGTGTAATGCAGTGCCTTGTATAGGCTCTCTTTAGTTTTGCCAATTCCTCTGGTATGTTTTTGCACACTGCCCTTCATTACTGGGGTTGTCTTTCCTGTAGCCATTCACAGGTAGAAGACTTGTTAGCACTTTACATTATTAATACATGATCTTGTTCATTTTGGCCAAGACAAGAGTCTTGAACAAATTCCTGGGGACCCATCACAGTGACTCCCCACAGGACTCTAAGGTAGTTGCTTCTCTCAGCCTTATATTTGGCTCAGCTGTAAAAGAGGAATTATGATATTTTATCTATCAGAGAGGTCAAGACCTGTAGGTGAAAAATGTGACTGTAAATTCAAACTTTTAGGAGTAGATGAATTGGCCATATGCTGTCTAGAGAAACTGAAATAGAATGAAAACCCCACCCTTGTGTGGTGACTGGTCTAGTTTCTCTGAAGTCTTTTGGAATAGAACTGAAGTATTTCACATGTACAGAAATCTACACAAAGGCTGTCCAAGCTTGTAAAGTGTCAGATGCACCAAGCTCACTAAGTATGTGCAAGATTCTAAAAGCACTTCAGAAAACTTTTTTTCCTTCCACTGGCAACACTGATTTTTTTTGTATCTCTGCATAAAAATGTTTATCATACATCAAATTATAACTGTGTGTCATCCATAAAAATTATTTCCTTTCTCTCGCAACTCCAAAAACAAATATTAATTTTATCTAAACCTAAAGTATATCTAGATAAACTTTATCTATACTATTTTTACCACTGAAGTGCTCAGCTTACACACTATGAACATCATCTAATCAAAATAACATATAAGAACATATGTGATCATGATAGAATTATTTAGCTAACAGCAACTTCTATAATGATCAATTAGACTTGTTGTTTGCACAGAATTTTTGTAATGAGAACAAGGGTGTTGATGATGGTGTCAGTTAAAAGTTCAATTATTTTTGTAATTCAGCAAGCTGCTTCTTTCAGATAGTCACAACTTTCAGAACACTCAAGCAGAATTATTACATTCTTGTTTATAGACAAGCAAAAAATTTGTCAGGAGATTTTCAACAGAACACATCCGCCCTTTATTAAGTCATACTGATGCCAAGTATCAGAAACCACAGCCTCAACAAGGAATGCTTTTACTCCTCCTACCAAAACATAAATGTACATGAATGTATCTTCACAGTAATTTAGCTGCATATGCTATAACTTGCCTTTGTATAGTTCTCACTGAGTCCCAAAACTTTGAAAATAGGCTTTAAAGTTATAACCACTTGCCTAGATTTTTCAGTACCCTAATGTTTGCAAGCAGTGTCAAGGACATAGGAAATACTGTGCTTTAGCAGTGTTGGTACTTAAATTTTGTCACAGCTTTGTTGGAAATGGCAAAAGGGAAGGAACAACTATAGCTTTTTTGAAATAAATTCTTTTGTATTTTGATGTTGGTCTTCTTTCTGTAATATTGAGCTCTGATTTTCAGAGTGCAGCATGTCTTTGTGCAATTTAAGGCTTACAGTTTCTTTAAAACTCTAACATGTTTTCATATACACTTTAGGAAACCCATGAGTTTTGGTGCTGCTGCTGATGTGCTCAATTAGGAGGCTTAGAAACACAAGAAGTGTTAGGATGAAGGTTCCCAATTTCTTCTTCCCACTTAGTTGTCACCTGGACATACAAATATTTCCATTACCAGAAGTAAATAGGCATCTCTTTAGACTGGTTATTACAACCATTTCATAGGTGGGAAAATGGAGTTTCAGGAAAGGATATGGGTTCACAGGCATGTATGTGTGAGAAAGGAACTGGCATCTGAAACAGGATACAGGTCCACCATAAGCAAAATTCTAAGCCCCATATGTTAGCTGTTTCTATACCTTCAGGGAAATTGCTTCTTCAATCTCTGCTTTCTTACCTGGAAATTAAAACAAAACCATAAAACCCCCCAGGTGATTGAAAAATAATGTCTGTCAGTTGTTTCATGCAAAACTCTTCCTTTTTTTATTAGCCCTTTTGTGTTGATGTATGAAGAAGTCTAGGGAGGCCACCATGGTAAATTGTAAGTCAAGGCATTATATAATGCAAAGTTGAAGTGCAGTCAGTTTCAGTACAGTCCATGTATTTTTCCTATGTAGCTCTGTCCTCAAGTTTCAAAGAAATATGCATTCAAGCCAAAATTGAAGAAATTTTTTTTGGAGCTTTCACACTGAGAAACTTATTCAACCTTTCCAGCAGCTTAGAAAGCCATGCTTTTGAAAGTTTTTTTATGTAGGTTCCACTTATATTGACTTTATTAGAGTTGTTAATCATTGCTGTTCCTTCTGGTCTGAATTAGAATGCTGCCCTAACTGCAGAGCTAGAAGGCGGCTCTCTTGAACATTTATTCTATTTCTTTCCTTATTTTTCTGCTATCTCACCAGTGTCTCAAAAAACCTATTTTGACATATGTCTCTGCAGGTCCACCTAGTTTGTCCATGGCCTGCAAAAGATGAAGCAGGAACACTGTAGTGAGAAATTTGTTTCTTGTCTGTCAGCTTGCTCGTTGTGTCTTTAGCTATGCACTGAATATGTATATGCCAGCTTAGTAGCTCTGTGAAGGATTTGGTATTGTACATATCTTAGAAGAGCTGTCATTTTGGTTATGCTGCATGTGTAATTTTATAAATAAACATTTATTTGCAGAATGTAAATTTGGCTGAATCATTCTGCATATGTGAGCCATTTATTCTTGAACAGGGTAATGTTCTGTATTCAGTAACTTAAATATTATATACCACTGCAAAGCTTGTCCATTTGAAGGGAAAAAGAAAACACAATTATTTTTTTTTGCCTCTTTCTTTCATTTCAGTAGAAACCTTTTCACTTGTGATTCAGCTTTGAAACAGAAAAACATTAGCTTCATTTTATTCAACAGAGCTTTAGCTTGTGTTTATCAAAGGCATAGTGGAAAAAAGTAACCTTTTACCATGTTTTGCTTCTGTTATGATATAGACCTAACACTGCTCTGAAATGACTCAAGTTATGTTGTCACATGCAGCATCAAAGCAGATTACTGAATTTTAAACATTTGCAATACAGGAGAAACCCACTGCTTGAATCACAGTAGGAACACTGGTTTGTGTACTCAGTCTTTCCGGTGCTGTCAGCAATATATGAGAAAATAAATACTTCACATAATTTGCATAGCATTGGCTGTGCTTGCACACTCTGTGAATGATTATGTTCAATTGGGAGTCATTGAATGCAGAAGTAGGGAGCTGCATGGAGACGCTGAGGTCCATTTTGTGGAGCTGTGGTGACTTACTGCTGCCATCCAGAGGGACCTGGACAGGATTGAGAGCTGGGCCTGTGCAAACCTCACAGACTTCAACAGGCACAAGGTCCTGTGCCTGCATCAGGGCAATCCCAAGCACACACTCAGGTTGTGCAGAGAATGGATTGAGGAAAGCCCTGAGGAGAAGGATGTGGAGGTGTTAATGTGTTGGTGGACAAGAAGCACAACACGACCCAGCAATATCAACTGACAGCCCAGAAAGCCAAACACATCCTGAGCTCCATCTAAAGCAGTGTAGCCAGCAGGGTGAGGGAGGGGATTCTCACCCTCTGCTCCACACTCATGAGACCCCACTTAGAGTGCTGCATCCAGCTCTGGGGCCCCCAACAGAAGAAGGATGAGGAACTGCTGGATTGGGCCCAGAGGAGGGCGAGAAGATGAATGATCAGGGGTTGAAGCACCACTCATGTAATGCCAAGCTGAGAGATCTGGGGCTGTTCAGCCTGAAGAAAACACTTTGGGGAGACCCTCTTATAGCATTCGATACCTAAAGGGGGCCTGCAAGAAAGCTGGAGAGGAACTTCCTATGAGGGCCTGTGGATTAGATATAGGGAAGAAATTCTTAGCTGTGAGAGTGATGAGACACTGGAATAGGTTGCCCAGAGAAACTATGGATACTTCATCCCTGGAAGTGTTCCAGACCAGGCT
>JAYDZK010000001.1:20421953-20440583 GCA_034509185.1 Euphonia xanthogaster | reverse complement strand
TCTTCCTCTTCCTCTTCCTCTTCCTCTTCCTCTTCCTCTTCCTCTTCCTCTTCCTCTTCCTCCTCCTCTTCCTCTTCCTCTTCCCTTGTGTAGTGTCCACAGCTGGCCTTGAATCCAAGAGAAGCTCTGGTGAGCTCTTGGCTGCTTTTCTTAGGAGCTGCTCCTAAGCAGAGGGGTTTGCCCTCAGTTCTGTCTGAGCTGTGTTGTAGCTATGCCCTTGCCTGACCATGTCTCTTGCTTATCCACACCAGCTCAAATAGGATAGGAAATTGAACCTGCTAGTGAAGCCCTAATCTAGGCCTTACCAATCCAGCAGCCAACGCTTACCAATGAGATTGGAGCCCAGTACGCTAAGTGGTGTGTGTTCTTGCCTATGGAAATGCAATCTCAGTAAATAAAATATAGGAGGGAAAAATATGACAGGGAAGCACAAAAATATGTGAAATCATCAAGATCAGTCCAGCTGAAAACCTAATTTATTATCCAGGTTTCCTGGCTTACATATGGATCACACTGACAACAGTCAAAGATGTGAAAAATGTTATCTAAAATACTTGTCATTTCTAGGTGGTCTTTGACCATTACATTGTTATTTATTTATTTTTTTAATAGGATAGACTGGAAGTCTGACTAGAAAGGAATCATAAGGGAAGTAGTTGGGGGTTGTCTTTACAAATGAGATTGGGATGCAGAACCATAAAATTAAATGCTTTTCTTTTTTGGGTAACTCCTTTGGCTTTTTGGCTTTCATTTGGCACTTCATTGCTACAGCTTTACACCACTGTATTAGTGGCAGTAACACTAGCAAAGAACTGGAATTAAACCTTGGCAGATCCTGAAGGCTAAAATTATCTAAATTTCTAAACATTTATCTTACTATTTTAGTGGTAAAATAAGTTTTCATTTAAAAAATAATTTCATAAATAAAAATTGATCATATTGATATTTGCTTTACCACTTAAGACCTTTTAAGGATTTAAATGTCACTATTGTATGTCAGCACTCATAAACTTGATCTTGATAGGAAGACAATACAGTATTTATCTCCAATAAATATGAGTCAAGTTCCCAAGGACTTTGTGCCAATAGGGAATCTTAATACTGTACATTCATATTGTAGTACATGAAAGTAATTTTTTTCTGGCAGTGCTTTGACACATAAATGGCAAAATCGTGTTAATAAATCCAGACCTCAATTTGTGTCAACAAGTGCACAGCTGATTTTAAAAAATAAACAAACCCAAACACACCCCTACTCTGTGCCATTGTCTTGGTCAAGCACCTCTGACATTCTCTTGACTTGTACTTCCCTGTGTGCTGGTAAAATGACAGGTAGGAGGTATTTGACAGTGTGTCTGTGACTAAAAGAAATTAAACTAATGGAGTACATCACTTTATAGTAGGTGGTGACATGCAATGTAGGAAGAAGAGAACATGTTGTGTGGTGTGACATACGTAGTTTAGAAGTATAGATTGGAACATTTTATCTAATGGAAACACAAGGAAAGATTTGCACAGCTAATCAGAAATGACTGCCAGTGACACCTTTTTTTCAAACTGGCTGTTATGTATTTAGTGTATGTATACCAGCAAAACTACTTCAGGAATATGCTCAAAATTTGTATTTCCAATTTAAAATAAAAGTATTGAGATATAAATAGAATAATAGTGATATAAATAAATAGAATAATACCAACTAGATCAGAGTTGGTACTTGAACACATTTTGAAATATGTGGATTTGGACCACTAAATTTGGAGGCAAAACCCCAAAACCAGGAAGCCCCTGCCCTCTGGGAAAATTCAAACCTGATTCCATGGTGCCTGGCTGAGGTCCAGACATATAATACAGTATTTGCCTGCAAGCATGTACACATAGGAGAGACTCGTAAAAAGGAGATTGTGTTTCTTCACACCAGAAATATCTCAGGAAATTCAACTGGAGTAGGAAGAACATACTTAGAGCTGTATGCCTAAATGAACAATATGGTCCATAGTCTCTAGAGTGTTTATAAAAATGAAAAAATAGGGCAGTCTTTTGAAAGATCCCTCTGCTTTTGTCCTATTGAAATTATGTAACAATTAATAGTCCCTTCTTTATTTTCAGACTTATTTGTTAGGTCCAGAAATTATTATTTTTTCTTGGCAACAGCTATTCCATCATCCTCTAATTTCTCTACTGTGGAAATTGCATTTTTTATTTTACAGTTGGCATCATCCTCAAAACAAAACAAACAAGCTGGTAGTCAATGAAAGAAATGACAAGAAACATTAAAGAAAGGAAAGGGAAAAAAATCTTCAAATCGTATTTAGCCCCATCTGGCCCTAAAAAAACATGGAAATAGATGATCGAGTGCAGATTCCAGGATGGGCTGCCTTTCAAGGGAAACAAAATCTGGATATTTCTATGTCTAGACCACAGAAGAAAAAATGTTTTTGGTGCTAATTAACCCATTAAAAGCTTTTGGTGCTAATTAACCCATTACAAACCCTGAGTGGTTCTTGACAACCTATGCAGGGAAATTCACAGATTTAAGCTGAGAAATGAAATGTGTGAGGGTGCAGCCTGGGAGTCAAGAGATCTGGGTCCTGGTGCTTACTCTAGCCCTGTCTTGCTCTTTGATTTTAGAGTCAATACTCAGCTTTTATCTGCCTTGTTTTTCCTCCCTTTAAAGTGGGATTGTGACATTGCCCTTCCTACAAGAGGTCTCTGATACCAAGGGAGGAAAAATGCAATGAAGCTGGTCTTGCTTTTTTATGTTGTGTACAACTTATCTGAATGTTGGCTAAGTGGAAACCAGAGTCTAATTTTGTATGCTGTAGTCAGATGTTAAACAGCCACTGAGTAAGCACTACTTTAGGACCATCTATATTGCTAGAAGGGTACATAAAGCAGAAGATAATATGCTCCATGCTTTTCTTTCAGTGTGCATGTTCAGAGTTTCCTTCTAAGTGAGGTTTAGAGGGATATACTGATATTAGCCCTCAGAAACCTATTAATTATGCTTTAGACTTACTGTTTTTTCATTACTAAAGCACATCACCACGAGTGTGCCCTTAAAAAAACACACTCAATATGAATGGAAATGAAAAAGTAGAAACAATATTTCACCCAAGCAGGTGCTGCCTTTTATTCTTTCCATGCTTCTCAGCCTATTGTTGCAACCACCTGCCATTATGGTCCTGCTGATTTGCAACAGAGTGGAAATTCCTCATTTGTTTACATACCACACTTTTCCTGGACTGCTCTGACTTTCACAAACTGCTGGGGAGGGAAGGGAAGTTGGTGAAGGTTGGATTGGTGATGGCTAATGGGAGCTCTGTGACAGAATTTCAAAACTTAGACAAACCTCCAGCAGCACAATGTGGGAATCAGAGAAAGAGAAGTTAATTAATAATAAATACTTTGAGAAGGAGCTTGAGAGGGAAGGGTCACTTTTAGCAATTTGGCATGCCTTCTGTGTTCACAGATATTTCACACTAATAAATTAGTTCAGTGTGTTTCTTTGCATCTACTTAACCAATGTTTGGGTTCTCACGCGTTGATTGCTAGGTTAAGAAGTGCCCAAGCAAAGATTTGCAGTCCCAGGTCAAGATGCTTGTTTAGCAAGAATGCTGGCTTAGATGTTTAAATAACTATTGGTACCTTGAGCTTCTAGATTTGCCTGGTAGGATGTTGTACCATGCTTTTCTTCATTCTTTCCTCTATATTGCCTGTTTCCCACTCCAGCTTCCTAAAGTGTATTTTTTCCCTCCACTCTGCATAATTTAAATCTGTATTTTCATTTATTCTTATTCTAGACTTCATATTTTCTTCTGTGCACCTGCATTAAGTCCTACACATCTTTGTCACTGAATCCCAGAGTGACACAGAGCTCTCTGGAGTCTCTAATTTAGTCTGCATGTTCAAAGCAGGCTGCTTAGAGCCCTATCCAGTTGGGTTTTGACATACCCAAGGATGAAAATTCCACAACCTCTTTGGGCATCTTTTCCAATGTCTGCTCAGCCTTAAAGTAAAAGAAAATATTTGTCTTCCATCTAAATGGAGCTTTCTGTATTTCACTTTGTTCCCATTGCCTCTAACTCTGTCCGTGCATCCTGCTGAGAAGACTGGCTTCATCTTTTTACTCCCCTCCTCCACTATTTACACATCTCGGTAAGATCCCTCCCTTTCTTTTAATAAGACCCTTGTCTTTTTTTTTTTAATTTTCATTCTCTCAGTTGTTTATCATATCAAATGTTAGACAGGGAGAGGTCTACTGCAGTGAGAAAGCCCTCAGAAGTACTGGCTGATTACAGAATGAGACTGCCTGGAGTCTTCAGACTGCCTGTGCTTGGAAGACAAGTGCCCCAGGGCAAATGGATATTTCCCAGGGAGGAAATAGGCTGAGCATGGGCGGGAGCTTTCTCCTGGACTTCTCTGACAGTGGTGACAGGGAGCTGAACTCAGTATTCAGCTCAATATTGGCGTGAAGCTGGAGTAAGTGAAGCAGTGCCAGAAGAAAGTCTTCCCTGGAGAAAAAAAGCTCTAGACAGAAAAACAAATAGCTTAGAGGGAAATGGGGTCAGGCATCTTACTTTTGGACTGAGGTAAGAATGGAACATGGGTTGTTTTCATTGAGTAGGTTGTAGAAATCTGGATGGTGGCAGAAATCTGAAGTTCACTTGGGGGACACAGGCAGAATAGTACCCAGACCCTTGAAATTATGCCTATGCTGACAAAAAACTGAATGGAGTTTTGATAACAGAAAGTTCATAAAGAGTGGCATTACAGGGTACAGGACATTGGTGCAAAAAGAGTATCAAATAACAACTGCAAAGCTCAGGTTTAGCTTTACATACTTTGCTATAGCATATTTCAGCATTTCATTTTCTGTCTTCGAGCTAGTCTCCAGTTTTAAGACATAAGAGTTTTTTGCCCTTTCCAGAGACTCTGTAAGTTCATAGGACTGAAGCCTTTACATCATATCCTGCTAATACTCATGCTAGAAGTATGAACAAAATCTGAACTCTACGGGAGACAGTAATAAGGGAAGTCAAGTGAGCTGACCTTTTAAACCTGGTAAGCAGATTTTTAAAAACATGATTTGATAATGAAGGAAAATTGTTTGAATTTGGAGCTTTGTTACAAATTATCTTAACTCCTGAGTCAAATAGAGCATGCCAGAATATTAAATTCAACCTACATAAAGCCAGACTGCTGAATGCATGTTGATTTATAACCTGTGAGATTATAAAATCAATTAAAGAAAATATAGACTTTGAATAGTAGAGCTGTGAGTTCAGCTTTGGTCACTTAGGAAACTAGCTTTTGTCCTTATCAGTCCAAAAGCATTCTCCTGTCTAAATGGGAAACATTTCTCTTAGATTAAGATCCAAGTGTATGACTTCAGAGTTGACAATGGAAATATTTTGTTATTCTTTGTAGATGGTCTTTCCACTCTTCATCAGATATAGTGTGTATGCATTTGTAGTGCATGCATCTTCCCAATGTAAGCTCTCACCTAGTCAAGTCTTCCATCAAATAAAGTTACTAATTTCAGCCCAGATTTCCTCTGCTGAGAATTGTGCTAACAACTAATTTTTGGTTCAGTAGCTGAATATTTAGAAAATCAGATCCAAATTGAATTATCTATTCCTGACCAATGTGAATAAATGTTGGAGGTTTTTGTAAGTCAATTTGGCATTTGAAGAGAAGAGATAAGTGGAGATGAATGGCTAGACTTGAGGAATGTGGACAAAGTACGTGAGGAGGTTTTGGCGCTAGGAGATAAAAAAAGAGTACTGACATAAAAAAATGCTCCCTTTGATTCTCCCTTTGTCTTTTTCTTCACTTTTTGTACAACTGTTGCAGAATGTAATTTTCTGTTAATGCTCAAATCAAATGTTGAATGTGCAGGAAAAT
This sequence comes from Euphonia xanthogaster, assembly GCA_034509185.1. Classification (NCBI taxonomy): domain Eukaryota; kingdom Metazoa; phylum Chordata; class Aves; order Passeriformes; family Fringillidae; genus Euphonia; species Euphonia xanthogaster. The sequence continues at coordinate 20,434,679 of JAYDZK010000001.1, read as the reverse complement.
GCTTATTTTCCCCAGTTTTCCTCTAAAGTGAGAAAAGCAAGCAAGAATTGGTTCAGTCTAATATTTTCAGAATTTTCTGTCAAACAAAAAGCAATCATTTGCTCATTTCTACTGGTTTAATCTTTATATTTTGAATGGAAGAAGACACACCCAGCAACAGCATTCAGTAATAATTTCACAGCTATGTACAGAGAGCTAATACTTGATTTTGAGGTGTTTATAGAAGTCCATCATTACCCTGAAATTTTATGTGTCCTATAAACTTGTTATTTCTTTTTCCTCTGAGAAAAAAGCCACACTATACTATATAGTATGCAGCATCATTCCTATTAATATTTTATATCACAATTGTAGAACATGGTGCTAAATTTTAAAAGTATCTATTTCTCCTTCTTTCTAGATATTTTACTACCAGGTAGTCAAAGTGAAGTTAAGCAGACTATGTCTTTAAAAGTGAAGTTATTTTATGTGATGCTGAAAACCACCGTGTTTTGCTGACATGGGGTCATTCTCTCAACAAAGTAAAACGGTGGAAAATAGCAACTCCATAAATCCATTTTGGTGACATTTTTGTGTAAGCTTTTATTTCCTGAGAGATTAAAGCACATCACAGAGAATTTGGAAAAGACAGATTAGAGGACATTTAAATATTTTGGTAAGAGGAGTTCTAATTTGGTTGTTCCAACCAATTGCAGTTGAACCAAATTTCATTAGAAGCAGAAGTAGGCAGATAAAAATATTTTAATATATTTTAAAACAAAACAGTTTTACACCGAGGTCATAATGCCCTCTTTTAGTATTCCAACACTACTTGTACAAACCAAGGAATTTAGTGTGGAGAGTGCTGAACAACATCACAAATTACAAACATACATGTGTATCAAAGTTCTCGCCAGAAGTATTCATATCCCACTTTCAGACATATTTGTTTGGAAGTGGGGTTATCTGTGAAAGCGGTAAAAGGAAACCATGCCACTTGGGCAGTCATCATAGTAGGAGGAATGAAAATGTATAAAACAGTAGCTGTTCCAAATTTGCTGTGACTAGATTACAGGTCATCCTTAGTTTGCCTAACCTGTTTCATGGCACGGAAGGTCTCTACAACCTGTGAACCAACAAAAAATGACAATTTAGATGAATTCATGGTCCTTTGTGAATAGTTAATGCATCTGAACAAGGAGCAATATTTGGCCTCATTTGTGCAGTCTGATTAAATCATGCTGGAAGCCATTACCATTGCTGTTTTACTATTTATAAACTTGGGTCCTTTGTTGGTTCTGATTTTCCTTTCTCACACACCTCTCTAATGAGGTGTTGCAGTTACTTTGCAAACTATGGTAATTGAGGAGCCAATTTCTTAGCATTCCAGGGTTAGCTAGTATTCAAACTTCTCCCATGTTTTCAGGAGTGCTAATATATATTTCTTAGTTCTCCTTGAAGCCCATCATTGTACTGTATGAGTTATTTAAGTCACACCAACATAATTAATGGGGACACCATTTTACATTAAACAGTTTGTCATTAACTTCTTGAGTATCAAAATACTGCAAGGAGTGTGGTTTGTGCTGCTTTTCACTTTTATGGTTTATAATGTTATTGATTTCCTTTGTATCTGGAAGAGGTTTAAAAGTTGATAGGACATAGTTCTGTTGAAATGACTTTATGTTTTCAGTAGTGTGGTCCAGCTGTTTTGCATCTCACCGTTAGATGTCCAGCTGTTTCTTTCCCTTTTCCTGTCATTCATTTACCCTTTGGGATGTAACAGAGTGATATTTGTATGAGCAAGATGTTCTTTACAGAGCTGTGACTGTGTAAAATCCCCCTTTGTATTTCATAGATAGCAGCTTTGCTGAAAAATGCTTTAGAAATATGCAAATACAACAGTGGGATTTCACCACACTAACTCCTGTATTGTCCAGGATGTTTGCTTTTCTTGAATAACAATCTCTGCCATAATTTCTGTCTTTCTGGAGGTTAAAAAAAAAAAAAAAAAGAAAAAAAGAAAATAGCATGAATAGGGACTCAAAGGATTGTAGTCAAAATGACCTTTCCATTCCTGATTCCCCTTGGAGTCTGTGAGGGCACTTAATTAATGTTGTGCTTGATTAATAACCGTTCCTAAGGCACTCTGAGTGCAGTATTGTGGAATCAGTTATCTAGTTCTAAAGGAAACTTTAAGTATCTGAATTTAGGTTTTGGTTATAATATAAAAAAGCTTGTAGAGAAATAAACACTGCACAACAAATTCTCATATGGTTATTTATTACTCAGCATGCAGAGTATCAGTGGTTTGCATGGGCATTTGTGCCTTCAAAACATTTGTTTTGGAAACTCTTACCCCATTTTGCAGCACAAAAACCCCAAATTCCTGTTCTTCATTATCCTATATCATTTGGCACTGCTATTGATATTGCTTGAGTGCCACAGTGTGGCTGGTGCCCTTCTGTCATGAGAAAATACTTCTGGTTTCAAATGCTGTAGCACATGTTTTCTCAAGCTACTCTTTCTCTCACTCTCTCTTTTGTATTTATGGTTTAGACCTTCTTTGTAGCCTCTCAGCAGCACTGGTACTCTTTCCAAAAACAAGGGTGAGGTCCTGGGCTGCTTAAAGCAGCTAGAAGTTTTGCTTGGATGTCAAAGAATATATGAAAGAAGATCTTCCCTTATAGGAAAAATTTTAATAGGGAGAAATCCTGATAAAGGGCAATTGTGTTTGCTCCTGTTATGACTGTAGAGTAAGATTCTTTCTGGGTCTCCGGTGGGACAAGGATAGTGCAATGTAAAAAGCAAAGAAGAATTATGGTGAGATTTTTTTTTTATGAGACCTTGCTCTGTTAATAGGAGTGGAAAATGTGTAGGAGGTATTGGTAAACCCAAGGCAATTTGTGCTTGCATTAGCAAGAAAAGAAACTCTGGTCTGGGATCTGCACAGGGTAGAGAGATTGTGGGAGTGCCAGAGACGTGTATGATTTTGCTACTCTTGTGATGCAATGGTACGTCTCTGGCAGTTATCCCAGCACATGTTTAAGCTTAGTTATTAGAGATGCTAGGTTTGCTGCCTGTGAAACTAGCCCAGGTCACAAAGACATGGGTTTCTTGGATTCTTTGTTAGCCGCTACTGAGGTCTTGTGCATAAAATCTCTTGGGTCCCTAATTCTATGTTTGCTAGCGTTCCCATGGGATATTATACCAAAATGGATGCCAAAAACAAAATGTCTACCACAACTGGAATTTTTGTAAAATGTTTTGTAAAAGGACTTTTGTAAAATATTGGAGTTTATTTGTTTGTTTCTTTCTTTTTTTGTTTTAATTTGGCAGTTGTTTAGTTCTGGGCTTTATGCTCCAGATCAGGTTTGCAGCTCTTGTTTTCAAAATCCAAACGACACCTTATAGAGATTATTTTGCAAGATAAAAGCCTTATAGGATAATAATTATATTAAAGATAATAAAAAACAAGTACTTTTATTTCTCTTTGACTTATGACACTATATAAAAAAGCACATTCTTCTTTATGTAGCTATACTTGAGTGTTGCAGATGTGCAGGGAATGGTAATGATATCTTGACTGACTAAATGAAGACTGTCACTTCCTTCGGACATGCAATAAATGAAAATAATTTTGGCCCAAGATGAAAATGGGTGTAGTACAGACTGATCTGTTGCTAATAAAAACCAACAGGGAGAATTAATCAGCACTGCAAATTCATAAATATTGGTTACATAATACTGGGCACATTTGACATCATAGTACTTTCATCGGAATTCACTGGTAAATAGAGCAATTATATATGATTAAATAAGCCTACAACAATGTCAGTCTACCTTCCATCATATTTTAGGTTTTCCATAATTACATTTGGGCAAGTAAACTTGATTTTTGACTCCATAATAAATGCACTTTGGTATAATTAGAGGCATACCACAGCAGTCAAGCTTCCCCTGTTTATCTGGCCAGCTCCATAATAGGAGAGGAGAGAGAGCTCCCAGATCCCAAGTCTCTCTGTCTGGTGGACGCTCACAGCACAAGTCTTAACTATCATGGCTTATGCTTGCTTTGATGGTTGTTTTGCTTATATCCAGTGTTAAGCCTATACGACTTGTTTTATTACCCTTTTCAGCAAAGTTTGCCAGTCATAACAAAATAAATGTCTTTCCTGCAAGGAGTGCTGTGTTCAGTCTCCTCAGGAGTATCTGCTGTGGCAGCAGGAAGAGGGAGAAATTGCAGAAAACAGTGTACTGGAGAGGCCATGCTACAGCAGGGTACTTCTGGTGGGCTGATCAGCACCTGACATTAACCACACAGAACTAGGTGAACAAAAGTAACCAAACAATGCACTGAAATAGAAGGATGAAGAGACACTTCATAAATCTGTAATTCAGAGAATAGTTCACTAGAGATTCTAGGCTGACATTTAGGCCAGCTTATTGCATTCAAACGTTTTCCTTTCCCTTCATCCATGCCTTTGTAAGGTTACATTCAGCAACCACCATTACAAACAAATGGTTAACGTAATGAAATATCTTGGAGTAAGCTAATCCTGTAAAGGAACTGCTTAGTCTGAGAGTGTTGAGAGAACAGAAAATTGGTGGGATGATGGGCTGGAGGAAGACACAGAATGCCTTTTGAGTATATTGCTTACTATTCAAATTCTCAGCTGGATTCCATATCAGGAATGTACTTTTTCATTTGGCCAATATAGTCAGTCCTTTTTAATTCTGCAAGTTGTTGTTGGAATATGAACCTGAAATCATAAGAAGTAAAATGGAAGAAGCCAAGTATTTTGTGTAAGATTCAGAAAATAGTGTTAGAGGCATGTACAGCATTATGCAGTTATGATACTTTTGCAGTATTCTTATAATACAATAGAGAAAAATAAAAGGCCAACACAGTTATCAACTCTGTTATGGGGATTTGATGGAAGAAGTGCATTTATCCATCAGCAACCTGATTCTGCTTCCATTGAAGTCATATGGAATTTTGCCAAAGGCTAAGTAGGTGAAAGAATAGGATTGAGGAGGCTACAGATGAGGAAAAGCCAGAGCTTGTAAAGTTTTCTCAACACGTAATTGGATAGGTGCCACTGTCTAGAGGGCAGTGGGTGGCCCAGAGAGAAGTTTCAGAAAAAAGACATAGAACACGAATTCAAACAATTTTTTGGGGGAAAAGTCTTGTATAAAAGAAAAGGCTTTAAAGAAATATATCTTTCTGTTGACTAGTGGCAGTGGGAGGGTTCACTGTGTCAGAAAAATAACAAGTATAGATTTGAGTTTTTAAATGTGTTGTTTCGCAAAGTGGTGGTGTTAGAGACAAAACAAAATGGATTTGTTTAGACAAAACAAAATGGATTTGGGTGGCCAATTGATGTTCATGGTTGTCAGCCCAAAGGAGCCAGACCTGAAGTGAGGGTGTAGGAAGATATGCCTTGGAGATACACCATGTGCTGTGGAGACTTTTGTTTGTACACCGTTAGACTTAGTGGGAAGCAGTTCTGTAGTTGTCATTCTGGGGAAAGGGCACAGCCATGGTAAGGAGATACATAAGAACAGTTCATACATAAACTAGGAACAAAATGGAATAGTGAGCTTGGCTATTCAACTATCTTCGTTGACTTCCACAGGTGGCCTGCTGAGAACATCAAGAACGGTGGCTTATCACTACAGAATATGTTTTTTTCCACTTGCAAATGAAAATTTTGAAAATAGATGTGTATCTCAAGAGCTTATAAAGGCCACAGATTTTCTAGTCTGTGATCCATAAAGGCATCAGGAAGATGCTGCTGGATACACAGACTAACTATAGTTACACTACTCTCCAGACAGTAGTCATCATAATACAGATGAAGACAGGGAGACCTGGACTGTCTGGTCTTTACAGCACTGCTGTTACCATCAGAAAAAATACACTATATTCACTTCATATCCTGGAGGAGACATTGTGTATAGACTATGCTCATGAAGTTTTGTATATCTTAAGTTCTCTTGCCTTTTTACCTTGATAAAAATGGGCAGTTGACTGCACGTGCAGACATCAACACACTTCAATCTATGCAGTTCCATCATGGTGGGCATGGTTAGAGGTGTGTAGGATGTGCACAGAGTATTCTTGGAATACCAGTGTTAGGCATATGGAAAGAGACCTGAAGGTGTTAAGTGTAACAGTGTCAGCCTTTGAGAAAGCAGAAAGACAGAGGTACTTTATAAGTGTAGGAACATTATACTGAAAGACAAAGTCCAGCTCTGCCATTCTCCTCTTTGAATGCTTGGACACACCATTCTGCCCTCAAATCTCATTTTGTAAAAACCATAAAAATGTATGTTGTTTCTGCACCCTTTTTATTTCTGGTTTGGGAATTCTGAGCAAAGTGGATACAAGGTAGTATGCTGAAGTGGAACAGAAACTGCTGTTTTAAAAATCAGTCTCAAAAAACACCAAACAAACCCAAAACAAAACCAACTGTTGGCTTCAAGCTTCTTCAGATGCACAGTAAATTAGAGTGCAGAGGCCAATACCTTTGTGGTTTCAACCAGGGTTCAAATGGCAAGACCAAGATCTGAAACCTTAAGCACTCTGCATTTCTGGTATTTTTCCTTATTTTTTCCCTATGTTTGATTTCATGTTGTGTATGTCTACTAGCAAGGATTCAGGCAGGGGACACTTAAGGCTGGAAAAGCCATGCCAGGGAATCATGGCAGGGCACCCACATTAATGCCTCCACGCTTTACTAATTCAGGAAAAAAAAAACACGGTGAAAGGGATCTTACCTGCTGCCCCAAGGTTCCATTAGGGTTAGAGCTCAGAGAGCCAGAAATCTAGCAGTCTCAGGGACGCTGGGGCTCAGAGTACTGCCAAGGGGATCACATCAGAGCTCCAGTGTTGTCACCTCCACACCTTTCTAATCTGGGACATCCATGGTGATCGGATGAGGGGAAGTCATTTGAGGAGTGGCTGAGGTCACTTGGTTTGTTCAGCTTGGAAAAGATTGAAGGGATATCTCATTGTGGTCTACATGAGGGAAGTGCAGGAGCAGGAACTGACCTATTCTCTCTGGTGACCAGCGATAGGGCACAAGGGAATGATATGAAGCTGTGCTTAAACCAGAGAGTGTTCGGGCACTGGACCAGGCTCCCCAGGGAAGTGGTAATGGCACCAAACCTGCCAGAGCTCAAGAAGTGTTTGAGTAATGCTCTCAGGCAGATAGTGTGACTCTTGGGGTGTCCTGTGCAGGACCAAAAGCTGGACTTTGATGATCCTTGTGGGTCCCTTCCAACTCAGAATATTCTAGGAATCTATTATTCTACTCTATTTTTCTACTTGAAAACAGCAATATGTATTACCACTTGCAACAGGAAAGGTCAAAGCACAGGATACAAACTTTGCACTCTTTAAAGTAATATTCTGGAAGGCACGAAGCTGTAGCTGAAAAGAGGAACTCCTAATTCACCTTTTATATCCATTGTCAGCATTCACAGAAGGGGATACACTGGAGGTTTATATATCAGAATTGCTAAATTAAGTGAAAATCTAATATCTCTGAATGACCTGATACCATTCATTAAATGGCATCAATGGGGATCGTTGAAGAGCTCTCTGTATGTAATCCCATTATATTTATCTGCCAAGAAGCTTGGCTAATACATGCATCAGTTTTATAATGGAAAATCAGTTTGTGTATAGTAAAGAACTTACATTTTCTTTGCAAGGTTTTAATATTTACAATGAAAAGGTATGCATCTGGTCTACAAGCTGGGCAATAAGTATTCTTGAGGAGGTAGAGGAGTATAAGAAAAAAAATTGGAAAGAGGGACTTCTGTTCCACTGGTATCTCCTCTTAGAATCTTTCCAGCAAACACATATTTAAGCACTTCTATAAACCCATCATCTTAGAAGAAATATCAACACCAATTGCATTTCAGCCTCTTTTACAACCTGATAATTGAATGATCTTTTTTAGGGACTTGTGAAGCTCTATTTCAAACAGTAGTCACTGTTTTATATTGCCTAATGGCTTTTCCAATTTGCTGTGGTTAAATCTGATAGTATTGCTGCATGTGAACAGCAAATGGGCATACGGAGATTTCATCTCGTGCATGCAGCTTTTTAAAGAGCATAAGTCTGCAATTCTTCCCGCAATGTTGCAAAAAGTCCTGTCTTACACCAAAGAATATGGAAGGAGCTTTTGCTATGAAGTTTCTGAACTCTCTAGGTTTAGTTGCACAGTAAGGCCACACAGTTAAGAGAAAACTGAGCATGAGAAACTTCCTTTGGCCTTTGCAAACATAAGGTGTTCCTGTAAGGTGTTTGCCTCAAGCAGGTAAGGGAGTTTCTGTAATTTGATGCACAAGTTTGCCATATTGCTGAAGATCTGCAGTGGCTGTCTGAGGAGTCAGCCTACTAGATATACTGATTTGCAGTACACACACAGGTCAGGGTGATGTTCTAAGACAGCGGAGACCACACCTTGTGGCCCCCAATGATGTCCACTAAGCACATGTTCAGTTCACAGAATAGGCTGCAAAAATACACAGCACTCATCATCAGACCAGAACTCTGTTCTCTTCTGCAAGCAAAACAGAATTGGCATCCCAACCCAGGTTTGGTAAGGTTGTATGGATGATTTCAGGCTTCTCTCAGATTTGGTCTCTTGCTTTCTTGTTGTCTGGGGTGACAGGACGGGTTCAGTAATGGAGTGAAGCATTAAAAAAAATCACAGTCCAGAGCTTTCCTTTGTTTGCACTAGCTAATTTAAGAATTTTTAAATTTTGAGGCTGCACCAGGTGTTCTCAGAACAGTACAGAGATCTATGCTAGAGTGAGAATCACGGGCAACTGCTCTCTTGTTAATGTCTCCTGTATGTATAATCTGAGGAACTCTGCTATCAATGGCATAACTTTCATAAAGAGAATAATTCTCTTTATGCCAGCTGTGCAGAACCTAAAGGTTTGTTTATTTATTTATTTGCTTGTTATTACATGCAATTTCACACACACACAACTCGAGGTGGATTTTAAAAGGGCTCAGGATATTCCTTAAAAAATATATTTCTATTGTAAAAAATGCTAATTAAGGCCATCCAGATTAATCAGATTGTCATATATGGTAGAATAAGAGAATAATTTTGAAATAGCAGTTTAATGTTGTTTTAACTCTAAGTTTCAACCTATCTGGAAATTTAATTATTAAATAAATGTTAGTCTTGGAACAAAGCTGGCAATCATTCAGGTCTTGGGTTTGGGGTTTTATTCAGATTCTTTGTTATGTGTTTCCTGTAAACCATAAAAATTATCTTTGCATTTGTGTTTCATATTTGCAAATTTTAATATTCTCCCCAAACTCAAGAGAAATTGAAACTGACAGCAGCATATCCAGGAGAAACAGCTTGGTATGTTAGAAATTAGTTTATTTTGGTAAGATACAATGGTCTGCACAACTAAATGCAAATTGCATTTAAATCTAGTTCATAGTTTTTAAAACAGTGAAACTAAGAGTATCAATTTTAGGATAATAAGGCATGATTTTATTTTCAAAATAAAATGTTAGGATTGTTATATCTCAGTAAAAATAAAACCCCCTAATTTTGCATTGTGTGAAGAGGCTTTTTGCAAAACACCATGGTAAGGGTAGATGTTTAGTTTTTGTGATCTGGGACCATTTTGAGCAATTATTTTCAACACTGATTTTTTTAATGTGCTTATATGGAGATTGTGGTAGTTCACACTGTCTATGTTTCCTTTCCACTTTTCACATACTCTAGAGAAGAAGTTCAGTGGCCCTATGTTCACAGTCAGAAGATAAACAGATACTAAGAGAAATATTATTAAATTACTTAGTTTACCATGTCCAGTATTGACAGAAAAAATTATACAATCTTCCTGTAGACAATCTTATCTTGTGGCAGGGTAAGTATAAAAAGTGACACAATGGTATCATGACCATGTTATTTCATGTATTCTGTTTTTTTATCTGAACATCCTTTTTCTTAATGATTTTACTCACGCATCTGCTGCATTTCCATGCAAGTACAGATCTCCAACACACATGTTCTTTGGTTCATGTATAACACATATGAAATTGGATTAATTGTTTTTGTTGCCTGGATTTGCATTTTGTTCTGTGAGGTCTGAGAGGTGGGGTTGCTGAGGGAAAACTAGAGGCAGTGTGATGTAAATGGGTCTTATAAAGTCATACTGAAAAAAAAACCATATATATGCCAAATGGCAAGTTCCTTGAAATTTAAGCACATGAATAGTTTTTCCTACAAAGCAACTAATGTCTGGTCTTACATGAGAGAAAACAAAAGAAGATAGACCCCAGATTACTCGCTACATTCTGCTTTTTATCATAGACTATTACTCAGGTGCCAAGCCTGCTAACTGTGCCCTACCTTCAGTATTTGGCTGAAAACACTGATGAGTACTGTTTGTAGGAAGTTTCATGCCAAGCAAGCCAGCAGCAACTTCAGTAAAAAGAAACTTAAGAGTGGGATAAATGACAACAGATGATACAGATGACTGTTTCATCAGAGCCATATGGTTCTCCAGGAATTGTAACAAAGACACTGCGACCTTATTGAAAATCAAGCACTGTGATTAAAGCAGTGATAAATTCAAGACTTTTCTTTTTTTTTCTTTTTTAAGATGAAAACTCATTTTGTGAAAAAAGGAAGTTTACATACTTGATAACGTGAGGGGAAAGCCTATCACTTGGCTAGAATTAAGAATACTTTCTATTGGACTTTACAATGGTTTTGATTTTTGCATTTATAATGAGTTAAGAAAGAGGAAATTTGATTTGGATTTTCTGAGTTGCACTGCCAGAGACTTATGACAAAGCCAGACTTTCAGGAACCCATTTGAAGGAAGTATATTCCACTGGATCTGTAGGACTTGCATGGTCTAAAAGAGACACTGGCATTTGTGGGGTAAATGGGGGTGTTGGCTCTTCCCTGATCCAGCAGGGAGTCTACCTACAGATCCCATTCTGAGAGATTCAGTGCTTATCTGTGAGAGCAGGACAAACTGGCTTGGACAGCACAGGAAGATGAACTTACCCTCCTTGTTTTAAATTCATTTCCTGGTCAAAGAGTGCATGGAAACAGCAACATTTACTCAATGCAGAAGAATAGTGGGGTAACTAGCAGGTTTAAGGGTCTGTAGTTACTTTTTATTACGTGTCTTACAGTGGCAGAAAAAAAGACAAGAAAACATTGAGCTCTGACAGATACTTTTACAACAACAGAATTTGTTGCAAATGCATTCTGCTTATACCTGATGCATTTCTGAATGATTTGCCTGTGAAACTTGTCTGGGTATCTGACAGTTTGCAGTTTTATGTTCATCTGTTAGATGGAAATAAAGTTTGAGGTGGAGAGTCCTATTTGTATATTTTTCATGGCTGCTAAGCCAGCAAACACAGGTGGTGTGTTGCCAATTTGTGGCATTGTTTTCTCCTAGTCTTAAATTCTCACTTATGCAGATTACTCCCAGCAATTAAAAACTGACTCCTTGAATTCTTTTGCTTTTCAAAGTTTGCTTTGGATTGCTGAAGTTCTAATCATATTTGTCCTTTCTTTTGTCATTACTAATCTGTTTTTTCCTATGTCTGGACAATTAGAGAGATCATACCATCCACAAGAATTTCATAACACATTTCTGTGATATTTTTATGGCATTATACTGGAGGTTTTTATATATAGTCTTTTTTTACATGCAAAGCTCTTAAATGCTCCCTTCTTAAATTTGAGATTTTCTAAGAGATCTCTTTATAGGTCTTTTAATTTGAATTAACTTTGCCAAATTTGAGCTGTTTATATTAATATTTTCCATGTTGCTCTTAGGCTGAAATTCTTGTTTTAATGTTTCAGATTAAATGGTACAGATGTTTCCAAGAACAAGATTAGGGATAGCTGCATTGTTTTTATCTATTGCTGATCTTTTTTTCATAAGTCCATCAGGAATCTTTGGAGGTTTTTGTTCTCTGGAACAAAGATTGAAGCATGAGGATAGAGGAAAGCCATGAGGAGGAGGTGCAAAAAGAAATGAGATGGAAACAAGCCCTAGGGGATCAAACAGTCTCTCTAAACAATGTTGCTTTGGACCTGTGTGTCGGAAGTGTTTCTTTCCTTTGCTCTCAGCAGTTAGTTCTGGACATTTCGGAAAATAGTTTTTAATCTCTTCCTGGTGCATATTCATGCCACTTGGGCAGTCTTCATTATGGCATTTCCTGAGGGTTTTTTTAAGCTTTGGATTGTAACTAACTTGATATCAACTTTTTTCCTTTTGTATGAGTATGCATGGAGTTTATATCATGTGGGTATTCCAAAGGCAGTTAAAGCAAAGGTGAAGAGAGAAATGCACTTCCACAGAAAGCTCCTATTTTAATGTAAAGACTGATGCAACATATGAAAAATAGTAGTGCAGAAGGTGACAATGGAAATACAAAGGCTAAACAAAAGGTGTACATAAAGTAATTGTTAGGTTTTTTGATAGAAAGCATGGCATAGCTGTAGACTGTCTGAGGAAAATGGAAGACTGAAAACAAGGGTCATATGGGCACTTGTTTTCAGATGACTCTTACCAAAGTAAGAGATTGTAAAGTCATGAGTAAATAAAACTTTGTCATTCCTGCATCCATCTCTGACCAAAAAAAAAAAAAAAACCAAAAAACCAACCCCCCCCCCCCAAAAATAATGAACAAATCCCCCCCCTAGAAGAAAAACCCCAACAACA
>JAYDZK010000001.1:20390879-20406485 GCA_034509185.1 Euphonia xanthogaster | reverse complement strand
TTCCTTCCGCCACTTCCTTCCGCCACTTCCTTCCTTCCGCCACTTCCTTCCTTCCGCCACTTCCTTCCGCCACTTCCATCATATGCATATTTAATATCTGATGTTGTCTTAGAAGTATGGAAAATTTTTTTAGAGGCAGTGACTTACATTTGATTTAGGAGAAACTTGGAAAGAACATAATGTTTCACTTTCTTATAGAGTAAATCTTGTATTTAGGTTTTTTCATTTCATCATAGCAAACGCAAAATATAACAGATGGGATTTTATTAAGAGGAGGGCAAAGCTGCCAAAATCCATTTCTGTTAGATCTTGAATCAGCTAGCAACTTGTGTTCAAACTCCCCTCACTGTGTGTATGTAATTTAGAACTCTAAACAAAAAAACTCTGAGAATTCAGGTTCTGAAATTTATCCAGTTGCTCAATGCAAGTAATGATGATGGCCAAAACTACTCATATCTCTCTTTTGTGTGTCAGCATATTATTCAGTCGTCAAAAATCATCCAACTGTATTTAATTTTATTTTTGGTTTTCTGAAAGCATGAAATAATATTGAAAGAATTCACAATGATAGATATTCCCTCTCTCTTCCGCATGGCCTAGGAAACTGATTTACATCACCAATGTTACAAGAAGAGAGAAGGAAATTGTCTTAAAAATATGTAAGGGAGAAAGTACATGTGAAGGGAAAATTTTGCCAAAGCTTAGAAAGAATGAAAAAACTAATGTACATCTCTCTTTGGGCAGTCATTATTGTCTCAGCAATGCAGTCTTAGGAGTACATGAAGTATTTTCCGAATTGAAAGGATTGGAGTTTTATTGGCACAGCTGCCCATCCACACACAAGGACTACCTTGTAAACTTCAGTGTCTTTTCTGGGAAATATGGGACATCTGCAGATGTTTTGAAGAGCGTTGACAGAAGAAGGTTGTTGATTAAACCTCATTTATAATACTGAAGTGGCGGGTTCTGTAATAAGTTCAGCAGTACACAAAATGTTCTAATTTGTGCTGATCTATTGTAGCAGTGGGCCCCTGAACAGGGAACAATGAGCATTAACTCCATGATTGCAGAAGGCTGATCAATCGCTTTTTTCTTACTGTACTGTACTATACTATACTATACTATACTATACTATACTATACTATACTATACTATACTATACTATACTATACTATACTTATACTATACTATACTAATGAAAAACGCATCGCCCTTACCAGACAGTCCGATACAGCTTTGACCTAATTGGTCAATCAATCAAAACACCATCACCAGGGTCCAATTAAGAAACTACCTTTTGGTGAACAATCTCCATAACACATTCCACATGTGCACAGCAATAGGTGCAGAAAATGGATGTAAGAATTGTTTTCTCTGAACTTTCTAACAGCTTCTCAGGAAAAGCCTGGGAGATAATTATGTCTGTCTCTGTTTAGAGTATATGTGATTACCACACTGATCCTCTTCTTGAATTCAGAGAGGGATAAACTTAAGACTTTAGGATGAATCCTGAAATAGGGTTTGTGTGGAGAAAAATTCTCTCTGAATTGTACCAGACTCTGTGGCAGACTGTATCTGGCCAGACTAGAGAGATGAGTAAGATTTTATTGGAGATAAAGGATCAAAATTCATTGGTAATTAAAAGCATCCTGTTGCATCTTGTTCTGACTTTAGGCGTATAGAAGCTTTCTGATCAAATATCTCCTGGAATACATGTTTTCTAAAATATAACCTAAGACTCTGTTTGTGTTAACAGAGGTTCTGCCCTTTAGAGGTGCTGAAAGCCCCTTGGACTTGAAGAATATCCTGAATTTCCACTATCTTGAGCAAGAGAAGAAAATATTCAGGACCAGTTAGGAAGTAAAAGACACCTGATTTACTGGTCTCAGAAAATGAGGATATATTAAAGAACTTTGCATTATGAAGTCTTGAAAGTCCCCAGAAATTCAAAATGAGGTTTCATTGCTCCTTAGGTCAAAACTCTTAGAAATATGCCTGTCATCAAACCCTGAATTAAAAATATCTTATGATAATCGGATCGTATCCATATTATATTACTGTCTTGGCCTTACATATGTTTATGATGGTGCCAAGTATTCCTTTTATTTCCCCCACTGATGAAGTACAGATGTAATAGCCTATGTTAGTAGAAGGGTGATGATTGGGGTATGGAGGCCTAAAATTACTGATTTTTGCCCTTTCTACTCTTTTTACCCTATATATGTAACACAGTTAGTATCACTGCTGACTTTTATAGTACTTATGGTGAACTGCTCCAGATACTGAAAAATCTCCAGCAGGAAAACTTGCTGTATATCTGATTCTATTTCTAGTAAAGGATGTGGAATCACACCAACATAAATACTGATACAAGTACTCTCAAATTAGGGCATCTGACAGACAGCATGTATTTCTTTTGTTTGTGGATGTAATTAAAGCTCAAGAGGGTGTTAGGATTTCTAAACCTAGATTTGCCTGTGTGTCTTCAAGAATCATCCATCACAAAGCATGAATTATGCACCAGGTATAAAGAGGTGCACCAACCTTTAAGAGCCTAGAACAGACTAGTACAAAATGTATTTAGAGTGCTGTCAATTAGTCAGCTAATGACAAAACAGCTTACTAAGTAGTTAACCAAACCCCTTTGGTTGTAGCCTAACTAAGATGGATGCAGTTAATCCACTAATAGTTCTATACTTTATTGCAGAACAAAGTTGAGATCTTGTTGAGACCCCAAAGCAGAAATGGATTTTCAGAAAAGCAGATGCATGTGGTTGAAACCACAGTGTGATAAGGAGTTAGCTGGACATAAAGCCCAGTAATCTTATTCTAGTGAAAGAAATAACTACATAACTACCTAAAAAGTGGAAAGTTGTACTGTTTAAATTATTATTCTGTTTGTATCAGAAGATGTGGTCATTCTTTAGTAGAGAATGGGAACTGAACATGATGTTCAGATGATCTTAAGTGATCCTTTACATTTTGCAAGCCGGGATGGAAGTCAATGTATCGGGGAGGGGAGGGGTGGGGAGGGGAGGGCAGAACTAAATGATGGTGTATCAAAAGTTGAAGTCAGACACAGAGGGAAAAAGCAAGCAGCTGTCTGGCCCAGAGGGAAGTCAGTGGTGGTTTCCTTTTTTTTTTTTTTTTTTTTTTTTTCTATTGCCAGCTAGCATGAATATCTAATGTTGAAGACTGTGAATGAAAGGGTTCTTATCTGTGGCCATTCCAATGTTCCTATATGTGCAAGTTGATAGTAATTAAGGATAAATGTTTAAGATCTGAAAGTGAATCAGTGATGCTTTAGCTAGTAGTGATTCTTTGGTCAATAGCTCTTCACAGTAAAGACAGTGGAGGAAATGTTGCAGTTTGTCCTGCAGTCTGGCCTCTCTTCATATTCTTTTTGAATAGTCTGTGAGAACAATAGGCCAAGCCTGTAAATAGAAATGCTGCTTTTGCATATCATCACTACTTGATAAGTATAAACATAGCCTGTTATTACTTAATTCCTGCCACAAAAGACTTCTGTTTTCCATGTGATGGAGTTTATAGCACTAGAGTTTATAGCACATGTACTGAAAAACTTGGCACCTGCTTTTGAAATGCAGGTAGCAAGAAACAAGTTTGCTCATTTGTGATCGTGTATCTCTAAAACACTTCATAAAGTCTCCAGTGAGATGATTTGCAGAAGGATAACAGAAACCTTTTTTTCAAGGTCCTCAGAGAATTCAAAACTGCACTGACTGTATAGCTTTGAATTGCACAGCTTCCTATGGACTGACACTTCTTCCTGAGAGTTCACTGTCTCTGGGGTCTTTTCTCCACATTCTTCTGGCAAAGTTCCATGTAATATGTGGTTACTGAAAGCTGTCCTCAGATGGTCTTCAGGATTTCCCAGGCACACATTCCTGAAACTGAACTGGGATTACAGAATAGCTAATTTGAGAGTCCAGCTACAGTTTAAAATAAATTCTGTTCTATCTTCAATGCTTCCGATTTTAACTTTTACACTCAAATGGCATGAATTATGTACCAAAGCCTACCAGCTGAGCCTGTTGTCATGCACCTTTCTGGCTCTTAAAAAAATGGAGTAAAAAGGTAGCAAACAGCTCTCACAGAACAGCAGAAAACCTTCTCAGAGCTTTACAAGCATGCAGGTGTGGAAGCAAAAGCAGTAAGTTAGGGGGTCAAATAAGGTGGATCAAGTTACCTGTTTGTTTAAGAGAGAAGATGGATCAGTGCAGCTCTGGACTGGAGACTGTGCTAGGGAGTGACTGACCTCTACACTGACTGAATGAGGAGTGAGAAACCTCTCTTCACCCATGTTTACCCCTGAGTAGACCACAGGGCAAAATGCAGGAGAGGCCTCTTTCACACTCTCTCACCTTGCCCATGCTCCTCAAAGTCCAGATGTGGCCTGACCTTTGGTCTGTGTGTGATGTGTCTTGCGGAGAGCCAAAGGGAGCTGAAGCTCTCGTGTTCTGCTGTCTAGGTTGTGCCATGGGCCGGTGAGGATGTAAACAAGGGTGGGGAAGGAGAGAGCTTTCATCAGCCTCTGATCTCCTCTAAGGAAGGCAGGAAGCTGAAGAGCTGAAAACATGTCAACATCATCTTTTGGAATAGACTGAACATGTGAAAAATCACTGTCCTAATGATAAACAATGTAATAAGTATTGGCAAGACATGAATCCAGCCTCTGCAAAAATGTCTTTTATTTGTTTTTGCAGCGCAAATCACATTTTTCTTTAGCACATCTTTTTAATGTTTGCTATCCTTCGCCCCTCTCTAGATTGCCAGCCATGTGGTGAAAGAAATGACTCTTAGAACTGTTTTCTGTAGAACTGTAGTAGACATGAATACCAAACAACTTCACAAAACCACTAAATATTTGGCAAACTTCTAGTCTACTGTAATTTTAAAAAAATGCTTAAGACAGATGTTTATGTTGAAGGGGGGGAAAAATCCCCAGGATAAAGCTGTCAATTAATGGATAATTTCAGTTTTCCTATATATCCCTGTTCCATAAGTCATACTTCATAAAGAGTGAATACTCTTCTAATTAAGCGTTTCTGAACCTTAAAAAGCACCTGAATTGTGAGTGGCTGCTGCTCTGGCTTTTTTGGCATATTATATACAGGTTGTCTGGCCAATTCTCCAGTCTTTGCTCAGATATATTACTGATCCAAAATATTTTCACCAGACACCCTGAAATGGAATCACAAGTTTGCCAATTTCCATTTTGTGTATCTTCCTTAGAAAACTGAAAATTACAGCTCATGAGCTTTGGTGGTTTGATTGCTCAATGTCCAAACTTAATTCACTGGAACAAAATAGCAACAAAGGTGCAGAAGATAGTGCCTGGTCTTTGTGAGACAAAATTGTTAAAAAAAAACAGGCTACCTAATTTCTAGTTCAAGAGTTAAATCAGGGAAAATTGGTGCTCTTAAACCACTAATGAAGTACAGATCAACAATTATGCTACAACTTCTTGAGCAAAGTTACTGCACTGTTACAGTGTCATTTCCCTCAACCTGCACAGGTCTCCAAAGCAAAAGAGCAATTTTCAGGATCTTTACACTGCACAATTTTCAATTTTCTCAATTCTCTGAGCTTCAAGTCAGCACTTTTTTTGAGAAACATGTAAGTCAGAGGAAAATTCTCGACAGAGGTCTCATATTCTGATTTCTTTGGACTTTACAGCAAGATTTCAAATGTTCTTGAAACTGCCAAAGAAGAAAAATGTGTATTATAATATTACAGATGATAACATAGTCCAGGCTGGAGTTTTTCCTTCCGCCCAATGCTGTGAAAGCTTAAGCAATGTTATTTCACTAGGCCAGGAATTTTAGGCAGAACTTCATTAAAATACAGCTGAATGACCTGCTACATGAACTGAGCTCCACAAGAAAGTATTTGGGAGTTTGGCAATGCTAATGGTCCTGCAAGTTGGTTCACTGTTCACTAAAGCTGTAGCCTGAGGCTTAAACAACTTTTGCTGTCTAGGGAGCGACAGTTTTTCCTAGATGCCCCATAAGGTGTCTGGTCCTCATATTGGAAAGTTCTACCTTGGTTCAAGTAAAAGGCTTAAATTCCTTACTATTGTCCTGAAAAACACACTCCCCCCCACATTCTATTCAAGACAAATGCTGATCCACCACACCATCCCATGCTTGGTCCAAGATGAGGCTGTGTTTTGGGACCACCTCTTCACCTTCCAGAAAATCTCCTGGGTGGAAGAAATACGGAAAATGTAAGAGAGCTGTGGCTTTAGTAGTGAATCCCACAGGATATACCATGCTCTGGGAGAAGAATATCAAGTTGATGTTGCCAGAAGCACTACAAGAAGCTGGTAAAGATTATAACTAGGCCAGGTCCAGTACTCCAGTATGATCACCCAGATGTACAGGTTATTTAGATCTCAAGCTCAGGGAGAGAATAATTTTAGGAACAAGTTCAAATTTGCTGAACTGGAGAGTGAAGTGATAGACATTTAGAAGGATACCATCATGTACCCAAAGCTCCTAAGTTCCCTAATTCAGACTTTGCCTGAAATTTTTTGTCCAAACTCATGTTTTGACTTTGAAGGTGCTACAAATCCCATGTAACTCTAGTCAGTGAGAATTTCAGGAGCTGGGTCTTCTAGGAAAATCTCAGCTAGGCAGACCAGCTACAGTTTGCAGGAAATCATACAAGAAGAAATACAGGTAGAGCCAACCACTGTGTGAGATCAGGAGGGCGCTGCCTGGTTTGGTGGATGATAACAGCCTGGCTTCCTCTGACAGTCCTGAACTTTTGCACCAACCCAACTCTTCTCAAAGCCTGAAAACCTTTTCTCAATCCTCACTCACTATAATGTAGCCATCCCACCAGAAAGCTCCAGCAGGAGTTGATAGGGAGTGTATGGGTGATTTCCAGTCAAGGATATCCAAATATGCTCTGAATAGTAAGCTTTACATAGTGAATATTATTCTCCTTCAAGGAGAATAATATGATGTCTAGTGAGGGAGGGACTGCAAGCCCTTGGGCAATCATCCAGAACTGTAAAAGAAACCTATCTTTTATAGTAGTGTATATCAGTTTATAACTACCATCAGAGGGTTAAAGTAACTGCTTACAGACAGGTCATAAAAATAAAGGAACCCTGAGGAGTTCCAGGAGTAGCTTTAGTGGTGGGAACATGGTATTTTTATTCGTAGTTGGATATAGTCCCTCATTAGTACATCAGCCTCTTCTTTTTGTGCAATATAAAATGGGAGGGAACAGTGTCACTTCTGGCTGTGTCATCCCAGCAAGCTCTCTGTGTTCAATAAAGGGCTTCAGTCATAAAGACTGCCAGCTCAACAAGTTTCACTGAGGTAAAATAGGACATTAATTTAAAATGTTAAAGGCTATTCTTGCCAAAGCATGGTCTGGAGAACACTAATGTACTCTGCGTTAACGGCAAAAGCAAAATTAATATCTTGTGTCCAACTCTCTCCCTTTTTTCCTGCTACCATGAATTTCTGCAAGGTGAGTGAACACCAAATAATGAAAGTGACGTATGAGCAGTTTCATTATCTACTTCCAAGTGGCCTGGTTCTGTTCCAGCCAGTGAACTCTTGCTCACTGAGACTGATTTTTGGCCCTGCTACTTTGGGGTGGCTGTCTGTATCCCTCTTTGCAGAGTTATCAGCGCCTACATGGCAGTGGAGGGTCTTGCCATGCTCCTATCCTAGCCAGCCTCCCAATCTGAACTTCTTTCTCCTCATTTAACTGGTGCACACAGGCAAAGATCAAGCTGCCCAATAAAAACCCCAAGATGATTATGCAGGTTCATTACAGGGTGCCCAGCTGGAAGCTTGCAGCTGCTAGTAAGGATTGCTGTGCCTCAGGGAGCTCACATTGCCTTTCCCAAGGTGTTTTGTAAGTAAAAGTATCAGGGATGTTTTAATCCAAACCAGATTATTCCTCCCCAGATCACAGAGGAGTCAAGCTGTCCTTTCATCCTTCAGGGTTGTTTCTGCTGTCATGGAGCTGCTCAGAGGCCTGTGCTGGGGCTGAGTGTCAGTGAGGACAGTGAGCCCCACCACTGCTTCCACTTCACCACTGGCCTTCTCCTGCTGCCTCCTGCACTGCCAGCGTTGCCTACATTGGCTGTCATAGTGCTGTGCTGTTCATGTACTCTCAAAGGGGAAATTGCACATTATGGGAAGGCCAGATGAGGTTCAGTGACCCTAAACCACCAAAGAGAAGATTTGAAGGCTTTTTAAAGCCAGAGCTTTCAAGTGCACAGCCTGAAGTTAAATACCTGAATCTGTGTTTGGGCATAAAAACAGGGGTCTGATTTTAAAGAGTTGTGGAACAATTCTGGTTTTCCACACTATTCCCCAGAGCCTGCATGTTTTTTTCTGGCAGCCTCTTTAGATCTTCAGGAATGGAGTTGCAGTCCCAGCAATCTGGGGAAGACTGAGAGCATCCCTCAAAACTTTGCTGAGTAAGGAACTTGAGGACTGAAATCCGGAAAAAAAGCACAGCAGGAGTCTGGGTGCCTATACTCAGAAGCAAGACAAAAACAAGTAAGCAAAATAATTGAAATAAAAAGTCCTCTCTATTTGTCATCTTCCAGGCCTCGCCAGTCTTGTATGGCTTTCCTAAGTACTATAGTTTCCACATCACAACTAGATACTTAGAGCTGAGATTATTATCTTGGGAGAGGACAGAAGTGGGCTCAAACCTGCTGGACTTGTGAGGCTTTTCCTTTTGGAGCCTGTGTTCCACTCCTTGCACTGTGATAGGAAACAAAGCACTGTTCTCACCCTTGCCCATCTTTTTTCTTTCTCTAAAGAAAGCAATAGCAGTTATGCCAGCTGCCAAAAGGGACGCGTTGTAGCGAAAACCATGAGATTTCTGTTGTTTTCACTAATCGTGTAAGTGGCAGGACTGTAGCTGCTCTGCTCATTTGATCATTTCTGCTCATCTGTTTTAGTCAGCTCTTGCTCAGCACACCTTTTTTCCTTACTTGTTTTCTTGTGTGCTTAACTTGCCCCTATTCCCTGAATAAAGAATTCACTTAGGGCTGTGAATTCCTGTCCTGAAAACTCATGGCAGTGACTTCATTCCCCTGTGAGAAAAGATCCTGTGACAGAGTTCTAACACCTGAAACAGCTGACACCTAACATCTGAAAGACAGATGCATAATTTGAAATGCCTTCCAGCATCCTCTCTGAGGTGCTTTGAGAGTGGCAAAAACCTTTTCTAAGGGCAGTCCTGGCCAGTTATCTCAGATATCTTTCTGAGGAAAGGATAAATTGGGCCCTGTTGATCACTACCACCACTGACAGTAGAGGAAGTCAAGAAGAAGAAGTAGCATTAGACACCTAACAGCAGCCTGAACATGACTGTCAGTTCTCACTGTCACACTCAATAAGTGATGTATGGGTGGAGTCAGGACAAACATTCCCAATCAACACAGCATCTCTCCCTATACAGTGATGTACAAAGCATTAGTAAAAAATTCAAGAAATCTGTGCTCCAGAAAGATGAATTCACACTGGAAGACATGTAGAGGGTCAGTAATTAAAATGGGAAGTGAGGAACATGTTTTAGGAGGAAAGTTTATATGAGCTGTGTTACTTTGGCCTCGTGAGGTTAAATTTGGGAGCAGAATGTGATTATTTTCACATACAGAACATTATGGAAGGGTAAGAGTTGCTTAAGTGAAATTTGGACATTGGTAGAAGCATGTATTGATAGGAGGATATCACAAATGCACAAATAAACACAAAGCGTTTCAAAAATTTCTTTTGTCCCTTTGTCTCTTCACGGTATTTATGCTGCAGCAACTGGGGTCCCTTACAGGGGATGCATCACCTGCCTGAGCTCCTCTCCCTCCTTCCACCTCTCCTCAACATTAAAATATTTTTAAAAGTTACATAATGTGAGAAACCTGTGAAAAACCTTCTCCAAATATATTGACTGCAAGTTGTCTTTTGGAGAGCATCAATGACTCCACAGCAGATTCACCTTGCATGACTGTGTAAAGATAAAGGGTGTTATTCATATGCAATAATAAAAATGTATCAGCCATGGAAATATTTGGAAAAACTCATTATTTTGACTAATAGAGGACAAATAATGAAAATACATTAATATGGGATTTATATCCTTCCATCTCTTAAAAAATATTTGATTGAAATTTAATAATCCTTTTGTAAAAATGCAGTGTATATAGGGTATGTGAAAGAGTCTTATATATAGGTTATACGTGCATAATACCCTACCATTATATTGCATCCTGGATACACGAAATGATTAACACAGTTCCCCATATACCATAATATGCCAGGCATAAAAAGTGTCCACTTCATGTTTTTACCAGAGCATTTTGATTTTGAAGTTCCTAAAGTTCTCCTTCCCCCTTCTCCAGAGAAGGAGAAAATACATTATTTCTACCTCATTTTCCTAAGTCTCCTGAGGAAGTTTACCATTGGTAAGGCCCTGGAATTTTCTTCTGATCACCTTTCTTCTTCTGGTCTCTCTGTCT
The DNA here is from genome assembly GCA_034509185.1 of Euphonia xanthogaster. Lineage (NCBI taxonomy): Eukaryota > Metazoa > Chordata > Aves > Passeriformes > Fringillidae > Euphonia > Euphonia xanthogaster. The sequence continues at coordinate 20,395,963 of JAYDZK010000001.1, read as the reverse complement.
AAAATTTTTCTAAGTCTCTCCAGCCCCCTGGTATCATCTTTTTTTGTTATTGGTCAGCAGGTTAAAACTGGTGCAATTCCAGGTTACTATGGGTGTCTGTGACTGGTCTGGCTTGGAGTCCTGATAGTACCACTGAATGGACTTGGCAAATAATTTTCCTTTAAATTCCTATTTTAAAAAGTGTTCAATGGGACTCCAGTATTTGAACTTACCACAGCTGGTCTTCCAGCTGCTATGGGGTGCCACCCCATAAACTTTAGATTTCTCTCGGGCAGACACTCAGGGAAGCTGCTGATACAGTGAGCATGGATATAAAGATACTGCATCCTCATGGCCCCTGCCATTTATCCTGGCCTCCTGGATGCTGTTCCCAGTCAGGAAAGAGATCACTAATCCTTGCTGGGCTTAGCACTGAAGTGGCTCACGTTTCTGGACACTGTAACTGTTAGCTTGAGGTGCTTCCATTCACTGCTCCCATTTCTGCATCATTGGTTTCCAGGGATATTGGGCATTGCACTAAGTCTAGCACCGTGGTTTTAACTATTCCCCAAAACTGCAATACAAATGAGCAATCCAGCCAATTTTTTGATGTCTTTTTCTTACTAAATCCACGAAAACATGGGTCTTTCCAGCACTGGAGGTTTTCCCAACAGCTTTCCTGACAAAAAGCAATATTTAGTTGACTAACAATGTTTTTTCATAGAAGTGTGAAAAATTAAATGTATTTTCCCATCTGTGCAATTAATTTCTAGGTGCCTAGATATGACCTTTGCCTCCTCGAAGCAGGTTCATGAATGGACACCTAAAGAAATGTGAAATTAATGCATTTATTGATAAAAAAAATAAAACCCCAAGCATTCTTTTCTAATGGGCCAAAAAAGGCTTGAGAGGCAGACAAAGAAAATAATTCCATTCATTCCTCCAACTCAAGTGATAGATGCAGACATAGTGTTTAACTGAAGGTTCTCTATAAATATTTCAGGTTAATGGCTTTGCACCATTCTCTCTGGTACAGACTCCCCAGTGCTCATTGCCTTTATGATTTAAATTGATACTATGAACTATTGAGAATTCTATTCTCCATAAGATGCTGCACCACAGCCCACAGTTTTTGGCCATGTATTTCATTTTAGCCTTGAAAGAGAAAGGATGACCATTCTGGGAGACTGTACACCAATATACACAACCACAAAGACAAATCTGGATAATAATAATCATGTAAGACATTGGTATAATTTTTACATTGTAACTGATAAGAGGACTTTGGAAGAATATTCATGAAGAGGATATAAATTAAATCATTTTTGTTAATTACCCATGCTGTGGAAAGAGCCCTATTTAGGAACCCTCTTTTTTTGGATCTCCCAAAAAACCATGAAACCTGCCTGGCCACAATAAAAATAAATCAGTAGAGAAAGAAAAGAGGAAGGTCATTTTATAGGGAGATGTAAGTCTTAGGCCTTCAAAGATTTTCATTTGGAGAAGATCTTGAGGAAGTCATCCTGAAAGGGCATGCCAAAACTAATAGTAAAATCCTGATCTCACAGTCTCGATGCCAAACTGTCCATCCCATATTTTGCATTCTTTTATGCTTTTAGAGTGTGTGGCTTCTGAGTATTATCTTGCTGGTAACCAGACCCTTGAAAACTCAGAAGAGAGAAGGTAGTCAGGCAATCACTGCTCTAAACATATTAAGAAATTATCTGTAGTAAAAGAGCTTGGTAAAAGATCTGAAAGTGATTTGAAGTTGATGTCTTGAAATAATTCTGAACAAAACAAGCCTCCTTTGGCAGTTATTTTCTTCTTGTTTCTTTCAAGCACAGCAGTTCTCAATTGGTTCCTCCAAAAAAAAAAGGAGGGAAAAAACTCCTCCACAAAAGGGTTTGTGTCTCTCAGTTTAATTGTCACTTCAATTGTCACTTCTGCAAGAACTCAAGAATAAGTGACTTCTGAATATGAGGATAGATACTTACATGATAAAATTACAACTAACACCACCAGAACCACTGTTTCTATTGGTGCTTTGAAGTCTTGTTAAATCCATTGATCAACAAAGCCATCTGCCCATGGCTGATACTATAAAGGCCAGCTATCATGGAATCACTGTCCTTGAAGTTCACCTTTGCTGAGGGGGATTTCAGGCAACTTCTGTCATCTGCAGGATGCTATAGGTGCTATTTTTCCCAGAGTTGTTTTAACAGAGCTAGCACTTCTCATGTGGCATCTGTCAGATAGCATGTTAGGACATCTCAATAGATTTATGTCAGCTAAGCAAGGGGGTAATGGGCATAACATAGTTTGGTGCTGTTCCGCACAAATTCTGGAATATGGCTAAAATTTTGTATTTTCCTACACTAGCCCTAGCTGCTTGTATCAGTCAATAATGGGTTCTCCGCAAAATCTTTCTGATTGTTTTCTATTTGTCATCTAGATTTATATTAATGTATTGGCAATACCTAGCTTGCGTATAATGCTTTAATCGGGAGGCCTTGTTGTCCTTGGCTGAGAGACCAATGTCATTTGCTCTGAGAAACTGAGAGGTTCTGGGACTGAGGCAGCTGCATATCACATGACGAAGACAACAATTCAGTATTTTGTTTTAAGTTTGAACCATCCTTTTTGTCCACTGGAAGCAGACAAAGTTTCTGTGTGGAAAATCTAGTAGATGACATATGATTAAAGGTTGCAGTAGAATGTTTGTTTGCAGGAAAGCCACATTCATTTTGATCAAGCAGCAATTGATTCTGATATTCCCTTCACATTTTAGTGCTTGATACTGGTGTCTTAATAGTGTTGTTTCTGCATATTTTCTTAAATGAGAAGTTGTGCGTACATTCTGTGCCATGTTTTCCTTGTTTAAATGCACTAAAGTGAATTATCACAGCATAAAACTAGAAAAAGAAACAAATCTTGTTTTATTATGAGTGAGTAATAAATCAGCAGTTTAAACTCAGTAAGTTTCAAAATATCATTAGGTTGTAAGTGCAAAGTACCACTGAGATCCAGTGACTTGTGATAGCTAGAGACATAACATTTTCATAGCATGAAGAATCTCTTCATAGAAACTCCAGTTCAGAAAAATGGTACAATGAGTTCTTAACTCCCACAGAAGACAAAGCACATCCTTTTCTGAGCAAGGGCCGGAAAAACAGTTTCATTCCCTCTTGCCCTTCCATTCACAATCAGAAAATGCCTCTGTACCAACTCAAAACACTGTGTACATAGAAAAATATGTGTTTCATTGCAGACAGACATATGGATAAATGGTTCTGTCCATTCTAAAATAAATTAATAATTCTGTCTACATTTGTTCCTTTTTTCATCTGCTTCTCCCATCTGTTCTCTTCTTCTCTCTCTTCCAGCTCACTCTGTTTTAACAAAGTTTTTCTGTTCATCTGAGATCAGGAGTTGGCCCAGAATGTGTTTGCAGATTTTATTTTATGTGCCTTAATAAGGTTTTGTTCAGTGGTTTGTTTTTTTCTTCTCAAAATCTCTTTCTTTAAAAATGGATGCAATATCCAGGCCATTGGCTTCCCTTGTGTGCAAAGTCACAGGGTTTTCCCTTATGAGTGGTCAAATGAGGAATGTAGTGTTAACAGAAACATAACTGATGGAGCCTTTCAGAGGTGAATAATGTGCTCAGCTTCCAGTTTTGGGGAGGAATTACTTTACAGCCAGCTACATTTTGGGAGCAGAATGTGGGGTGTGAGGCAGGACTTGGAGACCTCTCACCTCCTGCTCAAGTGCTACATCCGAGAGTGAGCTTTGTACAACACCAAGTGTTTTATATCCACTCTTGAGAGTATGACCAGGTATGGCAGTAGTTTTTGTTTTACTTAGGTAAACATACTCTATTCAAATGCCAACACTTATCAAAGTAGATTAAATAGACTAATATTCATATGGAAACAAAGCTTCTAAGTGGCTGCTTTCATGGCTTTTCTAATTCAAACATTTCTGTATGGCTTAACCTGTCTGATAAGCAACTGGTTTGCTTTTCTTCACCTGCTATGCAGGCATCTTCAATATAAAGAAAAATGCAGCAAATCAAGTATGTCATTGTTCACTTTGAAGAACATTAAGTAAAGTTTTGGTAGGGTCATGCATTTCTGCCCTGCTTGACTGTTCTTGCTAAAAGAATCCTAGTTTGCTGCATGTGACATTTGAGAACTGTTGTAGGTTTATAGAACAACTTGATGTGTTCCAGGGCTGAACACATTTGTAACACCCACATGGAAAGCCATAACTCTTACTGGTGCATTTGAAAAGCAGAAAGTTTTCCAGTGCAACTGGAGGATCCAATTCTGCTCTTCATACTGCTGCCAAAAATTGAGAGTAACTCCAGTTGAAGTCAGCAACATTGTTGCACTGGAATAATATAAAAAATCACAAATCAGTTTCTAGATATAACATTTTTCAGTTTTAACAATAAAATCAAGAAAAAACCTTTGAATTTGGCAGCCCTTGTGTTTCTTCTCTGATCCCACTGATTCTTCCTTCAGCCACTTGCCTCTCCATTCATCCAGTCTCTCACAGGCACACAGCACTGGTTTCAGTCTGTCATTAGATTCATTACTTTCAACTACTCCTTTTTATTTATACTGTCCAGCACATACACTACTGAATTTGCTTCAGTGTGCTTCCTCTTCCATGCTGATGATTAGTGGCAGTCATGTTGTTCACAAAGAGAGAAAGAGGCTCTTTGCTTTAAGTTCCTGTGCATAGTCTAGAGGCATTTGGAGCCACCATTGCTGTCCTGACCCCAGTAGCCCTAGCCTGGCTTGGCAGCAGGGCCCACCTAGGGAGCGCTGACCATGCTTTGTGGGGCAAGAGCCTCCTGAGATCATAGATACTAGAAAATTAAGGGCTTTACTAAGGATGTGTGAAACACATTTTTTTAAAAAAGCTTTCACAAAGACAGCAAAGAGGGCTCCTGGCAGGAGTGTCCCTTCCCATGCCAAATTTTATATACATTCTTTAAAGTATTAAACAAATTGCATACAAGAAATGGCCTTATTTTTTCAAATGTGAGCAAAACTTATTTTTCCCTAACTTCCTTCTTAGAAACAATTGAACCATGACTC
>JAYDZK010000001.1:20362066-20383108 GCA_034509185.1 Euphonia xanthogaster | reverse complement strand
GAGAATTGCCCACTTGACACAAGACAACTGCCATACAGATGGTAATAGAATACATCTTGCCTTGCAATCTGGAACAACTATGCATGATGAAAAGTAATGTCGATGTACTGAAGGTAAATGTCATTTCATATTTTGACTGTCCTTGGTGCTCCCAGTCTCCTTCAAGGACACATCTGACTTCTAAAACCCAAAAAACTTTCCAAATTATCTCTTGATCATAGAACTTTTCTTTTAGTTGTATCAAACTACAATATTTTCCTTGTGTTCTTTTGCTTTAAATTGCATTTAAGATGTAAGACAGGCAATAAACAAGTCCAAACCAATATCAGATTTCAAATCCAGTGTCTCACCAGAGCTAGACATGGAAGCTCCCCAGTGCCATGTGAGATATTTAATAGGCTCAGAAATTCCTAAGAATTAAAAGAATGCAATTTTTTTTAAATATTTTCTTTAAAAAATACCATAAAATTTACAGTTTCTTTTTTTCCCTAAATTTCTAAACTTTATTAACTGCAGCTTCTATCTGTGTTTGAGGTCCACAGTGTCTCTAGATAGGAGAATAAGAAAAACCTAAATCCTTAGCTTACTTCCAGTATATTTTTCTTTAAATGCAAAATAATCTTTGTTGAAGCGTACAGAATGCTTGGTATTTGGCCTTGTAAGTTATAGATTTTAGGTCACATAACTGTACCTCAAGATAACTCACATAACTCATCTAAGATTTACAACTTCTGAACACAGCTGGAAGAATAAAGGGTTTTTTTCCTCTGTGCCTGAGTGGAAAAAGTTGGAGAAGTATTATTTAGACTCCATTTGGCGGGCTCAGGATAGAAACAACAAACAGGTGTTTTTGGACAACTCCAAATATTTAATTTACTACGAAACAAAATATTTTAATACATTCTTTTGTCATCATCATTGCTTTTAAAATAAACTTTTTGTGCTTTCTTATTTATGAGGTAGATCTTGCTAATGAAAAAGGACATTTTAAACCAGATGTAAAAATGTCAAAGCAGATCATTCTGGTTCTCCATAGACAAATGTTTCATATAAGGAGAATGAGGGAAATAGCCTTTTAGTCTTCAAAATTCTTTCCGTTGATCTCGGAACAAATTTTTGTCTATTTCATTGCCTCCAGAGCTCTGTTTCTTCTACCACATCTACTGCTCACTCAGAAAAAAAAAAAAAAAAAAAAAGTGCCTAACTCTATTCAAAATAAACCCATCCAACTGAAACTGATGCCAGGAAACCCTTTTTGCCTTAGCAGTATGTTCTGAAAACATGCTCATACAGGTACTGTATGCTCTTGTGATGCAGATTCCCTGCAGCAGTTGATAATTGCTTCCTCTTGGCCTAGACCCCTAGCTACCTTTGAGCAGAGCTGCAGCACTCCTGCATAGAGGGGCCTGCTCCATGGTATGACCCAAAGGATCCAAGCAATTTCTCTGCAACTGTTCAAGTGTTAGTACAGGAGCAGGCAGCTCCTGCCTTCCACACAGGCTCCACAGAGGAGCTTAACCAGAGCTCTGCATCACGGCTGAGAGCATCAGCTACTCTGATCCAACAACTGCCCGTCCACCAAAGTCAAGGACCTTGAATTACATGCAGGGAAGGGAAGTACAGTAGGAGAATAATAGGCTCCACAGGAAGGCAGCCTTGGACTTAAGGCAATAGTGAATGTTTTGCATGAGAAATACAGCAGCACTTATGGGAAGATCTGTTCCACAGGAAAATTCTAGAATGACTGGCCCAGCTCTCTGGGACCACTACCTGTCTTAAGGAGGACAGACCACAGCCCATACAACTAGCTACTAGAGCTGAAACAAATGAGCTGTTGTCTGCTGTTGTCACTGAATGCTGTACATTGAATGTTTCTTCAATTCTGAACTTTCAGGTGCAGTACCTAAAATTGCATAATGTTCTTCAGCTATGTTTTGTGGGAAACAGGAGGTGTCTCCTAGACTTGCCATATTCATTCTCTCTCAGTCAAAGAGTTTGCTCCATGTGCACGGAAAGGAGGAAGGGGATAGGAACGATAGGGTTTTCCAGAATACCTACTACACTCCTGAGCCCTTATTAAGCATATGCATGAGATGTATCTCCTTCATTCCTTGCCATAATATTTGGGTTTTGTGCTTCATTTACAGAGTATTAAAAAAAACCCCATAGAGAATCAAAAAACCAGACATGCAATTTGACTGAAAAAACTGGGAAACAATAATCCTTTTTCTCAATTCTGTTTATCTTCATTTTATTCACCTAACAAAATGGGAAAACGTTTCAGTGGAATTATTTGGAATCAGACTAAATGCAGGATGTTTCTTTTGTCTGAGATGTGGAAACTTCTGGATTTATTTAGGAAAACATTGCTTTAAAGGGAGTTCCTCAGAAGAAGGGAATTAAATGTCATTTAGAAAAAAAAAGCATATTGTGGCATAAATGATGAAATACAATTGAAAAATGTATAGCTTTCTCTCCTGGTTTTACTTTTTCTGGTTGTACCTTCTCCACAGACCTGAACAGCAGCAGCTAATTGTACTGAAATGTGGGAGAGTTTTTAGTGGTTTTGGGTGTGGGAAAATGGAAAAGGACAACTTCTTGTTGCTCAGATCAGACTTACGAAGTTCTAATCTGACTGAAATTCCCAAGGGTGAAAAACAAGTGCACCAAAAGCCCATAAAAATCAATCACAGTCTTTCTTTTTACTTCACTGACCTTTAGAAATTACTTTCAGGTTGAAATCCTGCCCTCACTAACTTCAGTGGTTCTTGGATGAGGTCCACATGAAAGTGTTTACTACCTCCAGAGCATTTCGTCAAAAAGTGGGGAACTTCCCTGTGCTTGCTACATACCAACTCCATTGGCAAAGTGGAATCAGAATTCAAACAACACTAGATCAAATCTATTTACTTCAAGCAGTCCTGCTGAATGCTTGCATCTCTCTTATCAAAATCTTGCAGATACGGAGGGGTTTTTTCTCTATGCTTGATTCTGCCTAAGGAATTTTGGCCACCTCCTCCAGGGGCTCTGTGCAGGTACAATGATCCACATCCACAATCTCTGCTCCTCACAGTTAGGGCTTCAAAATGTGGGTTGGAAAGGTATCATAACATTTTTAAAGATTTAAGCTACATTTTGACCTGCTTTTTCTCCTTCAGGAGTGGGAGTGAAGACCTGGATACTTTTCATAATAGTCAATTATCGTGTAAAATCCCAAGAGATTTAAGACTACATTTTCTCCCTTAAGTACTGTCCAGAAACAACTGCAGAGGCAAACATTAAAAAAAACTTCTGTGTACACTTTAGTTAGGTTGATTCCAACACTTTTGCGGCTACTATGGAGACTGTCATTAGTCTGGTTTCATTATCGAAGCTTAAGAAAAGTATTAAGGTACGGAATATGAAAACAGAAATGTGTCAGCCTCAGCCCTGCATTCACTTGATCCCCACAAGCTGGGACAGTGGTTCATGTGCTTCAAGTGATTGTGGTTAAAAACGCTTTTATGTCTATCTAAAGTTACCACCAATAACACAGGGCCCTCTACCAGCACAGTCACAAGGTACAAGTTCTTGGAAGCCATAATAACAGGATTGTTTCTCTTCCTGCATGTATGATCATTTTAACCTTAATTGTAGCTGTTCATTTATTAAAACAAATAACTCAGGAATACAACAAGTTTTAAATTCCAGCTGTTCAAACAGTCTTTTTATTTTCTTTGTGCACACGGTTTGGTGGGTAATTTATTATATCCCTTTTCTTTTTATTTCCCCTTTTTTTTTTTTCCTAAGAAATGTACAATATATTTTCCAGATATACTTGAGAAGTATGCATGGAACTACTGGTGGTTCAACATGGGGCCATCATGAAAAATGAATTTGCCCTTCTTTAATAGCACGTGGCTTATGATACTCACTGATTTCTGATACTGATAATGATTCAGAAGGTGATTGAGACTGCCATTCTGCAGCTTAATATTCCACCTGTCCCTTTGCTCTTACATTTACCTGCTAGCTTCTTTTTCCTGAGCTTTGCTTCAATACTTATTAGTATCCACTGAGCCTTCTCCCACAGGGATACTACTCTTTGTCCTTGAGATGTACAGCAGACTCCATTTAACAGCCTCATTTGAGATGAGAAGCTCTGCTTCCTACCTCAGACAGCTTACAGGGTTACAGAGGTGTAGGTTCAAGGCCAATTCTTTCCCATGCTCCTCCAGTGAAGCCAGAGAGGGCTTCCCCACTTCCATCCCCTAAAGGAAGAGGCAAGAGGGAAGAGAGGTTGTGGCCTCAAACTGTCCTCCCATGCTCTGTCAGTCCTGAGGAGACACAGAGAAAGGGAGGCAACTTGCAGCAGCAGAGAGAGTCAGCACTGATAGCTGGTATCCAGGCATGATTCACAGCACAAGATACAAAAATATTCTCAGGAGCTGATTGTGATCTTAAACTGTTCATATACATTAAGTCAGACTGGAAGGGCAATATAATCACTGAATCCAAATAGGGTCTGTAAAAAGGTCTTTCTTTTGCAGTTTTGTATTCTTGTTATCACACCATCTCACACATGAAGTGGAGATGGTGATTTTCTTGCATTCAGAAATGCAAAACATATAATGAAGCGTAGTTTCACTTGTAGAAAGATAAGAGATAAAGGAGATAATATTTTATATCTGCTAGAGAATGGGACACACAAATATGAATTCCTTGATTTTCATCAGCATTTAAAGTTGGCAGTACACTTGTCTGGTCCTAAAGCAGATATAGATCCCTTTTAAACACTGCTTTGGTAAGGGAACAGTGTAAAATGTCCCCGTAAATCAAGCTAAGAACAGGGTCTTCTGACTAAGAACTGGGTCTTCTGACAATTTATCTTCTGACCACAGACACTGTAAAACTCTAATGTGGTCAAGAAAGGCTGTGGCTTTTCTTGACCACATTAGGTGACAGGTTTAAATAACCTGGATGAGATCATGTAAGGTCTGCTTCTTCTTACATGTTTATGCCAGTTGCCTAATTCTGATGTGTAAATGCTTCCCATATCCTAAAAATGGCAAAGTCTATATAATTCACCTCAAGTCACCCTGGAATTCTGAATCCAATTTGTGATAGGAGCCAATGAGTTCTGCTTCAGAACTTCCTTCCTTCCAAAAATGAAAAGAAAATCTCTGTGAAGGAGTGGTTGTTCACAGGACTACTGCCTCCTGATTTTCTCTGCATGGTGTTCTCCTTCAGACAGACTAATTGACAGCACTTCTGGGTGTGACATTCAGCTTCCAGCACATTATAAGATGCTCATTGGGGAAAACATGCCATTAAGACAGTGTGCTGTCCCACAGGAGGCACTTGGCAGAAGGAATAAGGAAATAAAGTCAGCTTGAAACTATAGCTGAACATTTACAGACTGTTACAAAGCCTGCAAAATAGGAGAAATCCCCGCATGTTTCAGTTATATTGGCTCTCCTATATCATGAATCCCATGACCTAGTCAGGTCTGTTCCACAGTTCACAAGATGTAATAGTGGGAGAGAATAGATTAAAGTTGAGGAAGAAAAAGCAGCAAAGACAATAGAAGCAGATTTCCTAGCTTTTGATGAAGAATGTCTAATAGGAATTCTAAAAGCTGGCCTGTCTTCAGAAATGTTTACTTGGAGTTCCAAATCCCAATAATGCTTCATGAAAAACACTTTAAGCCTTCTATTTAAAGGCAACAGTGTGTGCGTGTGCGTGTGTGCGTGTGCATGCATGTTCGTGTTGTGGGGTCTGCATTTTAGTTCTTCACCTTGGAAAAGAAGTAGTTTTTCTGCTTATGAAGATCTATGTAGAGTATGGTATGTACAATAGTAATGCTGCAGTTATGAGCAATGCAGATGCTTGTCCTTGGTTGACTATATGACCCAATCGTCTTGTTCTGTTTATGCTGAATAATAAGTTTTGCACTTTTAAGACTTGTCCTGAGTGTGAAGGGGGAGAGAAGAAGTGCGCAGTTTGTTTTCAGACACTGCACTCACTCCTCCACATTCCTGCTCCCGGACTGTGTTGTCTGCAGATAGACGGACAGCAGGACAGAGCTCTCCATTGCTTTTAGTTAGTTTAGCTAGCTAAAGCAAAGAAGTTCCCTGGGCTGTAGTTTTTTCCTTTTTCCCTTTTCTTTAAACCTGTTTAAACCTGCTCTAGACTGAACACCCAGCAGAGCACCGGCAGCTTGCACCTGTGGCCCACTGAGCCGGGCCTGAGCCACGGCATTTCCAGCGCCGGAGAGACTGATAAGAAACTGAGTGAGCTGAACTACAACCCAGGGAGGGGACTTTCTGAGTTTGTCATCTCTTTTAGAGCAGCAAGGGGTTTTATTTTTTAATATTGTTTAAGTTTTATTGTTTAATAAACAGGTTTTTTCCACTCTTCTCCAAAGAAGTATTTTCTCCCAGACCAGTTAAAAAAAAAGGCCAATTGAATCTGCTTTCCTAAAAGAACTCCTTTTGAAAGTTCTCTCCCAAATTTGCCCTGAACCAAGACAAATACAATGATTTTACCCTAAAAGAGAATTAAAATGTCCAGATACCAAGATAGACAAATGGCTTTTCTGGAAAGATTTTAGAATGTTGCTCTGAATAGTGACTAACAAAAGATCCCCTTTCCACTTACAGAGTAAATAAACTAGGATGAAAATAACTACTGTCCACAGGTATGAGAAAAATAGCTAATTCCTGCGACAACCATGAACAGATGTGTGAGGAAACCTTTCCAGGTCTTACAAAGCATTGCTTGGGGGCACCAGAAGGCTTTGTAGCCTGGAATGATTGCTGATGTTCTACTGAATACCACACATGTTACCAACCACCAGAGAAGTCAAAGATACAGTGACTTTGTCTGAATCCCTTCCCCTGCACACATCCAATCCCATGCAGAACTTTCCAAATTGAAATCACAGATTGTGCTTCCCCTGAAATGTGCAAGCCATCTGCCACAACTCTGTTTGGGTTTGTGCCATTTCTTTGTGAATAGGTGGTTATCAGTTTCTGTTGTTATTTGTACTTTGAGGTAGGCGTTGGGGGAGTCCAAGACCACCAGCACTCTATTTGTCTGACCAGATGCATACAGAATTATTTTCTATAAATAATGGAAGAAGGCTCTGAAAAATGTATTCCTATTTATACTTCTATCAGATTTTTCATTAGTTCTGGCTGGTGTGTTTATTTTTAATGTGTTGAGAAATAAGAATAGAGAAGTATTATAAGTATATTATGACAAAGGTGTTAATAACATCAAAGAAAATAATTAGTTTTACAAAAATTATTAATAAAGGGGTTATCATTCACTATAAATGTATGCTGGTGTTTTCAGCAGGTGTTAGGAAGTATTTAAAGTACTAGTAAGCACTATCTGTTTTCCCCTGTGGATAGCTGAGATGGTCATCACTGATATATGCCAGGTAAAAGGACAGTTTTGTTTTGCTTTCTTTTGGTTTGGTTTGGTTTTGAAGAAAACCCTGATCAAGAAGTGGTCTTTTTATTCCTTTGACCTACATGATCTTAAAACTTGGTTTGCTCCCCCATAAAGAATTCCATAGCCAGTAATTCTAATTCCCAAAACACTCCCCCCAAACACTGTCTAAGACAAAGTCAAAACATATATATATATATATATATATTTTTTTTTTTTTCATCTTGTCTCAATGGAGCACAGCTGCTCCGTGGGTTGTGGACAGAAAGGTGATCTGATGCACACTTCCTTTGAGCATGCACAGGAGTATATATGCATCTACACTATATTTTCCCCACATATATTATCCTGAACATTGTAAGAAAAATAAATGTTATTCCCTCACAAAATGGAAATAGTCTCAATAATTCAATAACCTGAAGTATTAGTTTGATACAAGTGTCTCTTGCTTTCTTTTGAATGCAACAGATTAATGTATGTATGTAAAAATAGGATCAAAAATCTAATTTGGGGTTAGAAGGGACCTGTGGAGCAGGACCATTAGAATTATTTCAGGTTGCTTGTGATCTCCTCTGGTCCAGTTTTAAGTACGTCCAAAGAAAGAGAATCCATAATCTCATTGGGCATGAAATATAATTTCTTCATGTGTTTAAATTTTTAAATAGGCATCTCCATGGCCACCTTACTATTTCCACAGTGAATTTAAGATTTTGTATTCATTATTAGAAAAACACAATTCAGCTCCTTGCATGATTAATTTAGATTTTCCTTTTCAGAAGACTTTGGAGCAAGGGATCATGTCAGGTTTACCAGTGTTTATTAAACATATCAGCAAGATAGGAAGGCAACAGACACAACCTGTAAGTTTAAGTTCCACTGGTCAGAGTAGAAAATGCTTTTCCAAAAGTCTCTGGAATTTTTAAAAGAAATTGTAATTTGATTTTCACCAAATAAAAATTTAGAGCTTTCAGTCCATTTGGGACACACTTGACAGGAATATTTTAGTAAACAAACTTCTTTTGTAAAGAAAAGAAAATTATTCACAGGAAATTAATTCAGAAGTTTTATCCAGAAACCAGAACCTGAGTTTTAGGTTTGTCCCATGACCATAAAACACTGCCCAATGAAATAAAATGTTGTATGCTTGCATCAGATAGCAGAGCAAACAAATGACAAACTGAGGCTGAGTAAGTAATAGGTGAATTCAGGAAGATGGCATCCTTGCTGCAAATAACTTTCAAGCAGAACAAGCAGTGATATGTGCCAAGCTCAATGCCTGTAGCAGTTTTTCATACACCTCAAACATTGGTGCAGTCAGCGGAACATGTTATTTTAGAAATTTCCAAAGCCAGGTTGGCTGCTGGATTAAAGGATAATCCAGTTTCTCAGTGTTCCTTAACCTTCATCATTTGCACCACTCCTAACAATCCCTAGGAAAATTTCCTCTATATACATAATATTTGCAAGGATCTTGTCCTGCATGGAGGCAGTTCCTCTAACAGTGTCCTGAGAATAAATTAGTTTTACCTGATTGCCAATCTCCAATGCAGACTGTTGTGCTGTACCTAACCACTGTTCACTTTCTTGGAAATGTTTGGCAGCACTTAAAATTGCTAAGGTCAATTCTTTTAAAATATATATCTACCCATAAGGCCAGATGCCTTGGAAACATTAATGCAGTTTATGGATGTCTGAGAGACAGGAGGAAAGAGTAACTGATACTTTGGTTCCCCATCCCATTTGCAATGTTTTGCTTCTCTAAAGTATATCATTTAAGGAAGAAAGGAAATGCCTTGTTGAACTCAATGGTCTTAGGAGCCTTTTCCAGCCTTACTGGTTCCTATGACCTCTCCTAATGTGGGGAATGCCACCAACTCCATCAATCAGTCCTGTGAATGGGCATAAGGTATTGGGATTTTAACTTTTGACACACTTGTTCAAGGAGAAAAATGTTATTTTTCTCCTTGAACAAGTGTGTATCTTTCTTGTGAAGATGAGTGTGGGAGAGTTTGAAGCTTTATGTCTTATCCCTAAAGATGTGTGTAAATTTGGAAAAAAAAAAAGTGATGTTTAAATAATACCAAACCCTCACCTATATTAAAACCTACAAGAGGAGCAGTAAAAATCAGATAAAATTCCAGAGGTGTTTTTCCAGAGGCTGGCGTCCCTCAGCTGCATCGTTGTTTCTCTGATCCGAACCTACAATATCCTCCTTAATAATCCAAAAGAAGAAGCAGAGTGACAAGTAAAGAGGGAAATCAGCAGGAGAAAAGTAACCTGGACTACATTTACATGCTGACCTTAAATCTGGGAACTTCTCTATTAATAAGGTCCCCATAATTAATATAAGCATTAATATTTCATGAACAGCATTTTTATCAATTTTCATTCTTTGTATTGGAAAATTCCCCACAATAACCTCAGCTCTGCCCATATTATCTTTGATATTTCCCTTGGAAAGAGACAGTATTGCTGTGACCATTCTGGTATAAATTACCAGTGAATATGTGTGTACTCTTTAGCAAGATTGCTGCAATTAATTTGTATTTATAAGGTCAGAGTTCTGCCCACATTCTCTCAGATTCTGTCTTTTAGCCAGCAGTGTTTGACACCATTGAAGTAACTTCATTAACTACTTCTCTTTGAAAATTAGTTAAAATCAGTTCACAAAACTCAAGTGGTTGAGATGGGAAGACAGACTCATAGACAAATCAAATTTCTTTGCAAAATTCCCACATTTTGTCAGTTTTTTGGCTTGAAGGAAGACTGAACTAGTCTAGATATGTCTAGCCATGGACATATCCAAAGGCATGGACATGGACATGGACATGGACATAGACATGTCCAAAGGCACCATGACTTGGCCTCAGTGTGTATATAAAAATTGGTCTTATTTACAGTGGTCTCAAAAGTTATAATGCTGACCCCACAAATGTCTTTTCACACTATCATGACTCTCCTCTTACAATATCAAATTTACCTGCCTATGAAATTAGAGCAATACAGAGGAGCAGCAGCTCAAGATTGTGACAGCCAGTAGCTTACAGACCTTCTTATTGAAATGGCAGGTCATGAATGGGTAAATTTATTCTTAAGCAAAAGATTACCCTTCCTGTTTGGGAAACACTTAGTGTAAGGACTCTAGACTAGAAAAATCAGTGTCCTCACACACCCTGAGTTTAGGTGCCCTACATCCAGAACTGCAAATCTTGGAAAGTGTTGGATGCCCCAAAAAGCTTCTCCTTTTCTCCAGGCAAAAAAGTTTAGACAGATCCAGAAAGGCATCAGATCTCTAAAATAAATACCTTTAAGTTGTACATTTACATGTGGCTTGTTTTAAGCCCTACTGCTACTGCCTGTAAAACATACTAGGACTGCTGTTACTTCTTTATTGGCTAATAAAACAGGATCATATCTTCCAAATACACAAGAGCACTGTTTATTAAGGTACTACCTCCTATTGTCCAAAAGATACCAGACATCTATAAGGAAAATTTGGTCTAGGAACTAAAGTTCATTCAGCTTTTTCTGATGTTTTGGGTTGAAAGATGTTGGCAAAGAAGATGCTGTTAGCAACAAAATCACTTGTTAATGTGAAACAGTCTGTATGTTTGTAATGAGATCATCCATAAAATTTGATTACCTGAGAACTGTTAGGGTTGTTTCTGATGGGTTTTATCCATATATAATGCATAATGGAGGGCAGGATTCATGCTAGTTAAGGCTTACCAAATAATTAATAAGGATTTTGATGGGTGATAAATCCAGGCAGGCTAACTCACGTGCCTTCCCTAGGTTTAGCTAATAACCTTCAAGCTTTCAGACTACTAAAATACTCATGTGATGGCTGTCAGATTCACTAGTGCTGGCAGATGCACTGCTGGAAAAGAGGAAATTCCCTGGCCAAGGAGGTGAGATGCAGCTGTCCCCTGCCCCCAGGAGGGGCATTCAACAAATTATTGACAGAATAGGATGGAAAAAGATAGACCCACAGACCATGGGTTTAATCTGAACAGAAAATATAATCCAAAGCAGACAGGAGTTTAAATTAGTTGGTGAAGCAAAGGGCATTGCTATTCCTACTATTGGTGATCAGCTGTCCAATGGTAGTTTGGGATTTGTCAACAAATTTGCTAACTTGCTGGCATCTAAATTTTCTTCAGGTACCTCCTTTCAGGCCTACATTTTCAGCCCTTTAAAAATGGTCTTTGCTGCAGTCTGAAGGAAGCTGCAGGAAGAGGAACACAGGCTGAATGCTTTAGCAGCAGAGGGATGTAAGAAGTATGGGATCTTTTGCCAAATCTTGGTTTTTCTGCACTAAATTTGACTGATTTTTCCTATGTTTTAACCTCTGACACTGTTCTTTAGGGGCTGTGTTTAGCATATTTTTGAGTTGCTGAAGACTCAAGCAGTCACAACAAAAATCTAATGGCTTATTCATCAGGCATGTCAGATTTTTAAGACTCAAGTTATTAACCAGCACTTTTCTTAGCTGCAGCCATGCATCTCTTGGACCTAATGTACAGAGACAGCAAACATTCTCACATTCTCAGAAAATTATTGTTTCTATTCTTTTCAATGTGAGTAGAAATGGTGAAGAGTCTTCATTAATCTTAATTCTTGTAGTCTTCTTTATGGCATGTCTTTATGGTGAAAGTTCTATTCACCCAAAATAATAATAGTGATTTTTATTCCTTTTAATTAATTTTTATTCATTTTTCCCTATAGTCCTTCAGAGACTGATAAACTAAATGTAATGAGTGACCACAAGTGAAATGCAGCCAATTTTGAGGTGAAACACAGCAGCTATAAAATGGCAAACAATAACATTTCAAAATAGGTTAGGAGAGGACAGAAGGAGTAACAATATATGCAAGAGAAAATTCAGAGGGAATGTAAGAATACAAAACAGGAATTTGGTCAGTACATACTGTATTTAAAACTCACACTAAAAATAAGGAATTCAGAGGAGGGTTAGTAGCTGAATGTTCTTTTGAGTCTACATTCAGCTTGTTGCCAAGCATGTTGATTGTGTGATAAAAACAATTGAAATGCTTGACCATTTTTATTTCACACTATACCCATTAGTAGGAAATATAACTATTTTTACTAGTGAGTGCTATTCTAGTCAACATAAGTAGCTACCCAGGAAGAGAAATAGATGTGGAGAGGATCCATTGCATTTAAGCTAAGGAGCACTCTGTGTCCATTGGCATTTTTACTCCATCATACCTTGTCCACAGAGGGATATGACATTTACTGATGCCAGGGCACACAGTGTTTTGATGGCTTTGTATATTATCCCTCAGGATCCTAAAAGGAGAATGAGGTATCCAACCACCCATAGTTTAATTTGCAGATATTATTGGAAGAGGCCCTGGAGCTAAGGTGTCTCTCAGTAAATTCTGTCTTGTCTATATTCTCTCATATCCACTTGGGATTTTCCTGCAGTTCCTCTTGAGCAACATCAAGAACTCTCTATTCAGCCTATGAAAACTCCCATTTGCTCAACTGTCTCATGGAAGTGCATTGGTTTCAATTTTTTACAGCAAGGTAATATTGGGCTTTGGACAGTGTAGACCCAGTTGTGTTACTAGCCTTTTCCTGGAAATTTTCCTTTATTCACTTTTTGCATTTTTGAGGTAATGCACAGCGTGCAGTGGCCCACAGAGCCAGCCCCTGTACAAACATCCAACTCACAGGCCCTTTTGGCCAGTTGGTCAATTCCAATGGACACAGTAAACATCCCACATTGGTGAAGGAAGCTGGTAATAGCAGCTAAATTATTACATGAACAGCAAAGTCTTGACTTCATGTTGAGATAAGACACCCAGGGCTTCACACTCATCTCAGGCTGCACACTCATCTCAGCCTCAGGTCTGGTTCAGCATTAGAAACAGACCAATATCCCAAGAACTTTCCTCTGAACTTCTCAGGGCACTAAGCCAAAATGAGGGCACAGCCCCAGGGAGATCTGCTTCCCAGCAACCTCCAGTTCCCACCTTTTTTGAGGGGGATCCTGGTAGGCACTCTATTAAAGGGGGAATATCACCAATTCTTACAATTAATTTCTCTCCTTTTCCTGGCTCCTGGGCTGGCATTGTCTCTGCAAGCTGGAGGAAGGGCTCAAGACCTGGCCAGGGGATGGAGGGTGAAAAAAGAAGAGCTCTACTGCTAATGCAGAATTGAATTTTGCTACATCCAGGTTGCCGACAGAAAAGGGATTTTTAGCATTGTTTGTCTCCTCCATCATTAGAACAACAGAATTGGATTTTTGTATATGTTGCTAGGAAGTCTGGAATTAACTTTCACTAGCACTGTGCTTTATGACTTTTTAAATCCCTGATGTTGTTTACTTCTCATGAAAAAAAAAAGCTGACTTAGTTTTTAGCCTGAAATCTAGATTATTATTCTCTGCTGTTAAAATTATTTTGCTGTTAGTCCAGCTAAAATGCAAGGAAGCAGTTCAACCTTTCTGATATTCTGATAGCCATTGTAACCTCTTAATCCAAATGCTTCAGGCCTAATTGTTCAGCAGATGAACATGCATTTCACAGAAAAGGCATGTTGCACATTTTGAGTAGTAGGTGTGATGGGAAATATGCTGCGTTGGCATCCAGCTAGCACAAAGGCCAGCTTCATTCTCTGCTGCGTTGGCATTCTTCAGCTTCTTTTCCACATTTTTTCTGTTTGTTCAGACAACCTGAATCTTGAAATGATGGAAGGATGCCTGCAGTCTTCTGGGTAAACTGGTGCCATTGCCAGTTCATCCAAATGTTTTGCTGTAGCTTAAGACTCCGCCAGAAATCCAAAGAACTCAAATGTCTGTGCACTCCAGCCCAAGCAGACAATGTGTAAATGTTTAGTCTGAGGTATTTTATTATCTTCTCATCTATTTGAGAATGAACATTTAACTTGTTCTGGATTTTTACCAATTTTTTCTGCAATGATTGAAAAATATAATGAAATCAATTTACTGAACCTGTGCCCTCCTAGCCTCAGTGAAAGAAGAAAACATTTGAAATTCTCTAGATTGAGGGAGTGAAAAATTATTGCTGTGGGCTTTCTGGTGAAATCCATGGCTTGTGTAAAAAAAAAAAAAAACCTTTAAAACTTCTTCAGGGAGAATATTTTCAGAAAGAGATTTTTTTAAAACTGTTGAGAACTTTATTCAATATGGACAAGGGAAAACACTCTTTCATGAAATGCTGGAGAGATTTCAATGTATTGGGCAAATGGGAAACATTATAGATCAAATGAAAACCTTCTGAATTGAACTTTTCATGGTGGCTCGTGATTATTACTTAGTACATGTTAAATTGCCTTTGCTCACTCCTGATGATTTAGCTTACATATTCACTCTTGAGTAGCTGAAAGGTTTGAGTAGTGGAATTAATTCCACTTGGAAAGAAACTCCCAGACTTCAGCATTAGATATGTCTTCCTGGTAAAAGATTTCCTGCCTTTCCTGGCAGGAAGTTTTTCTTATAATGAGATAGCTTGAAAGGAAGATCTCATTGTTATTTCTTGCCGAGATGTCTGAGTGCTATTTTTTAGTTTTACTAGGTGACATAATGATGTCTATCTTAAAATAAATGCTTTTTGAAAACTTCATTCTCACAGACATTTCAGATGAAGTCCAGCTGAATCACTGGGCCAGCAGCCACCCCAAATAATTGAGGCCATTAATTTCAGAAGAATGACATAAATGTTCAGTTTGCCCAGGAAGCAGAAGACTTTAGATTAGTCACCCAAAGTTAGGATGCTGAGTTTGTACTTAGCTGATTCAATTCCCTTAAGGTAATTTAACTCAGTGCCAGAGTAATTGGAGTACCCAGATCCACAGCAGGGATACAAGTAAACAAACCTTCATTTGTCCCTCTTTTTCTTCAGTTCATCCTCATCTTTTATGGTTGTGGTGACCAGTAGTACCAAAGCTTATGAGCTTCAGACATATTTGAATGTATGTATTATCAAGAGGTGAAGGGAGAGAATGAAACTGCTTATTTACTAGATTGCTGTGCTGCTTGCTAGTGAAGAGAGGATTTCCAGCAACCTATGCAGTTGTGATGTTCACCAAGTTGTTTACTCAGTAGTGATTTTGGGACTGGAGACCTATAATTTGAATCACTAATAGCCTTCCTTCTGCTCTTCATCCATGCAAGTTCATTTTGCTGTAAGATTTGACAAATATTTTGGCAGCCACAGTTAAGTCTGTATTTAACAAGTTGGGCAGAACTGCAACAACTTGTAGCAATGAAGCCTTAAAACCAGCATGAAAATATTTTAAAGCTTTGACCAAAGCAGGACTAAGAACATGAGCATTTTTACTTTTATGATTACAAATAAGATTTTTCCTTGTTGCTCAAAATCTTTAACCCTCTAAACTTCTTGTCTGTACAAAGCTATCTCCACTACTTACATTAGCAGATACACAGGGGTGGCTTTAGGACACAGGATCTTTTTTTAGACAGGGTAGGAAACTTCACAGGTCACATACTTCTCTGTTGGGTTGAAAGAAAAAGTTATTTTCCTCTGTTTTCATGTCACCCGATGGAGGATCACCCACATTTAAAATGGATGCAGAATCCTTTTTTGTTACGCTCCCCTAGTAAATCCATGGGGCTCACTTTTACTCTCAAGATGGATTACATCATTTAATTGTACTTATTTAGGTATTGATCCAAAGGTCTCTTAAAAGCAGTGTGTTGTCCATGTGTCCTTAAAGATATTTATTTTTTTTTTTTTTTATCTAGTATTTGTTGATTTTTTTAATAAGAATTTTTTCCCACACACGAAACTGAGAAAATATTGCAAAATTTATTTTGTGAATTTCATTCAAAATTTTAACTGGATGCTTAATACAAAGACAATCAAGATAGTTCTCTACTTTGTTCTACCTAACATAGAGACAAACTCCCTATAAAGTAAAAATTTGTTTTTCCTACTTTTATAATTATTTCATAGCTTAAAAAATTGAATTTCCCCCCTCACCCTTTAGTTGTAATGGTTTTTCCTGTGATCTGAGAGTTAGGATATATGGCTGTACATCTGGAAACTTTTTCTACTTATCTCCAAGATCTTAGTACAAATGATACTAACAGGCAACCAACCAAGGAAATTATGATGCTTGGACCATGTCTTCGAAAGGGATGTTTTGAGTGATGCGTGGTTATAATTTTCCGGATTGCATTCAGATGTCAGAACTGGCAGTTACTTCCCCAAACAGCAGGTGTTCAAGCTAACAGACACAGTGGTAATAATAGCTGGCATAAAATTTTATGGTGAATTCTATATAGCACAATATCTGTGTTTGACTACATGCAGAGCCATTAGGCAGTGACAGATTTGTTAAATGCCTAGACTGATACAAACAAAATCTGAATTCAGTCACTGAATGTGGGGAAAGTCGATGACCGATGAGCATTCATGCTCCTTTATTCCTTATTAAAATGAAAAAGACTTTTTCAGTACCATGTCCACATATTTACCCCATATCTCTTCCCTGTGAGCACCTCTGTAAACATCCCTGAGACACCTATCTGCCCAAGATCCTTGGGCTGTCTGCCTGCAAACGAAAGTGGAGAAAATTATCAGTAATTATCAGAAAATTATCAATCACTCATATGAGTGATACCTCTGAAAAGTTCTGAGGCACAGGCACGGGTAATGGAAGCAAATGTAGAATTAATGTATTCTTAATCAGAGCAAGGCTACTTCAATGTGTCCAGAACATTTTGTATTATAGCTTCTATAGAAATGTCATGAGATAGTTTAGAAAGAAGAAATACAGTACAGTTAAAAAAAAAATTTAAAAAAAAAAAAGGAAGCATCTGTTTTTGGATGCCTCTGTTTTTAGGCTGTAGAAAAGACTCGCAACTTCTAAACTGCTGGATGATCTGACAGACCTGTGCTCCTAGTCTGACACGTACATATTCTCTTAAATTATATATTGTTGAAATTTCAACAGTATGAAGCTGAAAAGGTGGGTGATCCAAAGAAAATGTGCTTGCTATCCAAAATGCCTGTTGTTCTCTCACTTCAAATATTGACATTTGTCTGGATGCTTCTTGTTGTTTAGGTTGTCTACAGACCAATTTAACCGAGACCAGCCTGCCAAGAAATAGGACTTATCCCAACAGGGAATTTCATAATCGGTACCACTGTTTAGTGCCTGCTTTCAGTCTTGTTAGATTTTTTTGTAAATCAATTTAACTTACAAATTGATGAGGTTTGCTACTTGTATGTCACCATGCAACACTGTTCTGCCCTCACAGTAATCTTATATACACCTTTTTTTTTTCTACATTCATTTTCAATTAATGCTTAGGTGTGCATTACTTGATCAGTGTCGTTCGAGGATCTGTTTACTGGTCTTTTACTTGGGGTTTTAGTTTATTAGTATGAGCTTGGGGTCAGAGAAAGCCATTAAAAGAAAGTTGTCACAGATGATTACATATCTATAAGCAGAAGAAATTATCATTCTAGAAAAATGTTTCTAGAATGGCTGAGAGATTTCTGAAGAATTCAAATTCTTGTAAAGACTTTCTAATCTTAAAAGTGCCTTAATCTGTCTTTTTTGTGTTGTAACTTTCATTTTATAACATTATAACATTTCATCTTATAGTTATGGTGTTATTTTAAGGGACAATTTAATGGCATAAGAGACATAGCAAGTGAAATCTGATTTGATTCCAGAAAAAGACATTCACAGCAATGGAGATCAAATACAGGAACAAGAGGCTCAAAGAAATATTAAAATTTTCATCCTTGGCAATATTATAGATTTGGCTGTATATTATCCTGAGCAACCTGCTCTAGTTTCAAAGAAGGAGCTGCTTTTAGCAGGGACTTATACTAGATGGCCTCCAGAGGTTCTTTCTGACCTAAATCATTCTCAGATTCTCAGAAAGTTCTGTTCTTTTGTCAATTGTTTGTGAAGAAAGTTCTAGCATACTAAGGCTTATGAAATCAGAAATTTCACAGGACAGCAATACAATTCTAATAGTAAGTATTTCCCTCTGAATAACATAGTGACAGAAGATATTTCATTGAGTTGTCATAGACTGAAGTCATTACCATTTTTATCAGGGAGGTCCCCCCTATATTTTCCTAGCTAATTGGTCTAACTCCTATTTCTTTTCAATTAAATAAAGCATTGGCCTCCAACTTCCACTTCTTTTTTGCTGTCACTTTGCCAATTAAAATATCGTAGATGAATATTCTAATGAATGGTTCATTTCACCTCCCAGTGGAAGAATCTTCCCTTTTGCATGCTGATGGTGCTTTTCCTTGTCTCATTTTGACTCTCCCAGGGTTTCCACTACTGCATTTGCCCACCTACTTATTAAACAACAAACAGAACTCAGTTTAATGAAGTTTTCCCTAATACCAACCTTTTTCTTGTCTTATCTTTTTCTGTTGATTCTATCTCACATATTATATTAATATACCTGTCTCATTCTTTATGTTTAAGCATTTCTCATTCTTTTAGCAGTTTATATGTTATCACCTTTATTTTCCTCTGGGTATTGCTCTTTGCAGCCATTTTTTGCTTCTCTGAAGTCTTGCCATCTTTTTGATCACTGGGCATGTGGAACTAAGCATCGCTTTCAAAGCCCACATGTATGAGAGCCAAGAAGAATTTAGGCTATTTTTCCCTTGCTCTGTGATGAGGTAACTCTGCAAAAACAGGACAGAAGTGCATTTAACTTTCCTTTTCTGAATTTATATCACAGTACAGCTGTAGAAATTTATCATTCACTGTCCCCATCAGGGTTCTTTCAGGATTACTGCCTCTCTGGGAAAGAGCCCCATTGAGTAAGTGAACTCCAGGTTCTAAGAAATGATCCTTTAAGACAGGTTGTTAAAATCACTGGGTTCATGTGTCTCACCGGGAAAACAGAGGATAAATGTAGTGAAATGCTCTGTATGCAATGTATAGTCCTTTCAGCATGTTTAAAATATTAATAGATGCTACCTACATGCTATGCAACTGTATGAAAGCACAGACCATGCAGAGATTTTAATGCAGCTCTTAACTCACACTGTGTGTTGTAAAGGTCATCTTATGGACATGGGACCAAATGAGAAATGCTTCAAGCATGTGAATGAAGCAAAAAAGTAGAGAAAGGGAGAAGACAATCAACTTCAATGTGGGGGAGGAGAAGGAGGAGGGAGATGACAAGGAAATGGTAATTCCCCATTGTAAATACCCTATTTAGCTCTCTTACTCAGAGTCCACATGATAAACTGAGAGCTATCCAAAGTCTCATTCCCTTTCCTACTGCTAATATCCACTCCATCTGATTCCAGCCCAGAGGAAGCCTACTGAGAGTGCATCTCTGTGTCTATGCACAAAAGGACCACTTGTACCTGCTTACCTTTTGGGTATGTTCTTCATTCAATATCACCAGGAATATGTTTCTGATTAGCTAGAAAAAGAACATGTTCTATTTCACACTGAACCTCCCTTCAGGGAAAAGCAAACAAACGTGTTTAAATTGCAGGAAGAAAAAGTTCACCAATTCAAAGTAGTCTGATGGGTCTCTAAACTCAAAACAGAGGCATGGGAGGTTTGCCCACCGCTATGAATATGTGAGTCTGAATCACCAGAGAGGAAGGTCAGCACGCCAGCAGAGCTCTCTCTTCACTATGTCAGGAAAAATCAAGGGCCCTGTGTTGACTAGGAATTCATCAGTCTCTGGCAGTAATCTCCGTCCACATCTCTGTTGTCTGCAGGCAGGCAGGCATGCAGGCAGTTTTGCAGACAGATGAGCATTCCTCAGGGGATGTCACCACCCAGTCAGACCTGCAAGACATTGAACTCAGTGTCCATCAATCAGAGCCCCTTCTATACCTGCTCCTGTTTATCACAAAACTTGTCTGTAGAACCTATTAGATAAAACAGCCTTTGACAAGCCTCTAAATAATAGCTGTGCTGCAGTAACAAGCCAGCCATATCTATTAAAAGCTTGGGAAAAGTTGAACTCAGTTCAAAACAGCACTTTTATTTCCAACTTTTTAACAGAAACCAGCTTCTAAATATCATATCTTTTTGCTAGTCTTTCTGGAAGTCAACCTTTCTGACTGTTTTTCTTTGGCATCTGCTTTCCAGCAAAGAATGGTCTTAATAATTGTATAGAGAGTTGGTTGGATTTTTTCATCTCGCAGTTATTAGAAAAGCAATGCTCATGACTTTGTCAGTGTTTCCAATATACTACAGTTTGCATCTCCAAAGTTGAAGCAATAATGATTTTATTATTTTTATTTGTGATCATCTTAGGAACAACAAATTTTCAGTTTAGCCTGCCTGTAGGCTCTGTCCTGCCCTATTGCACTGGCTTCTCTGCTTGTTTTTTGTGCTGACTGGTAGCAAAATGGCTTACTCTCAGTGAGCAAAAGGTTTATGGGGTTTTTTGTTCTGTCTGGCAACTGTTCACAAAATAAAAACCCACAAAATTGAAGGCTAAATTGTAGGAATGATCATATGTCATAGAGGTGTATCAGAACTCGAAACCTCTGCTGATCCTGCATCTCTCAGTTTGAGAGGAGGGATAGTATCATTAGATACCCTAAATTACCCGATTTTCAGGAAATACAGCTT
>JAYDZK010000001.1:20340887-20361801 GCA_034509185.1 Euphonia xanthogaster | reverse complement strand
AATTGACATCTATTTTATTTGTGAAACTATAATATGAAAATACTCATTAAATTCTTATTGAGGAGTTATTTTTGTTTCCTTGAGCAATTTTTTTTGCAAAATGCAAATTATCCTGAGTAAAAATATTATTATGGCATAATTTTCCCATTTTTTGATGTTTTACTCATTTTGTCCTTTGTAATTGCATGATTGGTTTTTTAAATAAATATTTAAAAGTAGTGGTTTCAGTAACCACAGCAATATCTGTTTCTAGTGAGAATGTTTAATAATATCTAAGACTTGGTAGCCACCTTCATGTTTTTTCAAGGGATGACGAAATTCAAGCAAAAGACTTCCAGTTGCCTACAGTGCTTCTCCATGCAGTACCAAGAGATTTAACATGCAGGGATTGTGCTGCAGTCCTAAGAACAGCTAATGCTGCATATTCCATAGGTCTTTTAAAGAAAAGGTGTCTGAGGGGTCAGAGGGAGAAGAGGAAAGAGGATGAGGGATGTGGTCAAGCTTTAACCAAAGAGATTATTCAAAATTGACCATACAGAAGATACTAAGATGCTAATTCACTGAAGTTTAACAATCTCAGCATAATTCTTTGATACAGCAGTCACTTTTCTCCTCTGTCTCTGAACTGGAATCTCAATTAGAACTTTTCTTGGATAAAACCAGTAAGATTAGTATTAGGGATTCAATTTCCTATTATTGACATAAAGACATACATAAGTAATGTAAGAGGCATAAATAGTAGTGTAAGGGTCTTAGAATGACATTCATCCGGACTTTTTGAAGCTGACAATTCCTACCTTGTTCTCCATAATTCCTTAGTGCACCAATCAATGCATATAACCATGGAATGGGAATTACACAGACAGATATTGAACTTTAAAATATATTGATTATTCATGACATTAACAATTTAGTGCTTATTGCAGCACCTGGCTCTTTGCTGTGTTGAACATTTGCCATTGCAATTGCCTCAAATACTTAAACAGAGGTCAGGCCCTAAAATAAAACAGAAACCTAACTGTGCTGCCTCAGTCAGCCTCTCTGCTGTCCTTAGCAATGAGCTTTGTCTTTCTCAAATTATGTTATCTCACTTCTTGTTGAATACTTTTCCATTGTGAACTCAGACAATTAGTTTAAAATTGTGTCTTTTGCCTGGCAATGGCCTTTTATGGACAGTCTCGATGTAGCACATGGACAAAACTCTTTCTGGAACAACAAATATGATCTTCTTTTATCACACAATCCCATATAGTTTTAGCAATGGGTGGTTGGGGAGGGAATAGAAAGAAAACTATTTATTCAGGCTTTTGCATTGTGTTATCGATATAGCATGGAACCTGGAAAGTTTTAATTCCTGAGAGGTTTGCCAAAAGTATCCTTAAAGAAAACAGTGAAAGAACTAATAAAGTTGTATCATTCTGGAAAGAAAGAGGCTCTGTAATATGGCATCCCTATAGACCTGGAGATACTATTACTTACAGTAATGAAATCTAGTTCTTGTTTGTCATTTTTTCTGAGTTAGTCTCTGAGTGTTCCACAGATGAAGTCTTCACCTCCATTTTGCAGATGGAATAACTGAGATACTGACTGTAAAATGCCTGCAAAGGAGTGCCCCAAATGCTATCAGCAGAGCCAGGACCAGGATTTGGTACTTGGGGGATCAAGCCTTTGCATGGAGCAGAATGCCAGGCTGGCCCTGCGAAGGTATTGACACCATCGTCTGAGAGTGCCAAACGACCTGGGTAATTTTTTTGGGGTGCATTTTGGGGAAGCACTCTGCTCTCCCTCCAGTCAGCCACAGTTCTGCTACTGTAGTCAGAGGGAGAAAAGTTCTAGATTATGAATTTTTAAAGAAACACTGACCTTAGTACATCGTATTTGTAGCAGTACCTATTTTTAGGGAACCTGTTTGTGTTACTCACCCTGAGCAAGTCCCACACAGTTACATCTCTCAGCTGAAAACCTCTTGTAAACTCCAATTTGTGATGAAGTAAGTGTTCTGCAGGCTGTTGGCTCTCCACAACAGCCTCTCTCTCTCTATTATTTAGAGATAATACACCAAATCTGTTATACCAGCAATTATGGCTTATTTACAGAGCCATAATCTTCTTGTGTAAATAGTCAGTCAAGATTTGTCTCTTTAATTTTTATCCTGCTTCCAAGAGGCCAGATGGTTAATTTCAGAGTGCCTTGGGTTTTTTCTCCTGGCTGCAAAGTAGACAGTCTTCACTAATATGGGAAGCCTGGAGGCCCTGTGAAGTACCAACAGAAGGTTTCAAAATGCTTAAGAGAGGAAGACCTGTGAAGATCTTAAACAGATCTTACTGACAATGCCCAAAACATCCTTTCTTCACTCCTAAAAAGAAGTTGTCCCAAATGCATCATTTAAAAATAGGGATAAGTAAGGCATTCAATACAAAATAAGTGTTACTATAACAAAGTGTATCATTTTTATTCACTTTAATTTGAACAGCTGCAGCCTTCTTTTCTATCTTGAAGGAGGTAATTTTTAAATTACTTCTATCTTGACGCCTTGCATTTCGGGGCTAATTATATATGGAAAAGTAAATGGCAGTATCAGATCAAATTGAGTTGAACTCTAGCTGGTCCAGGATCCTGCACTTAAAAAGTGACTAGAAAGAGATGCCTGGATAAGAGCATCAAAAGAGGGCAACTTCAGATAAATACATGTCAGCATAGTCATGTTTTCTAGCTATCTGCAATTCAGAGACTATCTGAAGCAGAGAGGATATTAAGTTCTGTCAGAAAAAAAGAGAACATCAGGAGACATTGTGTCTGTGTCTAGTACAATTACATAAGAGGTACATTTATTTTTTTTATACCATATTGCTTTCTGTTTAATTCACACATTTCTTTCTGCAGTTCATATAATTTTGTGAATTACTTTGCAAAATGCCTATTCCTGCTAGTTGGCCAGAGTAGAGAATTTTTAGTATAGCATGTCTACTAAGGTGTCACCTAACTCAGAAGTATTTTCCCTTTTGCCACATCTACCTATTAGCCATGTTTCCAAAAGACACCAGGATCAAATGCTTTATGTTTAATGTTTAAGTCATTATCAAGAAATTATTGAAAACCACAAATTCTAACAAGAAACAAACCCAAATGGGAAACAAACATTTTTCGCTATTGTAAGGTCTTAGCTGAACACTCAGATTTTTTCAGGAGGACACTTGAATGTTTTGCCAATTATGTACTATAATCTGGAATACTATAGGGCTTCTTATTCTTTTTCTTCATGAAAAGGCCTGCAATGGCTTCTCTGAGTTGCTGAACAGCTAATCCACTAAAACTGGGACAGCAAGTTTAAGTTAATGATGTGCTATATAAAAGTCTAATGGTACTGTGTCTCATATTCAAAAAAATCTCCTGAGACTGGAACCATTCCTTGGAGGAAAATCTTCCTTCAGCTTACATCCATAGGAGTGGGTTGCATTACAGGCTTAATGTTGAGAGGGTAGTGGAATTTTAGTTACAATATAGAAGTTACATCTCTGATTATCAGCATGTTAATTTATTGTGATTTTGGGTAATAAATCCTACTGATACTCCCTCATGGTTAAGTTTCTCTTTCATGCTCCAATGGGTTGATTTGTCAGTGTGCCTCACTGCTTACATAGTACCAGTAATTAGAATTACACCAATGTCAAAATGAACAAAACTGTCAGTCTTGAATGATGAAAGTCTACAGCAGACAAACATGTGACAAGTCATTGGACCAAAGACTTGGCACCAAGAATGTGTGAAGAAATAATAACATGAAAGAATATTTTCCAAAGTAATGTAAGTGTGTATTTTGCGGAGACTCAGCAATTATTGCTGAGTTATACAAAAGGGTCTTCTCCAAGATTCGTTTGTTTACTATAGAAGATGTTACTTTCTCTGCCACATCCCAGCCTGCCTGGCTGTTTGGCTTCAAATGGGGAACTTAAGGACTTCCTGCTGCTAGAACTCAGGAAGACTAATGCCCTCTCAGCAACTGAAAATACTAAAAACACAAATGTGATTATTCTTTCAGTTCTCATTTGGGTGCTGTGATTTCAAAAATATTCTTTTCATAGCTGCCTTTTTAATATCATTCATTACCTTCATGGCTGCTTTGCACATTGTTTTCCTTTTCACTTAAAATATATTGCCTACACTGGGAGAAGTTGTGCAGCCAATGATTTGAGAACAAGGTCAAGTGGCAGAACTTCTCATACCCAGCATCCAGTTTGCCACTGATATTATATATTGTCTTGGGCAAATTGTCTGGTAGCACTGCCTATCAGGCATCCTGTGTATTTGAAAAAGGAGTAGATCTACCCTATGCTGGGATTCTGACTGTGATCCCTGGCTTACCAGGGTAGTTGTTTTTGCCCCAGCAGACACATCCATCTCTGTGCTGTCTGGGGATTTGATCTTAAAACAGAGCGTGGAGAAGAGGATGTAAAAAGAAAGTGTGGTAAGGAGTAAGGAGAATGCTGGCCTGCCTCTCACCAGCATCAGTCTCCCTAGAGGAAATCAAAGCAACACAAGTTTTGCAGACGCTAGCCTCTTAGTTTAAGTGCCTTCTGTGGTAAGCTTGATTACAGCTGTTCTTGAATACCTGTGCTTAGG
The DNA here is from genome assembly GCA_034509185.1 of Euphonia xanthogaster. Lineage (NCBI taxonomy): Eukaryota > Metazoa > Chordata > Aves > Passeriformes > Fringillidae > Euphonia > Euphonia xanthogaster. Next base: position 20,357,181 of record JAYDZK010000001.1, on the reverse strand, counting down.
CTTCACATAATTTTTTCCAGTGGAACAATTCTCTCAGTATAAAATTAGAAATGTTTGTTATTTTTCTTGGAAGAGGTTTTTTTTTTTTCATAATAAAACTAAAAAGTTTTCTAATTCACACAAAACCAGAAGCCAGGTTGGTCTATAGAGTCCTGCTGAATTTTTTTCACTGATGTTGGCTTCAAATGTGAAGAGTGTGGTGGGAAGTTGGTCAGTGTTTGGCAAATTCTGCCAAGTGCCTTCTGCTTGAGCACATCACGTTTTTAACCTGAAGCACAATGCTTTCCATTGTGTATTATCCTAAAGATCACCTGACTCACAGAAATGAGCAGATTATTTTACATATAGAGAACTAGTATTCAGGTATTATAAGGCACTTCTATTTTATCTTCAACTCAAAAACTGTATTCTTCCTTTTGGTTGTAAACACAGCAATCAGGTCTGTATAGCTGCCACTAGAAGTCACAGAGTAAATTTAGGTCACTCAGCACAAGGATGGCTCCAAGACTAGGTTTACAGCTGAATTATTTCCAAAAGAACTATTCAGCCATTCCCCAGAAGTTTATATAGAAGTCCATGAAGTTTTAATAAAATGTGTGTCCTGTTTAAAAATGGTAAACCTATTTTTCTTGAACCTGAAGAACAGGTATGAATATCTAGGATGAGGGTTTTTTTAAGGAGAGTTTCCTTCAAACATGATGATAACAAAATGGTTTGAGGAAACATTTTCTGTTGTTACATGTTATTAGTGCAATGCAAAATATTAAGACTGGTTTGGTCAGAAGGATAAGCCAGAGAATTCTCTGTGACAGCTTTCCTATGGGCTGTTTGCTCAGGTGTAGGAAAGACCGTGCTGATGTTTCAAAAACACAATTCCCTAACTGTTTCAGAAGGAACCAAAAAACCAGGAGTTACATTAGGTCCCTCTGATCACATTGCTTATTCTCCTTTAGAAACACCTGTATTTAAAATCCACTTGGTGTGTTATCCCCATGGGGAAGCCAGGAGAATTATTATTGGCAGCATTTTCAAGTCTTAGATGCTTAAATTTAAGCATCTAAATATGTGGCTTCATTCTTGAAGTGAAAGTGCGCACTTTTTATTGAAGTCAGCTGGAGAAGCTGGGTCAGAAGCATTTTTGAAAATCAAAACACTTATGTAATTGTTTAAATATGGATTTATGAACATAACTTCAGACACTCTCAGTTATAATTGTAGTTGTCATAGTCACCACTGTATTGTCCCAGCACTGTGTCCTACGCACTTCAGACTAATTGTTAAGTCTCATTCCAGAGTCACATTTCCTTCAATTAAGGTGAATTAAAATAACACTTTTTGTAGTAATTATTTCTATAAATTAAAACATTGTTGTTGTTATTATTATTATTATCATTATCATTATTATTATAGGAGACAAGGATATTATCCTTCCTCTGCAGTAGCTAGAGCATAAATGTAGTAGCCCTTACTTTTTACTTGTGAGACTTAGAAAGTCAGACAATTTTATTGGCCAGTGTTTTTTCCTTTTGTTTCTCTTAAATATCACAGTGCTTACTGAATCAGTGGGGCAGCTTGTGGTTCTTACTTATAAAGAGCAAGGGGAACCCCAGAGAGTCATTGCTGTGCCACTGCAGCATTGCTGCTATATACTGCTTTGTGCTCCAGGCTTAGGACAAAAATCCAACCTCACCAAGGGGCATTAAAACTGAGCAATGAAACCCATTTTACTAAAATTTTCCTGTGGAAGTGTATGTCAACAAGGTACAGTTCTATTTATTGAGCAGTAGAAGTTTATGCAAGCCTTGAGAGGTTGAGCTTTTCTGATTATTCCAACTGTACATGGAATGGAATCACGCACTTTAAGTTTCACTGAACCAGGTGCATATTCAGCTGTCATGACTAATTCAGCTGAAATCTGTTTGTTCTCTCCTTTGCTTTTCTCTCTCCCCTTACCACAGAGAATCTGATTAATGCAGAAGGCACTGCAGGGCTGAAGCCAGATGGGCTAGAACTTTTGAAATGGTTCTTTCCCCTCATTCCAAGACAACTTTGTTTCCTCTACCTTTTTTTCAGCACTCATATAATTTATAAAGCATGGTCTAAAATTACGTAAGTGCTGAAAAAATAAGAACAAACAGGCAAACCAAAAAAAGATTTCCAATAGCTGGGTCCACACAGAAAAACAAATAAGGTGAGTGGCAACAATTTTTTTTTGGGCATGTTCCTCAAAAATGTCCTAAAATTCTTTATAAAAGAATTAATGTACTATCAATTCCATTTTTGTTTCTAAACATTCCCAGAAACATATATTTAATATAGAACTTCCACTGATACTCATTTTGCGCCACTGCAGGATAGTCTAGCTTTATCTTTCATAATCTTTTTTTATTGTCCAGCTTTATCTTTCTCATCCTCTTCAGCACTACCTCACTTTCGAGATGTTCCTTGCCACTCCATAAGCAATGATTGACAGACTAAGTAGAGATAGATTAGTAGTCTCAGAAAAGAAACATCTGGATAAACTAAATTTAGCTCTGAGAAAGAAGGAAGTAGGTAAATAAGAAAGAAACAGTTCCGAGTGAAGAGTGAATTGTACATGTCAGACTACAAAGGAAAACTGGGAATTTTTTTCCTTCAGACACTCAGTAACACAAACTTCAGTCAACACCAGTGGGAGATTCCCAGTTTGCTCAAATGGCAATAAACTCAGAGCCCAGCGTCCTGGGCAGACTATCACAGCAGTGTAAAAAGGTGCTTTTCTTAAGCAGAGGAATTATCCCCCTCACATGGATGTTAATAGTCTGGAAAACAAAGGATGGGGCAGAGAAATCCATGATATCCAACAAAGGAACTGGGGCATAGACAGGTACATGATTTTTGGCTGGCTGGCTGGCTAACAGTGACTTCCTACCATTTTTCAGTCTTTTTTTTTTTTTTTTTTTTTTTTTTTTTTTTTTTTTTTTTTTTTTGTCTGCATTAGTTCACTGTCCATTCAGTGTCATCACTCTGCTACTTCCTTATAGTTGTCTTGTCTTGCCCCACAAGAATATTGAGATGGTGAGTATGCCATCTGCTTAGCTCCTTGCTTAGAAAGCATGAGATCTTCCAGAAATTAAGGTGGTCCTGTACAGGGAGTATAGACCACAGTGAAGACGTGAAGGGGGAGAAATGAACTTGACAGAGAGATGCTCAGCACAGAAAACCACAGGGATGATACAATCAGACAGAAGCATGGGAACTTGCAGTGTATGAAAGTCAAATTACTTTGAATTTTTTTTCACTCATGTAAACAATTAGCCTATCAGTGGAAGGTTCCTTCTGGTACTTTCCATCACATAAATAGGCTGTCACAATCTGGGAATGACGTGGGAATCATCTGAAAAGCAGATCATTTGAAATAATTGTCCCAACCCTGGATTGTGAAGCAGTAAGAAAATTTAGATTTGTGGGGAAGGGAAGGTCTTGAGCTAGTCACACTATAAAAAGATATTAAACAATGGCCCAAAAATGCCTAGGAATTGGAGAATTTGTTAGAAGATGAGATGTAAGACAGGTCATCTGAGGTGAGAAGCAAATCAACATGTTTCTAAGATTTGGGAAGATACAATAAGTAAAGTATGTTGCCACCTTAACCACAGCAGGATTTTCAGTTCCCAGCTACCTTCATCCATAAGGAGCCCACTAAAAACAAAAGAAAGTTACTCATCAGATATTTTTGGCAGCAGGACAGAGGTTATTCAGTCGAAAGGTCACGTGCTGTACAAAGCCATTTATAACATCTGCAGGACAAGGATTTTGTGGTGGCTTTCTTATCGATTGCTCTAAAAAAATACAAATTTGAGTGCAACTTTTAGAGAGTAATTCATACACGCACACAGGCAGGACTATGGGAAGAGGTCTTGTATGGAGGTCATGTAATTCAGGATTTGGGTTGAGACTGGTTACATGTTTCCATGTTCATTATTAGAAGGAAGTGCCACTTCTGGACACACTAGGTTTTGTACAAACACAGAGAAGAAAAAGTTCCTTCACCAAAAAAAGCGTTAAATCTTTGGGGATTGTCCAGTTATAATACAGAACTTGTTTTAACACATTTGAAGTTAGACAAGTTGTAGCCTGTTTCTCACAGGTTTAGCAGCAGGAGTTTTCTAAACAAATCTTGGATAGAGCATAAAGTAAATTTCCCCTACTTCCCTCCCTTCTTACACAGAGATGGGGCAGAAAGATGCTCCACACCAGCATTAAAAGCCAGGCATATAAATCTATCTGCCTATCCATGTACACAGAACAGCACACTCTGATTTCTCTCCCCATCTAATCTCTCCTGAATCCCCAGCAGCACACTTCTGTATTGTCAGTTTTTTCTTTGTTATTTTCTAACAAATAATTTAAAAATTCTGATCTTCAGCAATATAGTATTGATTTGAATCCTGAGTACAGATATGAGTGATTCAAACGAATTTTTCTTACACATGAAGAAAATGAAAAACCTTTAAATTAAACTAGATATAACAATAGACGAAGTGAGCCTGTATTGTTTTACTGAACCACCTCATCTAGATTATATGAAAACTTCTGTATTCATTCTCATATGAATTTGGCTTTCCATAGAACATTTACTTACCTGGACTACTCTTACCCAGAGGCTTTAACTCATGTAGTGCTTGGTCCTTTCCAGAACCAAAGAAACTGAAGTTTCTTTCATTTCCATAATACTATCAACCAAAAATCTTAGAAATTGCTAAGGGCACCAGTTCCCATCTTTTTATCTCTGTTCTGATGTCATCATGTGAGATGGTAGAGAGGAAATAATTTTTTCTATCCCATAGTGCAGCCTAGTGTGTTGGGGTTGACGTGAGATATATTTAGGACCCTTTTATTAAAGGACCACCATCTGCACTTCGGAATAATTTAGTAAAGGGATTTGCTTGAATTGTTTCTATAAAATGGAGTGCTTCAAGAACCAAACTTTTGAGGGATGAACAGTGATAACAATACTCAGCACAGACATTGCAGAAGATTGCATGCATAAATCAGATATGTGGCAATGGGATGTTCTGCAAACCAGCCAAAAATACCTTTACTTGTCAGGTGAAAAGAGGCTTCACTTCTTCCGTGTGTGCTTTTTTCAGTAAAACAAGTTTGTTTTGCTGATGCTATATGAAAATGTCAAGTTACTGCCTGTAAAATGTCCAACTTAATGCCTGTTTGAGTGGACAGCAGAAAATTCATATGTTTTAATCTCAGGCTGCACATGATTTTGTTGCCAAATTTGTAAAACACATTGCTCATGCTATTTTGTCAGCTGTGAATCCTGTAGGCACAGAATTAGATCTTAGTACCACTGAAGTTGGAATTTGTCCTCCTTTCCAGATGATCAGGCCTTGTAGGTAAAATACACTTGCGTTACACCACACTCCAGTAAAGCCAGCAAGGTTGCATCAGGGCAGCAGCAGAGAAATGAATGTTCACTTATCATTCCAGCATGGGCTGTCTCCAGTCATTGTTTTCATCTGCTGCTGCCCCTGAGCCACCAGATCTTTCTGCCCGAGAATGTTTGAATCCTTTGTATTCCTCACCACCTAAACCATATCCGATGGGCAACATATTTTCCCTCAGATCTTTAATATTGATTAGGTAACTGAATTTAAATTTTATAACTATGAAAGTTTGGAAACATCTGCAGATATTGAATAAAGTCTGTTTTCTCTTCCACAGCCTGCAAACAGCTGGAATCCTCAGCCTGAAAAGACTTTTTTGTTTCCCAGGTTTCCATTACACATTTTTGTAACACACACGCAAGCTATCCAGGCCTATGAAGGAGAGGCAATTCTTATTTTTGTGAAAGATGTTTGCCATTTTCCATTCTGCACTCTTCAGACCTCTACTTGTCCAATAAATGCTAAGTTGTTAAAAACGTCCTGGTTTTCCCTCTACCACTATATTTTTAGTGCAGATGCAGAGCCAAAGTTTCACTTCACACCAAATTTAATCCATCACACACAATTAACATCAGTACATTTTTTCTATATTTGTTTTGAGGCATGACACAAACTTGTTGCTAATCTCTTCCTCAGAAGCTGTAGAACAGGTAGGGCATGTATTAACCATGGTATCCACTAAAAATACCAGCAACATTGGTGAAGAGCTGTATGTTCCTTCCCCGCCCCCCCCCCCACATTTGCACATGTAAAGTATAACAGGTGAAGATTTATAGATCTTACTCTGCAATCTTTTATTGAGCATAATTCTTGTCCTGATATATGACTTCACAGATGTTCTGCTAATTTTCCATGATTAGGCCTATCAAAAACTGGTTTTAATAGCATGCTGGGCATGTTTTTTTGTGTGAGAAATTATTCTGTCATGAAAAGTTACATAGATAACATTTGGTTTGGGTATTCAGCAGGAGTCTAATCCAAAGTCCTTGGAACAATAAAAATGGTTGATCAATGTCTATCCTATTTTGTCTGAGTTAACAGAATTCTTTCTAACACATAGTACTTGGTTGAGGAATCATTGAATACACATAGAAATGTCTATGAAACTGACTGATCCCCACTTCCTAGAGTTACATGGCAATATTTTCAAACCTGGTACTGAATCAAAAGATTGAGTTGTAATGTGTAGACATTCTTGGTCCTTCCAATTGCAAACACACAGAAATAAAAAGGGACTGTAGAAGGTTGCTTAGTCTACCCATTACCATGTGCAGGATAAACTACACTGTACTATACTTCTTCTAGCTATGGCTGATGGAAAAAATCCAGCTTGATACTAAAATTGTGTCATAGAAACTCTGCTGCTTTCCCTTGCCATGTATTCCAGGCTGAAATAATTTGATGCTTTGAAACATTTCCGGGTGCTTTTTCTGAATCTCCATTTTTTTTCCAGCTGCAGTACACTGGAGAACACGTGGAGAAAAACATACACATCTTCTCTTTGCAACAACTTCTTGCTTTTTGGAGACTGTGCCTTCAAAACATTTTTTGAGAGACTGACAAAGAGTTTGTAATAATCAAGGCATTTTGACTGAAATGCAGACAAACCTAGATTCAAAGAACTGCCTTTTAGTGATTGCCTCTGATGATACTTGAAAAGACCTGGAACAAATACAAGCATTTATCCGTGCCATGCTTTTAGTCCTCTGCACAATGTGGAAAAGTTAACAGTTCCAGATTGACTACAAGGAGGTTTTCTTAAGGATAGATAGAATCATATGAACAGCACTGTGCAAAACATGTACTGAAAACTGCTTTAGAATCATGCACCTAATTACTAGAGACTGAGCTCAGAAGCAATCCTACAACTAGGAATATTGATTAAGAAGGTATGTCAAATTTTTTTCATGATACCACCAAAAGAAAAATGAGAATAGTACACAAATAGCAAACTAGATAAAAGATAAGTTTTTAAGATTTTAAATTTATTCCCACTGAGGAAGTAAAGGTAAAGGATAGGGTATATAGATAATTTTTTAAATCAGTGTTGAACTAATTTTTTGCAGAAACACATGTTTCCAATAAACTCTCACCTTTCAATCTGTAGACACAATCCATCAATGGAATTAACTGCTCACAGTATACATTCAAGCACAGATTCAAAAAGCAAAACTGCTTCATTATTATTAAGTGGATTTTTCATATTAATATCACTTTGTCCTGCCTTTTCAAGCATATGAGAACCCTCTTTTTAAAATGACCTTTTCAAAAAGACTCCTGTGTAAGCTATCCACATAGATTTAATTTCCTAAAACCTCCTCTTGTTATTTCTAGGTATTTTGTCCTCTCTGTCTCTCTACATTGACAATATTTTTCTTGGTCATAAACAGAAATGGACACTTCTGGATTTTAGTTTATTCCAGTCAAGACAAGAAGAGCACAGAAGCTCCAATAAATTATAACGATGAATAATGCTAGTTATAAAGGAATGGCAAAGCTTCTTGGTGACACATTTGCGAGCCAGAGCCAGAGAACCAGAGACTAATGTCTAGTAAAACATGCCAGATTCATTTCTTGTTGCCAATGTCTGGTGAAACAAACCCCTGCTCAATACATGATTTACCTCATATGACCCAGCTGGCCCTCAGGGAAATGTTGCCTAATCATCATAAAGATAGTGCAGGTAAATTGTAAGGAAGGCATGTAGTACTTCCCATACATTCCAATTCTTGCAAACTGTTGTTCTCTGGATTTTAAAACTGGGCATTCATACATTACAGTGTTGTCAGGGGATTATAGGAACCTCAGTACACTGAAATTAGTGAAATGTTTGGGATTTGAAGCATTGCTGTCAGTGGGTGCTTGCCCAGTAGATTCAAGAGAGCTTCTGCATTTCTTCACTGATGCTCTGTCTCTTTGACCTCATTTTCATAAGGGACGGAAATCACGAAGTCCTTGTGTTTCTGTGAAGAGAGTAGCTTCCTTTCCCTTTGGCTTCCCCCAATGGCATCAAAGCCATATATTGAATTGTACAATGGTATGTTAAGGGACAGAACACATGATATCTGTCAAACACATAAAACAGAGCTAGACAGGTTTCAGCTCTTGTTCCATAAAGTTGGGATACTCTGTGCTGGATTTTGGTGGCCTATTGGAGCTGTTATTGCTTATCCCAGGAGCATCCATGGATAGGCACTCACCAGTACTAACTATGATGGAGTGGCATGAGAGCAAAAATAGCTAAGGTGTTTATCCAGTTAGGGGCAAATTGGCAGTAACAGGAGCTCATATCCCAGAACTGTGACACCAGGTCCAAAGTGACATTGCTACATGTATGCCTTAAATTGCCCAATAAATTAGAGATATTGTTTTAAAAATGTGATTTTTCTCAGGCTTTATAGGAGTTATTCCCTCTACAGTAAGCTCAGCATGCACAAACTTTGACAGCCTGGCAAAGGCATGCTGCCCAAAAAGTCTGCAAACAGTAAGTCCCACCTTCACTACCTACTCCTGAATGGACATCCATCAGGCAGTCCATTACTTTGACAGGTTGATCCTAGTGAGGTCAATCCAATGTCTATTTCTAAAAATGAGGTACCAGCACATCTGCCTTGCCCTCCTTGACAAAAGAAGGAAGATAAAGTGGAAAGAAAAATTCCTGGTCAAGGAAAAACAAGCAAGTTGAAATTTATGCCATTTACCATAGAAATCTCAAATAATGTGAATACCACCTGAATTCCTTGAATAGCTTTTTATTAATGTGACAACATAGCTCTACAAAGCCAAAAGATATAATCAAAGCTAGGAAAGATTGTCCAAAATGAAGTAGTACTAAAGCTTGACCAATTAACACTGACTGGCAAAATGTTAATCAAGAACAAGTTGCTCCGTGGTTGCATCGGTCAGCAGTTTACCATTCAGCAGATTATTTCTCTTTATGCTCTGCTTGAGCATCAGCAGTTTCTGTGGTCATCAGGGAGACCAGTCCCCATTAGGGCTGCCCAGGATGTTTAGTCCAGCTGGTTGGAGACATGCCATTAAAAAAAACAAACAAACAAACAAACAGAAAACCCCCACATTGTTTTTGATGCTGCTTGCAGTGTTCATTCCTGACAAGATTTGTGACTGACTGACTCCCACATAGCAAAGGCACAAAGTTTTCAGTATATAAAATCTGATTAATAAGCTGTCCCCTGGGGTCTGGCAGGACTTACTAACTGCCTGAGATCTGCTGTAACTTTCTTCACTTGGCCAAAACTATCTGATACGGGATGCCTGAATGTTACACAACTAAAAGTCATCTTTAACCACTCAAAAAAGCAGGCTTGTTTAGAGACTCTTAAAACTACAATTTCAGCAGAAGCATATGGAAACCCTTGCTGTGAAAATCAGGCCATTGTCATAAATGACTGCTTTAGACACACAAGTCTGGAATAGAAAGGCCAATAAGCTGAACAGTATCATTAGTGAATGACCCACCAGCGGCATTTACTCAAAAGCTTGGAGATAGCAAGTTTAGATTTCATTCATTAAGATTAGCAGTCAACTGATTTTCCCAGTTGCTTTTTAAAGAACATTATAAAGCAACAGTGAGAACTTGGAGTTTTTTTTCAGTTTGAGTTCTATGCTTTGAGTGCATATTTTATGAAGCATGTGTTTGGCTAATAGTTGAAATTTCATCTCAGTGGCCTCTTTGATGACATCCATTTTTGTCACATGCTTGTACTGATGGAGTGACATGTTCCAGGGTTAAGTGTGTCCTCCAAGACATAGCTCTGACTGCGTGCTGCTGGGGTCACCAAACTACTTCAGTGGGTTTATTTTAGCTCCCTGAAGGACCCCCCTTTTGATGGCTTTAACTCTTAGCAACATTCTTTTGCTTCCTAAAGATACTTTCTAACTTCACCATGTTACAGATTACAGCGTTCTAGCAATTCAATCCTGACTAGTTTTCATTTTGTTCAGAGGCATTGTAATTAGCCATATCCATGGGTTACATGTTGGTTCATCTCCCAAAAACCAATACACAGCAGCAAGTGACTATTGTTAATTAAACTTCTACAAGCCAGTGTGATCTCCTAGTTTGCATCCATCTCATGAAGAGATGCACACATCTCCATTCAGCACTGGAAAAAGCTTGCAAGAGACGAGCAGTCCAGCTGGCCACTCTGTCTCTAGGGACTGGTGTTCAACTCACAGTTTGTCCATTCCATATTCTTATGTTTCTCTCTTTGTCATTTGATCTCACAGTGTTTCAGATCCCTCTGTGTCTAATGAAAATACTAGAGCTTCTCATATCTTACAATCAGTTGTTTTAAAGTATAACTTTTCAAGGACTTCTGTCTATAAAATGGTCTATGTTTGTGTATCTCCTACATTTAAGCAAATTTGTTCCTAAGCAGTCAAAATTCTCATTCAGAATCAGCACTTGTCTCTCTTTAAGTATACAAGGAAACCTTACTATTTGCCTTCTAGGTGTTTGTCTACTTCCCTTCAAGTTCAACTCTTCAAGTTCAGGTTGTGATGTGTGAGAATAAGATAAGAGTAGATCCATGCAAATCTGAGATCCTCATCATTGTCCCCTTTGTCACAGTGTACAAGTACTTCATAGTCCCTAGGACAGCTCCCCTTCCTTCACTGATGAGTGAGCTATCTGCTCACAGGTAACAATCCCTACCTTTCCCAAGGTGGGTTCTGGCAGTAGATCTAGAGGAGCACTATGAAACAGTTTCCCTGTTTTCCAACGAAAACAAAGAGAAGAGTGCAGACCGAGTGCATAATGTCCTTAGCTCTGAAGTGAGATTTATATGGAGTTTAGATGCCAAGTCCAGGTGTGGAATCTGACTCTGTTAAGCACTCACATCCTCTAGCCTTGCCAAGAAAGGATCTCCCAAGGACTAAACCTGTGTTTCTGCATATGCTCAGAAGAGCTTCTGATTTGGCAAGACTCATCCGCTCCTAGATCTGTTGTTCAAGAGTTTAATCTGATGTCTTTGGTAATTTCCATCCCAGCCTTCTACTACAGTTTGAGTAGAATTTGCAAACTGACATTAGTAGGATTTATGTATTGGAGATCACATCAATTTTTAGTGTTAATAATGTTCCTGTAGGAACATTAGGAGATGTCTAGAATTTCCTCCTCAATACTTAATCTAGTTTATGTGAAATTCTTGAAAAAAATATGTATTTCTTTTACTCATACTTGATGTTCAGATATAATTTTGGCTAAAGCAAAGCATCTGAAGGGTGTTCAGGATATCCTGAGGGTGTTTCCATTGTATTCTCACTAGACAGGCATTACTTCCTGTAGGGCAAAAATGCTTAAAAATCATTTGTCCTTATGCAAGTCAACAAGTATTTACTGAACCAGAAACCACCCATCTACACAAGAGAAGATCTGGAAGAGAAGGAACATACAGCTATAGAAATGGCAGGTTCTTCAATCTAGGATGCATGGAGCTATGTTTCAGGACATGAAAATGAGGGGTCAGAAAATAAATGGAAGCATTATATTCCCAGTTCCTATCAGATGCAATAAATAAATAAATAAATAAATAAATACTATATGACATTCCGTTTGCCCTGTATTTGTTAAGAATGGTGATTAATAAACTAAATCTATAGATTAAAGATTCTGGCAGTTTGAAATACACTCCATTAATTTAGAGAATGGGTGGAAAATATTCTTAGTCCCAACACCTGCTGTTGAATTTCCCTGCTTTTCTGTGGTTTTACTATAACACTTTCCAATTTTAAAAAAGTGAAGCAGACTAGACAGAAGATATTGTCAAATGCCCAAGGCAAATAAACTGGAAAAATATTAAGAAAATTTTATATGAATTTCTGTAATAGCAAGGGGAATATTAAGTGAATAATATTAAATTAAGAGACAATTCTGAAAAGAAAATAAAAAGTGTAATGGCTCCTTTTTAAACAAATATCCAAAATGCCCACTGAATCCTAAGGGGTGAAGTCTTTCTGTGTTGCTTCAACACAAAATATGGAATATGAACCAATCTTAATTTATGGAGTAGATTAATTACACATTTTTAATGTGAATCAGATCTCTCGGTTTCTGCATTTATAAAAGTCACCTTTACTGGCCCCATATAAAAGTTCAGTGCCAAGACCACCCAGTGACTTCACTTTGAAGCATGCAGGAAACTGTAGAGTCTTAAATTCTCATGCAAACACTAATTCTCAAATTCCTAACTTAAAAAATAGGAAGATGGAAATTCATAGCACATTGCAATAAAAACACCCTTTGCAGCTAGAAGATAAAAGGTCACTTGTGAGGTTCTCTTCTGTATTTCCCTGTGTTTCTCTAGGATGTCCCAAAAAGTGAACAAAAGACCTTTTATCTTAAAGACAATTATGATAAATCCAGCTCACGGCATTAGGTATGTGCCTGAGAAACTGCATCATTAAATCCCTTCTGTGCTTTAGGAAGGGAAAGAACTAAAATTGGAAAGAAGGCCAGTACCATGTTAAACTACTTAAGAGGTCAAATAAAATCTGACTGCAGCCAGCAATATTTGGATTTTTCCTTTGGCTCAGAAACAAGCTGTATATCATGCAGTAAATGTGTACTTTACAAGGGGTCAGAGGAAAAAACATCTCCCCATACTGGGCAGCTGCTTCAGTCCCCTCTTGTTGCCAAATTCCTAAAAGTGCCCAGAAGCATCTAGGCTGATGCATCAGGCCTTCTGCCTTTTCCTGGGCTTGTAGGTTCATGTCCACCCAGACTCTTGTGCATTAAATGTGACATGTAATATGCAGAGAGAAGGGGCAAAGCACTCATTAGCCATTTGTTTGTCCTTCCCCTGACAAGGCCACAACTCTTACGTTTTCTATCCCAATTGGAAGGGCATTGTAGAAACTGTGGAGAGGGAGACAGAGCTCCGCACCCCTTTGCTTGTTGCCTCAAGTCCACACACTTAAAAATCAAATACGTTCCAGCCTTACCTTGAAGAGAATTTGTCTACTTGCAAGAAAGGAGAAAAAATTCTCATCTCAATGGAGAAAATAAAGCCAGCTTCTTCAGTAGAAAAGCTGGCAGAGCAGGAGGTGGTGAAACCTCTCTGGAGAACATGGCAGCATAGGTAAATTACATGGCAATGGGAGGGGTAGTTGCATTAACTCTTCCTGACCCATGTTTTTCCTGTAAATCTATATTAAAATATGTACATAGATTTGTGTCTGTGTATTTGTTGCTCAACAAAGCCACAAAAAATTACAACATTTGTCAGTAACAACAGGGATGGACTTTCAACACAATCAGCTGTTTTGAGACAATCTGGAAAGAAGAATCGTGTTGTAAGTGTGGGGAAAACCTTTTTCACTTTCACATACCTGTAGTTTTACTGCACCTGTGGCTCATTTCCAGCAGGGTAATACAAACAAATACAAAGAAGAATCCCGTGATGTATTAAGCATGCTGAACTTTACAACCACCTGTACTCATGACATTCTTAGTGTTTCACTATGCTGTGGGGTAGAAGTAATCTGCAAAAAGGATGGAGATGGTTTCTCAATTTTTATTTCTTTTGCATGTCCTATCTACCAACCTGCCCTTACTAAAAAAATTTAGATTGAAGGTGGCCTAGGTATTTGGCTAATACACTGGCTTCCTGCCTTCACCTTGAGCTTTTTTCTTTCTTGTAGACATAGAAAAACTCAGCAGTCTGCTTAAAAATTAAGGTGTCATGACACCTAGTGGCGAATTAAACACCAATCATTTCTATTTCCCTTAGGATTCGTGAGTGTTTTCCATAGGCACGTTGTTCTTGGTCAGACTGCAGACTGCTAGAGATGTGGGTATTACCTTCACAGCTCTGGACATCCAAGCAGTTCCTCATTTCTGTTACAGTCCCTGGCAATATGTGTGTGTGTGTTCTTTGTTGCATCAGACTTCCACATGTCTCTACAGAAGGTGGCATTGTCAAAGCCCCTGTGCAGCCCCAGGTCATGCTCCTTATTGAACGGGATATTTTGAATAGTCATTTATACTGAGATCACTTCAAGTGCCCTGACTTTGGAGACAAAGGGAGCACTCCAGAATCCTGGCATAAGTCTAGATGGGAATTTCAGACTCATTTTCTTGTCAAGTACTTATTCATCAAGGGTGTTTTCAGATGGTGACTCAAAAATGTATTGTATGGCATGCTACAGATTCCTGGTAGGCTGCTAAAACTGACTCAGTTACTGGCAAATTCTTTTGCTTTTGGAGACTTCTCAGAGTCTACCTTTGTCAGCAGCAGTCAAAAAGTACATGCTGGCTGTTACCAGCTGGCTGAAACCACTGATACCATGACAAGAATTTACACTGAAAAGCAGTAAACCAGACTAGACATGTGCAAAAAAAAATTATAGGTTCTATCCAAACAGTGGCAAGCCTTAGAGATTTTTTAATTTTTTTTTTTTTTAGGGAAGAAGAACAATGTACAGTTGTGCTCGTCATAACTAGGCTGCAATCACCAAGTGGCCAGATTTCTTGGCTTGTTTAGCCAACTGGCTGGGGAGTGACCATTTTTTATCACAAGAATGAGCTTCAATGCAAAAAATTTCAAGTGAAAACATCATTGTAGTTTGTTCAGGAATCTGAGTGCATGCTTCTTGGCATCTGTAAGGGCTGTTAGAACAGTCTCACAGCTTCATGTCCATATTTGTGCATGCTATATCAAGCATACTTTCCACTGCCTTCAATAAGACAAACACCTTCCTCCTCCTCTGTCATGCAGAAGAGATGCATGACAAAATTGCATGTTGTAACTGAGAAATGGAAACGAAATTATTTTAATATACAAGGTTTGCTTCATCTAAAGATTTGTTTTACCACAATGTAGATCTAACCATAGACAGTATTTCTCAGGTTATCCATGACTGTGAGACGTGTGCTACCATCAAGCAAGCCAAGCGAGTGAAGCCCCTATGGTATAGTAAGCAGTGGTCCAAGTACAAGTATAAAGAAACCTGGCAGATCGATTACATCACACTGCCCCAGACACGCCAAAGCAAGCGCTACGTGCTGACCATAGTAAAAGCCACCACCAGATAGTTAGAAACCTACCCCATGTCTCATGCTACAGCCCGTAACACCATCCTAAGCCTTGAAAAGCAAGTCCTGTAAAAGCATAGTACCCCTGAGACGATTGAGTCAGACAACGAGACTCATTTCAAGAACAGCCTTATCAACACCTAGGCTAAGGAACATAGCATTAAGTGAGTGTACCATATCCCCTACCATGCACCAGCTGCAAGCAAAGTAGAAAAGTACAACAGACTGTTAAAAACCACCTTGAAAGCATTAAGTAGAAGATCTTTCAAAAACTGAGAGCAGCATCTAGCAAAGGTCACCTAGTTAGTTAACATCCGAAGCTCTACTAACCGAGTAGGCCCTGCCCAAGCTCAGCCTTTGCATGGAGTAGATAGAGACAAAGTCCCAGTGGTACATGTCAGGAGTTTGTTAAAGAAGACAGTTTAGATTAATTCTGCCTCAAATACAGACAAACCCATTCGTGACGTTGTTTTTGCTCAAAGACCAAGTTGCACATAGTAGATAATGCAAAGAGATAGAAGAACACGATGTATACCTCAAATAAATCTGATTGTTAAGTAAGACCTATGTGTAAATATGTGTAAATATCACTGTTTGCTACATGTTAGTACCATTGCTTGTGTATAGCTGTATATTGAATGTATAATGTATGTGTTTATAGAATTAGAATGTATATTAGTTTTCGTAGTAAGCTGACAATATGAAGATAAGAAGTGGAATGTCCTAGGTTGACTGTATGATGCTTTTATCCCCAATCGTCTTGTTCTGTTTATGCTGAATAATAAGTTTTGCGCCT
>JAYDZK010000001.1:20296243-20308541 GCA_034509185.1 Euphonia xanthogaster | reverse complement strand
TTTGGGGACAAAAAAAAAAAAAAAAAAAAAAAAAAAAAAAAAAAAAAATCAACAGAGAAGTTGCAACCATAATGACCCACTTTTTCTGTGGATTCTCTCTGCTACTATGGTTCAAGTGAGTGCTATGGACAGCACAACCACACTACGGAAGCTGACATATCTCAGGAAGTATGTTCTTTCTCCCTTCAGCAGAAGAAAGAGTCTGAGTCCAAAGAGAAAGGTATGTACAACTATGACTCTAGCACTCACCTGGATTTCTTCTGCTCTCATTCCATCAAGTAAGTAACGAAGCAGTTCATGACTGTCTTGCTGCTGATAACCTTTGAATCGTATTGCTCTGTTAAATGAAATTTTAAACTATAACTGAACTCAGAGATAAGGCAAAAATTATTCAAAGCAAACATATGGACAAAGTCTCCAGAATGTAAGTATATAAAACCAAGTGTCTACATATAGTATTTTCTAAAAATTGGATGCCAGCTACTCAGTATGTCACTGAGTAGCTTTCATTTTACTGCTATTCATTTTTATTTTGCTCTTCTTTGAAAAATTAAGATTTCTTTCAATAATTAAAAATTATTCTACAAATTTTATATGCTGTGTTCTGAGCTAGAGATAAAAAAAGAGGAAAAACTGACAGTCTTAAACAACAAACGTTTTCATACCCACTATGACGTGCAATTGTACAGATACTTACTTTTTACAAACCTGAGCAAAAAGTTCCTTAGGAGTCACTACCCCTTTTTTTGTCTCTTGCATTTCTGTCACAAACTGATGCATGGCTAGTGTTAAAGGACCCGGTTGATCTAGTTTTATCAGCTGAGGTTCCTGTTTGAAAGAAAACCAACAGAGTTGTTTTGCCTTAATTCAGTGGCAGATTCTTTTGCAGTAAAGTTTTTTCTTTTCAGTTCCTGAAAACGTTATTGTCAAATAGAATACTCAAAATTCCAAAATGGCAATAAGTTAACCTGACAAAAACTATGTGTGGCTTATAATGAAACGATAGCACGACTCACTTAGTTATTGCTTAGTTCAAAGTTTGGATTTCTTACCTTTGCTAGGAAAAAACCCCAATATCTTAAAAAAGGTTGTGCATTTTCTGTCATCCAAATCTCTAACTGTAATGACAGGTGTGCTATTTAAGTTAGTGCTACAGACATCCTCTAATTTTGTATTTTGCATTTAGACAAGTGGCACTATAGCAAGAGTTACACATTTTCATCCTTTAAATAACATCATCATAATGTAAGCACTCCTTCTACGACAAAGTATTGAATCACTGCTCTTACACTCTGAACAAAATACCTCCACTGACTTCAGAAGCAGCTTCATAGAAAGCAGTGGTGAAGCTCCTGCTGATTTTACACCCTAATCTTGTTAGTATTTAGCTGGAACATGTAGGAGAAAGGACTGTAAGCAACCCTTCCCCTGATGAATCCGGGCTGTGCTAATTATCAAAGAGTGGAAACACCTTTGCCTGTCCAATGAGGGTGGCTGTTATAAAAGAGTGGGTTAGCTTGTCAAGGGCAGTCTGCTGGGGATGAAGTTGGAGTCTGCTGGCTGTGAGTAGGAAGCTGGCAGTAGGAACAGCTTTAAAATTGACAGATAAGTATTGCTGGTTTCCTTAACAGACTAGAAGGTGAGGACAAACACTACAGAGGTCAAAGCATATTATTACCATGCATAGCTCAGGTGACTCAATTTTAATTGTTGTGCCAGGTATTTTAGCTTCTTTAAGCAGCTCCCTCAGGACTGGAGTTTGTGATAAATTCTGTAGAACACAAAAGACAGAAAGAGATTGGAAAATGGGGACAACAGGAAGGGCAGTTGAACTCCACTACTCATGGAATTTGTAGCAACCAGTTTAGCAGCAATTTATTTTCCCCAACACAGAACTAAAGTGGTTAATTACGACTCTTAGAATGCCCATCTGTGTTTAAGATTTAAAGGTACATTCTGTATAGCTAAGAGGACCTCCAATGCCCTCTATAAGCGTTACTTCATATTGCAGAAACCCTAAATGTATTTTTTCTTATACAGACTGATCTTTTGACAAGTGTATTTACTAGTGTCTACTTCTAAAAATTCAAAGGATAAAATGCACTGTATGTATTTGCTTGGTTTAAAAAGTGTTTAAAAGTAAATCACAAGCAGTTTACTAAAATCTGCAAGTACAGTGGGAATTTTGTTTGAGTAAAGCTTCAGTATCAAACGCCAAGGAGGACAAGATAATGTTGGTTTCAATACAAACGAAAGAACAAGTTTATTCTACACTTCTGAGCTGAACAAGTCACACAAGATGGCAATGCCTGCAACTTGTTCATCCTGTTTTTTTCATCCAATATTTACTTTTGATTTCCTTTTGCTAAGACATTTTTATTACAATAAACACTCATGGTTTTTGAGTACTACTCTCTTATAGTCTAAGAGGTCACAAGGGTGAAATATTTCATATTTTTTAGAATAACTAGAAGTTGGCAAGCTTATTTTATTTCAGTGAAAAATGCTGTCCCTCAAGGACAACGCAGTTTATTGTATTTACCCTTAGAGCAAGTCTGAACCTGCAGCTCCATTTCTTCATATTTCTCTGGGCCAACACACTATTTTTAGAAAGAAGCCATCATTCCTGGCAGATAAAAAAATCACATGCTAATTGTGTCACTATAAAATGCTGGAGGCAGGGTTGTTGTGGGCTGTTTTTCATTTTGTTTGTGGCTTTTTTTCCGATTCAAAGTTTTTCTAAAAACAACAGCAAGTCCTGTACCTGCATCACTGCATTAAAGAAACACGTATTCCCCAAGTTACTAAGTCCTTTTACAGTGACTTCTCCATTAGCAGTTGAATGAGAATTTTCTTCTTTAAGTGAAACTTCTTTTTCTTGTTCATTTTTGCTGTCTTTTTCTACTTTCTTATTTTCAACTTCTTTGTTCTCTTGTTTTTCAACTGCAATAATAAAAACATATCACATGTTAACATAGTTATAGGGTATAGCCTAGGAAAGATTATTACAGCAGGCAGCAATCTATGATGTTTAGAGCTTATATACATGATAACTAATTCTTTAACTTTTAAATATAAAACTACTGGTTTAGGTTCTTAAATTGTCTAGGTAGTAGAAGTTAAAAAACAAACAAAACAACAAATTGCAAACCCCCTGAAATGCCATTTCGAATCAGCAAGCAAACTGGACATCTCTTGGCACACAAGCCATTTATGCAAACATACTCTGAAATTCTTCAGAATTCAGAATGTTCCTGTCAAAATCACCTATGTGAGGGCTTTCTACAACATCCAACTGGTTTCCCCTGTTAAGGCATTCTCATATTAATTTCGTGTACCTAAACAGATGATACTGAAAGGTTTATAGTCTCCAAGACGAGCTAAAAATATTTTCCCCCAGATTATTTTGGTGTATTGCCAAAAATTTCAATGGCCTGTTTAATAAAGCTGTAAGGGAGTTCCAGGCAGTTTTCAAAATAACATCCACACTGGTTCTACGAGTTTGGCAGTCAGCTATTGATTAGGTTTCTGCTAAATAGGGCTGAGAGCTAACACTATCCGTAAAATCAAGTAACACAAGTTCAGAAAAAGCAAGGAAAACAGACAATATAATCTTAGGACAAGAAACAGATAGATGAACAACACCACACAGAACACATGAAACAGGTTAACAACTGCACTTAAGTATTCATTGGTTTTCCAGTTCAAACCCAAGAAGAAAATTTTGTCAAATGATACGAAGTTCAACTGCATGTCTGGGAAAGGCTAACCACTCAAAAAACTTTGTTCCCTATGGGAAAACCTCAGCTGCTTTCTGAAAAAATTGAATTCAGAGACAGCCATGTAGCATTGCTGGGTGTTTGTGTTTCATTTCCCACAAGGCCTCTGATTTCACCCAAGTGTTGGAATTTCTTACAGTCATTTGATATAGCACTTATTTTCATATGCAAATTCATCCAATTTTTCTAGTTGAAATGCCTTGTACAAAACTAGTTTTTCCATTATGGAAACTAGAGGGGTTTTTGCTGCGTTTGTGGTTTTTTAAACAATCATATTTTACAGACAGACTGCAGGCTGAACACAATATTTTAGAGTTCTAAAAGCACTGCAGCTGCCTAAAATAAACAGTGATAAAACCTCTGTATACTACTCCTTCCATTAAGATATATGCTGCAACACCTGGAGACTTAGTCATTCCTAATACATTCAAAAATACCCACAAAAAGACTTTAGAAAAATCAAATCAAATTTTCCTTAAGCAAGGACAATTTTTCTTTACATCTCAAGACAGACTGAGCAACACTGATGAATAAACACAGCACCCTAAGTACTGAAAGTCAAATGCCTATTTGAAGAAAAACTGAATGTCACATTTTAAAAATAGTCACAGTAAAACTGTCTTTTATTCTGCCTATTCTTGTATGTTTTGTCTGTAAATGTTTAGGGGATGCTGAGCAAAATCCTGATCTAATTAGGCCTATGGGGTACTAGGATGTTACTTATGCTATCAGAATTGCGACGAAGAATATTAAATAAGGGGAGAAATTAGTTTTTCCCTTTACCATAAGGAGCGAAATCTAATTTAGTGTAAATTCTGGATTTATAATACTGTCTCCAACACTTAGGAGACCTTCTGATTTACTCTGCCTATACTATAATTACTTACCTGCATGTGATGAGTCAATACCAACTTGTTTCCTAACAAAATCCACAGTCTGGCCCAAAAGGGTTGAAGTTTTATATGGAACTTCATTATCACATAGGTAGCACCTGTCTCCGCCGCCCCCAAAAGAAAACAATTAATCCTTTTTTTTTCTATTATTTAAAAATCCTAAGCTATTTACTTTTTTGATGCAA
The DNA here is from genome assembly GCA_034509185.1 of Euphonia xanthogaster. Taxonomy (NCBI): domain Eukaryota; kingdom Metazoa; phylum Chordata; class Aves; order Passeriformes; family Fringillidae; genus Euphonia; species Euphonia xanthogaster. Next base: position 20,303,684 of record JAYDZK010000001.1, on the reverse strand, counting down.
TTCATTACACAAGGTTATAAAATTACAACGTTTAGTTTAAGATTTATAAGTCTTAGAGAAGAATTCAATCTGCTTGTCACAAAATAAAACACTTTAAAATTATCTTTAGTAAATTATTTTGGTGACTGGCAGTTGCAATTTACAAGTATAAATTAGACTTTTAAAAGATGTGCTTAGAAACCCTGCAGCAAGAAAAATAAAAGCTTGGAAAACTTTGCCAAAATTGAGAAACTAAGATATCAAGCCTTAAAGGAAATGACTAATGAATATTATGGCATGGAAAAATATTTTGAATATTCTAGCCAAGCAAATACTTAATTGTATTTAAGTCAGATAAGAAATAACTCAAGTGTCCACCCTTTAACCTGCAGATTTGTATTTGCTCTTCTGCTGATGCAAACCCCATTTGTCTCTTTATGAGCAAAGAAGCTCATGTTATGCCAGTAATGTGCTTTAGAGAAAATTGTAGGAGAAGCTGCAGTCATAAAGGCTCGAGAAGGGTAAAACTGTGACAGGACACAAACATCTGAAGGAGTTTTACACGTACTAATTTTGTAGTTCCACCCAATCAACTCTTTGAAGAAGTACTGATACTTCTGCATTTTGGAAAACACCAATTACGGTTCTCAGGCAGACTTCAGATTACCGTAAATCAGACTCAATTTTCTGATATTAAAAGCAGAAGAAGTCTGCAGCAAAGTGTTTCCCCAGATCTCCAGCCTCCCTGGCATTAGCTATAGTCATCACATTTTCTCATATTTCATTAAAAAAATTGACTCAGCTATTGGATCCCTGATTGCTTGTCTATCGTCTATCTGGTTAATAATAAAAATAGACATTCTCACTCCTGGAGTAACAAAGGATAGCTATTTCCATGGTGTGTTTTAACACCATAACCTTCTAGCTGTCAAAAAAAAATGTAGACAATCTTGAAAGAATCAAGGTATTGGAAAAGGTTTTGTTAGTGATGGCTGTTTGACCAGCACTGAAAATAAGTAGAAAAGCAGTAGTAAACCCAAAACAGCAGAATGTAGCGAATACCTAGAACTCTCCCTTTCTTCTCCGCATGTCTTTAAACTCTCTACAGTTATTATTTTGAAACATGTGCAACCACTCACAGGTTTGGTCACGCATTCATATCATTAATAAAATAATTTTTATTAGAATTAGAATTTTGATTAAAATTTTGATCAGAATTTCTGTACTAGGCCCACTGTGAAATACAGTTCTTGACAGTGGGTTTGATCTATAACTAATTTATAGCAAATATATCAATCTTTGAATCATTTCTTTGGCAAGTTTGTACAACCAAGAAATTCTAGAAGGAAGCCAAAACATCAGTTACTTCCACAACTTCCTCTTATTTGCAAGTATTTTGATTAAAAAACAGGGAAAATAGGTCACTTCAAACCCACAATTTTACCACTAATTTAAATTCACAAAGACAAGCTCACTAGTTCATTAGTTATAATGTTACTGACAATGTCCATCTCCATTCTAAAATTCATTAAAAGTAGTGATCATTACATGTAAGCACTAAGTATGATCAAGTAAACAGACAATGTTATATAAAATGAAGACAATGACAGATACTAAGTTGCAAAATCACATTACTAAGCAAAACAAAAACTCTATGTCAAGTACAATATTTCTATATAGCACAGTTTAGAAAATTAGGGTTCCCCTCACATATACAAGTGTATAATTACTTTTCAGAGAAGCAAAAACTACCAGGGACATGGATTTTTTATTGCTTGATCCAGTAGCATCTCGTAATTCTAGCTATGCTTCCTGTCTATATGTAGTATTAAAAAATCGTATTTACAGAGGAGATAAAAGTAATGTTGTCACTAAGTGCACATCAGAAAGAACCTCCTCCCAAAGTCAAAACATAAGATTTAGAGCCACTGATCAACATTTGTGTTCATGTGTCAGTATTCTGACCAAGTAAAAACAGTAAAATACTATGTCAAACACATTTGCTAGTTGGTCAAGTTCAACCTTAATTATGAAAATTTACAAATCATAAATTTTACATGAAAATAACAGTTATTCTCCATATCTCAGCAAAGACTGCTGGAAATTACATGTTTGGAAACACTTTAATATATGCCTAGAGAGAAATCTCAGAAGCCACAAAGAAAGGACAAATTATATTCCAGCCTTTGTTGCCCTCCAGCTCTGTCTTGTGCTGCCTGATAAACTCACCACACAATCCAGTTGACCAAACTGAGAACCAAACAGTGGGGATCTGATCTTGGTGTTTCATAATGCTTTAAAGCATGCTGGTCTGGAGAATTTCTGTCACAGCCCTATAATATTGATAACCACAAGTGTCACAAAATCCATTTGACTGCCAATGAAACATACACAAAGAGTAAACACAAAGTATTACAATCAAAACTGTTCAATTATGTTCAACTAATTAGGATCAAGAGATGGACATCTATTTCAAAATATTTATTTCTGCAGATGGATAAATTACTGCGTGCAGAATAAAACTGCTATGGGACTGAACATTTAATGAACAAATTCCAGTCTAAACACCTGAAAGAACAAAACAGAACCAAAACCTCTTCAGCATGCAGAGTACTAAGTTTCATGAACTAACATGAGCATTAAGATCTTGTAAAAAAACCCCCACAGATTAGGAGTATTTTAATTTTCTTTACAAAATAATTCAAACTTTCTAGGAAAAGCAGTCCTCAAGATGGTGTTTTAGCCTTAAGCCTACTAAATGTCCTCGAGCCATCTTCCAAGTACTTCATTTGACATTCAGAGCAGACATTTTTAAATCACACTCTACAGTATATAAAGTCATCTAGGGAGCACCATCTTTACAATAAAAAAAGAGAATATAAGAGTTTAATTAGAAACTCTCTTGTTCTGCTGCATTGAGACACTGAAAGGTATTAAGACAAATTAACAACAAAAGAGATACCCTATGGCCACATTTTAGGCATAACCATATCCAAGTGCCTTCATCAGTCTCCTCCTCCTCAGCCTTCTCTTGTGTCTTACTGTCTGCCTTGCAGTCCTGACAGACATGCCATTCCACATTCTGCAGTGCCTTTCTCACATGCCCTTGGTCCAGTCCTTTACGAATATGCTTGCACACAGGTTCTAAAAATTAAAAAGCACAAGGATGTAGGTAGCATAACAAATGCAAGCTTTGAATACACTGGCAGTAATCCAGAAGCTAGAATAGTCTTTCTAGAGATAATGAAACATGGACAATTTATCAGAGTATCAGAAAGAAACCTTTTGTTACTACCATTGACAACATGGGTATACTGTTGCTGCATCCTAAACTTTGAGCTGTTTTTATTGCTCAGATAGTGTGACAGCTCTGAAACTATCTTTGCTGAGGCAAGATTACAGCCTCAAGATTGCAAGCTTCTATTGGCATAAGCAGAAATTGGTGCAAATTTTTGTACCTCCAGTTGTGTTTCTGTCCAAGATTACAGGATTTTATCCAAGTGCAAATGCTAGCCAATAAGAGACAAACATAGATATTCAGCATTGTTTTAGCCTTTCTGAAAAACATAAGCTTCATCTACAAAATTGTCATTTAAAAAACAAATAAAAAAATTTTGTATATCGGCAACTACTGTTACAGTGGAATCATTCACCATGATTAGTCTTCGTTTCATTTGTAGCTTTACAGATCTTTGTCGTCATAAGATAACCTATTCATAGGCAAAAAAATTGAGATGCCAGCAGCAGCTAGAACATAACTGGTCTCTTTGCAGGAGAAAAAGAGGAACAGTTACAGTAGACATTGACCCTGACTCCAGGAAACAAGACCCCAACATCCCCAAGAACCAAACCAGACAAAAGTAGATAAAAAAGGCATCCATTAGAGACAGAAGCTAACACAAGAAGACACAACAATCAGGAAACCAAAGCACAGTGGACTTAAACAGGCCATTCCACCAAGTCTCCTCAAACTCTAAGTGCTCTCTCCCCCAGCTAAATTAATCTGGTTCAAACCAATTCCCCAAAAAAGATGAGAAAGACCAATCTGTGACCTGGCAGATAAGGTAGTAGAAGAGAAAGCTACACAACATAAGTAAAAAAAAAAAACAAACTACAATAACCAATGTAAACAAGACCAAGAAAATTCATAGGTGAGATCCAGTGGAGCTAGGAGAATAAAATTTAGAATCTGTGATTAGGAATTGTTTGGAACAGAAGAACAGAAAGAAGAGGTTTTAACCAAAATACACTATAAGAGTTGAAGTGTCCAGAGCCAGTACCAAATTAGCTGCTAGAATAAAGGCAAACTGCTTCACAAAAAGCATTTTAGTCACAGATTTTACTGCTAAAGCAAGAAACTTCTAAAACAAACTTTTCACTAGGAAAATGCAACTTAAGCTTGGCAGCTGACTCTACGAACCCTTTATATTTTGAGTAATTTTATACAATCGGCATCAGTAAAGAACTGTGTGTTTGAGTTTCCTAAAAAACCAGAAACTAATCTCAGTTTTCAAGACAGGATTATTATTTTCTAGCATGCTTAGAAAAGTCACGACAACAATATTTCTTGCTAGACTTGAGTTTCAATTAAAAATCCAGATTTTGTATATGTGACTTCAAAGACAGTGACTAGTGGGAAGGCCTTCTAATGTTAATCAGCTTTCAAATCTTCTTTGAAGTTAAAATAAACATTAGGTCCACAAACTTCTCCAAGGAAACATACTCAGTATATCCGGAGACTCATCAGACTGTGCAGTTTTCCCTTTGATGCGTTTCTTGCCCATATTTGTTATCTGTAATTGTTCCTAAAAGGAAGAGTGACCTAACAAAAAAAAAAACCAGTAAGATTAGAAAGCAGTTTTAGTTGTCCTTGTTCATTGCTACAGAAGTTATTTCTAAGGCCAAGCTATCCCTTGAGTTGAATTAACTTGTTTTAATTTGACATTTTCAGAACAAAGAAATATTAATTATAGTTTAACATGAAACAATTGTAGATGTTGTATAGACAAGATCACAGTGTGAATTACAAAACCCAAATGATTTAAAATGTTAAATCAAAAGCATTGCACAAAATAACAAGACTGGAAGCTTCATTATCAAAAATCCTATAAACCTTAAGGATTTAAAATAACATCACAGGAATTTTATGAAAAAGAATTGGTTTTGTCCCAATTCAATCTTTAAGAATTTGCAATCTTTTTATTGTGTTTACTGCAAATTTCCTGTGTCTTTGATGAAATCTGACACAAGTAAAATACTTTTGACATATTTGAAGATACACAGACTATGGGAATTCTGATTTTTCAACTTCTTTGCTGGGGAAGACTTATCATCACCTTCCCCACATATCCAGTAAATAATTCGGACCAGTCTGTTATCCACTATTACCTGTGGACCCTTCTCGACAAGACTGATCCACCACTTCAGAGTCCTAACCCAAGTGTTTGGCTTCAGATAGGTGGCTACTGAACATGTGATAGAACATTTTTAGTTTCTAGTCTGTGTGGCAGCCTGCATTGCTGCTAGTGAAGTCCTGGGTAAAGAAGGAAAGAGGGCCTTTGCATAATATCCACAGATATTTTATTCAGCCACCCAGTAAGATGTTCAGGTCCCAGGCACACACACATGGAGGGTCCAAGCTTGTCAGTCTCTAAGGGGTCTGGGGGTGAGCCTGGTCTCGGGGCAGTAGAAAGATAAGGGCCAATCAGGGAATAGGGAGGGAGCGTCTCAGGGACATAGGAACAGGGGAACGAGCCAATGGGGTCTTAACAGCTTTTTGAAGTAAATTTCTTGTGTTTCCCTAAACCAGGGAATGAACCCCAGGGTCTCCACAAGTCTGTATTCCCTGTACCTTACCTGACAAAAGATCATCCAAAAATCTCACGTAAAATTAAAACTCATGTTTTACAATGAAAACAAGGAAGCTAAAAGGGTTCAAAATCAAGTCTCTGCAATCTTTGCAGGCTTGCTTAACCCTGCTGTCCACCCTTCATGTAAATACGACCAGCACTAAATCTGTATCAGTCCACCTTTCCAAATTCATTTCTTTGCTGGTACGTGGCAGCACACCAGCCCCAGAGCACAACTGTCTGCTTGGAGCTGTCACAGCCAAAATTATTAAGTCAGACCAAGAGAATCAAAGAGAAAAATAAAGCCGGGGAGAGCTTAGGCATGATACTCACAGAGGACGTTTTGTACCTATTTACAGGAGTTTGCTGAGCATACTCTTAGAGCAGATGACCCAATTATGGCTGCTCAGCAGCCACTTTATCGAGAGCAGAATTACACACTTTTGCAACTTCCTGCAGAAAGCTACAATACTTGATCTTGTATAAATAATTTTAATTAATAAAATCCTTTCCAAATTGTCCTTGCTCCTGCCGGGAATGCAGGACAGCATCAACACGTGGGGCTGGTAATTAACCCAAGCTGTGCCTGGGCAGACTTGTCCGACAGGCTCTGTACCACAGCAAAGCCCTCAGGTGGAGTGCACAGCCTAAACGCCTGAATTCTATCTTATTTTTGAAATAAGATAGAACGGTCTGTAAACGAGTAAAAGCACACCTGCGTTTGACTGATATCCTGGAAAAAAGCCCCGAGAGCTTCGCTTGGGGAACCCCCCGGTCGCGGCGGGCAGCAGGCCGGACTCTGTCGCCAGCCGGCACTTTCCGTCCGGCGGGGAGCAGGCGAGCCGTGAGCCCCGGCCCGGCCCGCCCCCATGACCATGACCCGGGCCCACCTGCTTCCGATTGGCCCGCGCCATGGCCGACAGCTGCTGCAGCCAATCAGAAGCCCCGCGAGTCCCGGCCGAAGCGACGGCTGCAGCGCGCCGGCGGAGCGAGTCCCGGACAGGGAGGAGAGTGGCCGCGGCGGTAGGAGCGTGGCGGTAGGAGCGTGGCGGTAGCCCCAGGGGGTTGCCGTCTCTCACCTGCCAGTGCGGCGGGGCGAACAACTTGGTGGAGCATGACTCCAACAGACGGGGCAGACGGCAACCTCTTACCTCAATCACCGGGGGAGGGGCGGCGATCACCGGCTGCCATGCGTGCTTCTGGCGCGCTGCATTGTGGGGCCGTGACCAGGGGGGGGGGGGGGGGGGCTGGGGGGGTGGGGGGGTTGCGGGACGCGTAGGCGCATGCGCGGGTGGACACCGCCTCGCTTTCTCCTCCTCTGTTCTCTGGAGGTCGCGGTGCGGTGTCGGGTGGTGTGTTCGAGGGGCACGGGAGGGTCCCCAGCGCTCAGGACACCCAAGTAGTCAGCCCCGTATGGGAGGCGTTGGTTTGGTGACACACCAGCGAGTCCTGTCCCACCTCATGGCAGTGGAAATGTTGGGGCCTCTAGCTGGTCAGAGTGGCCCCGAGAAAAGTTCGAAAGTCTCTTTCCCAGCACGGTGCTTGAAGAAGGAGTCAGGGCTCTTCATTTCTCGGTCTCAAGGTTGTTTATTGTATCTTATCTATAAAATTCT
>JAYDZK010000001.1:20279474-20296143 GCA_034509185.1 Euphonia xanthogaster | reverse complement strand
CACGCCCAAGTCCCTCCATCTTGTCCCCAAAACCCTTATACTAAAAATCCCAAAACCTACATTTACACCCAGTGCTAATTTTATTATTACACTAGTTAAACTACTGTGGCTTTTAGATCTTCATTTAAAGCTGGCAATTTGCTCCATGGTTCATAATCAAACCCAGAACTGGTGTTCTGGACTGTGTGCCAGGGTCCCTGAGACCCCTGGCAAGGGTCCCGGCAACTCCGGACTCCCAAAGGGATGTCCTGAGTTCCGACATGGAAACTCCTGTCAGTGTGTGCTACCCAGACTGCCCGGCAGACACGAGCTGGTTATGATGGGCTTGTTCATAACTATTAACATCTGTTAAGTCTACAGCTTCCTCGGGAGGGGAACTGGAGGGGCAGGCACTCTCTGGCGACCAGTGACAAGACCCGAGGGCAGGACATGAAGCTGTGTCAGGAGAGGTGTAGGGTTGCATACTTAAAAAAAAGGCTCTTTTCCCCAGAGGGGTGTTGGGAACTGGAACAGCCTCCCCAGGAAAGTGGTCGCCTCACTTGCCTGCCAGAGTTCAAGAAGTGTTTGGACAATGCTTTTCAGGCTCAGGGTGTGACTTATGATTGTCCTGTGCAGGGTCAGAAGTCAGACTCGATGATCCTTGTGAGTTCCTTCTAAATCAGCATATTCTGTGATTCTCTATCATGATTTTCATAGGAGTAGTTAATGAACTTTGTCCCATATTCAAGCCATGTCTTTCTTCCCTGTATTTTTCTTTGCTTAGGGAACAACAAAAATGGCCAATCAAGAAGAAGCAGAGATACAAATTTCAGAGTTAGATTTACTGTCTAGCATGTTTCCTTATGAAGAAGAGTTTGCTGTCACAGACCAACTGGCTCTAGCTGAACTGAAACACTATGTTGAAAATGAGTCTGCAGAGGTGCCATCTTCAAAAGTTCAGTTTATAATGAATGTAAAGACAGAGGTGCCTAATGCCTCTACGGTATTGTAAACACCTTTTTAAAAAATTATTGTATTACTTTGTGGGATTTTATGGCTTATGTGAAGTAAACATTTCCTCATTTATTTTTAGGTGGAATTCTCTATGGCCTGTGCTTTACCATTTAAATATCCAACTGTTCTCCCAGAAATTACTCTGAGGTACAACTGCTAATAAAAACATTTATAAGTTAGAGTGTATTGCACAAATATGGTTATGATCAGAGAAAGCAGTCCTTTTTTTTTTTGATGGTTTACTGCCGAATTAAGCCAGGTTGACAACAGTGCTGAAGAAAAAACAAATATACAAGCTTATGATTTCTCTGTTGTGCTCAGCAAATAAGTGAGGGAAAGGGAAAAAGTGTGAAGGAGCCATCACCTGTACAGAAGGGTTACACGTAGATACTGTTCATGGGTCTGATGCTCAAGAAGAAAGATGCGTCTATTTTGATAAAGCTTAAGATTTACTAAAGGGGTGAAGAGATAATCAAAGGTATTACTCTTCCCTTTTCACAATGCTGTTTCTTCCAGCCTTCTGATCTTTTTATTTCTGTTTAAAGAAGTAGACTTGTGTATTACAGAAAATTAGTTCAGCCATCATACTTACTTTTCAAGTACCTTTTTCTTGATTTTATTTTACAGATTGGTAGTACTGTTTGTGAATTCAAGAGCTAGCACACCAATTAAATAATAATTAAGATGTTTTCATAGCTAATATGAGTTTAATATCAATAGCAAGTGCATATTATCTAGCTATGCCTGATTTTCTTGGCAACTTGAAGTAAAACTTTTCAGAAGTTATGAAACTGGGGAAGGGTCTGGAACACAAGTCCTAATGAGAAGCAGATGAGGGAGGTGGGGTGGTTTAGCCTGGAGAAAAGGAGACTCAGAAGGGACGTTATCACTCTCTAGAGTTACCTGAAAGGAGACTGTAGGCAGGTGGAGATTGGCCTCTTCTCCCAGGGAACCAGTGACAGATCAAGAGAAAATGGCCTCAAGCTGTGCCAGGGGAGGTTCAGGATGGACATTAGGAAGATTTTCTTCATGGAAAAGTTAGTCAGTCATTGGAAGGAGCTGCCCAGGGAGGTGCTGACCACCTGGAGGTGGTCAGTGCATGATTGGATGTGGCACTCACTGCACTGGTTTGGTTGACAAGGTGATCATCAGTCAAAGGTTGGGCTTGATCTGGGATGTCTTTTCCAAACCTAAGGATTCTATTATTCTGTGTTTTTAAAAACATGCTAAATTGTAAACACATATATATTTATATGTTTTTATTTTTTTTAGGTCATCATTATTAAGCCGCTCTCAGCAGATTCTCCTGAACTCTGGTCTAAAAACATACTTGATGCAAAACTTCAGTGGTGAGCCCTGCATACTGAGTGCGAGAGAATGGGTTAAAGACCACGCAGCTGCTTACATTGATAAAGATCTTTCATCCTTCTCAATGGCAGCCTCAGATGCCACAAAGTCAGAAGTCACCACATTCACTCGATTGTGGATCTACAGTCATCACATTTACAACAAGCAAAAAAGAAAGAGTATTATTGACTGGGCCAAGGAGCTGTCTCTGTCAGGGTTTTGCATGCCAGGGAAACCAGGTGTTGTTTGTGTAGAAGGTTTACAAAGTAGTTGTGAAGAGTTCTGGTCAAGGTTAGTTCTTCTTTATATTTAAATGCCATTAGTAGTTAGAATATTGCATTTTGTCATGTTGTACACGTGGCCAGAAGGTGGAAATTCAACCACCTGCCAAGCTGTGAAGATCTGAAAAGTATTTGTGTTTATAATAATGGATGTACAACTCTGAATATCTGCTGTACTGTTGGTTGCAACTGTCAAAGAAACTGGTACTGCAGGATGCACATTTATTTCTGTTTTATTTTCCTCTGTGTTTCACTTTTCTAGAGATGGACTGCAGTACCCCAGTTGTGTTAGATATGTGTGCTTTTAAATCACTTCACATTTGTGTTTCTTTTTGCTCCCATAATTTATCTTTCTGGGTGGTGCAGACTAAATAAGCATTGTAATTTGATTGTATCAGGTAAGAGTGTGTGAGAATTCTTAGCACAGGGAAGACAGAAGTGAGCCCTGAAATAGAAACCACATCCTCATTAATTATTTTGTGAGGAATAGCATTAAAGGTCTCCAGTCCTGAGGAGATAAAAAAAACCCAAGCATCTGCTTATGAGAGTGTTTGCATGTGAGTAATATTTCTGTGACCAGCTCATGAACCATTATGTCTGTCAATGTATATACACAAATAGAATTTATTGACTTTTGTGATAGTAGTTATTCCATAGTATTTCCCAAAACAGTCTTTATTTTATAGGTAGATTAATATTTCCTCGATTTTTTTCAGGATAAGAAGATTAACATGGAAAAGAATCCTTATTCGGCACAGAGAAGATGTTTCTTTGGAAGGTGGAGGACATGCTGAGATCCAGAAGCAACGAAAGTTCCCCACTTTGGAAGAAAAATGTTTTGATGCACATGGTGCCCAGGGAAATCATATGGACTTGGGGCAACTATATATTTTTTTAGAAGAAAAAGGATGTGCTGACATATTTCAAATGTACTTTGGGGTTGAAGGGCATTCAAGGGGTTGAAGATCAGCAGAGGCCCCCTAGCTACATTTTTAATTTAACAGATTCCTTAGCTTTTTTGCAACAGTTGATCAGAGAGGGAATTAATAATAATACATGATTCATGTGATGAATCCAGTTTTCAATATAAACAAATTGCCAGCAAAATCCTGAATAATGAAAATGAATGCTTTGTGCGCTTTCTGGTGTTAAGGAGATTTAGGGTACATACCTACTTAAAATGAAAGAAAATGTGTTTGATAACCTACTGGACAGTTACAGAATTGGAGATGGATGAACAGATGGAATATGGTGAATGAATATACAAATAAGAAAAGACAAAATTGCAGTGTGTATCTCAGGAGTGAGAACATGATGTTTACATTAATTGTTACTGTTTACATACACTTCATAAAAACTTGTTTTCTAAACAATCTTTTACTTTCAACCTGAAAGTTTAGTAAGCCATGAGATCATTATTTTATTTTTAAAAAGAACAAAGGGAGGGAGCAAGTTTGCAAGAGTCTTACTCATGCTACCAAGATGAGCTAGGATTCCTACTCTAAAGCATAAGAATTTTCTGTAGGTAAGTGTGTGTGTGCAGGTAAGATACCAGGTGTCTCCACTACATCTGTTCTTTTGGTTTGTGTAAAAGCAGCAGGGTACCAAGGATCGGGTTCCCTTATAGCATGCTCAAAAACTCGGAAACGATCCTCAGCCTGAGTTCCCAAGTTTTCAATCCTGTAATATGAAGTACATTATGTTGCATGTATTTTGAGTGGGATTCCAACAAAGTTGTATCGATGAATGCTTATTTTGCAGATACTGTATCTAAATCGCGTGGTAGAAAAAGCAGACATTGGTTTCTTTTGATTAAAGATTTTTATTACATATTGATTAAATGTTTCTGTCCACATCCAGTAAAATCGCTAACATTCAGCTCTCTGGTATGTACTTGGAACACCTCTTGTAGGAATACTTTACGGCGATGCCATTCGACAAGCGTAGGTGCAACTTTCCCAAATGCAAAGTCCTTGTAAGTGTACAAGAACGCTGCGTCTCCGTAAAGGCCCCACGGGACGCTCGAAGTTTAAGATCGATGGATTTCATTTTTATTTCTTTAAAAGATATTGTGGAGTTTAAAGCCACCCCATGCAGGTTCCCTCCCGTACCGCGCGGCCCCGCCCCGGAAGTGTCGGGGTGCCCGCGGTGGCTCCGGCCGCTCCCGGTCCCGGTGCCGCCGCCGCTGCCGCCATGGGGGGCAAGAACAAGCAGCGAACCAAGGGCAACCTGCGGGTGAGCGCGGCCCGCGGGGCCGAGCAGGGTGGCGGGGCCGGGCCCAGGGCTCGGGGGCTCGCGGTTCCGGCACTCTGGGTGCTCTGGGCGGGGGGCCGCGGGCCGCCGAAGCCCGGCCCCCTCGGCGGGGCAGCGCGATCTTCGGGGCCGGTTGTGGTAGCTGGGGCCGGGCCCGGGGCCGCCTCTTGGCCTGGGTCGTGCTTTAGGGGAGTGTGACTGCTGCTGCTGTGGTATTTGTACGGAGAGGGAGAGCAAAATCACCGCGGGTGTAGATTCAGTAAGGTGCCGGTGGTACATTCGGTGTGGTTTTCTGTGCAGAGTTTTAGAATACACTTGCCAAAAGGCCAGAGATGACGTGACATCTGCCCTATCACTCAGAATTGTGGGAGAAGTCTGGTGTTCAGGTTCCCTAATTCGTCCCTGGACTTAGGGAAGACTAGGGAACGCAAAGCAGCATATCCTGAACAGCTCACACGCAGAAAAGATTATTTAAACCCCACAAGCTCACGAATCTGCTGCTGCCATTAGGAAATAAAAGGTATTTTCATTATTAGGTGTCCCAGAGGACATTTAAGCCTCAGTCAGTTTTGGGGCAGTCTTTCAAAAAGAGAGTGATTGAAACAAACCCGAGCCACTTTGCTACATTTCTCTAAATCAGTTTTGGCCACTTGGTTGCTGGAAGAATCCTTTATTTTGTCTGTGTGTTTTTATTTGTTCAGAGAAAAAAGGAGCATTCCCTGGGAGCTGTATTGGCTCATGATAAGAATTAGGCAAGTCAGAAATAGTGAAGGAGGATAAATAGTTTCTTAATAAATTGTTTATAGATTCTTAATAAATTGTTTGCTTGCAGAAGATTTTTTCTGTTAGGCTTTTTTGTATAGCAAAAAAGCAATATAAAGCAATAAAGTTTTCCATAAGTATTCATGCATTGTGAGAAAAGAGAATTCTGATTCACAGAATCATCAAATAGACTCACAGAGTGATTTAGGTTGGAGGGGACTTTAAAGCTCATCCAGTCCCACCTCCTGCCAAGGGAAGGGACACCTTCTACTAGACCAGGTTATTCCAAGCCTTGTCCAGCCTGGCTTTGAACACTTCTGGGGATGGGGCTGCCCCTGCTTTTCTGTGCTAGGGCTTCACGGCCTTTACAGGCAAGAATTTCATATGTAATCTAAAGCTATTTTGTTTCAGTTTGAAGTAATTACTCCTCATTGTATCACTACAGTTCTGATGAAGACTTCTCTCCAGCTTCCTTGTAGGCTCCCTGCTGATACTAGAAGGATGTTCTGAGGGCTCCCTGGAGCCTTTTCCAGGCTGAACAGCCCCAACTTTCTCAGCCTGATCCTAAAGAGAAGAATAATTTTCTCTGTTTCTATGTTTAAAGCACAGGTAGACTTTTCTGTGAGATACTCTATGTTAATTAGAAGGTTAATTATACAATAAAATTAGGATCATATTTTCAAATGAGTAATGTGTGCAAAATAAAATTAAATGGATAATTGACTCCTGTCCCTTTTCTTTTGTCAGCCCTCTAGCAGTGGCCGAGCTGCAGAGCTCCTTGCCAAAGAACGTGGAACAGTGCCTGGGTTTATCGGCTTTGGAACATCTCAGAGCGATCTAGGATATATTCCTGCAATTCAAGGAGCAGAGGAGGTAGACAGCCTTGTGGATGCTGATTTCCGAATGGTATTGCGAAAACTTTCTAAAAGGGATGTCACAACCAAGTTAAAAGTAGGTGTATCCCTTGCCCCCATAATTTTTTTTTAATCAGAGAATAATACAGTTTTCTTAAGGAAGGAAGAGGAACTAATTTCATTTTGGTGGATTTGCTAGAACTGCAATACAGATGATATCCTGGATAACCTATAGCAAGGTCCATCATGCAATTACCTCTATAGATTTTCATTTGCAAGAGATTAGTTGAGTTTTGGAAAAGGGAGTTGCAGTTTCGGATACAAACTGGTAAATTACAGAATATATCTACCTGACTTTTTAAGTCATGGTCTTGATATTTTGATTTTAGGCCATGCAAGAGTTTGGGATGATGTGCAAGGAAAGAGAAGTGGAAATTGTTAAAGGTGTTCTTCCTTACTGGCCAAGAATTTATTGTAAAATTTCACTGGTAAGTATTGAAGTATTTAAATTAGAAACTTACCTATCTACTTCTTGTGACTACCTCTAAGGTGGTCTTTGTTGAGCTCTCTACCTTTGTTTGAATTACTGACTTGTTCTAGGAGAAACATCAAGTTGAAGGAAAATACTGTTCTTTTTGTGGACATATTTCAGTATTGGCAGTGGGTGGAATCTTGAATTGTTGATGTCTGGGATGTACTTCCTTGAGGTCTATTAGACCTTTATGTTTAAAAGATGGTACTATGTTTCTTAGGGAAAGTTCTTTTATGTGGATTCCAAAAAGGCTAGAGAGTCTGTTCAGTTAACATAATTATAAACTTTCTTGATCTAGGGCTAATAATCTGACCAGACTTAACATTAAAAAAAACCCCAAACCCAAATATGGAACGACCATGTGTAGCCAGATTAGCAATAAGTTTCTTGATCTATTTATTGTATTTCCAAGCTGTCTAGAATGGCTACTGTTGAAAACATGGTATGGAACAAAATGAGTTGCTATTCTTAGGCATTAGAGTAATTCCTTCTGTTTCTTTCTGGAGTCAAGAGTGTAAAAAATCATGATGTTGTAGATTCATATGCAAATAAAGGATAGCAATGCACAGCTTATGGTAGTTCTAACTCAGAAGATGTCTTCAAGGCTTCCTGTTTCTCCTGCCTCTTGTCTGTCGGTAAAACATTTGTATAAATTGGAAACAAAAACTGTTGTTTGGGATATCAGGGAAAGGTTACAATCTTGAGTGTCCAACAGTTTGGGATTATGATGCTACTAAATTAGGACTCTCCCCATACCTTGGGATACCAAAACTTTTTTGTCATCGGTGTGTATTTTCAAATCTATGTTTCAAATCCAATTAATTGCAAACATGGCTTTTTAATCGCCACTTTTGCTTTGAAGTACCTGAAATCAAAGGTACATTTCTTAAACCAATAAACCTTTCTCTTTTTTTCCTTCTTTTTTTTGTTTAACAGGATCATGATCGCCGTGTTCGAGAAGCAACTCAGCAATCTTTCGAGCAACTGATTCTTAAAGTCAAAAAACACTTAGCTCCTTACTTAAAAAGTATCATGGGTTACTGGCTGATTGCTCAGTGTGACACTTACTCCCCTGCTGCTTCTGCTGCAAAAGTAGCTTTTGAAAAAGCTTTTCCTTCGAGCAAACAACCTGAAGCCTTAGTATTCTGTAAGGATGAAATTCTTAATGTGAGTTTACTTTTGTATTTCTTTAAGGCTTTGTATATGTCGACTTCTGTTGCAAGTTTAAAAGTCATCCTTCCCCCATCTGTGGCTTCATGGTTAAGTTTCTTTCTTGCCTGAAACTTTGTCCCTGTGAAGAGAATGGTTTGTGTTGAAAGGGACTTTTAAAAGGTCTTTGTGTTTCACCTCCTGCCATGGGCTGGGACACCTTCCACTAGACCTGGTTTCTCCAAGCCCTGTCCAACCTGGCCTTGAACACTTCCAGGGATGGGACAGCCCCAGCTTCTGTGGTCAACTTGTGCCAGTGCCTCACCACCCTCACAAGGAAGAATTTCTTCTGTAAGGAAATATAAAAAAGAAAAATAATAAGGAATGCAGAGAAAAAAATACTTTTTTTTTTTTGGACTTGAGATGAGAATGACTGGAACCAAAGGAATGAATTGTGAATTTCCTTGTGTGCATTCCTATGTAATGATGTTCAGTCAATATATAATGTTGCTGACAGATGGAATAATGATGCTGGAGTAGTTTAGCTGTAGTGAAAAAGAATGCAGAATGCTGAGCAGTGTTTCAGCACCTACAAGTTTAATTCTGGCCATTATGCTCTTCTGTCAGTCAGATATGATACTCAATGGACTGAATTAAAAAAAGTTCAAAGATTGCATTGCCGATCCATCATGTGCAAACCTAACTGATTTGATTTGCCTTAGTTTGGCTTCTTTTTAGCAGGAGCACATTGGCATAGGGCTTCAATTTACTAAGTGTTAGGAAGACTCAATTCAGACAGTACCACTGCTACTATGTTCACCATGAGTCAAATTCTCTTCTAGTATGTTTACTAGCATGTCTAAAAATATTAGAAAGACAACTCAGAGGTTGTGAAATTTTATTGTAGGGCTGTCTCTGAATAATGTGTGGAGTAAATTATTCACATATAAGTATTAGATTCCTTTGTTTATATATGCATGATTTTTTCCCCCGTAGGTACTTCAAGATCACCTTCTGAAGGAAACAGCTGATACACTCAGTGACCCTCAGTATGTTTGCCTGCTTAAATGTATATTTGATCCTTTAAATCTTGGTCTTTATCGGGTTCTCTGTCCCTGGAAGTAGTGAATTTAGTTTTGTTTCAGGAGACAGAATAATTATTTGAATCCAGATCCCAGCAACTTTGTTTGGGTCTTAAGAGTTGCATACAGGTAGGGATATTATAAAAGAAAGGCCAAATATATACACCTATATAAAAAAAATATTGATTATATAAAATACTAATATTGTATTATTTATTATATAATTCATATTTATTATATAAAAGGCCTTGCTCTGCTAAATTACCAGCTAGCCTGTTACTCCTTCTAAGTGCAGCTAGCTAACTTCCCATGTGAAAAATCATAAAAAATGAAGGCAGTTAACACAACAGACTATTCTGGTAAGAAAACCATTTGCACCTACAAGAAACAAAATTCTGCCTCATAGGGATCAGTGAACAAAATATGTAAGCTAACCAAAAATGGAGAGATTTGAGAGATGGACACCCTAGCCATTTGCTGACAATTAAACTGAGTGTCAGTATATTGTTAGCCAATTCAGTCAAACACAGTACCTTCTGATATTTCCTATCAATATGAACTTTGTGAATAAAGAATCAGCTTTTTCTGCATGATAAAACTGAGTCCTAGCTGCTTATTACTACAACACTTAAGTATAAATGGTTTTGAAGTGTTATCAGTTACCTAATTTTGTTTCAGCTCTTTTAAGAATATCATTTGTGAGTAGCTGGAAGATGAGATGACTTGTAACTTTTTTTCTAACACTTTATAGTGTAATTTAGAATCTATGGAAAGTTTATGTATTTACATTGCTGGCACCTGAAATCAAAAAATGAACACAAAAAAAAATGAAGGCAGTTTAGTTTAGACAAACTTGGGATGCCTGCTGGTTTATTTGCGGTCCACTTTTAACTTCTTTGTTTGTTTTGCTTTCTGAGAACTGTACCAGAAGAAGAAAGGGAAGCCAAATTTTTCCGGATTCTGACTTGTTCCTTGTTAGCTTTAAAAAAGTTGCTCAGCATGTTGCCAAAGAAAGAGATGCATTCATTGGAGGAAAAGTTAATGTCACTTCTGTCCCAAAACAAATTTTGGAAATATAGCAAAACCAATGTATCACAGGTGACTTTTTAATTTCTTCTTTATTTTGCTTGGTTTTTGTTAAAGGTAATACCCTTAACCTAAGGAAGTATTAATTACTTGTATTCTACAAGGATGCACTTGGTACTTTGGTTTGAAACAGCCTTCAGGTTTCTAGGTAGATTCCAGAAAGGCTAAAGAAACTGTTCAGTTAACATAATTATAAATCTTTTTGATCTGGGACCAATATCTGACTGGACTTAATGTTAAAAAAACCGCCAAACTCAATATAGACAATATTGCTTGAAAATTTATCCAGTAGGCTAAATTTTTTATTTCCATATCATCATGATCTACTTTTTGGCAATCTGATGCCATTAAAATTCATGTAGAAGATACAAACTCTGTCAACTTACAGCATGTGTTCTTAGTGCTTTGGGGTTTTCATTTTTTAAACAATTTTACTGATCTTTATTCTGTACATAGAGTAATGAATTAATGCAATAATATTTTGTTTAAAAGCTTGAAGTTGCTTTTGGGAAAAAATGCCTTTTGAGAAGTATATAAAAATACAACTTTTGACAGGCACTTCATGAATAAACAAATTGCATTAAAATATTTGATAAGACTGTTTAATAACTGCTTTGTTTTTCTTGGTTTTTAATAATATTTTAACTATTGTTAATGTGATAAAATATGGGCATGGTGTGTTGTAAGGTTTTGTTGACTTTAAAAGGAATCTTATTAACTACATGTAGTGACAAATTCTGTTTTTCCTTCTGTGGCCTCTGTCAGGTTCGCTCAGCTTTCTTTGAGCTGATTTCTGCTTTTTGCCAGCACTTGCCTGAGGTGGTGAAAGCTGAAGCATCAAGAGTTTGTCCGGCTGTTCTTCTCAGCATTGATGACACTGATGCAACGGTGTGTCCTGCTCTTTGGGAAGCAGTGCTTTATACTATCACCACTATTGAGGTAATGTGAGATATTTTCATAGAGATTTTTTAACTTTTCACCAAGTGTTGTTCTCTGTGTAGAATTAGGAAGACAGGCTTGACTGGGTTTTCTTTATGTTTAATAACAGAAACTCCATAAGGGTACATCTTCCTTCTTTCTGTGTAACTTTCAAATATATCATGTCCAGAATATCTGAAAATTAGAGTTGTTTTATGAATTAATTTAATTAACCTGAAATCCTTTCATTAAATGTAGTTACTATTTAGTCAAATAATGCTTAAAACCTTTTTCTTTGTTAAAGACAGTTACAAAAAAGACCTGCAGTGCATTTTTGGTTAGTTTGTTTCCCCTTCAAATGTAAGGGTTCTATAGCTTTTTGTTTGGTTTTTTGTTTGTTTTTTTTCCCCTTAATTTTAAGTGAAACACTGGCTTTGAATTTATTAACAGGATGAGTTGTTGCCATAGGCTGGGATGCTTTGAGGGTTTAATGCTGCAGCTCCCTTTTGCAACTGCTGGAATGAACTGGAACAAGTTTTCTTGAAGAAAAACCCCTAAATTGTTCAGCTTGTTATAAATATAGGTACCTTGAACTATAATAGATATGATAATAAATAAAATAGATCAGATGACCAAAAAAACTAGGGAGGAGGAAGTGCAAAAGCAGTTTCTAATCATTAGAAAATTTTTGAAGAGAGTTTTGAAGTTAGTGATAGTTCCAAACTCAGTCATTGGCTTGCCTTGATAATGAGAACTTAAAATTAAATACAGTATTAATTGCAATAGTGATTCCTATGAAGCATGATGAAAGCATGATTAAAGAGAAACCTTTAATTGCAGTTGGCTAATAAGAAAGGTCAATTGATTTTATACAGTGCAGAAATAGTTTTATCATGTTAACTTCACAAGCCAAAATAGGGAGAAAGTGATTTTAAAGATATGGCAAGTGAGTAACTTAACAGAATTTAAATTTCACAATGACTTGTTTCAGCTATAATACGGGGATGTAGCTTAAATGGCGACCTTGGGGGTTCTTCTGAGGCAGCATATTGTTGTTTAATTTATAGTAAGCGAATTTCTTTCTGTAGGACTGTTGGAGTCATGTAAATGCCAGAAAAGGAGTTCTGCCAAAGCTTTGGACAGTGCTTCGAGACGGTGGGCGAGGATTAGCTACTGTTATCTATCCAAACCTCCTGCCCTTCATTAGCAAGGTGCCTCCTGACATTGTGGAACCGAAGCTGGAATACTTCAGAGTTTTTTTCAGCTCTGTAATTCAAGGGTATGGACCACAGATTTATTTATTTGGAATCAATCTCTTTTACATTTGTAAATAAAGAAACTAATCTTTAGGCATTTGAAGATAAATGAGATTATATTTTTAAAATTATTTTCAAAATCCAAAACTGGAGTCAGTCCTTTGTGGCTGTTCCTGTCTCTTTTCGGAACTGGGCGAAGCACCCTTAAAAGGAAAACCCTAGAAGCAGCTCTGGTCCATGCACAGTGGTGAGAGCACTGGGCATGGAAGGAAGATGTCACAATGGCAGATGATCTCCGGGCGGTGCCACGTGTGACATGGAAACACACGAGGTTTCAATTGTGTTTCCAGGGAAAGCCTATAGTACAAGAGGGGACTCCTCTCTCCTTGAGGAACTGAGAATTGATTATCTGAAGGGTGGTGATAGACTGAGAGTTATTGATCTGAGGAGTGGTAACTGAATTGAGAATCCAAGGTTTTTGTTTTACTGTGATGTGATGGAATTTTGTGGGGGGGAGGAGGAATATTTTTGGAAGGTTTTCATTCTTTAATTTTGAGGTCTCTGTATGTTTCTTTTTAAATATAGTTGTAAGTAAATAAATTTTTCCCCCTTTATTCCTAAGCTGGAGCCTGCTTTGCTCTATTGCTGGTCACATCTCATAGTAGACACTAGGGAGAATGTATTTTCATGGGGGCACCATCATTGCGCCAAGGTCATACCATGACAACATAGATCTGTTTTTTCTGAATGCTAAGACCGAATGAAGAATTTATTTTTATATAGATTCTGTTAAATGCTTGGGTTTATCTACTTTCTAAATTGACTGCATTTTGATCTGACTCCTGTAAATAACTCTATGATCCTGTATTTTCATACTGATGTCTGGATCAGAACAAGGTAACTGAGGGTACATTGATAACATTCATACTGGGTTTCTTGGAAACTGGGTTACTTGGTTTCTTCTGTGTCCTCTCACAGGTTTTCAAATGAGAGGACAATAGCCAGTCCTTCAGAAAGTTCAGCAATTATAACTGCATTTATGGAGTGTCTGTGCTTTGCTGTACTACAGAAAGGAGAAGAAGACCAAAGCCAGATTCATCAAATGCTTATATGTGACCAGGTATTAATCAGAAATACTGAATATTGTTGTGTGTATATTTAATAAGTCAAAATTAAAGAGAAAAGTGAATTTTAGGTGAGGATTTACTTCTCTGTTGAGTTTCCCTAGATTTTATGGGAAAAAACACACAGAATTTTCAAGGCTGGAAAAGACCTTCGAGATCATCCAGTCTCACTGTCAGCCCAGCACCACCAAAATCACCCCCAGACCATGTCCCTAAGAGCCTCATCCAGGTGTCTCTTAAGCACTTCCAGAGCTGGTAATTCCACCAACTCCCTGGGCAACTTATTCCAATGCCTGAACACATTTCCAGTGATTCTTTTTTTCAATACCTGGTCTGAATTTCCCCTGCTGCAATTTAAGGCCATTCCTTCTCATCCTTTCACTTCAGACATGGCAGAAAAGACCCACCCCCACCCCCCTTTAGGGAGTCACAGAGAGCAATGTGTAACAAAAGTAAAGGTACTGAATTTAGAAGTTTTTTCTTCCTATGAAATCATCCTTTTTACTGTGCAATTAAAGTTATATTTAAGGGGAAAAAAGTGCCTCCCATCCTGTATGTTTTTATAAAATGTTCAAACATAAATAATTCTGATATTTGCAGAGTTGCGTCCAGAATGTTTTTCAGAATTATATAATTTCTTGGCATTATAAAGAATAAAATGGATTTATAAATTGGATCACTCTTCTTTAATATATATTTTTTGTCTTTATAGCTAATTCCTTTTGTCAATGCTGTACTTAAGGAGCCCAAGTTACAAAGTGGACCATTATTTTATCAAACAGCAGAAATGCTGAGTTCCTGGGAAGCTAAAACAGAACTCTCCAATGATGATGGCACAGATGAAGTTTTCCAGAAACTGTCGTCAGATTTTTGGAGCCATCTTTTAAAAATGTGTATACTTCATGTTGATAGGTTGGATGCTGACGAGAAATTACTGTTTGCCATATCTGGTATGCTAGAAATTCTTCATAGTTCGAAGAGTACTACGAAACCAAACAATAGAAAATCTCTAAAAATCATATTTACAGATGAGGATGAATTTGAAAGGAACACTGAGAATCAAAAGCTCATGGAAATGAGAAATGGTGACTCTGAAATTCAGGCTGACTTGCAGCAAACATCACGTCTAAGGAAAGAAACTCTAGAGAACTTAGTCTGCAACCTGGCTGAGCTGAGCATTGTGTATGTCAATGAACAGAAGTCAGAACAGCATCTGAAATTTCTCTCTGCCCTGCTCAACACTTTTTCCTCAAACAGAGTTTTCCAAGTACTTTTAGAGCAGGGAAATAATGTAAGTCCTGCTCAAGCT
Organism: Euphonia xanthogaster; assembly: GCA_034509185.1. Classification (NCBI taxonomy): domain Eukaryota; kingdom Metazoa; phylum Chordata; class Aves; order Passeriformes; family Fringillidae; genus Euphonia; species Euphonia xanthogaster. The sequence continues at coordinate 20,281,197 of JAYDZK010000001.1, read as the reverse complement.
GAATCCCAAAATGAAGTGAAAGCTCATAGCCGAAGTCCATCTGTACAATTTCTGTATCTGAATTTAATAACCTGGCTGAAAGAAGACTGGAGAAAAGACACCCATTTCCTGGTTGATATTTTATTCAGTGTACTTCATTGTTGCAACAATAATGATGAAAGGAAAGTCCTTCTTGATGATTTAGTAAAGGTATGAAATGTACATGATATTGTTAATTTTTATCAGAGTCATTACTGTTATTGTGGGCTGTGGTTCACTAATAATCTTATTTTGGCACTGTTGCATGGATGATAATTCTACATGAATTTGAGTTAAGTTCAGCATAAGGAAGGTGGTTTCTGGAAAGTTGGACCTGATGGTGTTGGGGTGAAAGGTTCTTTCCCTTTCTATATGGTCTAAATAATTTTAAAGTATCATCAGTATTTCTCTGTTCTTGCTTCTTTATTCAGTGTACTTTAATAGTAGTCATTGGTAGCCTTTTGTATAAATACCATCCCTTACTGAATTTTGTGGGAGAGAAAGATTTGGAAGACAAAAATGATACAATCAATAACTTTGTTACTGAATTTTATCATCTTCTGCTTATGCCTACAGAACAGATAAAATGGCATTATTGCTTCCTATTCAGCAAAGATTTTTATTAAATATTGGGGAATTTTGTTTTTCTTTTCAGATGGATCTTAAGTGGGTTATTTTTCACCAGATAATTCAAAAGGTAAATATTAAGATTTTTTTTTTTGTTGTTCTTGTTATGTGTAATTTTTAATCATTCTCTGATGTTAGCTTTGAGACTTAGATGTGTTTGTAGTGGTAATTTCCATAGTTTGAAAATCTTACGGTTTTAGAGTAGTGTTTGATTCAAGTGCACTTAAATCTGGGGACAGTCTTAAAAATGAAATGATGATGCCAAAACAAAAGAATCTTTGTCCTGTCTGTTTTTGGTCAGTTTGCTTTTTGAGCCAGAGAAATTCCTGATTTGTGGATCATCTATTCTAAACTAGAGAGAATGGAGCTAGGGATTAGACCAATAACTTAAATTATTATTTATATCATCATCCCTACAAGGTGGTTATCAGGAAAAGGTAGTATTCCATTTTTTCCCACTGAATATTGACAAACTGACATTTAAGTAATTGCATGGGACGAAATAGGAAGTGTATGATGAATTTTTGGACAAGAACTCATAGCACTTGACTTACAGTCTGGTACACAGATCACAGGATCTTCCCTCACACATGCTGTGTATTTTAGGAATACTGAGTTTTTGTGATTTTTTTAACTTACAGTGGCTCATCAGCAAAATAAAGTTTTTATGACCTTCTCTTTCTTCTTAAAGAAATTCAGGTGCTGTAAACAGTTTTTATGTTTTAGACAGATTTTATTTAAGCCAACTCAGTCATCCAGAAGTTATTTTTCTAATTCCAGTGTAGGAATTTCCTGGGCTCTATAGTTGGAGGAGAAACATAAAGGAAGCATTTTCAGAAGGTGACTTGTTTCACTCTGCAATAGAGATCTGACCCAGCCATAAGTTGCTGTCTCTGACAAAAAGAAAGATGGGGGGTATTGTTGCAGATATAAAATCTGAAGCCTTTTTGTGGCAGATGATATAATTCTCACTCTGTGTGTGCAAGTTTGACATACTAATCTTATGCTTAGTAATAAAAGTTAATAGTTAGTAACAGGTTACGCAGAGAAGCTGTGGCTGCCCCATCCCTGGAAGTAT
>JAYDZK010000001.1:20252605-20268715 GCA_034509185.1 Euphonia xanthogaster | reverse complement strand
TTAGTAGCACAGAGAAATTTCCATCTTAGCAGGTATCTTTCCTTTTTTTAAATTTTATAAACTATCACCTTATCTTATAGGAGCTGTTTATTTTAAAAAGTTTGGATTAGATATTGTATTTTGATTTAACAATGACATTTGTGGATCAAGTGTTCAAAGAAGAAAGCTTAGGTATTATCCAAACTGTCTTACAATATTAAAATTAAGTTCTATTGACACACATTCTAATGTTTGTTTTGTCTTGATAATTAAGACTATTGAGTTTACATTTTTATTATGTCATAGGAGCATTTGGGTGTCTTTCCATTTTGAACTCCTGCTTGAAGGATAGAAGTATTGATTGTGATCATCTACTACCTGCAGTACTGAAAATCATAATATCTTGGAAAAATGATAATGAGGACAGCTTTCTCTTTAGCTGGTAGGTGCAACTTGGAGATAATTTGACTTTTTTTCTTATTTCTAAGACAAGAGTTAAAAAATACAGACTAATTAAAATTAATTAGTGCAAATAAAATCAATCTGTACAACTGCCATCTACTGCTCTAATAATACATATTTAAGCTTTTGTAGAAACCTTGGCTTAGTATATCTGTCATTAGGTAATCACTTACTCATACTGCAGAAAAGTACCTAGAAGGCTGGGAAACTGAGGAGCTTTGTAAATGCTTTTGAAAGATGTCAACTGTTTTCAAATACATTCAGAACTGACCAGCTTTTGTAGGTGTTGCTGGATGTTTGGTTTCAAGTTCTGATTGCTTATTTTGGTAGCAGGAAAAAAACTTGCATACCAGACTTAGCTGTCTTTTAAAGTTCTGGACCCAAAAATGTAACTTGAAAAACTTCCAGCAAGGAGTGAAAATATACTGAAATTAACTTTTTTGACTATAGTGAGAAAAATCCAGGCAACAAAGTTTCAAAATAATCATAAAACCATTGAGTGATCTGGGTTGGAAGGGACCTTAAAGCTCATCCAATTTCAACCCATGCCATGGGCAGGGACACCTTCCCTAAGACCAAGTTGCTCCAAGATCCGTCCAGCTTGGGCTTGAAGGCTTCCAGGCATGGGGCAGCCACAGCTCCTCTGGCAACCTGTGCCAGGGTCTCCCTCACAGGGAAGAATTTCTTCTTACTAATCTAACCCTATAATATATAATATGTAGTATTTGGACACTTGAGGGCTAATAATTTTTCCTAAATAGGTAACTTAAAATGATTATTTTTCTTGTATTGATTTAATTAAAATTGCTGAAATTCATAGCTTATGTAAGTATATTGATTGAGCAAATGTTTAAATTGTAGAAATGTATGAATCTGTAATTTAGAATCTTCTTTAGACGTGGCAGCTAATGTAGCACTCTACCTTTGAAAGACAGAATATCAAAAGCACATAGGACACAGCATGGTGGTGCCCGACAGATTTGTCCTGTGAGGAGGAGTGAAGGAAAGAATATAAATACTCAGGTCTACAACATGAATCTATATAAGCTTTGGTTGTATTCTTATTACAGCAGTCTGAAAGAAGCAAGTGCTCAATTGCTTGGTTTCAACATTGAGATGATGCGTTACCTTCCGTTGTTGCTGAAATATTCTGCAGCTCCTTTGGCTGATAATGAGTGGGACTTCTTGATGTGCTCCATGCTGGCTTGGTTAGAGGTAATATGGAAGCATCTTGACTTTTAATGTACTTACCTTTTTGATTATTCCCTGAATATGGCAATGACGCTGTAATCTCAGCCAAATACTTGACACAATGATAAGAAAAATTGCACAAAATCCTGTTTATGTTGGACTTTGGACAAATATTTAAAAGCACAAGCAGTTATACTGTCCTGTTTCTTTTTATGTATGGAGATAAAATCAGCTCACTTTTCAAGTAATATGATATTTAATAATGGCATTGGTAATTGGAGAATAATTTTGAAATATATCTGCTGTAGATCTCTATCTTGAAAAATAATATTTCTTTAAAACACAGTTTAACATGATACATCAAAAATTAGCTGAATGAAAAGCAGTGTCTGCATTTCAATATCTAACTGATCACATGAAATATCAAACTTATATTCTAATGCTGTTAAGAAAGAGGACAGTAATGTTAGTAGTCAGATGACTACTTACTGATTAATCAAATAAATATACAGAATCTGTCATTCTCTGTCAACTGTGCATTCAGAAGGGCAGGCTGGAAATTTCATGTGACCTTTCTTGGTCTCAGGATTAATCTTATGTAATGGTATGTTCCTCAATGGTATGTATTTTGTTTAAAAACAAACAATAAACTTATAAGAAAATCTTGTTGTGTAGACTAAGTAGGGAATATTTTTAATTGATAATGATACTCCTTTCTGACAGAGCTAGTAAGAACAGAGATAAAAAGAAAGCAGCTGTGTTGGGGGAGAGGAAATATTCACGTGATGGCCACTTCAGTAATTTCCAGTTTTTAGTAGTATGTTGTCCATTGAATTTTCTTTTTGTCATTATAAGGAAGGTTATATACTGGAAACAATCCATGTTTCTAAATGTTGGTGAGACTTGGAAATTCATTTCAGGTAGTCTATTGAAGTACAAATTCTACTCTTAAACCAACCTCCCCAACCCACAGAATTTTTGAATGGTTCTTGCAATTTAATTGTTTTTGAAATTACACTTTCTGGTGTAGACAGGAAATGTGAAACATATTTTAAAGCAAATTTATGGTTAAGGAATCTTCCTCTGTGTTTATTTTCTCCTAGACAACAAGTGAAAGCCGTTTGCTTTACCATATCCCACTTGTGCAGATTTTTGCTTGTGTCAGTTGTGACTTGGCATCTGCCCTTAGCGCTTACTTTGAGGCTGCAGCTCCTGACAGTACTGCAAATCTTCCTAAGAACTTGGTCAGTGAATGGAAAGAATTCTTTTCTGAGGGAATTCAAAATTTGCTGTTACCCTTGTTGGTGAAAATCACAGGCAAGTATATGACAAGGGGATAACAGCCAGGCTGTTCTGAAATAGAACTGAACAGGCCACATTTTTGAATTTACAGGAATATAATGTAAATAGAGTTTATAACAACTCAGTTTTTTTAACACTTACATGTTAATTAGTAAAGTGATTGCATATAACATAGAGATTGTTAAGATTAGATGGAACCTGCCAAGTGCAATCTTGAGTTGTTTCCAGCAGAACTTTTTTATGGTATCATCCATACATTCTGCATCACAGCTTGTCTTCTTTCAAATAGGAGAAACCAAAAATGCATCAGAAGGCTCTTTTCAGAACTCTGTGTTATCATCTTTGGGTGAAACTCTAACTTACATCTCAAAGGACCAGTTCTTAAAGCATAAGCTGCCCCCGAAGTTTGTTGCAGGCCAGAAGACAAATCTTCCAGATAAACTCCAGACTCTACTGAACACACTCTGTCCATTGTTGCTTTTCCGGGCTCGACCTGTACAGGTTTCTGTCTACCATATGCTGCATAAGTAAGAACAAATTTTTCACTCTCATTGCCTCTCAACCCTCCTGCCCCCTTTTTTTTTTTTTAAATGTGCTATAGAATATGCACTTGTAGCAAAATCTTGTTCCATTATGGGAGAAAATCCTTAACTGGGAAATTAATGTTCTTTTTTGGAGGATACTATATAAAACTATGAATGCTAAAGTTAATTGTATTAGCAGACTTAAGAAAGGTATTTATTTTTAGCCCTTATTTTAGCACTCATAGAATCCTAAAATGTAAAGTGAAATATTCCGGGTTTTATCTGGGCCTGACACTACCATTAAATAGTATGACATTTTTATTTGCATTAATTTAGGTAAGAAAGTGAATACAGATAGGTAGTATTGCTGTGTACTTCTTGGATATTTCTAATACCCAGAGAGACAATACAGAATTTATAAAATCTGTGCATTTGGCTCCCCAAAATGCAGATTGCAAGGCAGATGGCTTAAGCCAGCAGCCATTATCTTTCACTTATACTGAGGCATAAAGTTGCAATAGCTTTATTCTGATAGAGAATTTTATTTTAGCATGGCTCAGGAAAAGTAAGAGGTCTGGAAAGAGAAGTGAGCAAGGATACATGCTTGTTGGCTGTTGCTCTTGAACCATCTTTGCAATGGTGACATGTTTCTGAAAGATTCTGTGTTGTTAAGGAATAACTGCCATTATTTTAATGCCTGTCAGAATGTTGATGTTGATAAGCAAAGAACTATGCATCACATATATTAAAATAATTTATTAAAATTATTTTTAAATAAACCTGATTTCCTTTCTATATTTCTATAGAATAATGCCTGAATTGCCTAAATTTGATGATGAAGATCTCAATTCCTATGGTGATGAAGAGGAGGAATTGGCATTGTGTGTATTTTTTCCCTCACTTTTTATAAGACTGTCTTCCATATTTTTAAAATGTGTTAAAAGATTAAAATTTGCAGCAGAGTAGCTGTCAGCCAGGAGATGTTAAAAAATTGCACAGCTATGATAATAATATTATAAATATTTAGAATAGTAAATATTTTCGTCCTTTGCACTAAAACTGGAGACAGTATTTGCAGTTGTTTTTAGATGCAGTTCCTGGACTAAATGCCGCATATATGCTTTATATTAGGAAATTTTGGCAAATTTTTACTTGTATTCAGGATGTGTCTGCACATGTAATTTCAGTTACTTGAAACAGAACAAAATTAACCTATGTGTTTTATACAGCTTGAAACCAGTGAATTCTCTGGTTTGAAGTGGGAATGCGGTAACTGGTTAAAACTCCTTTTTAACCTCAGCCCAATGATTAATACCTTTCCTAACTGCAGACATGCAAAAGGCTTCTCAGCCCAGAGCCAACAGTGATTAGGAGAGTTGCTCCTTTGTTGGTGTGACTCCAGAGAAAGCATGTGAAGCATCTATCCGTGATGTAGGTTAAATCGGATCAGCCACAGACCAGTCCCAGATGAAGTGATTAGCATTTAGTTTAAATTTGTCTTCTAAGAAGGTAAAAACACCAATTATTCCTTTCAGGGAAAAAGAAGAAATTTTTAGAAGAGCAAATTTTTCTGTAAATAAAAGGCTGATTTTATGTTCTGCGTACATGGCTTTACTTCCATGACTTTCTAAGAAGGCTATGAACTTAAATTCAGTTCATGCTGTGCTCAAGATTTGAGTTTACTATTCCAGATAATATTTTTCCCCAGATCACCTCCAGCAGCTCTTATGTCTATCCTGGCTACTCAAGAACTCTTGCTAGAAAACATCCTGGAATGCATTCCGGTTGGAGAATTTGCAGTTATTCAACCTCTGAGTGATGAGTTCTGCCTTGTTCTAGGATATCTTCTCACTTGGAAGTTAACATTAGCTTTCTTTAAAGCAGCTTCTTCTCAGGTATATTTTCAGTCTTTCCTTTTTAACTGAATTTCTTCACCTACTTATTTAGTTTCAGTCTCAAAGTTTCATCCAGCCATTTTCTTTTAATTATGTAGCTTCTTATCCCTTGTTTCTGTGAAATTAGTGAAAATTCTGAAAGCACCAATAGACTTCGATTTCTGCACTGCTGTATTTGAGGATGGTAAAACTAGAGCAATGAAGAACTAAGATTCATGAAAAGATGACACTTTCTTACATTTTTAAACAAGCTTGGTACATACTATAATCTTCTAATCATTCAAAATGGTGCAGAGAACTCAACTTGTCTTCTAAACACTACTTCTGAATCACAGTGTTGCTCTTCTCCCTGCAAGGACATATTTGTATTATTTACAGAGTAAGCTGTATTTACCATGTTTTGGTTTTTTTTTTGTGAATTTTTTTAATGCTACCAGCTACGAGTCCTCTACTCACAATACCTTAGAAGAACTAAAAGCTTGAATAAACTGCTTTATCACTTGTTCAGGCTTATGCCTGAAAACCCTGTCTTCTCTGGGCCAACTTCAGAAGTTCCAAATAAGGACACAAAAACCTTCTTTACTGAAGAGCTTCGTTTAGATGTCAAAGGTTAGTAAAAACTGTATTTGTGCATTTGAGAGAGTTGTTATATTTGAATAAGCTTTTTTCCTTAAAAATGCTTATTTAGAAAATCTTACCTATAAAACAAATACACAGAGAGACAAAGGCATACATATGTTTAACAATCTTTTGTTAACACTCCCCATTTGAAACTTAACCAAAGTTGACAAGTTTATCTGAGAAAACAAAAGTCAGGAATAATACATTGCTACTATTGAATCATGAACATAACAATTCCAAAACCCTAGAAATGTGTGATCTATTCTGGAACCATTGCTTCTAGAGATATTTTTTAATACTAAATAAAATTTATATATTTTCTTGTATTTTAATATATAAATTCAGTCTATTATATTTTAGTGTCTATTTTTTAAATGTTTGAGATGTTAAATTGTGTGTTGTTTTTGTCATGCTGTTCAAAAGACCCAGTTAATCAGTGATGATGAGAGAAGATATGCTGCTTTTTTTAGCTGAGAAGCATAAAAAAGGGAATTAGATGTTTAAGTCCCTTCATTTAATTTTTTTTATGTACCTACATAGATATAAGCAAGAAAATGGAGTTTCCATTTCTTAATTTTTCTCTTGGACATCACTGTATTTTGCGAACAATTTATCTGGACAACAATAAGAAAGAATTACTAACATGACATCCCAAGGGAAAGTCTTCCCTTAACTCATCATAGAATCATTAAGACCTCTGGCATCATCCAAGTTCACCCTTTGAACACCATCATGTCCCCTAAACCATATCACAAAGTGCCCTGTCTGCATGTTTTTTGAACACCTCCAGGGATGGTGACTCCACCACTTCCTTGGGCAGCCTGTTCCAAAGCTTATCCACTCCTTCAGCAAAGAATTATTTCTTAATATCAAACCTGAACCTCTGTTGGTGGAACTTGACATGCTTGCATAGCTCAGCTGTCCTCCAAATACCTTATTGCTTGTTCACTCCCAAGTCAGTGTTTCGTGATTTCTACAATATAAAATTAGTTTTGATTCCTGGTGTCTACTTGGAGTTCAGTCTCTCAATTAGAAAGTGAGTTCTGAGGTTTGGAGTATCAGGCTAAGGAACAAAAAAACCACTCTAGTGAAGAAGGGCTGAGTCAAACAAGTCCTTAGAATAGCAATAATAGGAACATGTACATGAAATTCCAAGTACCACAATTATATTGGAATCAGAAATTTGTATGTGATGTGGAGGCACCAACATCCATGACTAATGTATTAAGAGTATTTCAACACCTTCTCTTTCCCTCCCAGGGACAGGGATGCTGTCATCCCAGATCCCACACTTGGCCTGCTCTGTGTACCATATAACACTGAAAGATCTGCCAGCCATGGTGAGGCTGTGGTGGAATAGCTGTGAGAAGCGTGTCTTCAATGTTGTGGATAAATTCACAAGCAAATATGTCAGCAGTGTGCTCTCCTCCCAGGAAATATCTTCTGTTCAGACTAGCACACAGTTATTTAGTGGCATGACAGTAAGACTTTTGTCCTTTCTTTTTATTTACTTGAGTTTTTTGCAAATATTTCAGGAAATTTTACTTCTCGGAACCAGACTGCTTCTGTTTTATATGATTGCAATTTTGTTGTTCTAAATGACTGATTAAACATAATTTTGCTTGGTATCAATAAATTAAATTGATGTTTATTAGTATTCTGCTTGGTGAAAACATGAAAGAATGGATTTTAGGATGTTGAAGAATTTGAGGAAGTTAGTGGAAGGTACTGCTATCAATATACTATTTTTTGTTTATTAAAAGATGTAATCAATCAGTAAATTGAAAACTGGTAATTCCTTTTTAGCTTACTGAGATATGAGTAGATTTTTGTTTTCTTTGAAAAGAGTGTTTACCTGATCTAAGAAAATAATTTAATATGTACAGGAATGTGTTTATAGTATATATATACACACACAAAGACTGGAGATGCTGAATGGCATTTTTTAATACATGTATTTTTTTCAAAGGTAAAAGCTCGGTCTGCAGCACGAGAAGTCATTGCAACCTATTCCGTTGATGATATCTTTATTGAACTAATAATACAGCTTCCATCAAATTATCCACTGGGATCCATAACAGTTGAGAGTGGAAAGAGGGTTGGTGTGGCTGTACAGCAGTGGCGCAATTGGATGCTACAGTTAAGCACATATCTTACACATCAGGTGAATTTCAATAAAGTTCTTAGTTTTGAAAACTTAGTAAGTCATTATAGCAGAAAAACATTCCTAGTAATGCAGTATTGTATAGATCTGTGTAATAGATCTCATTAGACTGCAAACCTCTGTAGAATTGGGTCACTCTTATCTGCTTTTCTCCAGATACATAAACAAAGGTAAAATGATCAGCCTACTAGGTCCTGTTAAATCCAGAGCCCAAGTTGAAAATTTAGATCTCTTAAGATGTGGCCCAGTGTTTGTCCTGTGTGTCAGTACCATCTCAACTAGAATTTGAAAAAAAACACAAACAAACAAACGACAATGACAAAAATCAAAACCAAATACCCCATCCATGGAATTCTCTAAAAGACTGATGATTGCTGAAATTGGATCATCCATCTGTGGTTAGATGAAAACAAAGCAGTGATTGAAAATTTCAAAATCTGTTTTTAAGTACTCCTGAATACGCTCTTCCTGCACTATTGAATACTCACTTTTCTGTAGATCAGAGTCTTATAAATTATGCACTGCATGTATTGCATGTTATTTCAGATTATAAATCCTTCAGGCTTTGTTTCCTTCGTGTTTTTTATGACTACAACAGGAATAGTTCAAAAGAATTCTGCAGTATTAACAGCTCTTTTCCCTCTGTTAGAATGGAAGTATTATGGAAGGCTTATCTTTGTGGAAGAATAATGTGGATAAACGTTTTGAAGGCATTGAAGATTGCATGATCTGTTTTTCAGTCATTCATGGTTCAAACTATTCTCTTCCCAAAAAAGCTTGCAGAACATGCAAGAAAAAGTTTCATTCAGCTTGCTTGGTAAGTACCTGGAGTAAATATTTTTAAATAGGCAAAATACCCTAGAATCATAGAGCAGTTTGGGCCAGAAGGGATCTTAAAGCTCATTTTTTCCATCCTGCCATGGGCAGGGACACCTTCTGCTAGACCAGGTTGTCCAAGCCCCATCCAGCCTGGCAATCCATATGGTTTAAACCAGAAACTTCTACTGTATTACCAACAGTTTTCCACTTTGTCATTGGAGTATCTGGGATTACCAGCACTCATAAGTAATTTCTGTGAATTTTGTACTAAGATGTAACGGCAGGTAATGAAAGAAGAGCTGCTACACAGTGTATGTCTAATAGGTGTATATACAAATACATATGTACACATAAACGCACACATACATGTGTGAGTGAAAAGGGTTTTTTTACTGTTTCTTGTTGTTTTTTTTTTAAAGTATAGGTAATGTTTTGATAGTTACATTCACAGAATCACAGAATTAACTAGGTAAGAAAAGACATTTGAGATCAAGTCCAGCCTATGACCTAACACCACCCTGTCAGCTGGACTATGACACTAAGTGCCACATCCAGTCTTTTCTTAAGCATCTCCTGGGACAGTGACTCCACCACCTCCCTGGGCAGCCCAATCCAAAGCCCAATCACTACTTCTGTGAAGAACTTCTTCCTATTGTCCCATCTAAACCTGCCCTGGTGCAGCTTAACACAGAGCCCTGGCAATAATGGTTATTGTTGATGATGTACTGGTGTTTCTGTACTCACCTTGCCTTTGTATATTAATCAGATGTATTTCTCTTTTTCAGTACAAATGGTTCTCATCCAGCAACAAATCCACATGTCCACTCTGTCGAGAGACATTCTTGTGAAACAAAATGTTTTTTCTTCTTTCTGTGAGCTAAATAAGAAATAAAGAGCAGGCAATAAAAAAACTGTATGTTGAAAGAAGTTAACTATTTGGAAATAATGTCAGTTACTTTAAGTTCTTCACTGGTAGAATATGACACACTTACCTCTGGACTGACTTTTTGTAAATTTGAAGATTCTTCTTTGATATAAAGAAATATAGAACAAGAATTTATTTTAATTGGTATATTTTTAAGATATATTAAAACTTTCAGAAACAATGTGGAGTTATGTCTGAAAAGTGGTGTTTAAGCCACAGCGTAGTTAATTAAAAACTCTTATTTTAGCCATATTCTAACATGGTGTCATGTAATTAACCCAGGTGATACCACTTAATATTTAACAGCTGAATATAACATAGGTGGTATAAAGGTTTTTTGATTATAATGCATTCATAATAGTCCCTTTTTGGGGGGGGGGAAAAGAATGCTGTTGCTGTTAGACATTAAGGCATGAAATTATGGTGATAATCTGTTAAAGCATAAAATTTAAACATGGCCTCTTATAATAAAGTGATCTTTCACCTTTCAAAGTTTCTTTTTGTCAAAACTCCCCAACCATCCAGTAGCCTAAAATCATGAAAAACCAGAAGCCCAACTAAGTAGAGAGACCACAATCATTCCTGCATGAAAATGACACCATATATTTATTGCTGATTGGCTTTTAAAGAGAAGGCAGATGCGCTGATCAGTTCTTGTTTGTCTTCATGAGCTGGCAAATTAGCTATCACCGAATGTCTACTGTACTTCCACTGTCCTAGAATAATAAGGACTCTTAAGTGAGCATCCAGATGTATCAGAATTTAATAGCCTTCAACTATACATTTTTTTCATGCCTTTTTTTTTTAACAATGGTGGCGTACTAGTATATTCAAACTTGGATGGTATTTGTGGTGGGTTTCTTTGAAAAGTCAATAAAAGTGGGGAATAAATAAATAAATAAATAAATTTTGTCAGTCTCTGTAGTCTCTGGTTTGCTATCTCTTCCTGTGTGTGATAAACTTTTAGAAATGAATTGTATAGATTTTCAGATGCTGAGTTTGTAGCATGGTCAATTGGCTGTACCTCAACAGCTCTTATTTTAGATTTTCAGCTGTTGATAACTGAAGTCTGTATTTTTAACAGGTAATGCTAGGCTGCCAGAGGAGAAATTCCTTGACCTATTGTTTTGAGTAGGTGAGAATGGAAAGGATTAAAGCTGGCATTGAGAAGGTCTAACTGAAAAGACAGAGTAGGGAACAAGCTGTATTGTTTCATAGTTACTGATGCCAAAACTCCATCATTGCCTCTTCATCACTTTGGTTATTCTAAATTAGTTCTTTGCAAGGTCAGTGACTGATCTGAAGGCAGATACCCTAATACCTTTTCATGGATGAGTACTCTTCATCTAGATTACTCCATAGTAGTATCCTCCTTGTAAAATGGGATAAAAGGGAGTACAATCATAACCACACTACTGCCTAGAGATTTCAAGGCAGTAATAGCCTGCCTTGAATCATGGAAATTTTAAGTTGGAAAAGACATTTAAGATCCTCAAGTCCAATCATAAACCTAGCACCACCTCCGTGTTCACTATTAAACAGTGTCCTCAGGTGCCGTATCCACATGGGTTTTGAACACTTCCAGGTATAGTGACTTGGCCACTTCCCTGAGAAGCCTGTTGCAAAGCTTGACAACCCTTTTTTCCTAATATCTAATCTAAACCTCCCCCAGTGCCATTGAAAACCTGAGGCTGTTTTATTTTGTCCTGTCCCTTGTTCCCTGTGAGCAGAGCCTGATCCCCACCTGGCTCCACTTTCCTGTCAAGGAGTTTTGGGGAGTGAGAATGTCCCCCTTGAAACTTCTTTTCTCCAGGCTGTGTTCCCCCACCTCCCTCAGCTGCTCCTGGTGCTCCAGACCCTTCCCAGCTCTGTTCCCTTCTCTGGATGCATTCCAGGACTTCAGTGTCCTTATAGTGAGAGGCCCAAAACTGACCCCAGGATTGGACGTGCTTCATGTGAGAGACAACAGCTCCCTTTGAAAATTTAAAAAGGCTTATTAAACCTTAACAAAAATGCAACAAAGACTACATAAGGAAAAGCTGCAGCACTGGGAACCACCCCTCATGCATACCAAATGGCCAGTTCACCTTCAAGTTGGATGCTTTATACCCCTGGGTGTTGCATCAGACAGCTCTGGCCCCTCCAAAATTCTGTCAGTTGGCTCTTCTTTGCCATTTATTGGTGGAGACTGCTTTCTTGTAACTTGATTGGAGATCAGGTGTTGCCATGTTGCATGCCCTAAGCAACAAGCTTTTTCATTCCCAGCTGCCCCAGGTAAGGGGTACATGTGCACACCTTCTTCTTACCTGTCCTAGACAACCCTGTCTGTCTGATGGTCACAATACAGGGGGAAAAGGGAACTGTGGGGAGAACAGAGGACATCTAAACTACAATAACATAACTATACATCACTAAAGCTTTTATTAATATTCACACAATAGTTATATTTTAATTGCGAGAGCCAATCATCTCATTATCCATCTATAGCACTTCAGCAGTGCCCAGCACAGAGGGATAGTCACTGTGCTGGTCCTGCTAGACACACCATTGCTGATACAGGCCAAGTACCTTTGACCTTCTTGCTTACCTGAGCACACTTGGCTCATGTACAGCTGCTCTTCACCAGCACCCCCAGGGCCTTTCCTGACTGGCAGCTCTCCAGCCACTCTGCCCCAGCTTGGAGCTCTGCTCAGGGTTGCAGTGACCCAAGCACATCACCGAGCACAGGAAAGACCCTTGCTTCACCTTTCTATTCAGAAGGACACCATTTCCTTCTGACAGAAACAAACTTTCTAATTGTTCCTTAGACCTGTAAAAGTGCCCGATAACTACATCAAAAGGAGAACCACTGATTCAGAGCATTTAAACCCAGCATACCTACAGAGAGGAGAAATTACAGACTGGAAGTTTTAATGGTTGTCTGAAAGCTGAAGTACAGGATTTCTACTTCAGTGCTAGTTCTACATAATACATCTTGTATATATATTTATACAAGTCTCTAATAAAATTCAGTTCCTGCCACTACTTGGGTCACTAATCTTACCAAACCACAGTAAGACTAGTCAGTGGCTAAAATTTAGAATTCAACACGGCAAACTCAAGTGTAGGCTTGGCAATTTCTCTTAGAAATGGGAAAATGGATTTCTAGTCACAGCACTACTTACTTGTTACAGAAGGTGAAGTAAATAGTTCAGGCTCTGTGGTGGTGCATCCCCCTTCCCCCTAAGGCTGCACTATAATCTCAGAAATGCTCAACAGGCTCTCTTTGCTTTCATTTCTGTATTGATAAAATTGAGCAAATATTTATTTGTGAAATGAATAGTTTTTAAAACATGAAAATGAGAAACATATATCTGAGGGCTGTAGTATTCACATCCCCTCTGAACAGAGAGAAGCTGTGAGACAAGCAGAGAAGAAGGAAAACACAATTCTTATCTCACTTGCTGTGCCTGTGTTGTGCTAAAGTAGAATGCAATTTGGAGATTGCTTACCCAAAGTGAGGATGTTTTCTTCCCTTGGCCTTTCAGGGCCAAGAAGAGTGTGTGTGTGTGGGACTGTCACAGGACAGTCATGAGAGAATCAGAGATGAGTGCAGTTTTGTGCAGTTGTGAGCAAGAGTGAGTGCTTGGCAGATTTAGTTTAGATGAAATGTACATAGTATAGTATAATAAAGTAATTCATTAGCCTTCTGATGATGGAGTCAGAGGCATCAGAGTAGTCGTTGATTTACAACGAGGGCTAAGCATTATTTATTATTGCATGCAACAGTTCTACTTGCTTATAGATATCCAAGTGCTGTTATACTTACATGTACAGTCACAGGATCCAAGCATGGAAGCCCTAAAGAGAGAAAGCTCTGGAAGACTTCTGTTTATAACATATAAGAGTGTCATGACACAGAATTAGTCAAGACAATCATTCCTTGATTTCTCATTTCATTTTCTTTCATGAAATGTAACTTCTTCATTTCATGAAAGGAAATTAAACCTTTCCTTTTCAATTAATATAATTTCATTAAGTTTCAGTTCATTTCACAGCACTTCATTCCATTTAATTTCATTGTGTTCCACTTAATTTTCCTTCATTTCACTTCATGATATTTCTTTTTCTTTCTTTTCACTTCACTTTGTTTCAGAATTTCTCTGTTCCAGATTGTACACCATAAACTGAAAAACTAGGACAGCCATTTAATGAAGAGCCTAAATGTATTAGAACAAAAAGCATGAACTTTCTCTAATGGCTTCACATGACCTGGCTACAAGCCTTGCAGGCAAGAGGGAAAGGCCATCTTTACAGAGAATACATACACATGAAACAATATTGTTCTTGAACATGCTTTGCAGTACTCTGCCCATGCCATAATACATGTAGGGAAGAGTTCAAAGACATTCAGGAGGCTGAGAATGGTTTCTGGTTACTTGTTTGAGTTTCCAACAGTGGGTGCGTTTGTCTGGGCCTATAGAGCCTTTACTCTGTCAGGCAGCTGAAAACCACTGCCAGGTCTGTTCAGAGCAGCCCCAGAACCACAATTGACACCTGGGGCCTAAAATGAGACTGACCACATGGGGAAGAAGTGTCTTACCATCAAGAGGTGTGAAGGTTAGTGAAATCTAAACAGTTTGTTTCAGCTGTACAGCAAGGCTGAGCCTTGTCTTAATCAGATCCCCAGAGAGCCAAATTTGTTTTGCAAGATGGGATTTTTGTAGATAAACAGGAAGTACCTCAGCACGTTACCAACATGTGAACCTAGAGAAGCAAAGCACAGGAGCCTATGGTAGTGTCGTTTGGGTAAGCAAACAAACACTGCCTTTTGAAGCAGGGAAACAAAAGGTGGTGACTGAAAGCATGTGCCTTTTAACATCCAGATAATCTCATCCCATGAAGATCAGCATTGCTCAGTTTTCACAACTTTTTGGAAGAAATTAAAGTGTTATTTCCACCACTGTAAGGCCTGAAGCAGCTTACTTGATGACAGTTTTAAAAGGACTCACAATTGTTCACGTACTCTGAGCTGGATACACAGGAGAACTACAAGATATTCTGAAGAGGTCAACACAAAACAAAAGATTTTACTGGCAACTTTATAAAAATCAAGTAACTTTGGCAAAAGATTTAGTGCAACATTCTATCAACATGAAACACTTCTCAAAGCATTAGCTTGTCCCACTCAACTTAGCAAACTTTAAATGCATTTGAATTCAAGTTACTAAGAATTCCAAGTAGAGGGAATTAGAACAAGGAGAGAGAAAGACAGAAAAGATATAGAGAAGCACACATATAGCTACCAGTTCCTGGGTTCCAATGATGCTAGAAACTCCAAGGAGAGGTAGGGTCCAGACACTGTGATTACCTCATGTTCAGCCTTCAATAACCCTTGGCCTTCCTGGGCCCTTCCCCCAGGAAGGACTTATGGTCATTTGGCCACTCAGGATCTGGGTTAGGGGCTCCAGAGGCAGGTGGAGAGCATCACCTGTGCTTTGCCCGTGATTGGCACCACTGTGGGATGGGATACAGGCTCTAGGGGTGGGAGGTGTGGGACAGGTCACTGCCTCAGCAGGGCAGGGCCTGAGCTGCCCTTTTCCCCACACAGGCATCTCAAAATGTCTCAAGACATTAATCTTTGCAGTCTTTCACAACCATCCACTGGCTTTAGAACTGGCCAGTGAATGGAAGGACTGTGTCACTTTAGGTACTACATATTCATCCCCACCATCTCATGTGCCTCTTGATAACACTGTCCCATCTGACGTCACACCCAACAACAGTTGTGTTAAGGCTCAGTGGATGGTCTCCAGATTTTATATATTCACATTGCAGCATCCTACTAAGAAGCAGAACACCGGTGGGAGGAGAGAAGCCTCCTGATTCACTGTCGTGGTTTGAGAGGAAGTGAGTTTTTTGGGATGTTGTGGTCAAACTAATAGGTGCTCAGATTTGAATATTGGCACGTGGTGTGGCAACTGAGGACATGGATATGCCTCTGAGAACACAGTGGGGTTATAAACAGAGCGCTCTTGGGTTCCGTCTAGGAAGGAAGTCAGACCTCCCCTGCCCGGCTCTTTGCTGGGCGGGGGAGGGGAAGCCACGATGCCGGGTGAGGTAGGCCGGGGCCTTGGACAGAGAAGGGAGGTGAAGGTCCCTGCAAGATGGAAGGGTAGAGGAACCTTGAGAGACATCGGGCAGCGCCGCCCCCCCCCCCCCCCCCAACCCCCCAGGGGGGGGGGGGGG
>JAYDZK010000001.1:20217607-20231209 GCA_034509185.1 Euphonia xanthogaster | reverse complement strand
AATAACCAGGTATCCTGAGGAATTTTTCCTGCAGCAAGTTATTTTCCTATCATGGTCCATCTGTAATTTTATTACTTCTTAAAAGACCACTATAAATACAGTACAGCGCCTTGCAACGACTCCGCCTTCTAGTTGTAAACCTCAAAGGCTTCCAGGTCTTAACAACAGGAAAAACCCTGTGTCACCCTTCCGGGATATTAACATCTTTAGGGTTGGGACACGTGCCAGGATACCCACTGTAAGAGCTGGATGGACTGGAAAACCAACTTATGTAACAGTATGTTCTGGTGAGAGGTAAATCCTGCTGCTGCCCCAGGAATTTCTTCTCATTTGAGAAGCATCAGGAAAGGCCAAGAGTGCTGAACCACACAGACCCTGGGGGAGGCATCAGGGTATTTATTGGAGCAGCTTCTCCCTGTAAATAACCCCCTGCCAGGGTCAGCTGGAGAGAAATTCTCCAATAATATGCAACCATCAGCTTCTTTTTGGGTGGGATGAGGAACACCCATCAGCCCACTCCAGCACTGGAAATATTTCAATGCACCCAAGAAGCAGTGCCTGCAGGGGAGAGACTCTTTGGCTCTGGGCTCTCTCCGGCACTTTCTGCTGCAAGGACATTCCCCTCTGGAGCCCACCCATGGCAGCCACGCGCTGCCCACAGTGCAGGGTGAGGCACAGGCTGGGGGGGCTCCCCTCTGGCCAGCCCTGCTGGAAGCGGGCATGGGCAAGGCCAAGAGCCAGCCAAGTGCTGCTTCTGGAGGTGCTGGGAGCAGCCAGGGAGGCGGCACCAAACGGACAGATCTGAACGTCTCTTCCGGCCTGGATGAATCTGGGACTCAGGAATTGCCCGGGGCCAGGTGCAGCACCTGGCACTTGGCCTGGTGGGACCTCATGAGGTTGCCAGATGAGGTTGTCTCCCACTTCTCAAGCTTGTCCAGGTTTCTGTGCATGTCCAAATCCTGCCATGGTGCCCCTACCCCACTCAGCTCCCCCATCCCTGCAAACATGCTGAGGGGGAGATTGATCCACTGCCTGTGTCATTGGGGAAGCCACAAAAGAGGCCCAGCGCCAAGGCAGAGCCCTGAGAGACACCCTCCATCCCCTGCAGCCTGCAGCTGCACTTAGAGCCACTGCCACAAGTCCCTGGCTGCATCCATCTGGCCAAAGGCTTGTGCCCAGAGCAGCCCACTCGCCAAAGCCAGGGTTTGTAGGATGCAGGTCAGGCTGTCAAGTGGGACTGTGGCACAGTGGGTGCACTGTGGGACTGCGGGAAGGGCCTGGGCACACCAAGGGCTACAAGTGCCCAAGTCCGGGGGCTTCTCCATGCAGCTTCCAGTGGGCTCAGCTGCTGAAGAGGCGCTGGGTGTGGCCCTTTGTGACACAGGGCCCTTGATGATGCAGGACACGGTGGTGCCCAGAGACCCTTGTGACATCAGAGAGCCCCACCATGACTGAGGGTATATAAGGGGCGCAGAGCCCTGGCGTGCTCAGTCCCGTGAGAGCGACTCTTGTAGAAGGAAGCAGCTCCCGGGATCTGTCTTTGAGGACCTCAGAGGTTGGAGAGAACGAGACAAACCTCAACTTCCAGCTACCCAGTCCCCTGCCCAGCTGGGGGCAAGACCAGGCCCTCAGCGGGCGCTTGGTGGGGACAGTGGTTGCCTCACTCTGGCCACAGCAGATGAGGAGGAGGAGAAACCCTTTGTCATCATGGAAGAAAAGAAACCTGGCATAGATGACAAGTGGGGAGATGTTGGGGAAGAGGTGACAGGCTGGCAATTCTACCAGTTGGTACAAGCAGTGACTGCAAAGGAAGGGTCCCCGCCCAGAGCAAGCAGCGCCCACGAGCTGCATCAGTGGAAGGCAGCTGTGAGGGTGCTGTGGGGAGATGGGGGACAGCAACAGCCCTACCCGTGGCAACAAAGGGCAACAGTCCAGGAGCTGCCCCAAATGGCAAACGAGGCGACTGACCCAGAGCTGAGCCAGAGAGGGGAAGGAAGTGTGAACAGCTGGGAGAGCCAGGCACATTCTCCTGCCCCCAGTGAGGAGGTGCCATCAGCAGGGACACCGAGCCCAGTCCCTGCTCCATACAGCCCCTGCTGCCCCCCTCCCTCACCACTGGGAGCCCAAACCCCCAGTGAGCAGCTGGAAGAGGCAGAGCAGGGCTCAGTGCTGGCAGACAAGGAGAGTGAGGAGGGGACCTCAGATGAAGACTGGGAATACAACAGCCAGACTGAGCTTGCCCAAGACTGCCAAGGTGAGGCTGAGCCAGAGCTGTCCCAGGGAGACAGCAGCTCCCAAGACCGATCCAGCTGGGAAGACTGCAGTGAACCCGAGCTCAGAGAACTCCGAGACACTTCCACGGAGGAAGACAGCAGCAGCACAGGCCTCCCACAGAGCTGCAGTGAACAGATAGGCCTCTTCAGGTTCAAGCCCACTCCCCTGCCCACTCCCTTGCCGTGGGAGGAGGAGGAGGAGGACGACGACTGGGATGAAGTCAACGTCCTCGAAGGAGAAGGCAGGGCCCAAAGGCTGCCAGGACTTGCAGCAGACGGGCTGCCAGGGCCCGACCCTCAGGAGGCCTGGCTTGAGGGGCAGGCACCGGACTCACTCTGTGCCTCGCTTGCCTCCCTGTACAGCGAAGCCTCCGCGGGCCAGCAGGGGCCCGAGGCAGGGCCGCAGAGCCCGGGGCCTGCCCCGCAGAGCCCTCCCGGCGCCTCAGCTCCCCAGCCGGCTGCCCCGAGCAAACGGCCCGGCCGCCTCAGGCAGGCGCTGCGGGCGCTGCTCTGCCAGCCCTGCCAGGGGCCACAGCCGCAGGAGTAGCGCCCATGGCGCCTGCAGATGGAGGCCGGTTCCCTGTGCGGGGCCCGGGGAGCCACACGGGTGCCTCGGCCCGGACACGGCCCCGCAGCCTCAGCCGCCCTGGCCAACCTGGAGCAGCGCAGGGGCCCTTCCCCAACACCCACAGTCACTGCTGTGACCAGCCCCAAACAGCAAGCATGGGACACAGGTGGTGCCAGCACGCTCAGCAGCGAATCCACAAGAGTCATCAAGGTGGGAAGAGACCCTGACGGTCACCCAGTGCCACTGGCACCGGGACAGCACCGTCAGCACCGCAAAACCGCGGCCCCAAGGGCCACAGCCGCACAGCTCCCCAACGCCTCCGAGACAGCGACTCCACCGCCTCCCTGGACAACTTATCCAATGCCTCATCCCTCTGCCAGAGGAAAATTCCTACCGATATTGAATCTGAACCTCCCCTGGTGCCACCAAAGGCCATCTCATCCTCCTGAGAGGATTCCGTGCTAGTCCTTTGGGATTATATCCCTGAAGAATGGGCACAGACGGGAGGTGTTGCTCCATGGATGTGACTCCCAGACTTTGACTCATAGCATTCTTCCATAACAAATTACAATTGAGGTTAAGAAATAGTAGTAGTAAAAAAAAATAACAAAAAAAAAAAAAAAAAAAAAAAAAAAAAACCCCCAAAAAAAAAAAAAAAAAAAAAAAAAAAAAAAAAAAAAAAAAAAAAAAACACCAACAAAACAAAAAAAAAAAACCAAAAACAAACAAAAAAAAAAAACCCCAAAGCCAAACCAAAACCAAACTGGAAAAAAATAATAAGGAAAGTTACAGTTTATGACATTTAATCAGAGCTTCTCAGTTCTGGAAGTGAAACGCTTTAACGCCATGTTGTTTTCTCTGATGTGGACTGAGTCATTCAGATAAAAGTCACTTGTGAAATACTAGGGTGTACAGTCTGAACTAGTTTCCTTTGTAATTATCTTTTCATCATGTTTACAGTAACAGGTTCTGGAAAAAATGGGGCTCCCTCCCACTTTTTGGCCTTTTATTGTTAAAATAAATATTAAAACATTTGATATTTTAAATATTTAATATTGTACAAATATTGTAATTTTTTTATAAATCCTCATTTAAAGGGCTGATGGCACTGGACTGATCACAATACTCATAGCACATTTGTCCATGGCTGAAAATAAATGGCATTAAGTCTTCCTTTGACCCATGTCTCCACACCCTTCTTCAGCTCAAAGCAAATGTTTCCATTACAACCACACCAGCCTGAAACCCACCAATAAAGATCTGCAGGCATCCGAGCAGCACCTCCAAAACGTTTGCAATCCACTGGGAGCCAAAATATGCTTAGCTGGCTTATTCTCACTGCACTATGTGTGGCCCTAGGGGACAACAAAAATAATAGCAAGTGAAGAGTCAAAAGGGACAACAAATTATGAGGTAAAAAAAAAAATAGAGAGAGAATGTGGGTAGTGAAAAAAGTTAAGGCACAAGAACAGAGAATATACAGGATGGGGACAGAGAAAACCTGTCTGTGAATCTGAACCACAAAAGTCACCATGTAAGTTCCTTTCCTACCCACATCAATGACCTGCTCTGGCTCTCACTCCCCCTTCCCTCTTAATCACTTCTTGCAACCTGAAACTCACAGATGCACATTCTCTTCCCTCTGGGAATTTTCAGATACCTTTCATGGATTCAAGTAGTGAAGGCTACAAAATAAGAAAATAGCTCAGTAAGCAACCCACACCCACATGTACATCTGTCATCTGCCCTTCCTCAGCACTCTGTTTGTAGGAAATTAGTGGTAGCCACCAGAAACCTCTAGGAAAAACAAAGGATGACTGTTAACCATCTCAAAAGTTTTGCTGCAAGGCTGAGATGTTTCACCCCTTCCTGTCTCTCTCTGGACTGGGTCACTGTATCAACAGCATTGCTCACAGGCAACAAGGCAAACTTGTGGTTGCGCCCCTTCTTGCACAACTGCTTGGAAAGGGAAAAAGAAATGCTGTGAAGAAAGCAATCTAAACTTTCTCAGGATGTGGAAAAGCCAAGGTGCTGCTGGAAGCTAACTCTCCAGAGATTATGAATGAGAAAGAAAATACGCACTCAATATTAGGATTTATTGAAAAATTTTAAGTACTACCCCCAAGGGACAAAACAATTTTTCTTTCAAGTAAGGGCAGAAAAGTGTCATTCTTAGTACTTTTCTACACTACACTGCTTCATCACATGGAGAACAAATAACATGAGAAACAAAATCTAAATCTCCACATTAATACCAAAAGATTTTTTTCCAGCCTGAACTCATTGGATCTACGCAACTGGATGTACGCAACTGGGTTATGTCACATCTCTTTATTTGAGTATTGCATTTTCTATTCTCATATATTTTTCTCCCAGAAGACTCAGTAGTCTGAGTATTTCTCTAATGCCTACTAGGAAAGATTAAAATCTCTGATACATAGCAAAATCTGATATTTTCCTTCTGGAAGACAAGATATCATGGACAACCTGGATTCAATGCACCTAGAGAGCACTGTTAGAAGCAAGGACCTGCCTACAAGGACACAACAAGCTGGGAACAGGATACACACAGGCCCTTTATTTCTGTCACCTCAGTTTTCTCTTTCTGGAATGTGAAGACTCCTAGCTTAAATACTAACTAAACCCTACTTTTTTTGAATTTACAAGTCATTCTGTTTATCAGTGGAAACTCTTGTCTAGGGAATAGGGCTACCTGAAGTCAAAGCTGGAGTCATCTCAGGATTTTATCACAGAAGTTGGCAAGCGGCACAGTAAAGTACTAGTTGCATGTATATATGTATGTATGTATGTATGCTCATCTTAAAACAGAGGGCAATATATGACAACATGTACCCCAAGAGGGAATCTGGAGTATTCTTTAAGTTTTTTAGCAAGAATAAACCCCAAACATCTATATTTCCACATATTTCTATTTGATTCTATTAGCTAGAACTAATGACATATCTAGAACTAAAGTCATATAAACAGAAATTATCTGGTACACATGAGAATTTGTGTGGGTCTGGTTTGGGGTGTTTTAGCACAGAAGCCATTATCAAAACAACCTGGAAACAGGTGAGTTCACACAGGCAGCAAAAATCAGAAGTCCTGTATCAGGTTTCTATAGGTATAGATTTTCCAGAGGGACTTTCCTCCTGTACTTCAAATTGCAGCTGATCTCTGACTTGCACTCCCATCAAAATGTTCTCCATGACAGAAAGAAGTGGTCTCCTTCAATTACTCCTCACAAAAGTAAACTCTCTCTCCCCATAATCCTCTGTAATTCCTGTAATCATGTCTGTTACCTGCTGTTGTTCCTCTCCTGCTCTATAGCCCAGTGCTGATGGCACCCCAACTCACATAGGGCAGGGTCAGAGTCTCTCCTCTAATTAGGAGGCTTGGCTCCACCATCCTGTGTCTGTCAGTGCTCTGAAGACAAGGACACGAAGTCATGTGGAAATTGCTCTTAGCTCTTCCTTTAAGACAATTCCTCTTCAAGTCAGGTAAGAGGCAATTCCATTTCCACATAGTTATTGGTTTGACAATGCCACTGGGAAAAGAGATTAATATTTTTGTGAATTTGTATTTTTATTTTATATTTTAATTTATATTTTATATTTTATATTTTATATTTTATATTTTATATTTTATATTTTAATGAACCTCATTAATATTTATTGCTCTTTCATATATTTATTAATTCATTTTTTATTCCATATTTTGATGAATCTCCTTTCCCAGTGGCTTTGTCAAACTTCTACCTAAAGTCTCTAAAGTGGCATTCTAAAACCTCTACCTAGTGTCTCAGAAAAGCTTACTTGGTTTGTTGTACATCCCAATCATTGCTCTCTATTTTCCCTCGACTGCAGTGTCGTATCTTCAACCAGAGCAGCAATCTTCAGAGCCTGAAGATGTAGAATTTTGCATTATTTAGGGTTGTTCACAAGCTGTCTAACCCTTAGCATAAAACAGTTCATAGCAATTTATAAAGTTTAAATCAAAAATTAAGGAACACTTTAACTGAAAAACTTATTACACCTTGAAATACTTGTTTATTCCACTGTAGGAACTTTCCAAAATTTCAGTGGAAAAGGGAAAACCCTGCAATTGCTTATACTTTCCCTATTTTTAGAAGCAAAATTTCTGGCAGTGAAGATGGTGAAGTAATACTTTATTTTCTTGAGTCAACAATATTTACACTGTAATTATAAATATTGAATAAAATCTTAATTTAAAAAATAGAATGCACCATATATATTTATGCCAGCAGACAGAAATGCTTTCTAAGCAGCTAAATCATACCAAATCTGAACTAAAACAGTGTTTTGGGACAGAATTATAAAAACAGACCCACTTCTCCAAATGCTCAGTGGAATTTACTCTGAGAAACAGCTCCAAGCCAATTACTTTCTCAAAAGGATATAAATGCTTTTAATTTTAAAACTCTCCCAAATATTTCATCAGAAAAGGCTAACAAATGTCTATCAGTATAACCAGTTAGAAATACAAAATTCTAACTATAAAAGCTATGCCTGTCCAAACCCACTCCATAACGGCATGGATTATGCACACACCATCCAAACAGCCACTTTACACAGTGCAACAAACAAAGCAAGGATATTAAACTGAGCCTTCTTGTGCAACCCCAAGAGTGAAGTTAAACCACGGAGCAGAGGATTTACAGCTAATGTTAAATAATTTGTCATATTATCCACATAATACAAATTAGGCCACTAGAAAGTAAGTTTATGCCTATTTTTTAGCACTTAACCCCTCAAATTTTCAGACTTTAAAAAGGTCACAATGAACAGAAGAAGCAATTGTGCAGTTTCCAGGAATGTTTTCCCTCTTATATTAAAGCACCAACCTTTCAACCAACAGAAAAGTTTGAGAAGGGAAGATCTTGAAGCAGAAACCTCATTTTAAACACAAGGGGAAACCTAATTTTAAACACCGGGAACAATTCCTGTGAATTGTTTCCAGGAAACCAGAAATCTCTTCCAGTTGATTCAGTCAGCTGCTTACACAAACCATTTGTGATTTCCAAATCTGATCTTTCTCAATGGCTCTGCCTTCCCTAGTTTTAGCATAAAAATTTTTCAGGCTGCCCATACAGTTTGCTAGGGTTCATTTTTACCCCTAGGTTCTTTCTGTTGGCTAGATTAACATGGAAAGCTGTGTAGAAGGGAGAGGGAAAATATCTGGTTTGCCAGCAGAGACACAGTTCCAAATTAGTACTGGGAATGAGATTATTCCCATAGATGGAAGTGCTACTTACATGACAAAAAATAAAGGCATAATAAGCCCTTTATATGGACTGTTAGGCGCAACATTTATCCCACAGCAGAGAGTTTAATCTTTCCAAAATTTAATATCAGATTAACATTTCTCACAGAAATTTGGTCTGCACAGCACAAATACAAATGTGTCAGAAGACTCAGAGTCCAGATCTCACATGATCCTGAACAGCCCCAAAAAGCACTTCACAGGAATCCAACTGTGAGACTGTGGCAAAAACCTCAGCCTTGATAGTTAGACAAGGCCATGCTGAGTAACCTCTATAGCCTGATGCTGTTATGTCCGTCACAGGGCTTCACGCCACTTCTGCTCCCTTACTGATTTGTAGGGGACAGGACCACACTGAAAGGATTTCCCCTCAATGCTTCTCATTCTTGGTAGACCACCAAATAACTCCTATATAAACCTTATGAACTTGTGTCTTTTCCTTGACACTGGATTTCTGCTCTTCCAGGGAAAACTCAACTTTTGGCTAAGAAGCAGCCAACCTACTCAAGAAACTAAAATAACAGGAAATCTGTCTGATCCATACTTCATAAGCAAGGACTAACCTGATTAAGCTCGGTTTTAAGTGAGAAGTGGGAAACTTTCTTTTGTCAACTGCTACACTCAGATACATTGTTTTCCAGAAGTAATGTATCAGACTGCAATTAGTAAGGAAATATGTCTCCTTCTTTTCCTGTAAGGAAACCCAGATTAGTAAAGCTGGTCCTGCAATCCTGTTCTTTATTTCCCAGTTCTGCCTGTCCAGGTGGCCACACTTCCTTCTCTCGCAGGCAGAGTGACTCAAAGCACCAAATTCACTTTATTACCACCTCCCAGCATGCTCACTGAATACGGTCATCAAAAAACAATCTAAGCGCTTTCAACTTGAAGCTGCAAGACATTTAAGCCTTTCTGGGTGAAAAAATAGCAGTCATCAACATGCAAGTTCGTGTTCAGTGTGGATTCTGCCACCAACTTCAATCCATCTTAAGGGAAAAAAAATCCCAACAAACCCCACCATACATCCTCTTAGCTTCTAGCTTAGCTTCCTTCCCTGATGTCTTGTTATGCAACAGACTTAGAGAGCAGCTGCCACCATGCATTCAAAGCAAAGAGCATTTTAGTTAGCAGAGTAGCAGCTGGGAGACACAGAAGTGAAGCAGGCAGGCACATGGCATGACATGTTATGGTGAAGTCACCTAGAATCATCCCAAGTCTACTTCTCAGACTTGGAAACTGGAAACAATGTGCAGAGCCAAAATTCATGGGTTGGTGGAGGATAAGGAAAGGATAGAGGATAGAGGATAGAGGATAGAGGAAAAAACACAAGTATGCATTCACTACTTCAGAGGCAGCTGAAGCAGCTGCCTGACCTTGGGTTGGGTGGTCAGGGAGGCAAGGCAACGGGAAAACATTCAAAACATCCAAGGCAAAAAGGAAGTCACTCTCACAGTGTGATCAGAAATTATTTTTTTTTCAAATTCTATCTTTTATAGGAACCAAGTTCTGCGTACTGGTCGTTTGAAGACCCTCTGCATCCCTGTGGTTATATTACCTCTCGCAGACACTTTACCTTCCTGTCCCTTATGTCAGCACAATTCAGAGTGATGACATCCTTGAGCATGTCAGGGATAAAAAACACAAAGAGAGGAGACATCTGTAGGAATTAAACAATGCACTGTAACTTGAAAACCAAAGCAAATGTTTTGACAGGCTAAGGACCAAGCTGTCAGCCAAAAAAGCAACCTTTTATAGATTTTACAGTGACCTTGAGGTTTCCCTGAGGAAACATGCTGCTCTGCACATGTTTACACCTTGTGAAGTTAAGGGTGGCAAATCTACTCTAAGGCCACTTAACTGTGCTACCATACCTCAGCCCCAGCCTGAACCACCTCAGCCCACACTGCCCTGCTCTGTCAGCACAACCCATCCTGCAACTGGTGGCTTAAGGAGCACTTGAGCCAGCTGTGCCAGGCAAACAGCCCTTCTGCTCTTTATCACAATTCATCCTTACAAACGGGTTTTGTGATGGTTCGTGGGTTGATCTCAGAGTGAAAAAAACACCGATAAGGCACAGGGGGTTGCAGTGATAATCAAAACAAATGCACCTTTATTGAATAACCACAGCAAAATGCACTGGGGAGGAATTGGGGGGAAAGGGAAAAAATAAGGAAAAGAGGGAAGAAGAGAAAGAAAGGTATATAG
Organism: Euphonia xanthogaster; assembly: GCA_034509185.1. Taxonomy (NCBI): domain Eukaryota; kingdom Metazoa; phylum Chordata; class Aves; order Passeriformes; family Fringillidae; genus Euphonia; species Euphonia xanthogaster. Next base: position 20,220,880 of record JAYDZK010000001.1, on the reverse strand, counting down.
CTACCAAACGTAGAACGGTGAAGTCCTTCGATGTCCAGGCAATGGAGTTCACCAGGTCACATCTGGGGAGATCTCAAGGGATGCAGTTCATCTGGACTCTAATTATACTCTTTTTTTGATGGGGGAAGGGGATGAATCTTGAAACTGAATCAAAAGGTAGTCTATTGTATCTTTGGGGGAAAGAATGGTGTTTCGAGAAGGGTACACATAGTCCATGTTCTCAGCAGTGGGCAAGAACCAGTGCCTTCTTGGTCCACTGCTTGCACCTGCAACATCTATCTTGCTTTGGTTAGCTTGCCTCCCCCTACTCAGCTCCCCCGGGTTGGGGGTTTCAGTCCCAGTCCTTGGAAAGAGTCAGGGGGGCTGCTTTTTCATATAGGGGTTTCACGTCTTGTTTTTTTGATAGAGAGGCTTCTTACATCTCAATCTGTCACGGCGGTTGCAAACAAGTAAGAGGGGTCTTCTGTGGGGGACCACCCAGAACTCAGGAGAGGTTCAGCCAGGCTGAGAGGTGGGACAACTCCAAGGCTATTGTTGCAAAAAGGGCAAGGTGCCTCTTCCTTCTTTCATCCGGTTCAGTGTAGTATACAGCAAACACACCTGTGAACAATAGCTTAGCAATGCGCTCAGGTGCCAGGGCCCTTGGCATGTAACTTTCTCCAACAGGGCTAGAAACTTCAGATGAGGGTCTTTTCTTCAGTGGTCCCCAATGATAATTGTGAGGCAGATGAGAGGAACTTCGAACAGAGTCTCACACTCTTGCGCATGACAAATGTTGCTCTTTTTTCTGAGGAAAACAAAGTTTGCACTGCACTGTGCTCAGGGCAGAAGCACTGCTGGCTCACTGCTTTCTGATCTCAGAGTGTCAGGTTCTTAGAATTATAGAAGAGTTTGGATTGGAAGGAAGCTTTGAAGGACATCCAGTCCAAACCCCCCTGCAATGAGCAGGGACATCTTCCACTAGGCCAGGTTGATCAGAACCCATCCAGCCTGACCTTGAGTATTTCCAGGGATAAGGCATTCACGATCTCTCTTGGCAACCTGCTCCGGTGTTTTATCACTCTCATTGTAAAATACTTCTTCTTTATACATAATCTAAATTGACTCTCTTTTAGTTTAAAATTGTTATGCCTTGTTCTATAGCAACAAATTCCCAGGAGAAGGAACTACAATCTCCCATTGCTCAGGGTGAGTGTGGTATTACAGCAACAAGACTTGCACCTTTGGCTAGCACCCAAGAGGAAATACTTCAGAAGCCGTCACCAGCAACCATTTGTATCCTTGAGAAAATAATAATTTTATGTTGCAATCTCTGGAAAACCTCTGGAAATCACTGTCTATTGTATTTTGCAACAAATATAGCTCCGACAAGCACATCTAGAACACAATCCCATGACATTCAGCTCCTCTAGGGATACAGTAGCATTGACACATCCTTTTAACTATATTCAAGTTTCTCATTACTACACCTTTTAAGAAGAAAAGTGCAAGTTGATGTCATGGTAAACAAAAATTATTGTGGCTTCACAATTGATCTCAAAAGGCCACATGAATTAAAGAATACACTGGGTCACTACTGCTTTTCCCAAAGTAATTAGTCATATACTTAGAGCTCATGAATAATATTTCTCTCATTGATTTATAAAATCTCACAAGCACTGTGCCACAAATGAAAGAAATTATGTGGCCTTATGTTCAATTTGCTTTATTTGGCTTCTTTTCATCCAAGGAAATAGAGAAAACAAGCGAGAAAATGTATCAGTAGAGCATGTAACTTTAGATAAAAAATAATTAAGGAACACACATGACACAGACAATAATTGTAAAAATATAGAATACACTGTTTTAATTGACTAAAGTTATTTTCAAATCTGAACTAAACTGCAGCTGCTGTGGTCAAAAATACTTCTGCGAACGTATCCCAAAAGTTTTGTTCAAAACCTTCTTTTAAAAAGAAAGATTACCGCAAACATCCTAAAATCCCCATGAACTCCCATTTTCTGTTCAGAAAGGAAGCAAAGTATAAATCAAAACTTAAATAAATAAAAAGCTCAGCTTGCAATGGTGCATTTCTGGTATCCCAAAAAAGTAAAAAAAAAAAAAACAAAACAACAATGACCAGTTGGTGTTTTGGTTTGATCAGATTTTTTTTTTTAATTAGAAAAAGTGAAAGTTACAAATAAATAATTCATATTGTGCCTACAATAGTAGAGCAAACATCATCCCTCACATCCTCAGTAACACAAGCAGACAGACACACTAAAGTGTTTTCCAGACTCTGGACAGGCCCTGGCTCTAGAACCAGCAAAATACTTGTTCACTGAGTCCTAAGTTTTAAATCTCTATTGTTGATTTTTCAGCTTGACAGTTGGTACCCTTATAAACATGACATAAAAGTTGGTACCCTCAGTAAACATATGACATAAAGGCACAATCCAAAATGCTATGCACTCTGCTATGAAGGAGTATTTCAGATGCACAAACAAATGCTCATCAAAGCCAAAAGAGAATACTGTTAGTGATCTTGACACAATGATAAACATTCAGACAGAAGGAAGAGTGAGAAACACCTTAAACTCTAGCACTCATCAGCTGAACAAAAAAATCACTAGAGGATCCCCTGCAGTCCTCTCATCTGTCTGTCCTGTCAGTAAAAATGGACCACTAAGAAGGTGGTAGAGGTAGGCTTGCATTTAGCAATCTTTGCCGTATGGGGCAGGCACAGAGCCCTACAAAGGTTCTCAGATGCTGTCACGGTTTAACCCCAAGCAGCAACTAAGCACCACTCAGCTGCTTGCTCAGTCCCCCAGGAAGGAACGGGAGAGTCAGAACGGTAGCCTCATGAAGCAGCTGCCAGAACCTGGGCTAGCTCTTAGAACTCCAGCGCCACGCCAGGAGTGGGGAACTGCCTCGCTATGGGGATTTACCAGAGGCAGAACCTTTAGAGCCACTTGCTCTAAGGTCCCAGACACAAGCCACAACAATGACTAGGCAGAGGAGAAAGGAGGAGGCTCTCTGTCTTGAGGTTCCACAAGGAATGGTTTATTCTAGGTGAAGGGAGCAGGACAGAAAGCCTCAGGCTCTATTGTACAAGTGGTTTTGTCCAGATACGAGTCGGAGTACAAACAGCTAACCAATAGCTGTCCTCAGAGGAGGAGGGAGAGGATTACATCAAGTGTCTGGGGCCAGGTGGGGTAGGAGGGTGAGGATGGGTCACATAGGCCAATGGGGCTTCCAGGAGTAGGGGAATTCCAATGGGGTGTTGCAGACAGG
>JAYDZK010000001.1:20200354-20217507 GCA_034509185.1 Euphonia xanthogaster | reverse complement strand
AGGGATTGGCCTAAGGTTTAAGTGGCAGAGAAGGTTTGGGAATCAAGGGCTGGGTTGCCTTGACAGGCAGGGAAAGACCTGGAACAAGGGGCAGGGAAGGGCATGATGGACAGCTTTGAGGGAGGGTAAAACCCAGAGGTAAACCAACTTGGGGAGAACATGGGGGTACAACAGAACAAACCACTTAACAGGGAATCAGTAAAATAAATTCAAACCACAACAGCCTCATACTAACGTCTATCAAGAAAATTAACTCTGTCCCAAGCAAAACAAGCACAGAGGCAAAGGGCACCTGGAGCTTTCAACCTCTTACAAAGATGAGGAGCTGCAGGGCAATGCCCAGGAGTGCACCGCACTCCTGAACAACCTGCTGCTGCCCAGCCAGAGGGGGTCAAGCACCTGGAACTTTAAGCCTGGAAATGGCCAGATCAGCAAGCTTGGGCTGGCAGTGATGAGCAACTTGGAACAGGGGGAGAGAAGCTCCAATCCAGCCTGGGACAGGAGCAGAATTAGGGACCATCTCCTAAGAATAGTGCAATGTCTTTATCTGCTCCGAAAAACATGACAAATCAGTAAGCTCCATCTCTGTAAGACTGCCAGGTGATACTGCAGCCACAGTGGTGACACAGTACAGTGAGCTCAGCGTGTGACATCCCACCCGATGAAGTCCAGCCATGGAATAATGGCTTTTGGCCAGCTAAGCAATTTATCTGTGTTTAAAAAGACACAATAAAAATGCATGAAGACAGGGAAGACTACTCTGAGCAGTGCACAAGATGAGCACAAAAACTATTCACAAAATCCATGCCCTCTGATAGCGCAGCAAGGAGTAGGACAGGGACAATGCTTCCACTACTGGACTTTGTAACCATCTCCTCCTCACTTATATATTTAACCCCACCACACACATCCCCAAAAAACCTAGAAAACACAGAAGAAAACACTCTAGGATTAGAAAAAATAAAGTCAAATAAAGTAAATTGCTTATATATTGTACAAATTACTTACAATTCTTCTTTCCAAATTGCAGCTGCTACTGCCTTTATTTAGACACCCGCTTGGAGACCTATTGCTCTTCCCCAATAATTCTGCCAAATACTGTGTGGTTTGAGTCCTGTGATTTTGAGTCCAGCAGATCTTTTCAGACAGAGAAAAAGGAGCTGGAACGACTGGATTAAGAGAAGTAAAACCAGATGGTAGGAAGAGGATGATGAACTCAAGAGTTGCTACAAGTGAAACTGCAGACAGATGTTGGCAAAAATTAAATCCCTCTCTACTGCAAGAGCAATTAGGCACTGGAAGAGAATCCCCAGAGAGTCTGCAGAGTTTCTATCCACAGACATTTTCACAACTCAGCTGGAAGAAGACATATACATTTTGCCCAGCAGCAGTACCAAGAGTGGCATGGGCAAAGAAGGTTTTGCCTGACAAAATCTCCTCCTCTGCAGAGCAGACAACCAAGTAGTCCCTCCAGTCCTACATTTTGAGATAAAGGGCCTAGACCAGATAGCAAACATTGTGTTAGCTGTTTCAGTGATCAACTTAGCTTCCAGACAGTGCAGTGCATATGATGTCTTCTCCTTTTTTTGCTGCTTCTTTCCAGCCAGTCAAGTAATGTGTAATGTTGACTTCAGGCTGCTAGCTTCTAATGATCTGGTAGATGGACGGAAATCCTCAAGGATCCTAGGAAACAAAAACAACCCCAGGAAAGGATGAGTTCTGGCTATTGTGTTGCTGTCTCAGGTTTTGCTTAGCAGTGTAGTTGCTGTTGGGACAGGAGGAAGAGAAATGCAGAGTGGGGAAAGTGGGGAGCACCAGTTACAAACCCACTGTTTGGTGAACAACTTCCCTGCTTTTTTAATTCTGGAAATCACACACTCTGCAGAATTCAGAATGTGACATAAAGAATATACAAAACCCTGAAAGGATTTGTAAATTGTGAAAAGTAAACCAACTTTCCTCACTAGTAATAATATACCAGTTATTAATTAACTCACATCTATTAAGTATATAAGTAATTTGATATTTCAGAATTTCTTTTGTATGTTTGAGATTCAGTCTACAACTCTATCTTTACATGGCTTTGAAAACAATAATAAAGTATATGGCATCTTTTCATGTAGAGGAGTATGAATGAGGTTCCATATCTAATAACCCTGCATTCAGACAAAGGATTTTGTAAAGTACTTTGGTATCTTGTGGTGTTAACAAACAGCACTTCCAAAAGTACACACGTAGGCGCTGCTCCTCATTCCAACCAGTCTGAGGACAACAGAGGGCAAAACCAGAAAGGGGTTTCTGAAAGATATTATTTGGGTGAACTAACTAGAATCAATGCTTTAAAAAGCATAAACATCTTTTACAGATGATCAAGGAAAAAACGATTCACCACAAAACCAGACTAGGATCCAAAGCTAAGAAGTTTAGGGGATTTCCTCATCATAGTACTTGTGGAGTGGTAACTCACTGTAAGTACAGTGTTAAAAATTACTGTAACTCCACAGATATTCTTAGTATTCTAAGGATGCCCAGGAAAGTGAAAGTGGAATCCTATACAAGATAAATTGTTAGTAACCATTAGTCACCAGCAGAAAAGAGCATCCTGGGAGAGGGGAAAAAAAATCAGATGGTGACAGAGTGATCAAACTGCACCACCACTGAAGTTTTACAGCAAACTAATTAATGATGCCTTCAGGGAAACAGGTGTAAATTAAGAAGACAGACTACACATTTCACTTAGATGGTCATATAGGAAGGAAAATGATCAGCTGGTAAAAATTACTCAGGATAAAGTAATGCTGCCTTTATTCAAAAATGATCCAGGTCAGTGCAATACATTTTTGAAACTCAAGGCCAAACAGCAACTGAAAAAAATACAGACTATGGCTAATAAAAACTAGACTACATTAAAAGAACAGAAACTTAATGACTTACAACCTCACTGCAGAAATCACATCCTGGCATCACAGTTAAACAAAACCCATGAAAAACGGGAAGGAATATAAACAACTGATGTCATTCAAATCCTGCTTTTCTTGATAAACTTTAATCCAACAAACACTCACTACTAAACAGTGCTCATCTAATTTATGTCCTCTGCTCCAGCGAACAGGGATTTATATTAAGTCTTGACCTTGTGACACGTTGGCATTCATGTGGCGCCAGGAATCTGGATGTCTTCCCAGGCAGCAGGACATGAGACGCCATTTCTCTTGGAGACACAGAGGGACTTAAAGCTTTGAGCCTTTAGCTAAGGAAAAAGAGGCACAGTGCTTTCAGTTGAAACTAATGCTTTTCTATGTCTTATGCTTTCCTTACAAGGTAGGCAGGGGGATCTGTTCAGTTTCCCAAATAAGGGATACTGTAGGCTCTGTTGCTGTGCATCACAGCAGTGTCTCTGCAGCAGTAAATCATGTTTTACATGACCCATATCAGGGTACAAGGATACACAAAATGGCTTGGGCTCCAAGCCCAGTACCTAGAGTGTGGTGTAGGGTGTAAGAAACCTGCTGCCTGCTGGGGATGGCCCTGTTACAAATTATCGCTGAACCTACTTGATGGCATTGCCAGGGAACTACTAATATCCATGGGCCAGAATCATGCTAGGACATGTTAACATCCTCAGCCTACTCCAAACATGAACAATATGGTCTTATCAAGCAGCGTTTCACTGAGTGGCACCAGTCCAGCTTCAGGCCCCAGCGCAGATGCAGCATCCCGGTGTGTTTCTCATCTGCCATGCAAGAAGCCAAGGGGCTTCAAAACACTGCAAAGCAGCACCTGTGCTTTTTGGAACTCTCTTTTCCTGGTCAGTCTCAGATCTGCTCCAGGGAGTGATCCGAAAGCTCTATCAGATCACCTCCATCTCAAGGTCTCTCCTTCACGGTATTCTTAGTACAAGCTCATTTGTGTTTGGAATGGTTGTTCTAGAATAAAGATACATTTTTATTGTAAGCATTTCACCTTTTTCTCCTGATCCTTTAAAAAGCAGTATTTAAGGATAAACTCCTTGCACTTTAAATTCCTGGTTGGTCTGAAAATTCAACCAGAAATTTTATCTTCTGAGGTGTTTATAGGATAAATGAAAGCCTCACATACATTTTATAATTAAGACATTCTATCTGGGGTGCAGTAAGTGTTCATTTCTCTTTCTTCTCAGTGGAGACTTTTGTGTCTCTGGTACTAGCAGATTCATTAGGTCAAACCCTCTTAATAGCAGATACTCTAGGTCTAAATTCACAATAGATAGGTGTGATACTCCTTGCAACATTTCTTTATATCGTATTATTACCCTGAAGCAGGTATATAGCCAGGAACTGAGTAAATATGTGCTGGTGTTTCTAAATACATTAGTGGAATTTAAAGCCAGACATGGAATTTGGATTTAGTTAAACAACAGTGAAACCACCAATGACCATCAAATTTCTGTGATTTCTGAAGCTTATGGTGTCCCCCCCATCACCCCCTGCCCCTCAGTCTTTTTCTATTCATTATGTTACTACTAATTAAGACTAGAGAATTGAATTTATCCATGACCAGGTTATTACACACTCAGAGACATTACACTAACTGCAACTTCTTCTGAACTCATCATTAGGAAGCACACTCATGCCAAATTTGAGCACACTTCTCAATCATATTACCAGTTGTCTTAAAAAATACAAAGATGGCACCGTGACCAATAGTAGAAAATGATCCCCTGAAGGGACATCTCTCTGCATGAGTGAGTTCCTCACCAATGTTTACTTTATCTGCCAAAAATTATCTGAGTATACTACACTTTGTAGGCTTCCAGGAAAATGTGAAAGATGAGCGAATTACTTCTGCTGAGACTGCTACTTCCAAGCAAAGAAAGTGCAGCATGCTGTGCTTGGATCCTTCCCTCACAATTCTCAGTCTTGGATTGTCCCTTGGCAGTGGGAAAACAGCTGTTAAATTTACATGCAACTGAGGCAACCTCAAAAACTGTAAACATATTACCATTATTATTTATTATTACTAAGCTGTCCAGTATGACACTCTCATACCCCCAAATGGTATCCCAACAAAGTCTTGTTCTTCTCTGCAGATGATCAGACCTTACTATGGGCTCTAGGAAAACCACATTTCCACACATTGGTGACTCACACTTCAACTCCTCCTGCATAGGATCTTCCTCCAGAACAGCATAATCAGCATCAGAACTATGATGACTACTAAAAGCACCATAATAATCACCAGCCAAAGCAATGATGATCTCTCTTCTGTGAAAACAAAACAACAAAACATCCACAGCAAATTAATCTCATTGTGAAAAAAAGCAAAACAAGCTACGAGGATGTCTGATTAATGACAGTGGTTCCTCTGATATGGTTAAAGGTACTGCTAGGATAAATGAAAGAAGCAATTGCTCAAAAGAGAAAATAAATCTGTGTGTCTTTGAAAACAAAGCTACTTGTCCACAGAAAATGTGAAGAAAAGATGTGCTCATGGCAAAGAACACTGCCATTCCTATACCTGATACAGTGGTTGGCATACACACACAAGCAGAACTTCATACAAGTCTTAACACTTTCAGAAGAGTTTTTTTGTTCACCCAGCATTTTATTATTTTTACTTTTAAACACTTTTTTTTTTTTTTACTTTTAAACACTGTTGAAAAGGCAACATTAATTTCAAGAAAATAAGACAGGCTATGTTCTGCTGCCTGCAAATAGCTCTACCCAACAGCTGAGCGTAAATGTTCCACCCTGGTTAGACATTACCACTTCATTTGACTGCTATTAATCAAAAGGATCATTTCAATGTTCACTGACATTAGTTGGAAAACTGCATGACTTGAAATTTATTTGACTCGAGCCAAAACAATCATGTCTTTTAACAAATATATGTTGAACTATTCATTTGAACTTCTTGTCCTTTAAAATATAAGATTGTTAAAACAACAAGCTGTTAGCTGATTTTTTATCCACTTAGCAAGAAATAACAACAGTCTTAGTTTTCTGCTTTCTGAGATAGGCATTTGCTTTTTAAAAGACCAAAACAAAAGAATACTGGAGACAGGACAAAAAGATTAGTATGCTTTTTCAGAATTGCAATGTAATTCAGAATTAAGAACTAAATTGATTTTGAATGTTTAGAGAGCAGATATTGAAAATCAGATCCTGCTCTTTACTACTATTCCTGTAACAATCACTTCTTGAGCATGTAATTTCAGAATCAACCCACAGCTACAAGCTGCTTTTCCTGTCTTGCTAATTTACAAGTGGTCTTCAATTTAAGGCTCTGGATATAGAGACATGTGAATTTTAAATCACTCAATTCAATGCTCCTGTATGAAGTAAAAATGGTTCTTCAGCTTTTAATGTTTCTATTTCTTATCTGCAGAAACAGGGTGAAAGTCTTTCCAGCAGAACAGAATGGTGGAAGATGAAATAAATTAACACTATAAGATATTCAGATCTTACATTAATATATCTAAGATTTCTGTATAAACCAAATATAAGTATCTTCAACTGACCCCCCTCCCTGTATGCCTGAAAGTACTGTTCCTCTCTGACTATTACTGCACTGGACATGCGCCTTGGCAAAAAATCAGAGAAACTAAACCATCATGTACAGATTGTATACAACAAAACATGCAGTAAGTTGAACTGGAGCATTTGATTCAGAGACAGTTTATTATGAATTTCAAAACTTCTGACTTCATCAAGCAACCCATAGAGTTTCTACTCATCATTCTAGTTATGGATATCAGCTGACATATTTATATTTATTTTTAAGCTGTTAAAAAATTATGAAGGCCTATGTGGAAACCTAAGTTCAACTTGCTGCACAATCCATGGTGCCTCTAAACCCTGCATCTCCCTAGCTGCTTAGTCTGGCTTTTTTTCCCTCTTGCATAGGACTCCAATATGTTATTACCTCAAAAACAACAGTGGACGCAAATAGGATTTCCTGACATATAAACATCTTATTCCCTCCTCTTCCCAGAAGATTCCTATCCAAATATGCTACTGCAAAACATGGAAGCCAAGAGAATGCTAACAAGTTGCCTGTACTTCTCACCTACCTCCTTTTATTTTCACAGGCATTTCAAATGTTTCATTTGTGTTGCTTACTCTGCAGATCAAATCCTGTGCACTGATGCTCTGAATATTGTAGATTTCCAGTTTACTGGTAATGGACACAATTCCATTTTTGTGCTTGACTGTCTTCTGTATAGGAGTAGAATTGAACAGGTTGTTCCAGGTGATGGTGGGCTCTGGGAGGCCATTAGCATTACAGATGACTATCAGATGATCTTCAGAAATGTTGTGATGGACAGATGCATTGAGACCTTCCAACACACAAATGAGATAAGCCATCACCACAGTGAGCATCTGGTCGTAAGCAGTAGTAGCAGCCTAACCATTACAAATTAGAGCAAAGCTTACTGGATTCACACTGAGCCCTATGGCAAGGAATGCAAGAGTTTCTTGGGTCAGGTCCCCTCCATGACTCAATACTCTTTCCCCCATACTGAAGTAATATACCCCAAAGATTTCACTCAATCTGAAATCCAAGTATTAAAATAATCTGTTAAATAAAATAATTTATGGGTCCTATCTGCTAATTCCCTATCAATGGTAGGGTTTGGGAGAGCAGGTCACAGCACTGGGGTTGTACCTTGCACCAAAAGGAAACTCCAATGGGCAATGCTGGTTTGCCCAAGTTCCAGCCTGGACTGATCAAGGACTTAGAAAGATTCCACTCCTTGGTTTTCAGCTGCTGCTCAAGGAGTTACAAACAAGAGCCAAAATGTCCACAATAATCTTGAATATGACCCACAGTTTTGCTCACAGCAGTAGTGCTCTGTTTCTACATCACGTTCCACCCGGGGATGCTCCCATCACTGCAATTCTTGAATCTGCTCAAGGAAATACTGTGAGTGAGAAAACCTCTTATTTCACTAGAGACATATCTCTACAGAGAACCTCACCAAAAACACTCAGGCAGGTATTTCCTGAGAGAGGACCAGAAGGGAAGACATTGAAGAGACACTTGTAACATCCTGAATCATCCATCCTAGTGTCCCAAAAAGTTATGCTTGTCTTGTTGAGTTCCAAACTTGTGAAATTCATTCTGTCTTCATAGGGCTTCTGAATCCTTAATCCATTTGTTTTACTGTATGTAGCTATATTATCATGTAATTCTTCTGAGTCCTTTTGCCATGTCACTTGCAGAACATCCATGGGTTTTGTCAGGGCACAGCTCAGAGTCACACTGTCACCCATCCTTACTTTTGTGTGTCCAGCCTGCGGAACCACTGCAATGGCAGTAAACAGTTAATGAAATGGGCAGATATCACTCATATTCAGATGACTAATGTTGATTCTAAGGACCTGGATTACCCACAGACACAACTCCTTCAGTTACGTATTGTTTCTGTGGCTTTCCCTAGAAAAAAAAGTCCATCTCCTGCATACTCCTAGGAATCAATGAAGTTATGTTGATTTACATTGGCTGAGACTAGTTTTCTTCTAAGCTACTTAAAAGACAAAAAGACTGACCTATCTCTGTACCCATATCTGCAGACTTCCCTCTTAAGTTTTACTAAATCAGCTCGTGACTTCTTCTTCTCAGCAAATACTCAACTTTTGTTTCCTAAGAGCTAGAGGAAGATTGAATGCATAAGAGAAGTACACAACAAGCCATTATCAGAGAAGTAAAGAGCAAAATGCCTTTAAAAGGCTTTCTGAACTGTAGTTTCAGAGTTCACGGTGCATTTGAGATGGAGCGAAGGAAGACCTTTTGGGATGCCCCACTCTTGGAAGCTATCAACTCAGGTTAACAATAGTGTCCAGTGTCACTGTAGATATGGGATGCTTCTTGTCCTTCCCATCTCTAAATGCTGCTCCAGGAGGATTTGCGTCACAACTATCAGCTCCATGTCCCTGTCTCAGCTATGTAAGAATGTAAGTCAAGCAGCACCAGCTGCTTGAATCTGTATTTCACCTATTTTTGTCTCTTACTCTGCTGAAGCCTCAGAAACCTGAAACCAGTTCCCCAAACAATTTCATGCAGATTTCAGGAAATTCAACTTACCATTTGCCTTTCCAAGCCCAGAATATGCCAAACACAAAACCAGAGCTTGTAAAGTCATTTTGGAAGAGAAAATCTGCTTCACCTAAAGAAAAACAAAGAGAGATGACAGATCATCTTCTGGTGATATTGTACATTCAGGGTGCAAGAATTAACAGTAGATTTTTCATGTGAAAAAGAATGTAGTACTGGGGTCAGACAGCAAGACTTGACAAGTTTTATTTCCCTGTTTCCTACAACTGAATTGTAGACCTGCCTGGAACTGAAGTTGGTGTTATTTTAAGAGAAAACATTATTTTGCAAAAAATACCTCTGTAACACACTCTACCCGCTCCTGAGTTTTTTTGCCAATGCCTACAAAACTAGCTGAAGCATCTTGGGACCATCTTCTGTCAAGAATTTATGCAAAGCCCAACCTTTTAAAGATTTTCACAACATTCAAAAAATAAAAGACACAGTCAATTGAAAAGCATTTTCTATGTTATACAGGTTAAAAAAGAAGGGCCAGTAAATAAGCCAATAAATAAGACAAAGAAAAAAGTATTTAAAAACAAATTGCCAACAAACCTGCGTACACACTGCATACACCCACAACCAGTAGCCTGCATTTAAATTTTAAACACACTATGCTAAAACAACTCCTCATATAACTCTCCAGTTACTAAGAACAAATAGAGACCCAGATGTTATGTGTAGAATCAAGAAACAAGAACATATGAGCAATGAGCCCAATGGAAAAAGTTTGTGTAGTCAGATATTCAACCACGGCTGTAAGAAATTCAGATATTTCCACAAGCACGCAGAAATCAAGGGCCAACATAGCAAGCAGAAACTATCGAGTAACAGAGTTGGTTATAAAGCAGGGGAAGATGTACCGTGCCTGCAGGCAAGCAGAGTTTTCAATAACAATCCTTTGCTTCACTGCTTTAGTACCCATTAAAGCCCTTAATGCACCATTGCACACACCGGGGTAGCTACAAGAATTCACACAATGAGGAACGAGGCTATACCGTGTAGCTATACCGTGCACAGGAAGGAAGAAGTCCCTTTAGATCACAACTTCATTCACGGGTGCTGCAGGGAGCGAGGAAACAAAAACCCAAACGGACAGAAAACGAAGAAGGAAAAACAAACAAACAAACAAGCAAACGAAAAAAAAAAAAAACAAAAAAAACAAAAAACCAAAAACAAAAAACCCGAGCGCGTTAAAGATTGGGGCAAGTAAAAATCCTTTACTGCGCAAATCCTTTACTGCGTCTCCCAAAACCGCACCTCGGAGGGCTCCTGAGCCGCGGGCTGTGCCGCTCCCTGGACAAACCGCCCCCCCACCACTTTCTGGGAATCTCCCTTAACTTCAAAGAAACTTTCCCCCTACTGGCGTCCCACAGGTTTCCGAAGGCAGCTGCCGCCTGAGTCCGGCAGCTGGAGGCCCTCCCGGGTAGGAAGGGAAGACGGAGGAAGGAAAGACGGAGGAAGGAGACGCGAATCGCGGGCGGTGCCTCCAGCCTTCCGTCCCCACGACGGGGTCCCGCTCCCGGCGGCTGACCCGCCCCTGGCACCCACTGCCCATATCCACCCGAAACCCTCCTCAGACGTGGGAATGCTGCGACAGGGATGGTTGCTCACAGCCAAGTACGTGGAAACACGGAGAAAGCTGAAATAAATCCCGGGGAGGCGGAAGCTCCTACGCCGCGTCGCGGTCCTTGTTCCAGAGCTGAGCTGGTGTCCGATCCGGCGCTAACCTTTCCCTCAAGGGTATTTATAACAGCCCAGTAACAAATTATTTTAGGCTATATCTCTTATATAATTGGGAGTGGTCTTTTGCTTTCACTGCTACGTTCCTGTTGGGTGGGGAGGAAGACGGGCAGCAGGAGTGATACTGGGCAATCTCTGTGCTATTTTTGTGTTGTTAGATTAGGATCTTCCGCTGATAAAACCACAACAGGGATAACTTATCAGGCCTTGTTGCAGGCTTGGCAGAAACAACCCATTTCTCAATATGATTAATTAGAAACAGCATTCTTAGTCATTGATACAGGACATTCAGTGCCTGCTCGTTCTTCACATGCTTTCATACACATGCACACGTTCATACACTGTTCACACCACTTGCAATATTTATCTTGCCAGACTCTATTTTAAGCCATCATTGCTCACAGGAAAAATCAAACACCACAATTTCAACCCCTTGCCAAAATTAATGGACAAAGATGCCTACATAAACCTAGAAACTCATTTAAGACACAGATCTGTGTGAATATTTGGAGCAATGCTACTAAACTGTCTTAAGGAAGAAGATGATGTTTGCAGCTTTCCTGGGTCACGCTGGGCTCACCATGTGTTAACCTCACCTGTCCTGCTGCTCTCAGTAAAGGTACTGTGCAGTAAGGAGTGCCTTTTGACCTGTAGAAATAGAAAGCTTCTGCTGTCCTCAACAGATTTGACCCAACTTATGGCTGGGGTCTGGAGATCAGGGCAGTGTCTCTTCCAGATGCGTAGAGCTGTACTTGGAGACACCTTCCCCACCACTGGATTTAGCATAGCCTTTTCCCTCTGCCAACTAACTAACAGAAGTCCCTTGGCTTTTCAACTTTACCACTACCTTTCTTTCTACCTCCTAGGATAAATCACTATGTCTTAAATCACTTAAATTTCACTCCGCCAGCCTTGCCCTTTTTGTTCGCTCTAAAACAGGCCAGCAACTAAACCAGTTGTTTGAGACTGATGTATCTACATGCTTCACACCCTTTTTGTTTTAATGAGAAGAATGCATTAGCAAGTTTCCTGTGCTCACGTGCCTTCACTATAGCTGAGGGGATTTTAGAGGGAAGTCCAGATAACTGCCCATTGCACAGCTTAAAATAAATTTATCCAGAAGTGCCCTGTGCCATCAAAGCAACAAAAGGAGGGAAATCCCAGTGATACCTTCCTGCTCTTATTTCATGAAAATAAAGGGGACTTTGGGGGGATTTGAGTGATATAGTAACTCACATCTACTGAGGTGGAAAATATCTGTATTTAGGCAAATGTTTTTATTTGTTCAGTGGTCTGGAGAAACCTAGAGAAGAAGAAGAAAATGATGAAAGGGTCTAGAAAACAAGAGGGCTGCTCCTTTGGAAGAGAGAGAATAAATTAGGGCTGAGCAAGGAAAGGATGATCCTGAAATCATAGGCAAAGACCAGAGGTAACCTCAGGGCAGACAGAGGGAAATGAAATATACTCCAGACAAACCAGCAATAGTGGAGGATTAAAATTATATTTCTATTTAGAGAAGAATAAGGCACAAAAATCCCCTTCTGCCTCATTCTATGTTCTAATGTCAACTGTTTCTTTTTACAGGAACCTGGCTCAGCTCAGCATTCCTTACCAAGCTTTACAAGGTTCTTTGTACATTACGTTTTCTAGAGCTGGTGGTAGCCAAGGTGACATGGACTCTCTGGTATTATAAATCCTTTGAAATTAGTGAGAAAGAGAGTAAGTAGAAAGCTCTTGTCAAAAAATTCAGAGAGGTCTTCGTTCATCTTTTTTTTATTTATTTAGCTCTAATACACCCTGTATGCTGGTGGAAGAGGCAATTTAAAATTCCTTCTGTCACGAATGAGATTTATTCTTCATTCTTTCCTCTGCCTTCTGGGTGGACACATTCAACTATTAATATATTTCTTCATTCTTTCCTTGACTTCTGGACTACTGACCTCTTATATGCAGAGCCATTTGAACCACTAGCCAGCGAAACCTGTACAGGCTTAAGGCAAATATATGATACAGCTGATCCAAGTTGTCATTATTTAACAGTGAAAAGGAAAAAAAAAAAACGGGTGAATGGAGTCAGTGACATAGATTCCAGTAAAACCAAACACAGTAGGTTTTACAGGATGTACTATCTCTGGAGGTTTATATCAGAACATCTGCTTTGCTGATTGAACTCCCTTCTGGCTCTGCTCACATCAATTAGCATATTCCCCTTAATCATCATGCCTAGGCAGTGCATCTTCAAGTTGCAAATGCTCATATGGGTCTAATACAAGGTCTAACCTGGTTCAGAGAATCTGCCACCAGCTGTCATTTTGCTGGTGATTCGACCACATGATTGCAATCAAACCACATCCCTCTCTCTCAAACTTACTTCTATAAAACAAGGAAAGGTTAAATTCTTTAAAGTTTGAGATCCTGCCAATTTCTCCACTGCAAACTGCACATGATTTCTCAGTAGGGATAAAAGCACAAAAAATTTCTGGAATCCATTTCAGTGTCAATTTATCCATGTGTAAAGGGAGACTGGATTGAGGAAGAGGAGCACAAAGGGGAGACAAAGGCATGGAATGGGTGTGGAATTGGAAGAAGAAGAAAGTAACCATGGTAGTGAAAGTTTTAGTCCATAACAGGGCAGACAAGCATGGTAGGGGTGCACACAGGAAGTACAATCCCTTCTGCAGCAGGTGGTAGGAGCTGAGGAATGCATAATTGTTAAGGTGTTGTATGTAGATTTGTTTTACGCACGCACGCGTGTGCACACACACACACACACACACAAACACACACACAATGTTACCTGTTGTTAAGGGATCCTTAAGTGATTTTAGCTTTAGAGAAAAATCAAGAAAAAAGCCTAGCAATGCTTGTGGGCTTGTAGCATTGGGAAACACTGTTTCCCATACAATGTGTTTTTTATACAGCTGCTGCTGTATAAAGTATGGTTGTGGAGGAGAGGGGCTGTGAGGACCCATGACAGGTCATAAGGGGACAAGAGGGGCTGAGAGAATAGATAAGGTTGCAGGCTGGTGACTTTGCTTCAGCTGCAGGCAGAAGAGGCATAAATGATCAAGTTGATGGACGGGTAGAAGAAAGGATTTTGGGTTTGGAAACTCATGAAGGGTTTAGTCCCGTAGCACAGACTTGTAGGGAAGACCCAGAGAAAGTTGTGAAGCTCTGTGATTATTGGATATGTTATTCCTAGGGGTTTAAGTTGTTAGAAGCAGCATGGAACATGTACAATAATTAGGAGCAAAAGCTGTGTTAGCAGAGCAAAGCCCAATTGGGGGGGGGGACGGACATGGCGGCATCATGGGAGAGGGGCAGAGAAGGAATTACAGGCACAGTAGTACAGAGGTCTGTGTGCTATTTTGTTAAGAGAAGGGCCATGGGAAATGGGAATATCTGTGGGGAAAGGGACAAACACGACTTGGTGGACCCTGGACTTCACCCAGATCTCTTGATCAGGCTGGAAGGCTTCCACTGGTAGAAGATGTGTGATGGGGACTGGAGGTGTCATCCCCAGCTAAACCTGTGGGGATTACATTAACGCTGGGAATGACAAACGGAATTTCTTAGTAGATATTGAAGTGGTGTATTCAGTCTTAAATATGCCTAAAGGAAAATTTAGTCAGAAACAATTCATGTTGGTGTGACAGAGCAAAAGGAAAATTTGTCTTTCTTTCAACATTAAAATTTGGAATTGATAAATTGGTGTTAGCCTGTCAATTTTCTTATATATCTGAATGTCTCAGACCAATACTAGGAAGAGACATGTTGACTAAATTAAATGTACAAATTATGTCTGAAAAAGAAAAAAATTCAAGTTTCTGGCCACAGGCTCCTCTGTTACCATGAGCTGGTTGGGTTTGTCCTGAGGCTGAGGGATTGGTGCAGCACTGCAGAGGCCTGTGCCAGCTCAGGCAAACTGTTCTGTGGAAAGGCTTCACCTCGTAACTAGCAGGGTACTTGCAGTTTAGGAGATTCGCTGTTCCACATGGGCAAAGGAGTCAATACCAGGAAAGAAAGGAGGCTATCTGTCAAAATGCTGAGCCCCTTTCTAAAAAAGAACTGAGCCTGAATGCAACAAAGGAAATGTAGCATGCTCTATTGACTGTTCCTGCACTGGAACTACTGGACTTGGTAAACCTTTTGAACTATTTATGCATGAAAAATTCCATTTGGCTTTGGGGCTATTGACACAAGAACTGGCATCCTAGAAGTGCAAAGGATGGTCAGCCTGCCTCAGGACAGTAGTGGCAGCAGTCCTCCAAATCCAGGAAGGAGGAAAAAATTAACCATGGGGCAGCAACTGACTGGTTTTGTGCCCTGTACGGTTGTAGTGGTGTTGGAACAAAAAGAAGGACACTGGTCATCACCGAGCAGAATGTTAACATACCAGACAGTACTGCTAGAACAAGATGACGTGGAGTTAAAAGTAACTAACCTGGAGTTAAAAGTCACTAACTTGAATCCAGCAGTGTTCTTAACAGCTGACCCATTATGAAAGGAACTGGCCCATGATTGTTTGCAGGCCATTGAACAGGTATACTGTTGTTGAGATGACATACAGAACTTGGAAGACATGGATTGGGAACTCTTTGTGGATGTGAGCAGCTTTGCGAAAAACAGAATATGAAAAGCCAAGTTACTCAGTGGTAGCTCAGCATGAGGTAATAGAAGCCAAAGCTAAAACCCCCAACACATTGGCTCAGAAAGCAGAACTGATTTCATTGACAAGACCATTGGAGCTCTCACAGAATAAGATTGTAAATATATGGACAGACTTAAAATTTGCTTTTGGAGTGGTCCATACCCATGGAGCTATTTGGAAAGAGAGGGCTGTTAACTTCCCGGTATCCCCTGTGAAACATGGACAAATAATACAGAGATTGTTAAAGGGGGTGCAGCTACCTTGAAAGGTGGTATCAATGCTTTGTAAAGCTCATCAGCTTGGACGACCCCAGTAAATACTGGAAATTGCCTGTCTGACAGAGGAGCCAAGGAGGCTGCTGGTGTGGATGTCCTTTTGGTCTTACCTGAGAAATAACAGCATTTGGACAAGCAAGCTTCTGATTATCAGGCTAAGAATGAGAAATTGGCAGAATTGTTAGATGATGACAAGAGTCCTGAAGGACGGTGGATTTTATCCAGCAAACAAATCATTTTTCCCCAAAACCTTATGAAGAAAATCTCAGGAGAAGGACATATGGTAACTCCCTGAGGAATAGTTTATGGTAGAAGCAATGAAGCCTCAGATTTTGAACATAAGAATGACTGGTTCCATTAAAAGCATTGTTAAAAAGTGCCAAACACTTAAAGAACAATGCACATCAAATTAGATAGCCTACTGTCATGGTTTCACGCTGGTGCAATGCTAATGCCCCCATGAAAATATATTTTCCTTAATGTCTGCTGTGAGATGTGACCAGGAGTAGAGCAAAGCAGGCTCCAGCTTAGGAATAAAGGAAAAAAACTTTATTAACCTACAACTATATGTAAAAAGAAACACACACAGAACTCAGAATGAAAACTTTCCAAAACATTCTTCCTCCCCCCACCAAATTTCCAATACATCACAGTAAGACAAAACCTTGGATTCTCAATTCAGTTACCACCTGTCAGATAACTAACTCTCAGTCTATCACTACCCTTCAGATAATCAATTCTCAGTTCATCAAGAAGAGAGGAGTTTTTCTTGTACCATAGGCTTCCCCAGGAAACACAGTTGAAACTTCGTGTGTTTCTATGTCACACGTGGCACCGCCCGGAGAACATTTGCAATCGTGACATCTTCCTTCCATGTACAGTGCTCTCACCACTGCACATGGACTAGAGCTGCTTCTAGGGTTCTCTTTTTAAGGATGCTTTGCCCAGTTCTAAAAAAAAAGCACGTCTCACTTTCGGGACACCTGTCCTTCCCAAATTCACCCCCTGGGGCCGATGAGTCTCGAAATAGGAGATCTTCCTCTTCACCGAAGATTGAGGGCACTACCACCTTCCTCACCCGTTGTCTCTGTTCACACCACTCCTTCACATCACATCACTGCACTTTCTTGGCTCCGAGCCATTGCCTCCCCCTAAATGCAGTCTCTGTGTCAGAGGAAAAAATAGTTCTGTCTATGGCTATACAAGAAAAGTCCAGCCAAAGGCCACTCCATCATCTCTTCCCACCTAGGATTCTTCTCAACTTCTCTCGGACATCTTTCACTTGCACAAACTTGCATCACACTGGCTCATTTCCTTCTATTTCATCTCTATCTTGTTGGAGAAGGGAGACACGGACACCAGATGGTCGTCTTACAAGTCTCGATTATTGATTATCAAACTTCGGATTA
>JAYDZK010000001.1:20168431-20186861 GCA_034509185.1 Euphonia xanthogaster | reverse complement strand
CCGGAGGGACTGATAAGAGACTGAGTGAGCTGAACTGCAACCCGGGGAGGGGACTTTCTGGGTTTGTCATCTCGTTTAGAGCAGCAAAGGGTTTTATTGTCTAATATTGTTTAAGTTTGATTGTTTAATAAACAGGTTTTTTCCACTTTTCTCCAAGAAAGTATTTTCTCCTGGACCGGTTGTGGGGAGGGGCCGATTGAATCTGCTTTCCTAGAAGAGCCCTTTGGGGGGGTTCTCTCCCAAATTTGCCCTGAACCAAGACAATTTACAAAGTTAATCTGCTTCATATCACTTGTATTGGAGCAGAAAAATTAAGCAGTCCATTTAACTTAAATTTGCTTGCATCCTACCAGTTTTATTTCTATTTCTTATTTCAAGCTCCACACCAATTTCACCTACCACCTCCACCTACAGCCATGCAGGGCCACAGCAAGCAAAAGGTGTTGGGCATCACACCCACCCATTTATTAAAATCACACATTTATTAAAACAAATACTAGGTATCTGTATAAACTGATTTGAAATATAATCTCCAAGGAATTCTTACAAATTGTTAACAGAAGTAACAGGACAGACAAGCACAAACTAATTACAAAGAAATCTTACAATCATCATTTATAGTCAAAATTTCTGATTCTATCACTCATGCTTTTGTATATTCCACAAAAGATGGTTTGTATCTATTTCATATTCTTTTTTTGCCCCATAGCTATCAGTCACTTAATTATCCATAGTCTGTATTCTTGCATTCATTTTATTGCTATGTGAAACCAAACACCACAGCAGTAGCACACAGCATTTTATGGTACTGTATCTTAGCAGATGGCTTTGTAGAGCATGAAGGTAAGTACATGTATTGGTTTTAAGTGTTCTGTGACTGTATATCATGTTCTCATTCTAATATCATGAATGAAAAATCTTGTACAGAAATTTACTTGTAACCGTTGCATCCCTCACCCAGCTGGACCTATCATGCTCATAATCAGAAAACTCTAAAAATTCATACAATTTCTACATTCATCTAAAAAGTAAAAGAAACCCACACATTAACAGATACTTTCATGACTCCAAGCCCTGCTTTCCCACACTCCAGGTTGTCAGAACTCAGGACATCCCTTTGGGAGTCCAGAGTTGCCGGGACCCCTGCCTGGGGGCTCAGAGACCCTGGCACACAGCCCAGAACACCAGTGGGTTTGATTATGAAACGTGGAGCAAATTGCCAGCTTTACATGAAGACCTAAAAGCCACAGCAGTTTAAATAGTGTAATAATTAAATTAGCACTGGGTGTAAATGTAGGTTTTGGGATCTTTAGTATCGGAGTTTTTGGGGACAAGATGGAGGGACTTGGGCATGTCTAGCCTTTCTTTTTCTCTACCTCCATCTTCAGTGGTGATGTTGGCACTTTGAGATTGGTTTAGAGTAGAAACTCACTGTCTAACATAGGTGATAGGTATAGGAAAATAATTGTAAACATGGTACACATAGTTTTTAGTACATAAAGATAACACCACCCTGGGGGCAGGCGGAGTGCCTGGAACTGTCCTGCTGAGCAGACCTTGGCTGGGCAGAGGGAAAAAATTTTATAGATAAGATATAATAAACAATTCCGAGACTGAAATCTGAAGAGTTTCGACTCATCCTTTGAGCACACAGCCTGAAGCAGAGACTTTCAACACATCTCGGGGTTGCAAAGCCCAGCAAGCATCCGAGACCAGGTGATCAGCTTGTATAAAGCAATAATGTATAATCACTGCCATTTTCCTGGATTTGAATACATTTCTCACTGGCATTGTGTCTTTCTCTCTTCCCTCAGGAAATCCTTTTCTTTACCCATGTCTAAACTCCCTGTTTCTGCAAGAGATTTTTTTTTAATTAAAAAAAACCCTAACAAAACAACCAACAAAACCTTAGTATAAACACTAGCAGAACCCTCATGCTAAAACTCAAATAAGCTGCTCTAAATTGCAAGCACAGACTGTGCAGAATGGCAAGGGCTGAGGCCACACAGCCTGCTCAAGATGGGTGCCAGGGGCTTTCCATCCCATTCCTGCCCTCCACAAACCCAGGGGAAACCCTTCTCCCCTGGCCTCTTCCCTCATCAAGGAAGAAACGAAGCAGCAATGGTGGAAAAGTTTGGACAAACTATTACTTCCTCCTTTGACAGTTAGGGGGCTATGGAAAAAAAAAACCCACAATTTTAACAGCTGCAGCTAGTTCCTCTTTCCCCTCACTCACCAACTGTGCTATTTCTAGGCATTAGGGGGGTTTAAAAGAAGTATTTTATAGCAAAGACCAGGTTTACTCATTCTCAACTCACTTTCATTTTAGTTCACTTGGCTTTTGGACTACAACTTAGTGATTCACGTGGGATGCCCATTTGAAATATATGGATGAGGAAAAACCAGATTACACACATTTGCTCCGGGAAGCCAGAAGGAGAAGAAGCAGCCTGCACTGGTGGCTACCCACAAGACCAGCATGAGCCAAGTTGGCTCATTTCTCCTTCCCTAAGTCAACAAGACTTCATGAGCATATGGTGCAATTCAGGGAATTACAGGAGATTACAGCTCAGATCTGACTCACTGCTTAGAAGCAAAGCATGGTCAGAATAGGGAACACTCCTTGCCCTGCACTGGTACTTATCTGCCCACATGGAAATAAATAAAGCACCCACCTCCACAGGCCTACCAGCCTCTTACTCCCCACTGCATTCACCTGCCACTACACCAGGACACAAACAAAATGCACTAGACAACCTACTAACCTGCAGCTGTCCTTTTATTGCCCTGCTTCCTCCTGGGTGGGTGGGATGCCACGAAACACAAGGCAGCTGTGATAGATCAGGTAATTTAAGAAGGGGGCCATGAAAAGCCCTGAGAAAGAGGGGAGAAGGAAACATCTATGTGCCTTTTACATTGCTTTCCAGGGGAGAAGTTACTGGAAATTGGACTTGGCACTTCCTCATGACTCTTGGCTTGAAGCCTGTTATTCCTGGCACCTGGGATATAAGTTCAGGCTGGCTGCAGTCTTGGCCTGATCTCTTGTGCCCTTTACAGAACAAGTTCAACACCTGAAGTTCAGAGCAGTGTGCTGGGCTGTTCTGCAGGTTTTCTGCAGCCCAGCATCTGGTAAGGGGCTACTTTGGTCCATCAGCAACACTTTCCAAGCCAGCGGCTTTACAAAATGTTGCCTTGTTTCAGACAATCCCCAATCCACTTTTTAGTTTGCAATGTTAAAATATCAAAGAGTAATAAACAATGTTAAAACCCCAAAAATATGAGTTCTACTAAATGGATCCACACAGCCAGCCTCAGTTTCAAATAAATACTTTACATTTTTTTTCTTATGAAACAGAATATTATAGTGTAATAAAATAAATAAATATATATTATAAATTGCCCCTTTTTATATTTCTCTTGGAGAAAGTCACAGGAGGTTTCCTTGGAAGCTTGGGGTGCCATTTTAAGAGTTTATCTCTTGCATGTGTAGGTGCAGCAGCTTCTCAGGTGTTCAGTGGCGCACCAAGGCTGTGGGCCACTGCAGGAGCCCACCTGCCTGCAGCTCTGTACTGCCTGCACTTCTTGGCCTTGGTGCAGGCAGGAAGTATCTGATGAAAGAGAGGTTGTTGTGTTTATTTCTTCAAAATATATGGATGTTTTAAGTGTGAGGGTAAAGGTCCTGGATATTTGTATTGCCAAGTGAGTCCTTGCGTCTCTTTGTGAGGGGTGACTAAAGTTCTCCCCTTGCAATCCCATCAGCAGTCTTCAGCTTAGACCTAGAGGTATAACACCTAAGACATGTTGCATTTCTTCCTCTGCTTCTTTTTCTCCAAAATGTTCACCAGAATCCAGGGTGCACATGCTAGGCATGTACTGCAAGGAGGATGAGGAGACTTCACAAAACTGGATTATGATTTTTTGAAATGATGCCACTTCACCTCAGTTTATCCCCACCTCAAGCTTGGATCCTGCACCCCTTGCACTAGGATAGCCTTGGTGTACAACCAGCAGTGCCTCAGCCCATGCCTCTGCGTGGCACCCTGGGCTTCCCTCACAGAGGCACGGTTTTCCTCTAAGACCACATTTTGTTTGAGGCCCATCCTCAAAGTTGCTGCCTTCGTAAGCTGTGTTGCTTGTGCTGAGGGAGATTATTTTAGGAGCTGCAGAAGGCCCATGCAAGGGTCTGGCCACTGCTTACACAACTATTTTGTGCACAAATATAATAGTAGAGTGATGCTCCCACTTCAGCATGCATTGTCATTGGCACAATGAATGTTTTCTTGCTGCCAGCACTCTTGGGCACCTGTAGACTGGCTATACACAATCAGGTTTCCCCTTCCCATCTGTCTGGCTGGGGGCTCATTCCTGTGTCCCTCTCCAGCCCAGTTTCAGCCTGGCTTGGGCACTGTGCAGGCAGCCCTCGTGTGGCTGGGCAGAGCCAGGTCATGGTATTGAACCCCAAGACCTGTGGGGGTGAATTCTGCAGCAGAAAGGCAGGAAAGGCAGACCTACCCAGCATGGCCAAGTTGGGTTTCTCTCTGGGTCACGTAGGTGCCTGAGGCAGTGGTAGAAGAGGCAGGTGAGAATGAGAAGGGAGGTCAGGGGGACCAGGACCCCCAGTGCAATGGCAGTGGTCGGTGCCATGCTGCTGTCTAGACCTGTGGAGAAAGTAGCAACTGCTCAGTTTGTTTATGAAGTAAAAAAACAACCTGAAACCCATTTCAAGCATCCCTTGGCCATTCCCTGGGGTGAAATGAGATGGATAAGAGTGCTGGGAGCACATTCCAGCATGATGCACACAAGTGGCATTGCCAGCAGACCTGTGCTTGGTCTGATGTTAAGATCAGGCATGTAGAACCCAGCCCCTCTGAGCTACCCAATGCTGGCATGCCTTGGTTTGTCACGTTATGTGACAGGGAACCCTGTCCCAAATAGTCCTTCACAGAGACAGGGAGGCTAGGGCACATCATGGTGGGTAAGGGGGCCTGAGGAGCAGTAAGACATTATGTGCCATTGGCCAGGGCATCTGGATGTTTCATGGCACCTCCTCCCTCCCTCCCAAGCCCAGCTACAGCTGCTCTTCCCACCTTCCAACCCTCTGAGGAGTTTTCTAATTCTACCCCAGATGGTGCTTCTCAATTTCTGCCCTACTCCAGAGCAGGAGCAGAGTTACATACTGACCCTGCTCCAAGCTGTCTGTGGGCAGGACCAGGGTCACATTTAGAGAAGGATGTTGGATCATGCAAGTGATGGGGTACTCCTGAAGGATTTTGGAGTGGATGTGGGTAAAATTGCTGATGACAGTCACGGTCTGATTGCTGAACTTTATGTGGTACTCCCTTGGTTTCTGCTGCAGGATGCTGGGGAAGTGCCAGGTTATTTTTGGAGCTGGTTTCCCTGTTGCTGAGCAGCTCATCCCCACCATTTTCTCAGAGTCCTCAGCTTTGTCTGGACTGGATATAAGCTTAGTTTCCACTCTGGGGTCTGAGATGGCTGTAAACAACAAAGTGACAAAGTTCATTAGTGTCTGCCTACGTTTGAGCAAATAGCATCTGTATTTACAGTTATATTGGAGGAAAAGCTTACTATCTAATCTTAGCTCCCCCTTCCCACAGCCCCAGCAGTGACAGATAAATATGAAGGTGATCAGACAGTAGTCTGGAAGTGAAGAGCTGGACAACAAAAAGGGCGAAAGGGTATAAGCATCTGTTTCAGTTCTGTTACTAGCAGCAGCCTCCCAACTGAGAAGTGGTGATTATGGCTGAGTTAAAAGCAGAAGGCAGTGAAACTGTGAAGTCATATGTCCTTTTCTCTCTGAAAGAGCTGAACTGCTTAAATGAGTTGAAATTATTTTTCTTTAAAATTACCTGCAGGATTAGCTTTACCACTGTTTAGCATTTCTGCTGTTGAGGTGTGTAGAGTTGCAAATCAAAGGACTAAATGGATCTATTTATGCAAGACAGTAAGAGTGAATTTGTATGTGGTTACACCATGGTATTTCACCTGTGGAGGGTCTGCGTTGTATAACTTTGTTTCCTCTTGCAAATGGGTTTTGGGTGCATCATAGTATTCCTCAAAACTATAATGAAAGATCACTCCTTTGAACCCTCGCTCCAGAAGATTTGTGGATGCTGTCACATTTAATTTTAGTCTGGAAGAAGGATGAACTACAGGCATCATTCATGCTTACTCACTCACATGAAGCCTACTTGTTGATTCCTATTTATATAAACTGTATTTGCAAGAAATAGATAAAGGGGAGAAGTTCTGGAAGTTGGTTTCAACCTGGATAGAACTCCAGGTGAGATCTGAACACATAAGCCATGTCCCATATGAAAAGTCACATATTTATCCCTTGGCATAAAATCATACCATAATTTAGGTCAGAAGAGACTTCAGGAGAATGTCTAGTTCAAGCCTCTGCTCAGTTTGATAAGATCAGTTTGCACAGGTACAATATCTATAAACGTGTGTAATTTGGGAGTGCAATCCATGGGTATCTGCGTGGCAGCTCACCAGCCTGCCTTCTACTTCAGTGCATGTGCTGATGGAAAAGGGGTCTAAATCACACTCTACTTCTAGGTCTCTGTGTCTGAGAATACTGCTTTTTTTAAGCATTTAAGTTCAATGGCAATTCTAGTTTTAATCAAGTCTGAACTACCACGAATGCCCTCTGTTTAAAAAAGTATCCACTGCTATAATTAGTAGAACTCCATGTGTATATTACTACTTACATAAGAAAAATAAAAGTGGTAAGTGGAGTATTTATGCTAAAATTACTTTAATACCAGCACTAGAACATACCGCTATCATTTAGCAATTCTGCTTTTAAATGAGCAAAAAAAGTTCTTTTCATTCTTCTTAGGAAAAACAACGATTTTTCCTTTTGTGAGGTAAACAAAGATTTGCTTGTGAGGTGTAGCAGACACTGCAAAAAGGGGAAAAGGAGCGTGCCAGACGTGTAATGGCACCTATAACCTCCTGGTACAATTGAGATGCACCTCAAAAGGTTGTCTGTGTCTTCCAAGCCACAACTGCCAGAGGGTAGAAGCAAGACTTTGTATACCAATAATTTTGTTGCTTTTTGTTTGTTTTTTGTTGTTTTTTTTTTACAAGCCTGACCTCATTTACTTACTATGGCTGTGTGAGGATAGAAAAAATAAACTTGTATTTCTCACTTTTTGCATCAAGCATAGACAAAAACTCAACACCCACAGAGTTGCTGAAACCTCTGACAAAAACAAGGAAAGTGTTTAGGGGGATTTTAGTGGGAGCATATAAAAATCTCCCAGATATGAAAAGACTAGTGTCACAAACAATTTATGTTTCGATTAATAAATGATCTCTGAACTTCTTTCACTCACGGGATGCATAAAAATAACATATCCACCCACAGCATTAACTTCAAATATTAGGTTGCAAAATTCACAAGCAATCACAGGGAGAAGTCACAGATGTTACCACAGAGGATGAGAAAAACTTCTCAGTGTCTTGCCAGAAACATGAGCACTCTGCACCTGCTCTTCTTCTGACTAAGCAGTTCTCTCTCTTCTCACAACAGACCCCAGTGAATGATCCTGTAGGGCTGAGCTTCTCTCTAGCAAATGTCTGTAATAGATGCACTGTCAAAACTTGTAAGTGGTTACTCTTGCAGGAAAGTCCTACTACACTGTTTGCTAGTATGTGCTGTCTGTTCATGTTTGATGCATACACTTAACTGCTTCTTTTGCCTTTCATCAAAATATTTGTTTCCAGTGAAAAGGTCTTCACCTGAGATGTGTGCCAGTACTTGCTTTAGTCTCTCTTGCAGATCAGTATTGCAGATATTCCCAAATTTGAGCTCTGTCAGCATTCTCAAATATTTGAAAGTGGCTTAATCTGTAATGGCTTTCTGTAATTAGAGGGAATTAGGCACTGCTAAGCCTTTAAACATAAAAAGCATATAATGACCTGATTCATTATATGCTTTTTACATTTAAAGGCTTAGCAGTGGTGTTACAGAGAATGATAACAGATTGTAGGAATCACAATATGCCTCATGATGACAGAAAGCTTTTTCAAACCATATGGGTGCTCACCAGCAGTACTGTGCCTTGGTTTCCCTGTCTCAGAAATTGTGATGGCATTTTTCCAACTGGCCTCAAGACTTGCAGACAAAGGTTGCCATCTGCAGTGAGGGCAGGTGGTCTCCAAAGTCAGCACAGCAAATGTCCAAGGAATTTTGTGACTTAGCAAGTCTTGCCTATCCTCATGTGGCACATCCCCCTCTCTCCAATTTCCCCCTCTCTCTCAATCCTCATCCTGGATTTCATTCTCATCCTCTTTGACAATGAAGTTTGGCAAATATTTACAAAGTAAAATGAAGGGGGAATGCAGCAGACTGCTCAAATGAGACCCACTAAGCTTGCTTGAAACTATTCTGTTCCGAAATGGATTTTGCTACAAGGTAGGACAATTCTGCTTCTTCCTGCGTTTGCTGTTTTTAGCCAGGCAGGTCTGACATCCCTCCAGTCATATCTGTTTCTTTTTTTACAGTGTTGTATCCTGTTCTTACATGGTTTCACTTCCCCTCATTGCGCGGTGATGGTGCCCGTCCTGTCCCAGAATAGCTGTGCTTGCTAAGGCTGCAGTAATCAGGCAATTACCAGCTTGTAAACTCCCTGGTAGTCCCCTCTTGAGGGCAAAGACATGGCAGCATTTAATTTTCAACTGGTGAGTCTGATTTGCTCACCCTGCCCTGGACCTCTGAGCCTTGGGAGATTCCTGCTGGCTTCACTCTCCCTCATGGGGCAACCTCTGGGCTTGTTCAGAAAAGTTGTTCCCATCATTAGGAGTTGGGGTGTAACAAGTGAGACTATGGCTTTTAAGTAGCATCGTATAAGTTAGCTTCAATGAGATAACCATATATGAACTAAAACCTACTGTGAAAGTGTCAAATGCTCAGCTTGTTCATGGTGACCCTCCAGGGCTGGTTTGATACAGCACATTACAGGAAGGCTACCATGACTTCAGTGAGGCAGCCTCTGGCAGTGGCCTATGAGCCTATGAGAAAAATTAAATCCTTCTCAGTTGATGCGTTTTCATCTGAGGCAGGAGAAAAACATCCCTTTTCTCTTTTTTAGAATTAGTGCTCTGGTGAAGGATGAACCATAGCCAAAATGTTGGTGAATTTGGGAGGGACTTCCCCCACTTGGATAAAAAAAAAACGAACCAAAACCCAAACCCAGAAGAAATCTCAGTGTTTAAATTTATATGATTAAAAAGAATGGGATCCCTCTGTGTAGCAGGCACAGGGCCTGCAAGGCCTCCCTGGCATTCAGCAGCCTAAGATAAGAAATGCCTAGTCATGATGACTGGACCTAAGAAGCCCCTCTTCTGCCTTCGGACCCTTGTTATGTCTCTGTAAGACTATAGGTCATGTTCACCTCAACCCTTACCACTGGACAATTTCCAAAACTCCTAAACCCTATATAAACACTCTCCTCTGCCCAGCTCAGCAGAAGAGCTGTCACTGAGACCCTTTGCAATGCTGCCAATAAAGACATCTCTGTGGAACATCACACAGCAGTTCTCCTCTCTCTCTCTGCATCTGCCAAAGGCACTTAGCAAGCAAAAGAGCTGAAAATCACTAATGAGCTGAGAATCTCTAAAGAGCTGATCTCACTTAAGAGCTGAGCTTGCTAAGATTGTGGCCCTGGCGCCTGCCTGAGGGGCCCAGACAGGTTAACTGGGCTTCTCTGTTTGGGACACCCATGGCAGCCGTTTTCGGGAAGACTCCAAAAACCCCAGAGCTGCCTCATACCTCTGCAAGGCACTTGCATGTTTTTCCTGTAATGTATAATCTGTGCTTACCCTTCAAATGGCTTAGAACTGGCTTTCTTTAGGAACTTTCCTCTTCATGTATTAATACCATGTGAATTTCTCCTCATTTCTCTTTTCTGCCCTAGTTTTCCCAAAAGAGGGGAAAAAGAAATTTTGTTGCAGACTTGGCTTTCCCTTGTATTTTCTACCACCACCTCCTTTCCCCTCTAAGTTAGGAGCTTCCTTTCTCCACATAGAGGACTCCAGAGACGTGTGTGGACGTATGTGTCCATGTCTTTGTCAGCAGAAGGTACTAGGGATAAACAAAATAATCTGCAGGGGTCGTATCACCAGTGACAGGGACAGACACTGATACTCTCCACATGGGATATGATCTTTGGCCAGTTTACCCACAGCAGTCTCATCCCTGAGAAAGCTAGGAGCCAACAGGGTGTCCTCAGAGCATGTTTAATGTCTCAGCTCTCTCAGCTGGACAAAACCCAGCAGCTTTCCTCAAAAGATAAGCAGCTTGTTACTCTTAGTTCTTTTGAGTTCATCTATTAGTCTTTATTTCAGGTTGCACTTGCAAGTTGATGATTTCATATAGAGGTGACAAATATTGCCATCTTGACTCATGATTAGTTTCAACTCTCTTCTTTAAGCTAGCTGATGCTGACCTGCTCAAGATATTCATGGGTCAAATCCCACAAGCCATACAGTATTTGACTTTTTTTTTTTCTTTTTTAATCCTTTTCATGACCCCAGCACAACTGCTGTTATTTTTACTCTAGCTTCAAAATGAGCTTCCAGCTGTTCTGGTCATGCAAGTGCCTCTTTGCGTTTTGAATACTTTGAAATTTTTTTCCAAAAACCAAATGCAGAGCAAGTAAAAAAATTGCCTGATTTCCAGGATTAAAGGGTCAGAGCAGCAGTGAAAGGAAGCAGAGGAGCATGGGGTTCATGGCTGTGGCCAGGCAGCTGTCAGCACAGCACACGGCCAGGGAAATTTGGAGGAAGTCATGAGTTACATGTCAGTTGCTGACTTGAAAGGGAAGAAAGTTAAAGAACTGTTGAATGCTGGTTTCCCATCAGAGGTAAAACCAGAGAGGGAGAGAGCCAGGGATAACCATTTTCCCCACATCAATGTAGCAATGTTAGGGAAGGTTTTTCACAGGAAAAATTCCTTCGTCCTCAGATGAGCACCCGTACACAATTACAGTGCCTTACCATAAACCTTGATGCACATCCTGCCAGTGACAGCCCCCGAGGGAAATGTGTTGAAGATGCATTTGTAGCATCCTTCATCTTGGAGGGTGACTTCATGAAGGGAGATGGCTGAGGCTTGTAACTCACTGTGGACAAAGCTCACATGGCTTACATAGGCCTTGGCTATTTTTTGGCCATTTATCGTACTGTAAGTTGCTATGTTGTCTTCAGCCCCATCCGTCTCTTTCTGCCATGTCACCTGTATCACATCTTCTTTTGTGACTGACCGGCATGAAAAAGTAAGATTTCCTCCCGCCTGGACTGACTGGACCTTTCTGTTCATCACCTGCACAGAGGCTGGGGGAGAAGCAGGTGCCATACTCAGCATTTCTCACACTCTTCTGCAGCCCAACTCCAGCAAAGGCCCCCGCAGCCCCTCACCCTCATTTCCAAGCAGAGCAACTCTGGAGGACTTTTCTATCCCTCCATCTAGGGAAAAGTTGAAAATTAACTTGAAAGAACCATCCAGAGAGTTTCACTGGACCTGCCACCTCTCACACCAAGCATTTTGCTGGCCTGATACCTGTGCTGCAGAGAGCACCACTGAGAAAGACAGTTCTGGTGTTGGGAGCCACTAATTTGTCTGCTAGGACTGCTATCCTCTGGGCACCCACAGAGAGATTCCCTAAACTTTCAGCCATGCTGACAAACAAACAGCTGTTGGCCCAATACCACCCTCTTAGCCCTCCTGTGGCATGGGGTGTAGCAACAATAAAAATACTAAAAATTATTATGTGTCTCACTATACATACGACATGTATTCACACTTGTCAGAAACTGGCAAGGATCAGAAAACTAGAAGAAAAAAGCAAGAACAGTTCTCAGGAAGAACCTGAGGCAAACTACATCTGTCCTCTTATCTCAGCATTGAAGTCATGCTGGCTGTGACCTTGGCCAGGCAGATTTCCATCAAAGACCAAGAAGCCAGTCACTTTGCTTTCTAGATCTCAGCAGTGCCATAGGCAGACTACAAACCATGATCGTGGAAGCTAGTTTGAAACTAATTCAGCCTTTTCTACATGATTTTTAAGTACAAAACCACTGTAATACATCCATGCTTTTGATGGCCTGAGCAGATACCTACAAGCATGGTTTGCCTGCTTTATAATTTGCCCATTGCAATACCTTTATACATCTCTCTAGAATTTATGGTGCACTGGTGCTAAATTAAGAACTGGATGCTGTCAATGCAACCAGCAGTGACAAGCCTGAGCCCAAGGTAAGTAGTACAGTGCCACAAGTGCCGTGTAATCCCTGGGTTTGCCCCAGGAGGGTGCAAAGTGGGGACTGCAGCACCCAGCAGCACAGAAGGAGGCTGGCACAGCCACTGAGGTCCCTAACGCTGTTAGGATAACAACACAGACACCCAGACAGATCAGGGAGTTACCTGGAACAGTGGTCCAGACACTAGAGAGGAGCAGGCAAGTGACCATCATCATCTTAGCTGTACCCTCAGAGAGACGAGCGAGTGATCCACTAAGTGCCACTTCCCCTTTCTTAAACGCTTCGCTCTTACTCTAGGGACATTCCCCACCATGCAACTACAGTAAATGGCACCTTGTGAAAACCTCCTGCCTCTATGACACAACTGAATTTTAGGGGACATGACAACAAATGTCAGAGCCAGAAACTCAGGTTTTCCCAGCTGGACAGGGGTACTGGGTTTTTCACAAGCACTTTGTCCATAAAGTTGGGTTTTCATAAGCACCGAAATACAAGCATAGATTTTGAAACTGGCTCAGCACCCAGTGTCTGTGGGTTGCAAGAGGAAAGGCTACCCTGGCTTGACCTGAGCTCCAGGAAAGGCCATGCTGCAATGAGTAGCACAAATGTAACACAGAGCACATATTACTCAGAGTTAGGAGTCTGCACCCAACATGTAATCCAGTGATGAGGTGATGAAAGACCCAGGAGGTGCTGATGCTTCTGTAAAACAACTTTCTCTAGATTAAGGAGAACAAAGTAAGCCAAGAGGTGGACTCAGGGCCTAAGTCATGTGTTGTCTCAGGGAAAGAGCAGAGCTTTGGTCTCACCTCTCCTCCATTCAGGTTGCCTCCATCTCCACAGGTCCATGATCCTTCCCTAGCCCCGTCCCTTGGAAAGACAGGGTTGCCTTCCACAAGCACACACTTCCTCCTCCATCATCACCTGAGATGACCATAAAAATAGGTCCACAACTTGTCTGAGTCATTTTTTTGTGCCTTTTTGCTTTGTCATTGTTATGCCTGTCTTCCCCTTTCTGGTGTGGGTTGTGATCACTGCTGAAACCAGCCAAGCCCTTAGCCCATGGGTGGGTCTGCTGTGGCACAGTGGGCAGCTATGCTATGAGACCTCATTTGCTAATCAAACTTCTACTGGTAAATTGTGTTTCACATTTCTGATTTCTGATAAGGTGGCTTACATTTTTTGCAAATTCTTACAACTACAAATGACTATGATTGCAAATAAAATGTTTTCCTTCAGTTGAATGGCCACACAGATTAGCTTCAAATTATGCAAATCAGTTGCAAACCAGCTGGCCCAAACCATAAAGTGACACAAAAAATTCTCAAACATGCTTTCACATTTATGATTCCTTTTCTCCTTAGCGGCAGCTAATCTGAAAACAGAAACAGCTCAAGTATCAGTATACCTCTAAAGACACATTTTGGATATGCTTTTGCGTAGGTTCAAGAATTAATTCCCATAAGTCTGAAAAATGCATTTGCTTCATACTATTGTCTTTTTCCTTTGAGATATCTTATTTTCCTTTCCTTGAGTTACTTGCATAGTTGCACTTTCCTGCAAAATTTCTGGAAGGGCATTCTGGCCTGATCAAAATATGAGATCACAAATTAGCAATCACAAAAGGAACTGCACTTGATTTTTAAAAGAATTGCAAGCCCAGCTGTTATGTAGGGAATATTCTTATCAGCTTTAACTGACTTAGTTTCTCTTAGAAACACTGATCTTCCAGAACCAAAACTGTGTGCTGCTAGAGGAAACACTTTTCAATGAAGAGCAAGCTTTCAGTTTTAGCAAAGGACAGAGGTGGGTCTGGCAGTGGGAAAAATTTGTTTGTTTTAATTTGTTATGGCATCCGTGATGAGAAGGAGCTGTGTATGCTGGCTGCTCCTTCCAAGCTCTGATTTTCCTCTGACAGCTCCTGGTGCTACAGGTAACCTGAGCCTGCAGGGACCTCCCTAACAGCCTTCATGAGTCAGTGTTTGCATGCACATCCAGCTGCTGCAGCATCTCTGTCGAACCACTCCTCTTTGTCCAGGGATCAGACAGCATCAGCAGTTGATTAGTTGCTTTAAACACAACATTTTACTCATAATGTGAGATCCATTAACCCAACCACTTATTTGAAATTTGTGAATGTATCTTTAAGTGCATGAATGGCTGCTCTGTTCATCTTTGCATAGACTTTTGGTGGGTTACTGACCTTCTCCTTCCTTGCCAGTAAGATGCCATGCTCTCCAGCTCCGGTCGCACAATGTCCTCATTTCTGAGAACAACATGCCATGCCTGAGCTTCAGTTACATTCCAAAGACAGTGAAATCTTGGGGATAAATTAGGCAGAAGTAGTTCTCCAGCTACTGCTTAAAAAGCACAGTGATTTGCATTACTTTCTTCCTTTTAGTTTCACCAGGATGTTCTCTTTAGTTCTGAGTAAAAAAAAAAAAAAAAAAAAAAGGGACATCCAAGAATTGCACAGTCATGAAATGCCAGCATTTCCCCACAGATCAAGTGACTAATGCCATTTATAATTCACATAGCTGAACTTCCAGAAAACATTGCCAAGGGAAGTCACTCAGGCACAATTATAGTCTAAAACATTGATTTGTCAACTACCAGGCTAAACCACTGTTTTTTCAGCCATCCAAGCCCAGGTTAACAACTGGATGTCTGCCTACCTTGTCAGAAGGATCCAGTGACACCTCTCAAGACATTTTGTTAAGAGTATAAAACAGGTGGAGAGTGTTTCATTAACTTCTGAATTGCAGTGACTTTTGGAGTCTGGCTCCTCAGCTCTAGTTGTAGGTAGCACTGTTGGAAAGCGGCTTGTTGAATGCAATTGAACAGGTCTGGAACTTTATAACATGTTTCAGTAATGCCTGCATATGGCATATAACTCTACATCTCAGTTGAGTTTGGAAAGCTGTAGTACACTAAGGTAAGGACAGTAACTGCATCTACCAACATTTGCTCCAGCCTCCAGCGTAGCATCAGAGCAGGCTGTGGCAGTTAAAATCCAAGGGATGCTGCAGGACCTGTGGAGATCATTTGGGCAGGGTTACAGACGAATTGTTGTGTTTGCGCATGTGTTTCAGTTCAGAGCACATGAGGGTAGTTTATACACAGACACAGCTGTTGATCCTTGTCATGTTTGAATTGGAGGTATGTGATCTCTCCCCAAACTGGACTCCCTCCCTCTGCTAATACCCTACTTTCAGCTGCAAGTTACAGCTTCTGTTGCTGAAATCTGGTGTTGGACTGCTTAGCAAAGTGCAAAACAGAAACAAAGGAGGGGGCTACTTAGTGGAGACCTAGCCTATGGTGGTGTACCTCTATCTGCAAAACCATTCTACGTTTCCAGGGGACAGCACTTGATCTTAGATTGTTCTTACCTCTGAGGTTTGATGAAATGGCTGCAGACCCCTGAAGTCTTTCAGAGATTTTTTTTTCCTGGCAATGTACAGCAATTACAACGTGTCAACTAAAACTTGCTTCCTCCCCGACCAACAAGACCTGCAAATTATATTTCTGGTTCTTCTGGTTTTCTTCCTTGTAGCCTGGGAGAAAGAAAAAGGAATAAAACTATAGTAATTTTTTTAAAGGACAAAAAGAAGCACAAAGAAGCACAAAAAGACTGCACTGAGAAGCTTCAGTAACAAAGGCTATACTTCATTGTGGTTTGAAGTGTTTGGTTTTACTATTCAGTTTGTCACAGCATTTCTCAGAAGCCCAAGATGGCCAGGCATGTGGTTTCCTCTTGTCAAAACCACAATAAATTGCTATTTCAGACTACAGAACCTAGAGGGAGTCCATTCTGCAACACTTTAGTCACTTTGTGGAGGCCACCAGCTCTTCCCAGCACCCCAGGAAGCTACATCGCTCATCCATTCCACCTCTCTTCCTCTCTCACCCCCACTTGCTAATGTTTGCCTGCAGTGGAAGCTTTGGGGTGGTTTTTGATTTTTTTAGGTGCACAGCATCTGACTACTGCATCCACTTACAGTGAGATAATGTACTGCTTTGGTCACTGAGTTTCATTCTGTAAAACAGCCAGTACAGAAAACAATTCTGCCAGCAAGGAAACCACACCAAAACCAGCTACCAAAGGGTGCAGTGATCCAGGGGAAGGATGGGAAACTGTATACCAAAAATAAGGTAGGCCCAATACCATTTTACATTTAATTACATTAATTACTAAACAATAGGACTAAGAGAGTGATTCCAAAACAAATGATACCTGCATTGAATCAGCTTCAAGGGATTGTGCAAGCTACCATGAGGAGCTTCTTGATTAACAAAACTAATTGACATACTAAGAACTATATTGTTTATCTTAATTTGCTTGCTAAATTATTTTTTAGCAAGCAAATTAAGATAAACAATATAGTTCTTAGTATGTCAAAGACTATTGCCTCAGGATGATGTTTACAGAGGTGACATCTGTAAGCTCCCAGCAGAGAGAGTCTGCTGAAGGCAGGAAGGGAGTCCATCCTGGTGAAGAACAAAAGGAACAGAGAATACTTGTCATCTGCTCCAAGTTTCCAGGCAGGAAAACTACACTTAGAGGAGATTATCTTTGCTATCTCTTATCTGTTAGTACCATGTACTTGTATAGACAAGCTTTTATATACACTATATAGAAATAGACTAAATTGTACAATATATTTAAATGCTGTACATGAGCTATGTGAGTATCCTATAGTTATGTGCAACAGTGATTAGGAATAGATTGTCTCCTAAGGAATTATAAAGACAGAGGAGGATGCTCAACAGGAACCACCTAGAACAGGTGGAAAATTCCCTTTCTTTTCCATTGTATTCTTGATAGGTCAAAAAAAAAGGTCATGCATCCTCTGAGTACTGCACCCTGACTGCTTACTTGGTCTTAAGGAGCTCAGATGAGCACTCCATTGCCAAAATTCAATGTTCCTCTTGTTTGCATAGAGAATGAATCTCTCACATCTCTGCAGGTCTCTGGCCAGATGTCTAAGTTGTGACCACATTACCTGGCCTTGAGGAAAAGGGCAAAAGTCTCCAAAGCATGAAGCCCTGCTCTTCAGTAGCAGTTTGAGTCAAGGCAAACAAAATCCATGTGAAACTGGTGGGTCCTCACCTGTGGCAGCAAGGAGCAGTGATGAGCTGATGTGCCTTAAGGGTGTCAGGTCCAGGCTCTCAGCTCCCAGGTTTGCTGAATCCCCACTGCTTTGAGTGGTCCTGTCACCCTTACATGTGTTGCTTTTGAAATAATTCCTGAGTGCTTTTTAGGAGCGGGAACAAAACCAGAATTCTTTTTAAGAACCTTGTAAGCAAGGTTTTTTAAGGCAGATTTTTTTCTGCTAGGGGCCGTGAAACCTATATCCCCCATCAGAGAGGGGGGGCCACTGCAATAAAAGACGTAACTGGCATGGTGCTGTGCCCCGGTCTGTGCAGCTCCACACTGTTTTGTTCACTTTCAAAAACTCCAACAAACCGCTGTCAGGAGAAGTCATTCAGGGAGAGCATTGACCAGTTGCCCTTGCATGGCTGAGAGCAACTGCAAATCACCTCAGTCCAGCTGCTGCTGAAAGCTGTGCCAGCTTGGGGTGATTTCTGTGTAGCACATCTCTCCTCAGTCATAGCTGCCCCATTGCTGACAAAAATTTTCGGTCTTTCAGAAAAATCATAGACATCACAGAAGTTGAGAATGTTATATTTGCCCAATTATCCCTTCATCAAAAAACCAAACAATATTAAAGGTACCAGCAATTTTAATTTGAGTAGCTTAGAATATACAAAATGGGATACACTTGAAATATTGACAATATAAGTTGGTTAAAATAAGGGATAATTTGTTTCCAATAATAGTGCATAAGCAAAAATTAACCGCGGGGTACGGAGTGTAGGGTCCCTGGACCCGACCCCTGCCACCTCACATACAAGCTTGCCAAATGAAAATTCCCCCTTTTATGTCATATTTCAATGCCATCTCCTCCCATTTTTGATTCATCACACTTCTACCTCCACCCTCATCACCACCTTTACCGCACATGCTCCACCACTCTTTCAGGTGGTTGCACCACTATTTTGGGGGTCATCCTTGATGAAGGCCTCTCCTCTTCCTCGATGTCCTTTAATTCACCTTTGTGTTACACATGCACACCAA
>JAYDZK010000001.1:20141914-20156232 GCA_034509185.1 Euphonia xanthogaster | reverse complement strand
AACATATATGAATTTGAGTGGAAGTGAGCATTGAGGATGAAGCTGTACACATAATTTTGCATAAGCCAAGAAAAAAGAAAGGAGCCATGTGCAAGATTGCTTTCAAAGCTCATG
This sequence comes from Euphonia xanthogaster, assembly GCA_034509185.1. Taxonomy (NCBI): domain Eukaryota; kingdom Metazoa; phylum Chordata; class Aves; order Passeriformes; family Fringillidae; genus Euphonia; species Euphonia xanthogaster. The sequence goes on along the minus strand of JAYDZK010000001.1, from coordinate 20,156,118 downwards.
CAGAAAATTCAGATTTAATCATAAGGCATGACAAAGCAGAGCTTTCAAAGTCAACAGAGCATGCATCAAATACATTATTTTCTCAAGGGTGAAACGGATTACTGAGACATAGAAGAAAGAGGTAGTGGTGCTATAGCAATACAACACTGTCATAAATATACCACATTTTCCATTTACAGTATTGCACCACAGGCATTATTTACAGGACAACAATTTTAGAAGTGTTTCTACCTAATGAATAGTTCCCTGCCCTGGGATTACTTGTAGACAGGGAATTGCATCTCTTCTAGGTTGTGATGAAGATGAGGAATCTTTCCATAATTTCTCTGAAAGTCAAAACAGTATTATATTAATATTAAAACAGAACTTTAAATAGTTATTTCAACATATTCTTTCCTGTCTCCTTTTACACTACTTTTTCTAAGAATCCTGTCAATCTATAAGGAATAAAATTCTTCTAAAAATTGTAAGTCATGACCTGTTGATCTCTTGTCCCTTGGTAAGAATCCAAGAAAAACCAATACGAGTTAATTGCAAACCTTACTTACCTACACTGCAATGCTGAATTGTTAGCCTACAATTATTCTAAAAGCACATAGATGTGGCTCAGTAAATTGGCACTGGGGGAAGGCAGCTCCATGCATTGTTTTTAGTATAGCTTCAAAGCTCATGGGACGTTTATATGGGCATTTCTATCAGGACAAATATAAATGCATTGGAATCACTACCTAGTTGCTGGTAGTGATTGCCTAGAAAACCTGGAAGAATGAACATTTGTTTCCTTTAAAGGTATTTCTGTACACAATTTCCCAAAACAAAATTTCCCAAAAAACTACAGAAAGACAAAAATCAGGACTCTTTTTCATGCCTTGGATTGCGACAGTGATCACAGGGGTCCCAGGATGAGGGAAGAGACAAGAATGTTGACTCCATGTTTCAGAAGGCTTGATTTATTATTTTATGATATATATTATATTTAAACTATACTAAAAGAATAGAAGAAAGGATTTCATCGGAAGGCTAGCTAAGAATAGAAAAAGAATGATAACAAAGGCTTGTGTCTGACCAAGACAGTCTGGACAGCTGGATTGTGATTGGCCGTTATTTAGAAACAACCACATGAGACCAATCACAGATCCACCTGTTGCGTTCCACAGCAGCAGATAATAATTGTTTACATTTGTTCCTGAGGCCTCTCAGCTTCTCAGGAGAAAAAATCCTCAGGAAAGGATTTTTCATAAAGCATGTCTGTGACATTGGATTAATTTTTTTTGTTAGCATTCAAAACCAAATGTACAATAAAGAGAAATATTTTTAATTATTTGGCTCCCCATTATGGTACACATATATACCAGGAGAATTTTTCTGTACAGATAAAATGCAATATTAGATCAGAAAAGTTTGGTTGGAGTCCACAGCTAACCAGTCTCATCATTATTCCCTTTCTCATCAGAGGACCAAACTGTGACTCCCAGGTTTTAAGTTAAGTATATTAAGACTTTCTGAAAGCTATTTTAAAATATTCTTAATACTGTTATGCAAATATATACTAATGAATCTCAAGATCGTTCTAGAAATATTTCCCTCCTTTCCCATAAATACTTCTTCTCTTTGTAAAGAAACTGTTTCTCTAAGATACAGCACTTACATGTGAGAGAAATTGGGTCGAGCTTTAACCTGTCACATTCAGATGTCCCAGGATTAAGAGTATCTTCATCATAAATATTTTGACGTAAAATGTTCCTTATAAAATCTGGGTTCATACTGTTTTCCATAAATCCCTCTGTTGATGGTGGTACAGAAAACACTAGCTGATAAATTACAGTGGAGCTTTCATTACTGAAAAACAAAGTCAAGGATGAATGTCTTCAAGTGTCAACAGGATCTTTTCTTCTTTTTTTTTGGAAGACTGACTATTCATATCAATGTTGGGATGGATTAAAAAAAAAAAATCCCCAAGAAAAGCATTATGAAAGAAAACTGCCAAAGATGCCAGTTTCTGCCTCCCCCTCCCTTCTCAGAACAACGCTTGAAACTGGGTACATACTTGAAGCCAGCCAGAGATGTTTTCAAAACCATGAGGGGCAATTGGACATGTGTTCTGAGGGGTTTCAATTTTCAGTACTGGTGCTTCACAAGAAGCTACCAATAAGGGGTGTTGCAATATCCTTGTGCACAGTTTCACTAGAAACCTGTGGGAAGGTTTATTTTCTTGCTATCAGTATCTGGGACTATGCAGCTGTGCTCCTGACTCAGCTCTGGAGTGGATTACACAAACCAGTGAACTGGAGACCATCTGTAGAGATTTCATTTTGTGTGGTCTACCAAAACTGACTACAATTCAACAGCTATCTTCTATTCTCACAGAATTCAAAACATTTTCAAAAAGTACTTGAATGGGGGTAAATAAAAGGAAAGAAAGAGAGGAAGAGAGCAAGAAAGAGGCAGAGAGAGTTATTATCTAATCAATATATGTGTAGAACCACAGCTTTGTACTTGATTGTCTAAATCATGGTTAGTACCCATAAGGCTTAGGAGCTACAGTTCACTGTTGAACAAAGCTGGCATGCCCAAGGCTGGCAGGGCAAGGGAGTATATTCCTCAAGGGAGCAAAGTACCTTTGAGACTGCCATTTGCCACATTGCAACGTGGCTATTTGTCTGTCATTGCTATCTCAAAGGACCTGGGACTTTGCAAAACTACTTCCCTTGATTTTGTCCCGTCTTTTTAATTTCTTTCGTAAGAGTTCTTTTTCAGAAGTCCTTGGGAAAGCTCTCTGTCTTCCCTTGCCTTCCTGCTATCTCTCCATGACAGGAGACATGTATATTCCTCTTGACTTTATATCTTTTGGGAACAAAATGATTCTCTCCTCTCTATGAACCTTGTTTTATATATTTAAGATTATTTAAACTGCATCAATCTTAAGCATCTCCAGCAATTAATTTTCCTTTTAATAAATATCCTTGAATATGTTTATTAAGGGCTGAAATCGGAACCAAAGGCAGCAGTGATGATACTTCACAGCAACAATATGTTCCTGTCATTATATAATTTTAGCAGCATTTACCATTTACACCAGATGATCCTTTGACCAGTTTTCACTGCCTTTACACATAATTTTCCCCAAACAACCCTATTTTTCAGAGATTTAAATATTGTACATATTTACATAAGTACATGTATGTCTCATCAAAAGCCTGTGATTTTCAAGTAACTTTGGGTACAGAAAGTACTTACCTGAAAGAAATCACCTGAGCTGAACTAAAGTAACGTCCTAAAGCTGGAGATGAGCTGTAGACCTCTGTTAGCTGAGAGAGAGAAAAAAAATATTTCTTCTATTCAATCTCCTTTTTGCCCTCACAAAGAAAAAAAAAAGCACAGCAAATCATTCTTACAAAGTGCGTTAAGGAGCATAAAAACAGGTGCTGAAGGTCAAATAACAGCAAATATCTGCCCTGGAAAAGGTAGAGAGTAATTTAAATTTGACAGACTGTTGCAAACGGATTACTGCAACAGACAAGTTAATTGTACATTTGAGTGATTGCTATATAACCTTAACAGAAGGGGGGCACTCAAGGTGAACTAAAAGCATGTGCTCATGTTGCTATGTGCAACTAATGTTGTTAGGTTTGCGATCTAATTAGTACCAAAAGGCTCTTCTAACTCTTACTTTGTGGGGGAGAGGGTCTCTGTCTTGAGATTGCCTTCCCACCATGTCCAAATGATAAATGCCATGTACGCTGAGCATATTTCAGCTGTAACTCAGAGCTGTGCTGGCTCAGCAGAAATCACAGCTATAAACCCAGGCTGTAATCATGTACTCGTGAGAGAATGCAGCACACAGGATGTTTAGCCCATATTATGCTTAGATGACTTTCACATGCCTCTCCTAAATTATTAAATGATTCTATGAAAAGGGTAAAGACAATGTTTTTACAAATGGTCAAATTTATGGGGAAAAAAAATCAATACTTTCTTGTGCTTAAAAGCAGACAATTTTTTTTCTAGATTGTGACTTTAAAAAGTACAACACATTTTATTTGTGGACTTGCAAATGACTGAGTTGCTACAAAGAGAAACAGAAACTTAAAAGGCAAAACACTGAAGCAGAATCAACTTTGCCAAGAATCACATAAACGCTTACCCTCTCAGTAATGTCCTCGGAAGAGAAGTGTGGGAGACCACACATTAACTCAAATGTTCCTGAAAAACTGTGAAAATTTCCATTGCTTAGTAATTCATCAGGTTCCCAGTAGTCATCCTCATCTGTGTAAACATCTATTAATTAAAAGGAGATAGAAAGGGAAGAAAAAAGTTTCAGATAGCTGAAGTATTGAAAAACAATCCTCTTGGCTTTCTCCAGGGTGGCCTTCTCATAGATTTCTTTGGTAAGGGTTGACTGGGAAAGACAGAAAGAAAGTGCAAGTCACCTGAGAAAAAGTGACATCACCTGGAAGTCAATCACCAACCTCCATTAGCAAAAGTCATCTGCTCTGGGAGTCTGACAGGCAATGACCCCATGGGACCTAAGTCATCCACGGCACTTGTTCCAACATTACAAACATAATTTCCATCCTCATATCCAAATCTCTTCTTGCGATATTTTCTCACTTAGCTACAAACTAGAATTGTCATCTGATCAGGATACAAGTTGCTTGCTGCCTGCTAAGATAAAAGCATTCACAACAACTACTGAACTACAATACCACCCTCTGCAGTCAGTATCCCAGTTCCTTCAGCAGTTTACTGAAGGACATTAAAGGGTGTTATTGTTTCATTTGTGTTCTATTAGAGCATACATATTGCATGTTTATATTACTGTAGCCAAGAGCAAGATACTTACTAGAATAAAGAATTAGGCTGGTGAGAATGACCAGGAAGATCACTAGAAATATCGTAGATATAACCATCCATAGTTTACACTTCCAGAAAACTACATTCCTGCATGATTTCCAGGGATCTCTCTCCTAGGTATAAAAGAGAAGGGCATATTGATTAATCAAATAAGGCAGGAAAAAATATTGAAAAATGTCTCTGCTGTCACACTTAGAAACAAAACCCCCACATAGATGGGAGAACCTCATTGGTAAGCAATGACCTACATCAGGGGTTCCCAGCCTTTACTACTGCTGCAGGAGAAAAGGCAGAGCTAGAGAAGGTAAAGGACATTCACTTGAGAGAGATCATTCCCCTTTGCACAGAAGTTCCAACTCCTGAATGGCCCATAAAGCTAAAGTACTGCAAAGGTGATTTCTTGGCTCCATGTTTGTTTTTTTAACTACGTTAATTAAATCTGCATATTCCACAAGCACTCCTTTTATTGTTTTTCATATCTCCCAACTAAAAAGGTGTCTCTGGAGGTATTTCCAAAATCATTCACCTCTGCAGCATCGATGATGTCAACCTGCATAGCTTCTGGATGCCAGCATCCAATGCAAAGGCAATGCTATTCAATAGATACTATTGCATTAAACCCTCCACAAAATAATTGAGACTTTTATAGCTGACTTACTTTTTCTTCAGAAGATTGGAAACTTGAAGGCTATTAAGTGTATTTAACAGAGTTTAATGCAAATCTCACCTGTTCTATGAAGTCAAAAGAAAACCAGTCAAAGCAATTGTGAAGGTACGTACATTCATATGGGAAAGAAAGGACAATACCTTGCCTGTTATTTAATTTTTAATAAGACTGAAAACCATGAAAGAAATTAGTCTTTTAATTAGTTAATCCAGCAGGATGAGTATTAAAAAAAAATAAGGGGAGGGGGAGAGTAAGCTTAGACGATGGCAAAACAGATAACTTCATCTGTTTTGTTCCACAGCCAGACGAATCAGAAGACTGAAGCAAGGCTTGAATTCAGAAGCAGACCATGCTGTCTTTTTAATTACTCCTCTCCCCCCCTCTCCATCTACCATAAAGGTAGTAATAAACTCTATGTCCTTTTTGTCATCAGTAGCAGGTAAGGAAAAGCACGTGCTGTCAGTTGTCTGGGCCACACACATGCAGATCGGCAGGAACCAGCTGCTGCTGGAGGCAATAATCCAGGTTTCCTTCCTTTACTTTTTGAACTTTCTAAGAACACAGAATAACAGAAAGGCTTTCACTGAATTTAACTGAATTGACCAGCTGGCTAAAAGCTTCTATGTGGTGGCAGGGAACAGGGAGGGAAAACAGACACAAAGAGAAAGTGCTTACAAGATAGATTCCTTCAGGAACAGAGGCAGAAAAAGGAAAGCACTCTCTAGAAAAAGGAAAACACTCTCTGTAGACACCTCGGCACACAGAACTTTGCTCTGTTGGAGCATGAAAGGCAAACACTGAGTATGGTTTTGTTTACAGCATGCTTTCCGCTGTCATCACATTTACTTTTTTTGTTATTTGATTTAAAAATATTTTTTAGAAATATGTATATTATAGAAGTATGAATTTCAATTTAATACTTAACACTAGCATATAGCTTTGTATTTTAAAAAATTTTAAAAGCCAGTAGCTACTGTCTAAAATGCAACTATGAAACCAGCCATAGCCCTGCTCAGTTGAGACAGGCAGCTGTCAAGCCCAAGTTTTGATTGAGCCACCATATAGTAAAATCAAGACCCCTGACTAAGGGAAATTATTTGCATCTGACTCCAAGACTTTGGAATGCTGAATACTCACTTTATTAACACTATACTATATTACATTATACTATACTATAACTATACTATAAAGAATACTAAGGAATACTTACCACTAACTAACAACTCGTGACTGTCTGCAGACTGACAGTCCACACAGCTTGGACCTGATAAGCTAATTAACATAAACAACCTCCACCAGAATCCAATTACCAAATTCCTTCAAGTAAACAACCTTCCCAACGTATTCCACATGTGCAAAGCACCAGGAGCAGCAAGCAGAGACAAAACTTGTTTTCCTTTCCTGCTTCTCCAGGGAAAAACCTGAGAGAGAGAATTATGTCTGTCTCTGTTCAGAGAGCATGTGAATACCACACCACGACATGTTTAGACTATCACAAAACACAACTCTTAATCGCACATAGCAAACTGGCTTGATCCCAAGAAAACATTCAGCTCCTCAACTAGTCCAACACCTTCCAAACTTTGCCAATAGGCCAGGGGGGAGCAACAGCAGCTGAGAAATTCTCTCCCTGGTTGACAGGACAGCTCTGCTTAACCTGCCAGCTGGGCAGAAAGCAGAACATTGTAACTTCCAGTAGTCTGTATAGGACGGGAAGCCAACTGCTATAATCAGCATAAAGAAAGCTCAAATGAAAACTCAGCTTTGGAAAGGGGAAGGATAAACCCAAGGGTAAGGTTTCTCGAGATAGTCCAGCAGACCTAGCTGACCCCTGCCTTTCCTCTCCCTTCTGCTGCTCCTCTTTGCATCTCCTGGAATGTGTCTGGCCCTGCAGCGAGCTGATTCAGCTTTCCAGACCACGGGAGAAGTAACGTGACCCCTGGCACAAAAGAACAAAGGGGGTTTTTGTCTAGTTAGCGGAATAAATCAGAGGTGAGCAGCGGGGCTCCCCCAAGGAAGCAGTGAAGTCACAGGAGCGGGAAGGGACGGGCGGTGCCTCTGGCTGACAGCTCCCGGCGGAGTCAGCCGTGCCCACAGAAAAGCGGGAAACATCTTCACACCACCACAAATACTCCCGCAATAAGTAGTATAATTCACGGTACAGCAGTCAGGTGTGAATATGTTATTCCTCTGCCAGAATTAGTCTGTTCTGTAGCTTTAAACTAGGGACTAGGAGCTACCTACTTTAGGATTCACGCGCTGATCTTAACTGAGAGTTTGGAGAATTTTGTTCATACGAATTCATTAAGGTTAGCAACTGAAAATTACTCAGAGAGAATCCAGCATGCTCTGTTCGAGGACATCTTATTTTTGTTTGGCAGCACGGTTTCCTGGTTAACTTCTACTGAAGGAAAGCCTGGGTTTAAAACTTATTTCAACTTTTCTCTTTTCTGGTTTTGAGCCCAACCCCACTGTTAGCACATTAGAAGAGAAAACAAAACTCAGAGAACAAATTACAGTTTCACTTCCTAAATTAATGCTTAAAATCCCACTCTCAGAACACTTCATTGACAAGGAAAAAGAAAATTACATTTAATGTTTTTTTAGCCTCTTTCCCTCTACCTCAAACAGCAAATTAAATCACTCCTACAAAATGTTCCTTCAAGTGTCATTTCACTTGCTGTGTAGTATTTCCCCCACCGGAAGGATCAAATGACCAAATGAAATTCCTACCTTTCTCTTTTGAGCATTTAGAGGCTTGTTACGATCAGTCTCACTTTCCTCCACATTATGTTCCCGTAATTCAATAATCTCATGCTCCTGATCAGAGCTCTGCCTTTTCATTGCTTCTGTCTCGGAAGAGGGTCCTCTGCGAGGACCTCTGTCTCTGAAGTGAGCACAGAGCCAGCTCATTTCCTTATTGTTTCAGCTGCAAATATGGTCAGTAGCAGCTCTGACACGAGGCTGGAAACAGGAAGAGTGGGGATAGTGTTCACAGGAGAGGTCTCAAAATACTGTTAAATTAGGGGAATTCCTTGGAAGAACAAATAAAGTCGGCTGCCCTAGCTGCAGAGAAAGGGAAGGCAGAGGAAGTATCGATTTGCATAGCCGTGAGAACTCTGACTCTCCGCTGTGCAATACTAGGTTTTCCAGTTTGCCTACCTTCCTGTACCAGCCCTTGACAAGCAAGTGACTAAACCTTTAGCAATGCTGGGATGATTTTGAGAGGAACCAGTGTTTTTTCTGCTTCTGTCAGCCAAAACAATAAAATGTTATTGCTGTTATCCATGCAGCTAAACAGATGCGGTGCTGAACAGCACGAACAGAGCAAAAGTTCATAGAGCATGTTGTTTGCTTAGGCTGGGACTCTGTCGACACTTGTGATTCTATTCTCCCTCTATAGTCAATAAAGAAATCAACACTAATGACCTTTGTGCTATAAATTATTCTCCCTCTAGCTATTATACTGCCTAAAATCATATCTAGTGTTAAAGAACCATTTATATCCTTTAACATTCTATCCAGCCTAAACCTGAGAAGCTACTTTCAGGTAAAAAAACCCCAGAGGACACAGATAAAGAGAAGAGAAAGATGGGCTTCAATTTCAATCTGTGCTCTACAGGACATGCTTTTATGAAATAACCGTGGTGATTTGGTCTGCACTACCTTCCCACATGCATTCTCATGTGCACTTGGATTCACTCACAGCAGCTTACTGTAGCCAGGGGCTGATTACAACCCCAGCCTCCTAAATATCCTTGATCCTACCATGTCTTATTGCTCCTGTTCACACTCCATCTCCATGTTTCTCCTTCCTTCCCACAGAGCATCTCTCTCCCCTCTGACTCAAAAGGTCTGGGCAGTTGGTAGCCACACCCTTCCTCGCTCTTTTGTCCCAGCACAGGGAGTATCATGCATTGAGAACCAAACACAGCCTCTCTCCCCGACCCCTTTTCCTGCTGCCACTCATGGCACCACTCCTTTTTCCTGCCAAAAGCTCAGGGTGCTCTCCCCTCATCCCACCACTCCAGTTTTCTCTGTGCAACTCACCTTGGTTCTGCTGCCTGAAGCACATCCAGGGTTTGCATTCCTGAAGTCGTGTCACACCCATCCAGTCAAAGGCACTCCATGAAAGTGAGCACGTCTTAGGTTTATTTCACAAGTAAAAAGAAATACAATTTGTATACCCCACATGTTTTGGTTCTGAGAATCTTTAAAGCTCTGGAGGACTGAAGGTGAAACTGAGCAGTCATCAAGATCTTAACATGTATCTGGATCCACAAAGTCTTACTTGGGACATATTACACTAGAAATGCCTTTATCTGCTTCTCACTATTCCTGCTGGATATCAGGCTCAATTATTTAATTTCTACTCACAGTAGACCTTCCTACTGGATTGTCTGAAATCAAAGCTGTTCCATTAAGACAAAGAGTTAATGATTATACAGATCTCACCATGCAAAGGCCAAAGTCTTTATTATTTGATTTGATTTGATTTGATTTATGTATTTATGAAGAAACTGCTTGAAGTCTTTCTTTCATCTGGGGGATCTAACTTCCACACTTGGTGCATTTCTTCCATGTGAAATTCTGACCTTTCAGCTTTGCAAAAACAGGAAAGTCCAAGGCACCAATGCAGTTCTGATTACACATGGAGTTTAGAGTTACAGAGGCACATCCAAACAAATAAAACATAGCCCCTTGCAGTTTTAGCACATGTTTATTAAAAAGAAAGATGTGAATAATTGAGTAGCCACTAAAGAAACAACCCTCCTAATATACAGTCTTTGAATATAGCTTATGCTGTAAGCTTGACACAAGCTGGGGCAAGGTGCCCAACAGGAGAAAGGAAGGAAAAGCAATAACAGTGTTAGAAAGAGCATGCAGATTACAGTGCAGGAATCTCACTGTATGCAGATTACAGTGCTAGCTCTTTTCAACATTTCCCCCACATGCTGCCAAGTTAAGTCTAACATTAAACAAAGATCACATACTTAGGTACTGCAGAGTAAGTGTGCTGTGTGGACAGCAATAAAAGGTGTTCAAACTGCCAGTTTCATCTTTTTAATATATATATTAAAGGTGAAAGCTAAACACTTCCAAATATTGAGCACTGCTTAAAGATCATCTAAATGGTCTTAAGGCCATCTAGACAATTCTTTTATTAAGCTAAGTACTGGTATTCTGAAGTCCCATAAACAGCTTTGGAAACCTTAAATTGGCTATATTTGGAGTGATAAGCTTATCAGGAAATTAAAATTTAAAAATTTAGATTTATTACCAGGGTTAAAAGAATGTAGCTGTCACTACTTATATTACTTTATTTGAGCCCAAGGATGCATCCAACCACATAAATCCATTTTCCTTGTATGTCCATTTCAATTTAGTGTGGCCTTGTGGGCACAGCCCAGAAAGAAACACACACACAAAAAAATTTCCTGAGCCTGAAACTCTGCTTACTGTGGACCAAGGACAGGACAAAAAACAAGCCTAACCGACCAGGAGCGTGCTAAAAAATCACAATGGATGCCAGAGGCAGAGCCAGAGAAGTACACGTGTAGCATGTTGCAAATATTAAACCCTACGGTTAGTTCAAATTCTGAAGAGAATTTAAGAAAGCATTATAATTTCCTTTTGTTCAATGAATTACAACTCATTCATTCCTTCCTTTTATTTAGGCATGATCCCAAAGAACCTAAATTATACTCTTCCAGTTACTTAATGAAAATTTCTTGCATCCTAGCATTTTTGAGCTATATATCTGGTGTTTTTAAGAAAACACAGTAGAGACCCCAAAAGTTGCAGCCCAGAAAGTAAAAGTCTCACATAACTAGAAAGAATTTATCTCAGCTTTGTACACAATACACTATTTATATTTTTGAGAACTATGAAATATTTATTTATGTTTAGAATCCTGTAACATACCTAAAGAGCTGGATATATATGGCATGTGGCCATTTTTATCCAGATATGCATATGTGGAAATAAATATAGATAACAAGGGACAAGGAAGGAGAGAAGGGTTATGAATGAGGTATGGCTGGATTTTTGTTACAGGTTATAATCCATTTTATTTTGTTTCCAAGGCAGTGCTGTTTTTGGAAATAGCCATAAGGAAGATGAATCCATAAGGAACCTGAAGTTCCTCTGAGGCTGAACAGTTATTGCTAGATGAACCACAAATGATAATTTCCTCATTAAAAAAAATGTATTCTTTCACCAAGAAACAGTCAATGGCGTTTTCATGTTGTATCATCATAGTCATAAATTGATTACAGCAGGAAGCAGCTTTCACACAGAGGTGAGCTGCATTTTGTCCTTGGCTCACCAATTTGTATTCCGACGCATCCAGCCATAAAGTGCTGTCACCTTGGTGTACACACCAGGACGATTGTGCCAAGCACACCCTTCTGCCCAGCTCACGATGCCAGCAAGGTACCATCTATTGCCCTTCCCTGTGCAGGCCAAGGGACTTCCAGAATCTCCCTAAAATGAAGGAAGTCCAGCCATTAGTGCACACACAGAGAGAACTGTAACAAAAAATAGGTTATTTAAGAACAGCGAATACCTGCCCCTCTTTTTCTCAAATATTAATTAAAACTTACTTCTGGATATAATGTACCCATCCAGATGCCATATTTATTCAATTATTTTAAATTATGGATGTAGCACACTTATCAATATAAAGCTAATGGAGAGAAGCAGTTTATAAAATTACTCCTTGATAACATCCTATTACAGGATTCATAGAATAACTCACCAGAGCCCAAATAGGGAGAGAAGAAGACAGGGATGGAAATAGGGAATTCTACTACAACTTGAAATAGGGAATTCTACTGCAGTTTGAAATCTACTATAAATTGTTCACAGGTTGAAGGCAGATCTCTTATACTGTGTGTTAAATAGGAACAGAAAGATACCACACACCCCAAATCAAAAAAAGCCAACATACCAAAACAAACCCAAACCCAACAAACAAACCAGGCACAATTAAGTATTATCAGCAGTTTTAGAATCAAGACTGAATCTAAAGTAGACTACTTTGTAGAGGCAGAAGAAGGAACAAAGACTAAGGAATGTGCAAATAAGAACAGGCTTCTCAAACAGAACATGCAGATTTGCACAGCAGTGTAGAAAAATAAAAATTTCCATTCAATTCAGTTCACAGGATCAAAGTGCATTTGGGCTCATTATTTTTTTTTGCCTTTCCTTACTTTAACCTTCTCTGACCTAGTCTGTTTACAGAACTTGGCAACTACAGTGCAGCTCCTCTCTGCAGCTGTTCCTAATGCACACAAGGCAGTCAGCAGCCTCCAAATTCACCCTGGGGCTTGTTTGAGCCCCCAGCTGGAGCCAAAACATGTAAGAGGTCAGGACAAAGCCATGTGCTGAGAAAAGAGTAATAACAGAAAGCTTTCATCACCCAGCCAAACATAATTATCTATTATGGTGGTACAAAATTATCTAGAGATAACAAGCCAGAGTTCTTCCTTTCTCTCAGGCTGCTGTTGTACTAGAAATGTTGAAAATCCATGAGACTGATGCCAAAGTGACTTGAGAAAGGAGGCTCAGCCAATTACTCAGCCAGTTCTGAAAGACCACAGGGGTTTTACACCACTAGGGAAAGGAAGGATCCTAAGCAGAAGAATCAAGATCAAAGAACATTCTAAAGTGATAAGAAAACAGAATGAAAGGGTAATTTTTTTATTTCTCGTGTATCAGGTCCTCTAAAGATGAAAGGTATTTGGAAGCTTCACATAACTTGTGCAACATATGCACAGCTTACATGTCCAGGAAGGAATAAAACAGAACAGGGCCCTCACAAGTCTGAAAGCATAGTAAAGCAGGTTTAGGGTGTTATGGGGCTTTCCTGAGCTCCCAGTGTCATTCCTCTCTAGCACTGTACAGGAAACACATGCTATATATTACATCATACATACTAGTGACAGAAAGAAAGGGGGGGGGGGAACGACCAAATCCCCAATAAAAGCAAAGATTCTACCCAGACTAAGTAAGAACTTAAGGACCCAGAGGGCTAACATGCTAGAACTCAGACCCACATGCTAAAACTCAGACACAGCATGTCATGCTGGAAAATGTCCACTATGATATACAGCTGAATTGGTTTAAAATGCCCATCTGAAAATTCAAGGGCATTTCTTAAGCAACACATTTTTTGGAGGAACACCACCCCTCTAACATATTTTAGCAAAATTATTCAAGGTCAAAGTTTGCGGACAAACTCTATGGTGGTGCTCCTGCACTCTCTCTCTGTGGACAAACCTCTCTCTGACACTTGTTAAAAATGACCCCGAGAGGGAAAAGGACCCTGGTTCCCTTACAAAAATCTGATTTACACCTGAGTCCTGGGTCAAGGGTCCCAAATTCCTTGCCTCACTACCACAGAATGCTCTGGAAGACCCTTGAGGAAGGGATCCAAGAGCTGAGAGAAGTGGCAGTATGGGAGGTACTCTTTGGGAGGGATGGACAACATTATAATGACCCCAAAAAGGTCAGGGGCACAGGGCAAAAGCTGTGGAGTCTGGCAAATCTAGGGCCATCTCAATACACGACCTTCATTGCAACAATTAATGCCGATACCAACTGAGAGACAGTGGGTTCTGTTGCAAACAAGCTTAGAAATTATGAAAGTATGATCAATGGCCCAATGCAGGCTCATGTC
>JAYDZK010000001.1:20119615-20133524 GCA_034509185.1 Euphonia xanthogaster | reverse complement strand
GGCAATTTTTTGGGGGGTTTTTTTTTTTTTTTGTTTTGTTTTGTTTTTTTTTTCCTTTTTTTTTTTTTTTGTTTTTTTTTTTTTTTTTAGAAATGGCAAAAATCAGAGCCACAGCTCACTGCAATTCAGTGGGAGCTATTAAATTTCAGCCATTCTAGTTGGAATGTCAGAATAAAAGCTCTAAGGTATTTTCATCCAGGCTTCATTTGAAACAAAAGACATGGAGATTCCATAGCCTAGTTTAGTTCATAAGCCCTACAGATATAAGAATAACTCAAAAATGCCGTTTTTCTATCACAGGATTCCACTCCCCCTCAAAATGGTATCACTTGGGATTGAAGCATAGTTACCTGATCTTAGCATCACATCATATTCTGTGGAATCTGAAACTGAAATGTAATAATTATCAGCTACACAAGCCAAAGACACAAAGTGGAGAAAGAAAAATAGACAGAATAGGTATTAAACAAAAGGCACTTTGATACCAAAAAGCTCCATTGTAACAAGACCAAAATCTTCCTCCCCAGAACTGAACAAGGGAACTGCTTGTTTACTACAGATTTCTTTTTGTTCCACTGGGGTTAATTTTTTAAGAGAAGCAACCATATCTTGTGGTGCCCAGAATGTGCTCCAGAAGTAAGCTCGCAGCCCAGATTCTCCTTCACTGTGAAAAGAAAAGAAATTCACTATAAATACAGTCTAATTACTATTTTGGACATTGTTTTCACTGGTCTGCATTTTTGGCTGACACAGTTTCATAGCCAGCTGAACTTCTGTGCCCGATAGTTGCTGCTAAACATAGTGACAAAAAGCTCTCTTGTTTAACAATTATTTTTGCTGTATTTTTATACAGTAGAACTATTTTTGACATATACACCTTAACCAGCTACACACTGAGACTGAAAACCACACCTCGAAATCCTTCAATAGTTTTTATGAAATTGGATGTTACCATCCCTGCTGTAAAATTATACACTTTAAGGATCATATAGCAACTCCAGACACACTGCAATTTAATTTTTTAATGGAAGCTATCGCCATACAACACAATGATACAACACGATTTTATCCTCGCACTTTTTTTGCTCACATAATTTTTGTTGAAATAAAGAATTCTTGAGCGTACACATACAAGTCATTACTTCAGTGATTCCACCACAATCCTTTTGAAATCACGTGTTCACTGACCCTTCAGGGTTTTCAGAATCTACCAGGGTTGTAATAACCTGCTGCTCAATGGATTTATGTTTCTTACCAGGAGCTCAAACAGTGTTTTTCCCCAAATTACACATATAAGAAATTGTTTTCAGAGGTTGAAAGAGAACTTTATTTGAACGGATAAAATAAGATCCTGCAAGAGCTGAATTATTATTTCAAAAATTAAAAGACAAAAAAATTAATAGACAAAAAAACAACCCATAGACTCAGGAACAATTAATCAGACTTTATTTCTCTCACCAATTCTACAGGGCAGTACAGAAGTCACACTATTAGCTTAGATCATATACTTAAATGCATTTCTGCATTTTTAATTCTCTTACAGAGATGTGCATTTTCTTCTAGATAGCAAATTTAAAATGGATTAAAGAAAAACAGGAAAACACAGCTGAATATATCAAATTTGTACCATATGCTGAAACAGCACCTACCTGAAAGCAGCCACTACAGACTTCAGGTAGTACTTTCCCAAGAAGGAAGATTCATATGTTTCTGCCAACTGACAATGAAATAGTAGTAAAAGAAAATATAAAATTATATTTTAGTGCCAACATAACTGCTAAAACTATAAAGTGCTTGTCTTTTTCATTCTTTCCTCTTCCTCGCCACCCTCCCCCCCACTACAAGCACTGTCCATAATTTTCACAAAATGTATCAAATAAGGATCATAAATGTGCATTAAATTCCACTAAAAATTTGCTTTTTTTCATCACATTTCAAGGCCATTGAGACAGTTTTTGATAATTAGTTGTGAAGAAGGTCTTTATGAATACATTTATATTTTTGTTTCAGTCTTTAAACTTCCAGAATCACTAACTTGTATTGGCTATGCACAAAGCAGCTTTGAGACACCAGAGTAGTTCTTTTGGGAAGTACAAGCCAACGGAGAACAGCTTTGTCTTCAAAACTGCTGTCCACATGTGCCTAGGAAACAGTACTGATCTCACAAATAGAAACTCATAAGAAGGGCAAGAAAGCAAGAACTGTTGTGAGTGATAAGGAAAATTTAAAAGGTGAAGCATTGAATTGGAGGTAAAATTAAAAAGAAAAAGGAAAATGTAGACGGAAAAGACTTTGAATAAAGTAAAATAAAACAAAACCCACTCTCTTATTTCCTTCAAGACAAGTAATTTGTCCATAATCCTGAAACCTTATAACCTAGAAAATATTGACCTTACTCTAAGACACACAGCCCCATCTGTCTAGCTGCATTTCTAAATCTGAAAACTGCCAAGGTTCTTCCTTTGCTTTAAACTTACTATTTCCAAAGAAAATAAAAAATGGCTAACCCGAGTCCTCTCCTCATTCCCAACTGCTTCTGTGTAAATATTTACAAAATATTTCTACTAATGTGGAAACGTACATAATTTTGTATTCTGTTTGCTTGCAGGATGAACTTCTGTGATGTTGGATCGTTGAGGTCATTTGTATAAGTCAAATTAGGAATTTCTACACTTCCACCTATATAAATAAAGAAAAAAGCTGGAGCTGAGAAAAAAAGAAAAAGATAAAAAATTAGCACACCTAATAATGTTGCAGAGCAAGATGCTTGCAGAAGTATGTGCTTGTCCTTGGCATTTGCAAGTATTAGCTCTTAAGAGAAACATGCAGTAATAAATAGAGCATTGAGTCAGGAAATAAAAGGAAGGAGATAAAGGTTTAGGCAGGCATGTCTACTAGGAAGATTTCATTGTTAAGTTTCCATATTTTTTTTTACAGTACTCTCCTCCTGAAGAGGCATGGCTTTAATGGCTATGTGTTGGCATTTGGGAAAGTGCATAAACAATTTAGGTATCCATTCTGTTTTTAAAGAAAGTTAAGAGAAAATAGACAAAGAATTCATATAAGTTCCTGTAAAAGATATCATTTAGTACCAATAATGATGGTATTAACAAGCAGTGAAAGAAAATAATTAGCGATAAAATGCACAATTTCAATATTAACTACTCACTGCTAATTACTGTGTATTTTGTTGCTTTAGCAAAGACATTAAAGAGAAGGGAAAGTCAGTAGTTTATATACACACATTTTGTGCTCAGCTGCTTAGTGCAGAGCTTTCCATAGTGTGAAACATCCATCACACCTGGTCCACGCTGGGGAGTAACACTTACAGAGTGAGTAGTGCAGGATTAGCACGATTGCTGTAACTGATAAGGAAACTGTAGGTAATATTCCGAGAAGACATCGCCTCCAGAAACACAACTTCATCCATTTGAAGAATCGATACATTTGGCACAAACCTTCTTGGTAGGATGGGCAGTAGCAAACACACGGACTTTCCTAGAGAAAGACCATGGATGGCATCAGTACGAAAAAAGAAGAGCTATTGTATCATATTTTCATGTATTTACTCTCTCAGTTTTAAAGAGATAAAAATATTGAAAATTGAGATAAGATCTTTCATGTTATCAGCTATATCACACATGAAACCCTCATCTCTCTGGGCTGTTTCCTTTTTGTATGCATCTCAGTCTGAGAAAGGGGTGGGGGGGGGGAGGGCAATTTTTATGATTTTAGTTAAGAGCAATTGATGAAGAACAGGGGTCAGTGGACACAGGAGTAGACAGAGATAATTAATTTACTGTGTTCCTACTACAATGCTTAGCTAGTGGCTCTTACCTGCCCTGCAGCCTGTTTGGCATCTGGAGCTGGAATGCTGTACACAGAAATCCGCCTGGAGGGAAAAGCCTGCAGCATGATGCCGTGACAAATGCCTTTTGACAAAGGTAGCAACAACCCCCTAAATAAACCCTGTTTCTTAAACAGAATAGCTGCTCTCCCCACCGCACACTCTGAGCTTCTCTTATTTCACCTTTGCCTTACTGCTTCAATTGGGAGCCAGCTGATCTGCAGTCAAAGAAAGTGGGCAGGAGAAGTTACCATCACTGTAACTCTTTGTTTACCTGACAGGCTAAGTAGGATATGGATCCCATCATTTGAAAATAGATCACTTCTTTCAGAAACACAGGAGTAGGGAAATTTAGGACACAATGCAAAGGATGTGCAGACATGCAATTTACAGATAAAAGGTCCCAGGGCAATATAAATGAGGCAACTTCTAACAAACACCCTGGGGAATTCATAGAAACATCTGTAAGAGAGGATAAATGTTCAGTTCCACATGTCACCTTAGTTTTCCAGCTTCAAGACAGTACCACAGAATAAAGACGGTAAATAAATTGCAAAACAATTTATGTTCGTATTTCCTGTTCGAAAGGAAAAGCAGCTTTAAGTCAGCAAACCATCAAGCTCAGCATATTCTGCATATAAAATAAGAAAATCAAGGATGTGCGTGGCAAAAGAACATATTTGATACATGTTGAAAGAGAGAGAGAGCACAAAGAACAGAATCTAGAAAAGCAAAAGGTGATGAAGAAATCTCAGCCCCAGAAAAATAATACAAAGGGAACAAAGAGAATAAAATAAATCTGAACAGTTCACACACAGATTGCAAAAGGGATTAATTGGAAGGCAATCCTCACAGCTCAGAAATTCAAACTACAGCTGCTGACAGAGGGCTTTGTTCAAGTCCTCTGTTTTTCAACAGCCTGCCTCTGCTACACATACAGAACCTGCTGACTGACGCTTTACCCTTTCCTTCATGGAAAAGCCAGAAAAAGGCCTAGAGGAAACAAACCCACTTTTGCATAAGTATTTTACCAGGACCTTTTAGAAACACCGGGTTTATTTCATCAAGGACAAGATCATTGCAATGACATACATCACCATGTTTATTCATCCTGATAAGGTTGCCTGAAGCTCGAGAATTCAAATTCTTAGGTGGATGAACTTGAAAATAAAGGAATGAAAGCAGGAAAGAAAAGTTAGTAGCTCCAAATCACGCAGTTAATTAAAATAAAAGTAGAAGGAATAAGCATGCGACAAATCACTTATAGCAGCAGAATTTTTGATCTTCAAAAATTAGGGCCCTATGGATTCGAAAGGATTGAGTTCACTTTTTACAGTGTCTCCTCTCCCTTTCTCCCTGTCAGCTGTCCTTGGTGGAAGAGGTAGTGAAAGTAGTATTTGCCAGAATGCAAACAGTTCACTGCTACTTAACTGTTACTTCTGTATTAGCTGCACACATCTCAGAAGAAATTATGAGTAAGACTCAAGCTCTCTGTTTACACAATCAATTGTATCTTCAGCTTCCGGACAGGTGAGTGCACCTACACTTAGTTGGTGCCTTGAAAATGAAGTTTATTGTTGCACCTCCCCCCCTGTCTCCAGACATCTGCATGGAGCAACCACCACAAGGAGCAGCCTCCTCCTTTTTCACCAGAGCTCAAAACCCTGGTATTTATTAGCCCCATATGTGAGTTCCAGAATCAGCAAGAGACATGCAAAGAAATTTCACCAGTGAACAGTTCCTCCAAATATGGTTTTAATGAAGATATCCAGGACATGTTTTATTCCAAGGAAATGGTTTTCGAGTTACAAGACTGAAGGCACATATTTGTGTATCCATGGTGCAAAATTTGACACTCTTGTGTAGACACCTGGAAAATTTGGTCTTCCACATCCATAACCCCAGCTCACAATGCCAGTCAAAAACCATTTTCCATCACCATTGCTTTGACATGATAGTGGTCCACCAGAATCACCCTAAAAATAATGTATCGAGTTATATGTGTTTACAACATGAATTATGAAAACTGGGGGGAAATCCACAGGAGATATTTTGCATAATTCCAGTGATTATATTTTCAAATTCATATAGTTCAAACAATTGATAGGGGTTTTCTTCAAGTGGATGGCATTGCACAGTTTTACCAAAGTTTGCTCTTTCACAAGAGAGAAGGTAATTCTCACTCTTTAAAGACTAATAAAGATATTAGTTTGCATGGACTACATTTGAAATTCACCTTTTTTCCTAACCTTACACTTAACCTTAAACCCCAAATCTGCTACTTAACATGTATTACATTCATAGGTTACACACTAAAACTCAGAAATAGTGAGCTTTTAAAAATATTTTAAAATAAAATAAGATAAATACAATAAAGTATTTAATAATTGTATTACTTAGTTCAAATTAAAGGTAAATGAAAACAGATGAAATCCCTTAATTGTTCTGTGTTGGGTTTTTTCCTGATTTTTTTTTTTTTTTTTTAAGAAGGAAAAAGAGCCTAAGGATTGTCCTCTGGTAGATACTAGTCAGCATATAATGTTTAGGGGTCCATAGTGTCTTTGTAATTAGAGAAGTTAAAATGAAGTCTGTTCTAGACTTCAAAATTTATTACAGGATCTCATAATGCTGTAATACAGGACAAAGCAACTAGGACCCTTCCTTTACAGCCAGTTCTTTCAGAAATACATTGGCAGAGCATCAGGTATACAACCATTTGCCACCATTTGGGGAAAATTCCTTGGACCAAGCTGATACTTCCCTGTAAGGCTCTGTCGTACGCAGAGCATGTCTGAAAGACACCCAGTGGCAAAGTAAACTTTACCAAAATATTGGGTGCAAGAAACAACTTCTAAAAACAAAAGGTGCATTTGGCAAAATTCAGATGTTTTGCAAGAGAAGTGCCTTCTTTCTAGACAAATATTTTGTTAGAGCTACAAAACTATTTTGCCTTCACTCTATAGGCTGTTGGGATATGCAGGTTGGAAGGGACCTCTTCCAAGGTGCTAAGGTGCCACTCACTCCTCAAAGTAGGATTATATTGAATTGCCTCAAAAAAGTCAAGAATTTAGACAACTTTTTTTTTCCTTCCATGACAAATAAGATTTCGCATTTAGAGAGTAAAATTTGCAAGTTTTCTCCTTCATTCCTAGGACAAAAGTAGAACACCAGCACTTTCACAAAACAGGAATACCACAATTTGATTAGCTCTTAACAACTGCCAGACACAGACAAAAATCATTTGCCTCTACAAAAAATGCAGCCAAAATGATGTCTTTCCCTGGATATATCTTGAGTGGCCATAAACAAACAAATTCTCCAGTTACTGAAAACGATCCTTAATATCAATGGCCTCACTAACCTCTAAAAAACACCTGGAGCATTATACTCCCTCAGCCATTGTAGGCACACTCATTTTTATGTAGATCAGTGAAAGTTAGAACATCTTGAAGATTCCAGATCTCCATCATAAAAAAATTGTTTTATTATTATTTTAGCAGTAAATGTACTACTGTTTTAGCAGTAAATATGTATGGTTTATATAAGTTTAGTATAATACAATATGGCATATAACATCTGTAATATCAAGTGTCTTATAGATATATACAGTGTATCTATGGGGTTTTACTACTTTTCAGTAGAAGTAAATTCAGCCCCTTACATTTATCATCTCTCAGCTTTTCCAGATCAGAAATATCTTATACTTGCAAATTTATGCCTAATTGTCTACATCTCATCATACAGTCTTGTATGATGATCCCTCCTTGGAGGGGAGGGATCCTGAAAAGACACAAGCTACTTTCTCAGGGTATTTTTTCAGCTGAGAGCCTATTATGCTGAAAATTGCCTGATTTCAACTTGTAATTGGGACTTGCAATTTGATTGGCTCTTGACCTGCAACTGAAATTTAGTGATGTTACGCATGCACATAAAGCAGCAGAACTCTGAAATCAGATTTGCTGACAGACAATACTTATATTGCTCTTTTTCAGAACTGAAACATATTGACCACAAAGTGGTCTGCCAGTCAACTTTGCACCTCCTCATGCAGCAATGAAAGACCAGATAAGCTCTTAGTGAAGTTTGCTGAGGTACGTACTTTACACCCGTCTCTTTTCCCAGACAATAGCCCAGCACAAAACATCCTAGCTGTGATAATCCCGTATGTGGAATGACATAATGTCTGGTCAATAATTTCTATCTCTGCTTTCTGAAGAACTGCTGAACCTTCATCATCTGGAAAACAAATTCAACAGCATTTTACTCATCTATTGAAATATAAAACAAGAAGTCTTCAGAAAATATCCATAGATACTTTTGACCATTGAGTTATTCCAGATTCCAAACAACTAACTGCAACAGAGCAGAAAGCCTCTTCAAACTGTCAGGCAATTGTTTAATGTGATCTGGGTCCTTCAGACACACCAAATGCAATGGCATAATCACTAGGATGGGCCAAAAAGTTTTTTCTTTTTTTTTTTTTCCAAAACATCTCAAGACTTCTTCATTTGCTCTCTTTTTATTTCAAAAAGGAAACAGAATTTTACAAAGATATTTAGACCATCACATGATAGATTTGCAGTGAGGGCAGCATATCTGAAGGAGCCAAATTCAAGATTAAGATTATGAGTCAGTTTCAGAACGCAAATTCCCACAGCACAAATAACTCATTTCCACATTTGCTTCTTTCTGTCTGAAAGATTTGTTGAAACACCTCTTCTTTGTAAGAGATATAATTTAATAATAACAGAATTAACCTAGAGTTTCCCCTCCTTTCCATACAGCAGGCTCAATCTCATCACCAGGTGATAATTTCAAAATCTGGTTATAGCCAAAAAGCCCTCACCCACACACTCAAATATGCAAGCACTGGTTTACATAATGAAACTTCATTTTAGGATTTGATAAAGCTAGTATATAATAAAGTATACTTAGAAATGAAAAGATTGAGTTGGCACTTGTATTATAGAAGCTGACAAAGGGAATAGAGGCAAACAGGAAAAAAATACACCCTCCTTTCTTTTTTTTTTTTTTTTGAGACATTACATTTTTCTTTCAAATAACCAGCTTCTTAATTTTGCATATGATTAACCAGCAGCCCAAAGAAAGAAACCACACCGTGCGTCCCACACCTCTGAGGGGAAAAGAGGGGAAAGACAGCCCTGTAATATTTTGGTGTAAGTGTAGCTCCCTACATTAACAACACAATATGGAAGACATTCAGATCCACGGGACCAGCAGCCAAGTTTCCTGAGCATACGAAGGTACATGCACACTTCCCCAGTTGTGAGGGCTCCTGGGAACAAAATCAGATCAATGGAAGGGATAAAATTCACCTGCTTCCTTCTTTTGGCCCCAACCTGTTATCCAGCACTTGTCCCCGCTGCGGGCTTTGTGGGAAGAGGGTGGCAGGCAGATGGGCTGGATGAGGTGGCCCATGGTGTCCGGCCAGGGCGTGCTCAGCTGCAGCAGCGCGATGTCATAGTCGTAGTTCCTGCTGTTGTAGTACTCGTGCACTACAATCCGCCGCACCGCAGACACAAACTTGGCACGGCCCTGCGTCTGCATGCCCAGGTGGGCATGCCACGCTCTGGGGTCAGCCAGCCTGGGTGGGAGCAAACAAAGAAGTTGTGTCTTAAAAAAGTACCTCAAAACACCCACTGACAGCAGGGCTGGGAAAAGCAGAGCACAGCACCTCCATGCAGTTCAAACTCCGTAACCTAAAGGCACTTGTGGATTCTGGCCATGTTTGGGACAGATATAGAGGGAAGACTGCTTACTTGCTCCCTTGAAAGCAGTGGGCTGCAGACACAAGCCATTCTTTCGATATCACTGATGCTCCACAGTAAGCAGCTCCCACAAAATGAAGGCTGACCTGCCAGGGCCATTCACCTTCCTCAGTGTCTGAGCCACCCACAATCCGGGGGATGAGCTTGATGATCTTGCTACTGCCACAACCTGCAAGAGATATTTCAGGTTATAATCCCCATCTCCAGTACTTTCCTTTAATGAGGGGGCTTCCCACACATGGCATGAAAGAATATTTCGAAATCTATTTCAATACCCTGTTATAATAATAAAACATCTCTCTTTGGCTACTCTATCAATTAAATTAGAGATTACTCCATAAAAAGGCTCCAGTCTGGAAATTTTACTGAGTCCCTTTTCTAGCTCTGCTACAGAAATTACCCCCAAATATTTCTTGTGTCAGAAATGACAAAGGATCCATTGATTTAATAAGCATCACAATGAATATATACAAATAGGCAAGCCCTCATCTCTTTTTGATACTGCCAACCCTGACCTGAAAAGAAACCAACCAGAAAGAAGTTCAACATCATCAAAACACTTCTTGCCAAAACAGTGGGAATGATATGAGAAAAATGTATGTGGAGATTGGACATTTGTTTGACAAACAAGGTGGTACAATCATTATTTTGTATGGAAATGACTGACAATGTATATTACTAGCAGGTGAAGAAGTCATGTCTCATCAGCACAAAAATCTGAATTCTTAATTGGAAAAGCAAGGAAGAAAGACCCTTCTGTAGAGTCTCCTGTCCATCCCTAGTGCTTGCACATCTGCTGAGGAGTTTTAGTCCCACACTCCCACACACAGGTGTTAATATTTCTAGATCCTTTCCTGAACACATCCAGAAAGTCGAATGTAGCTTTAATGTTTCCAAATAAAAATAGGCATATGGCTAATCTCTTAAGACATCCTACTGGATCCAAGGCAAGTGCTGACAGATTTGTCATACAGGCAGCATGCCAGAGACAGCTGAGGCCAGGCAAAATCCTAAAATGGTTTGGGGTTTGGAAAGGGAGTTTAAAGATCATCTAGTTGCAATCCTCCCCCCTGCCATGGGCAGGGACACCTTCCCGCTAAACCAGATTGCTCAGGGCTCTATCCAGCCTGGCCTTGAACAATTTTGGGGATGAGGCATCGATAGCTTCTCTGGGCAACCTCTGCCAGGGCCTCACCACCCTCACAGTGGAAAATCTTCTTCTTTATATCTAATTTAAATCTACCCATTTTTTTATAAAGTCATTCGTCCCTGTTCTATCATTACACGCTCTTGTGAAAAGTCCCTCTCCAGTTCTCCTGTAGGCCCTTTTAGGTACTCGAAGGTGCTAAGAGCCTTCTTCCTAAAGCTATCTCTTCTCTAGGCTAAACAACCCAGCTCTCTCAGCCTGTCTTCATAGGAGAGGTGCTCCAGCCCACAGATATCTTCACAAATCTCATTTGGACTTGTTCTAACACATCCATGTTATGTAATATACTTGAGACCGTTCAGTTTAAACAACTAATCCTAACCCCACTTTTACTGCTATTGCAGTGACAATCATCTGTTTGCTTTACATCAAAATAAACTCAAAAGGTTGTACAGAGGCTACTTTTGGAAGATTTAAGGGTAGAACCTGACTTGATGCTATGAAGTACTGGGGTCTTCGAGAGTCAGAGAAGTGAAAGGTTTGTGGTTTTTTTTCTCATTGCAGCCATATCTCTCTGGAAGTCCAAATACAGTTCAACTTCAATGAAGTGCCTGGCATTGCTGCAGACAACAAAAGTTGCTGCCTCCCCAACTAACCAAGTTCACTGTGTAATTAACCCTGCTGCCCTAATCCTCAGCACAGCTGCAATAAGCAGTACAGCTTCCTAAGGCTCCCCATAACTATAAGCCCACCCTCCCACAGGAACTTGGCAAGTTCTGAAACTAGATCTGGGGTAAACTGATAGCTGATCATTACCCAACCATCACAGAGAGAATGCAATAAAAATTCAGTACCTGCAGCCCAACTTGTACCCACTTCAAAACAGGAAAAAATAAAGGTCCTTATTGTGTAAAAAGTTTAAAGTTCAAAAATATGAATATTTGAAAGGAACTTACTGCAACTGCTTTCATCACTTCCATCAAGACAGTCCACAGTCCCATCACACCTTGCATATTGTTTCCTAATGCAAATGTTATTCCTGCACTTGAATGTGTGGTTGGTGCAGGGAATACCTGAAATAGTTGTGAGGAAAAAAACCCAAAACAACCATTGCTCAGCTTAATACACAGAGACATGTCTGCACAGGTAGAAGATGTGCATATATTAATAGGTAGGAAGTAAAATGACAAAAAAAGCACTTTGGTAGGGATGGCTAAACCTCTAAACAGAATAAACTATTTGAATAGAACTGCATCTGTACTTGGGTGAGCATTTACTTGGCCAAGTCCAAACAAAGATTTTTTCCCATCCTTTCCCCAGCACTAACACATACAGATATAATAGTGAAAATTAGATGTAGAGTGTAAGTATAGCAAGAGAAAATATCCAGCACTCTGGAAAGGAGCTCTCCTTTGTATTTCATTATTAAATGTGAAATGAAAGACTGCAGTGAAAGCAGCCTTTTTAACTAGTATTATTAACTAGCCTTATTAACTACTGCATCCAGTAAAACAGCAACCCCCAAAACTCAGCACTTTCCTGTTTCCCTGTGGCTTGCAATAAATGCACTCAAACCCAATCCATTTTTCTTGTCAATGCACAGAAGTATCCTGTAATCATTTAAACAGATTGTCTTGTGGGAGGGGTCAAAAAGTTTTCTTTTAAAAAGTTACTTGCAGCACTTTTCAGTTGTGCTCCCTTTCATAAGTCCCTTTCATATGTCACAGCATCCATTTACTATAAAATGTTCAAGAAAGTTCTGATTCAAAATTTTCATTTGCCTAATGCCAAATTTACAGCTTCTGCTAACCTTATAACCCTGAAAACCACAACAGAGAAACCATCATTTTAATAGTTATTTTACAGATGGCAAAATGGATCCAGGAATTAATTTGCACAGATTATCCTGTAAAGAGATAAAATCTCAGATTCCATTTTAAATCCCTAGATCCCCATCAAGCATCTGAAGTACTTAATTCTTCTGCCAGTATTTTGCAGAAACAGATGCTCATGAGCTTATTAAAAAGAAATAGTTTAAAATCTGTAATGGCTTGTTTCTAAGTGTATCAGAAGAATTAAATGGAATTATATAGCCCAAGTGAGATTTGACAGTGCCTCTTAACCTTTTGAATGCAGCATCCAGAATTCAAGTCAGGAATAGACAGATGACAAAAGAGAGGACAAAAGTTATTCAGGAAAGCAGCCTTACTGTGGGTGCAGTTCTGCTCATCTTTTCCATTCTCACAATCACTTACTCCATTGCAGGCAAGCAAGTTGTCCTGTATTGCAAAGCTGGAGTTACAGTTCCACTCAGGGACAACTTTAAAAATATAAGCGAAATCAGCTACAGAAGCATTCCTGTAAGTGCTAACACATCCCCTTCTGACTATGTCTGGATACAACATTCATTCCTTCAAGGATGGGCAATACAAGGCAATACATTCCAATACAAGGATGGGCATCAGTGCTACATTATGCATGGAGAAAATGGAGCACAAAGGAGTTCAGTGGGTGCCCCAGGTGGTGATGCTTAGTATCACTCTCATCTACTCTGTGAACCCCTCTTTGTTGTTCCCCCCCCCCCAAAAAAAAACCTCATATCAAAATCGCATAGAACTTCATTAATAATTGCCAGCTTTTATCACATACGAAAATACCTACTACAGCTATTGCTGCACATCTTAATTTCTTCCTCATGCTCTCCAGTGCATATCTTCTTTATTCTTGGTTTTGTCCCTTGCCAATTAACTATGAATTAAGCATTCAAGAGACTGACAGATAGTCTGTACCCAGACGTACAAAGGAAGCTGAAAACATATTTTGTTATTCTCATTAAAAAATTTCACCTTGTTTCAGCTGCCTTCTAAGATTAGAGAATACATTCACTGTGTTTTCCAGTCAAGATCTCTAATAAGTGAATACAAACCACAAGAGAGTTCATCACTTTCATCAAAGCAGTTGTTTATGCCATCACAGCGCTGCATCTGCTGGATGCATAAGCCAGTGGAACACTTGAAATGTCCAGGTGGACATGCTGGAGGTTGAAAAGGAAAAAAAACAAAAAAAAAAAAAAAAAAAAAACCAAAAAAAAAAAAAAAAAAAAAAAAAAAAAAAAACAAAAACCAA
>JAYDZK010000001.1:20107490-20119515 GCA_034509185.1 Euphonia xanthogaster | reverse complement strand
GAAAAGAAAAAAAAAAAAAAAAAAAAAAAAACCAAAAAAAAAAAAAAAAAAAAAAACAACAAGCAACCAAACGTCAAGATTTCTTTTTCACAAATACTGCCAGCTTGTTTCGATTTACAGTCACTAAGCTGCTTCAAGGAACAATAAAATTGATCTAAATTTAATAGTCTGTATATATTACCAGCACTTAAATTGAATTCAAATGTTGAAAACTGGGATTTAAAGAAGGGGAAAAAAATGTCTCTAAAGTTCCAATGCAGCTGTTCCTGGAATACGTTACCACAGGCTCTCTAGGGCTGGAACAAATCAGCCAGTGTTTTATGGTGCAACACAAGACTGCTTAGAAGGCCATCTTTGTTTTAAAGGACAGTCTCACTTCCAATAACTAAAACTTGCAGCACTTTGCAGCTTTGGTAAATAACCTGCATTGAGGTGGTGTATGAACTATGTAATTCTGCCTCATAAATGAAAATAATAAAATTTCTCCTCTTTTTACATACTCTACATGTATACACTGAATATAGTTCCTCTAATGTGACAAGTAACTATACTTAGAAAACACCACTTCTCTACCACCTTAAAAAGAATATATAAGACTAACACAGGTGAAAAAGTACCAGTAAACAGGTTGTATGTTTCAGGACTGGAAAAAACTCAGGGTCTCAGAGTTTATAAAATTTTTGAGCTGTTTTTCAGCTCAGATTTCAGATTTGCACACACTGCATATAAATACATGGAAAGACTGAAATAAGCAGGTGGTTATTTGGTACTCTTTTCATCACCTGTAAGCCTTATAGCAATAGAAACATTGCAAACAAAATGTTGGGGATTAAAGCAAACAGGAACAGCAGACTTCAACTGACTGCACCATAATCATAGTCATGCAGGAAACTTTGAGGACTGTGCAGAAGAGAACAGTGTGCATGCAGGAAAGCAGAGCATGCTGCACATGCCCACAAACTTTAGATGCACAACCTAGAAAGGTTCTTTGTTTGCTAGTCATCTGACTTAGGGAGATTAGAAAAGAAAATTAACTGAAACCCAACGGGTAATTTCCTGCATAAACTTCATTAAGTCCTAGTGCTCCCAAAAAATGCTGCAGATCTGAAATGCGAAGAGGGGTTGAAAGAGATAAAATCCATCTTACGCTGGCTGATGTTATAGCTGCCATATTCCACCAGCAGGGGCTTCTCAGAGACCTTCGAACTGCACTGCAGCTCCACACTGACAGCAGAACTTGTAATGTGGAACACTGTTTGGTGATCGACATAGTAACCACAGTACCTGAAAGCGTCCAGGTGAGTTCTAGAGCAGGCTTCACGGGAAAACTGCCTTACATACAATTTAAATGTCAACACCACTGAAATTCAGAAACACAGTCAGCTCCCATACTTTAATTAAGAACCAAAACCAAAAATATTTCTTAGTAGTTACCCAGTCTTCATCCACCATTAACATTGTGGAAATTTATTTCTGAATGTTCCACCTTCAAATAAATAGTCCTAAAAAGAATGCCTTCGGTGCACATCTACTTTAAATTGCTATTTTGGCAAAGAGGTTCCTTGGATTTCTGCCTAGGTGCCACTTGATTCAGAGAAACCTAAATACTTTCTGATGCCAGCAAATATTTAATCCATCCATTTTAAATGAATTTCTAACATTCCTTTCATCAAATATGCCATTCTCTACCAGGGGGTTGGGGGTGGGCAACAAAAAACCTAGATTAAAAGAAGCACGGAAGGAAAAACAAACCCCAAAGCAAAAAAACCCCACCACCAAATAAAGTCTCTTTGACTACGGAAAGGTTTTTGGATGATTATTTTTAAAATGGAGACAGTTTTAAATGTAGTAAATCAGTGAACATCAGCACTACAGTCTGTTCTAGAAGTGGAAATAAAGACTCCCTACTCTGCCCAACAAAAATGCCTCAAAAATGCAACACTTAAAAGAAAAACATCTGGCTTTAATATTCCTGCCAAAATCAAAGTACATATGAATCTATAGTAGATTTAAGAGCACAGATGGCTGTACTGATTTTTAACAGACTTGGCACACACACTTGTTTGACAGCAGTACAAGGTCACTCACTGACAACAAAATGAGCACATAGAACAAAAAAAAAAATGGATTGTGGTATTGTTAAATGGAGCAGTGGACTATCAGCCAAAAGTAAATATTCCCCTTGTGTATTTTTCAACATCAAGCATTGCACCAGGACTACTCTTCATGTCACCGAATGGAGAAAAATTGGTCAGTGATTTCCATGTGAACAGATGTTGCCTCAGTGTCCTGAGCACACCAGTGAGGTCTGCCAAAGGGAATGGACACATTCATATGTTTTCATGTATGCCCTATTTCACTGTACTAAAATCAAACATCTTGTCAACAGATCTAGGAGATTCTGTTCCAGCAAAGTGAAAAATAAAGGAAGAAAATAATTAAAAAAATAAGACTTCTCTTTGACATTCTGAAAGCAGATGCAAAAATCTGAGTTAATTTTACAGCTTCTTACTACAGGACAATTAATTGTAAAAGAAGCCCCAAACAAATAAGCAAGCAAACAAACCCTCAACCCCCCCCAAAAAAAACCCTGAAAAACCAAAACAAAATCCAAAGACAACCCCCCCCAAAAAAAACCCACCACCAAACAACAACAAAAACCACAAAAAAACCCCAAAACCAACCTACCAAACAAAACAAAAAAATCCCCCAAAAAACCTAAGAACCCAAAACTCAAAAACACCCACTAACCACAGTCTTGGGTTACAATGTAAGGTGTAACCAAAAGTACATATTTCTACTACCATCGATGTAAGCTGTTAAAATGAGAGGAGCAGTGTTTCTTTACCTTCTCCATGACTCAGCCCTGATAAATCACTCTGGGAAGGCAGTCGCCACTCTGAGGGGGGCAATTCTGCTAAAGGACCATCAAGGTCTCCCCAGAATGACTCACAGAATTACGTTATCCCATTGTGGAATTCCCTGCCCTGGGGGATGTACCAAACAGTCCTGCCTGTATATAATTTGGGGCTCGGGACACCACAATATCACCACTCGATACCCAGAGGGCTCTTGACAGCCACTGCTGGATCTCCAGAGAAAGGGAAGATCTTTTCACAGGATCACTGCTTTGACAAGACTGTATTCACCCTCCAAGGGCACTACAGCCACTATTTAGTTGGACTGCTACTGCCACCCTGACCAACAGGGTGTCAAGTCATATTGTGACTTTCTCTGTTTAAGCCAGTATTTCTGTACTGTTACCTTTATTACAATTTTCCTATTAAATTGTAGCTCTGACCTGGAAGCTCTTGCAAAATATTTGTGTGGAGTTAATTCCTCCTGCTGGTTTGCCTTCAAACCAGTACACCCATCCACCAAATCTATCAGTGTTGGGTGCAGACTTCCTACAACAGGAAGTCTAATTGTCAGCAATTCTAGTGTTTGTCACCAATGCTCCCAACCTAAAACAGCCTGTCAAAGTGCACAGCAAAATGCTGTTTACCAATCTGATTCCCTTCAAGTATCTCGCAAACATTTTCTACATTTCTTCTTCTGCCAATGACTGACACAGTCTTCCTTCCAACAAACCCTAGCAACATAAAAAAACCCAAACAAACAAACAAATAAAAGTTAAAGTCTGCATTGAGCCTTTCTCAGACAAATAAAACAAATTCATCTCACCAAAAACAGAGGAAATTACTGCCCACCTGTGGAAAAGCTGAAACAGGTACATTTACACAGTGAGAAAGGCCATTCTCGCATTTACACAGTGAGAAAGGCCATATGCTCATGGGATTGGTAAAAGAAAGCTACAAGCCCTCAGGAGCCTTTTCCTGGTGTTTTACTGGTCATATATCCAGGTCCAGGGCAAATGGAAGTTGCAAAGCACCATCTGTAACTCTGTGCCATTGCTCCAGAGAGAAACTGATCAAGGGGATCCTGTCCCATATGTTGGAGAAGTGAGTGGGATAGTTTTTCAGGGGATGAGCAGATACATGCATGCTGTAGCAGAAACAAGGGGATATTGCACTAACAGTTTTAAGACAAATAAAGCGCCTCTGTGTTCGCATAAACCTCTAGTAGTCTCCTCATAAGACACACATTGGTATTCCTGCCTCTGAGAATTTTAAGTAAGAAGCTCATCAGCTGTTACTTCTTTGACAAGGCAGTGAAGCATTGTATGTCCACTGGAAGAAAGACAAGGAAGAACTGCATCAGTGTCTCTGGTTAGAGAAAGCTGTACCTAGAGGTCTGATGGAATATTATCTCCACCACCTGCTTGGTCACAGTGTTTACTAATATCAGTATCCCAAAGGTTCTTAACCATTTTTATCTAAGATAACAGAATAAACATCCCATAGGCTGCAACTGCATGAGGCTGAAAAATGGGGGTCCCCTGTCTGCACCCCCCCCACCCCATTTCATTAACAATTAAAATTTGGAAAACAAAAAAAGAAAATAAAACATCACCATGTTTCATGCTTGAAGTCATGTTTTTTCCTCTTCAAAAGTTTATATAGAACAGAAAATCAAAAGATCAAAAACCTTATTTTCAATTAAAAACTTTCCTTTTCAAAGGAAGGCTTGTTTTGGTCTACTGCTATAGCCGGCAACTTGCAACACAAAGCAGGAGAATGTGTTCTTGTTCAGTACTTCAAAAGTAACCCTGAGTGCACTTCTAAGAATCATACCATGGACATTTGATTCTGTGGAATGCATAATTGGCAGGTTTGTCAAAAAGCTACTCATATTCTTTTAGGATTCTGTCAGAGAATTCCTCACTATGATCCTATTATAATTTCTTTCTCCAGATTTTGCCTTTGTTTTTTATCTCAACCATCCCAAACATCACAAATCTTTCAATTTCTTTTGTAAAAAGACCACCAAAAATCACACAAACACACTATGTGTGGTGTGTTTTGACTGGTGTTTTTATGCACTCATCTAGTCCAGCAACCAATTCCCATCAAGGCACAGATGTAGGAGATTCAAACTGAATTTTCTCTCTATAAATACAACATGCTATTCAAAAACAGATTAATCTTTTTCTTCTCTCTGTAATTCTTTCAGTTGTACTCTTAAGGGTACACTTAGTTCCAGTAGTGAGTTCAGAAACTCAAGTTTCAAGACTAATCTTACTGAGGGTCCCATTTGAATGAAGTTTAAGAAAAAAAAATGGGATTTTTTATATCTAGCCTTGCCTCATCATCCAGTATTCCAAAGATAACTTCAAAACTGAGGAAAGCATGGATGGACAATATGCTGGGAAAGCAGTGGTATCTTAATTAAAAAACAGCAGTAATATTTTAATAAACAATACTTCAAAAACACAGTGGTTCCTTGAAAGCCACTTTGTGTAGTTTCTCTTTCAAGAGTCAGTGACTGAAATGAGGAAGCAGTTACAGTTCTGTTTATAGTCATCTCATTGCAATGGCTTTCACCAAGAAGTTAATTAGATTCGCTGTTCTCTTGAGCAATCATGGACTTGAGTTACACTTAGAAGGGCTTTAAACAGACCTTGCTTAATGGCCCCAGAAAACACAGATTTATTTTAGAATTCACAGGACATCAATCTTCATCCAACTCTTTCCATTTCTCTCTCTCCAGAGAGTACCAAAGATTCTTTTCTTTTCTTCATCTTTCTGGTACTTTTCAGTAGAATAAACACACATATATATATTAGAATAAATAATAATTATATATATATATATATATATACAGTAGAATAAACATATACATATATATATATATACATATTTTATAAGGATTGTTGCATCATCAGGTAAAAATTAAAGAATGGTAGGACACCCCAGTGAATTACTTCTATCCTTGTGGAAGCTTTCTGAGTGAGCTGCAGTAGTAATGGGATGGTTTATCTTGGTACCATTACATTAACAATCCATGAAGAGTACTTACATGTGTTCATTAATTTTCCACCATCCTCGCTCACAGCCTTTAATATTCTTCTCACTAATGGTATAATTATGGAACTTCAGAGCTATACCAAGGCTCTTCTGTGGAGTCTGTTGTGAGCAAGAAAGATAGTGCAAGCAGTCTTCCTTTTCCTTTTGTGGGCATAGAACACAAAAGTCTATAAACATATTTCAAGAATTATGGAGCTTGGCATTGCCACACCCTAGGAGCCGTGCTGGCTTCACCAGTTCAACAGCCAGCCCTTTACACACTTGCCATCTATTCAGTCCTGAGTCTAGGGTTGGCATGGGCCCACCACAGCTGCAGCCTTTCTCCGCTTCTAGCCATTAGTCTTTTCATCTTTAGAGAGCCACAGGCCATAGAAAGCACCTTTTGAATCAAGATCAAAGCACTTGAACATATCCTACTTGTGTAGGGACATACAGCCTCAGAGGATTTTTAGAGTTAAGATACTTCCTGGAATACTTGTGTCACATTTGTAATGCTAGGTGTTACTTCTACCACATTATTATAGTCTTCTGCTAACACCTGCTCAGCCATGCATTCTTTAGTATTTTACAAAACATTTCTAAACCCAGCAAAATCACAAGTGTTCATACTTAATTGTAAATTCCTTTTGTAAAAGGAACATAACCTTTTTTGCACGGCAAAACAGTGTTCATTTAAAAACAAGGACTGATTCAGGGCAAAAAACCAGAAATTAAATTTTTTCTCCCTCTCTCTTACAGAAAATATAGCTTGGGAAATGAGCAAAGTTTCAATATTGCACGAAAATACAACATTGAAAATGAAACTGGTTTGAGCAATGAACCTTTCTATCAGAAGTCCAGGGTGAAATGAAGACTGTAAATTTAGCCCCCTGAAAATCACCTTATCCTTTTAGAAGAGGAAGAGGCTGTAGATTATGGCTAGCTGGACTTCATTTATATTGCTGTTATTCATTGTGGTCAGTCACTAGATTAAGAAGTCATGAGTACCATAAGCAGAAAGATGGGTAAAAAGTGGATCTTATCATATCCATTGCTACATTCCATAGAGAGGAAAACACTGAAGGCCAAAGCCTAAGTTGCAGGGAGAACTTATTTCAGCAGCACTAATAAGGAAATACTCATGTCAGAGAAAACAGAAGTACTTTAAAACAACATCAACTTTCAGCAATTTGCTCTCAGGAGAGTACATGAAAAGATGCAGAAAAAGGATACTAAATTAAACAAACAGCACAGGATTGTGCTGATAGGACAGACGATTCTGAAGACAAATTAAATGTATTAGGCATATAAAAAGATACCAGAGAAGTGTCAGTAATAAGTAGGTTAGGGGTTTTGTACATACTTTTCATTCAGATTTCTGGGGGTGGGAAGAGAGGAGTCAAAAACAGTCAAGTCTTACATTGCCTGCCATGAAGTAATTCAGCAGGCTTAATATCAAAACTCTTAACCTTTGTAATAGGACAGCTTAGGTACAATGTTCTCTTCCTTAAAAACAAGTGCACAGAAAGAGAAAAAACTGATATAAAGCACCTAAGCACAGCCAGCTATTCAGCAGTGCCAATTCTATAAACTACTACATCTGTGAGGATGCAAGTTACTGCCAATTCAATCACCTCTGCTTTCCTTAAGCTCTATGTAACCAAAATACACAGAAGTGCCTAAGAGAGAGAATAACGCCACCTGGAAGTTCCATGCACACAGGCATTTTGGAGGATAATAGCTTGGGTAATATGGACTTGTGATTCTCCCTTCATAACCAGTTTCCTCTTTTGTCACTATTGCTTTTCCACACCCTAGGCAAAAAAAAAAAAGAGGCAAAATTTGGCAAACCTTGATATACTTTCAGTAAAGATATTCAGTGGGCTAAAGCATCCAAATTTAACAGAAGTCTGTCACTGCAAAGATGGACAGGTCAGGAATTATATTTAGCTGGATTCAAGTTGTAAAAAGAGACCCTTCCCAATAATGCACACAGAAGACAAAGGATGTAAAGATCCAGGGATGAGTGCTGGTCTCTGCAGGACCAGAAGAACATGCTGTAAAGTTTATCTATGTTATTTCGCTGAAGACAGTTTTGCAAACAAGAATATCAATACATTCACACGGCAGTACTATACAGTGACCTCTAGTCTTAGAAAGCAGCCAGTTAGAAGGAAAATAGACAACATACTAAATGAATCAGCCTCCTGGAAACCAAAACTTTCTTGGATGACAGCTCAAAGGATTCATTAAAGACAAACTCACACATGCAGAGAAACGAAGAAAACTTCAACTTGAGCTTAAAGAAAACCAACCAACCAACCCACAGCCCATGCAGAATAGAACTTGAAGTTAATTATTATGGAGAATTTATCACTTGTTTTTATGATGGTATATTAATGCTTAATTACTGTCAACATGAAAAGTATGCAGCATCTTTTTGAGCAGCTTGAATTTCCTTGCACTGAGTTGTGTAAGATTTTTCTTGTGCCACTAGCATGATATTCCTTGCACTATTTGTGATTATGATCTCAGCATTTCTTAAAGATTAAAGCAATAAAATCATGAGCTTGATGCACAAAAGTTACAGACTCTTTTGTGTTCCTGAGAAGCCAGGGACTGATAGCAAATTCAAAGCAACTGGAATTTTATTTTCTGAAAGGAGTTTTTAGTGCTGTCATCCTTCCACTTTTAACTTGATCCCGGAGTCCCAAGGCAGAAGGGAGACCACTGCTACACCTGAAATAACAGCCCCATCTACTGGCACACTGCAGTCCTCGCCAACTGAATTCAGGGCTGCTTTCAGCCTCTTGTCTTCATACTTCACAACTAGTCTGATCAGATTACATTACTCAATAGGAGTAATGCAGAGGAGATGAAGGGGAGACAGGCGCCTGTAAAAAGAAGAAACTCAGATACAGGAATAATTTTTCCACAGTCAGAAACATGACAGACACTTCAGGATCTTAGAAGAAACAATATAATAAACACACTTCCAAACACAGAACAAACCTACTTTCTTGTGTAATGACCTCAAAATAGCCATGGAATTCCTTTTGCTCCTTTACTTGTACTGCCTTAAATATTACCAACATGAGATTATTTGTGGACACAAGTGACACCAATGAATCAGGTGGTTCACAGGCTCTGAGGGTGAAGAAAGAAGAGCAAATACATAAGCAATCACTTAAAAAGTAGAAAGCTTAACACATTACTCTCACTCTATGCATAAATTTTCCACTGGTTCAGATCTTACCTACTTCAAAGTCCAGTCAAATCTCCATGCTCTTGAGCAAAAATGTACCTGTTACAAGGGCAGTTAAAAACTCAGTACTGGAAATTCTTACAAAAAATGAAGGAAATGGCAATGGAAATTAATATGGAATGTTTCACTTTATGAGATAATGACTTCCAGCCTTCACTCCCAGTAAAAATGATTGAAGGAAAAATTAACAAGAAGCTGGAAGAAATAAAAATCTTATTTTATAAGACCAACAGTTTTATCTTCTTGTTGGGGAGTGGGAAGGACAAGAAAATTAAAGTTATTCTTCAAGTCAGAAATTAAGAACCTAAGCAAATCAAGTAGTCACATTTAAAAAAAAATATTACTTTCCATATGCATTACCTAGCAGACATCTTCAGTCCTCTACAGAAACTAACATGTAAGTGAACACCATCAATTGGAACATGTCAATTGGAGATACAGGTTAGTACAGGACAGCTCTCAAAAAAGACTCAAAAGCAAATGCTCTAGTTTTGAGCCTTATACACAGACTGAAATGCCAGAGAAAAGGGTTTCAGAGGTGAAAATGCTCAGCATTTGTCTATTCATGAAGGTGGTGTTGTTTCCTCTTGACTTACAGAGTCCTATGGAATTAATTATCAGGGATTTTAAAGAAAAAGTTCCTAAACAAGCATAATGGATCATTAAAGAGAGAGAATAAAAAAGTGGTAGTCCACATCCCTCAGCCCATCACAGCTTCAAGTCAGATCAGAGCAATTTTAACAAAACCAAACTAACCAAAAAATGAAGACGATAGGTCTTCAGAAAAACCCCAAAAGTTGCCAATTATTTCTTAATAGAAATTTATACTCACCGGTAGAGGATCTTATCTTTGATTGGCATCAGAGAGTCATAAATGGTGAGCGAGTCAGTGATGCAGTTATCTGCTTCAATCTGAAGGGATACTATGGAAAGGCGGACAATGTGGCGCACAGAGGCAGTAAGCTTAAAATAGCAGATTGTTCCCTCTGAGGTAGCTTGAGTATCCAGAGGAAAGCGTTCATGTAGTTGGTCAGCATAGAGATCATACATGCAATTTGTTCCTGTGAAAATGTCACATTTTCAACACAGGATGCAATCACTCCAAAACTCCTAAATCCACATGGCATTAAACCAAAAAAACCTAAAACTTGTGCTAAACTAAAGCAAAGTATGAAGGCATATCTAACTTGGAAAACAAAGTAATAACAGAATTATAGTGTGGTTTTGGGTTGTAAGAGATCATCTAGTTCCAAACTCTCTGCCATGACGGGGATACCTTCCACTCCACCAGGTTGCCCAGATCCCCATCCAGCCCAGCCTCTGACACTTCCAAAGGGCATCTACAGCTTTTCTGGGCAGTAAAGAATTTTTTCCTACCCTAAACCCAAACATACCCTTTCTCAGGTTAAAGCCATTCCCCTTTGACCTTGTGAAGCCTCCCTTTCTGGCTGTGTCATTCACTGTTTTCATCTTAGATACAACTCTGTGGTCCAAGAACAGTCTATTTATAACAAGTATATGGCAAACAGTGCTGTCACCAGGGTATTTGCACTAAAGCAGTGCCATCTTGTACAATTTTCAGTTAAAGTTCTGCAGAGTCTCTAAAGGATACTTAATTCTTCACTGGGACATACTCATCTACTTTCAAAGCATAAATGTACTGCTTGCCCCTATGGACATTAGGATATTTAAAATGCATAAAACAAAATCAAAGGAAAAATGCAGTTGCAAATCTGTATGCCCCCAGCTTTTTTATTGATCAAATGTCAAGGTTCTCAATGTTTTATCATGACATGAGCTAGAAGTGCTAGCAACAAATTCAGATTCACCAAGTCCTTCAGTTTGGAAGGGATGCTAGTTTTCTTGCTCAACATTCTGCTCAAAGCAGGATGAAAATTAATTCAGACCAGGACTTTGTTCTGACCAGTCTTGAAAATTTTTGCAGTGCTAGAATTCACCACTAGAAACGGAAAATGAAAAAAAAAAAATGCAACCTACCCTACACAATATTTATTAAAAAAGGGTAAAAATTTGTGTCATAATTTAGATAAGGATATTTAAGAAGAATATTACCCTACTTGCCTCCAATTTTCCAATTAAGCTGAAACAACTGCAATTTCCAAATAAAATATATTGAGGTCTTTATTTCAATTCAATATTGCAGCTAGCAGTCAGCAAAAACCTTAGAGAATTTTTGTTTGGTCATGTCTAAAACTCTTAACATAGTTCTTTAAAAGGTGAGAAGGAAGAAAAATGCAAATTAGGGAGAATAAGATCAAAAGTGAATATTTGCCTTAATTTCTGCCTACTACAAACATAAGCCTCTGAAATAGTTACTATCATGGAACACCAATTAAGAGCACTGTGAAAGTTTACTAACAATTGTTGACTCAAATTAAATGTTGACCTAGCTAATCAAGATA
Organism: Euphonia xanthogaster; assembly: GCA_034509185.1. NCBI lineage: Eukaryota > Metazoa > Chordata > Aves > Passeriformes > Fringillidae > Euphonia > Euphonia xanthogaster. Next base: position 20,107,921 of record JAYDZK010000001.1, on the reverse strand, counting down.
GGAAGTGGCAGGCTTTGTCCAGCTTCCACTTCTAAAAAGTCTTGAAACTGTGATTGAATGTAACACGAAACTAATGCTATGAATGTTTATGAACAATCTGTAAGGGTCACATTCCATTTAAATGATTTACAGTTAAAACTATTAAAAGCTTTGTTTAAGTAATTGTTCTTCTTTGTTCTTACCTCTTCACAACAACATTATTTTTATAATAGTTATTTGTGCTTATCTAGTCACCCTTAGCAGAGCCAACTACCATTATTTCTACTAAGTAATTAACAATGGGATGAGCTTGCTGCTGTTATGGGGCACAATCAAGAAATTCAGAGCTGACTCTAGAACTACAAGAAGTTCAAGCATGCTGGATTGAAACCAATGCCGGATAAAGTCTTTACCCAAGCAAACCCAGCACAATCAGATATTATGGCAAGATC
>JAYDZK010000001.1:20092726-20107390 GCA_034509185.1 Euphonia xanthogaster | reverse complement strand
AGATATTATGGCAATGCAAGAACCTCACATCAGCTGGATGTGAGGTTCTTGCATTGCCATAATATCTGATTGTGCTGGGTTTGCTTGGGTAAAGTGCCTTCTCCAGCACCACTCTTCAATAAATCTACACTCCATTCTGGGCCTGAACCAACCACTGGGTTCATCTCCATACCCAAAGTTAACTCCATTGCTCTCAAAATAGACCCTGCCAATGCTCCTTCATTTTGTGCTGCTGCATGTTCACTTTTACCTCTGCATCATATTCCATAGTCCTAAACAGACACAGCCAAAGAACCCCAGCAAATAAAATTGCACCAGTTTCAGATTCTCAAGTACTGTGGCCATCCATGCTGTTTATCCCCAGGAGCTTCATTATATACACACTCCACACTTCCCACAGATACCAGCTGACACCTGTGGGTGCCTATACAAAGTCTCTGAAAGATTTCTAGAATATGGCAGGTCATCCTTCTCCCATTGTGTAAAAGACACCACGTAAGTCCTAAAAAGCCTTATCAACAGTATTTGTGTTGCGCTCTTAATTTCTTCTGTTTTAGGAGCTGCATTCTGGAATAAATTGGAACCAAGTTACAACTGTGCTAACTTCTCCACCCTGGAACACGGAAATGGGAAATGAAATCGCTATGCAAGTAAACACCAATATGTAAAACTCTTTATAGAAATAAATGCACATTAATGAGATCGGATAGAAGCCAATATTGTTATGCTTTGCAGTTTAAGTTGGGAGGCTTTTAACAAATGAATGCTGTAGCAAACCTGACTTGAGTTTTGAGAAATTATGGGCTGTTAGCAATATAAACATTGGACCATGCTCTGTGACCTGAAGTCTGCCTGTGGACCTCAGAACTAGCAGAGCTTGACTTGGCTGCATGACAAAAGTAGTTGTTGGATTCAAAAAAAACAAAAAATGCAAGCCAAAACCTTTACAAGATAACAGAAGTGGAAAATCACAGGTAGAAGTGCAATAAAACGTCTCAGGAAAGAAAACCACAAACATAGAAAACTATAAGGCCCTTGAAAAACCGAAACAGTGAGACTTCTCAAGATGAAGAGTCATTCTGTGTCAAGTAGCAAGGGGAGGCTAACACATCCCCAGCTGATTGATAACTGTTGGCCCAACAGAGGCTTAGCAGATGTCTCCATCAGAGGTGCAGTACTATTGCTCAGCCTAGTAGCACCTTTTTTCTAGGTACCTACTCCATGCACTAGTGAAGGTAGATGTACTGGACTTTTGACCTGCTTATTCAGTGCTTTCCACACTGGAAAAGAACCCTTCTGGGAGGTTTACAAAATGAAACCAAGCAGGTGTACAAATAGTGTCTCCCAAAACCCTGGCAAAACTCAACTGCCTAAAGTAATTACTGTTAGGGAATTCATTCAAAAGAATAACTCACCATTAACGTTGGAGAAAAGGGAGTTAAGGTGGATAAAGAATGGACAAAAGCATGGACCATACATGCTCTTTTTCAGCATATTAAATTCATTACTGTCCAGTTAAGAAAAGGTTAATCTGCTGGTCAACACAATGAATAGCAAACATCTGATTTAGTTAGTTTCCTACTATGTCATCAGCTACATCTAAAAATTTACTAGGCAGATTAAAGGTAGATAGTTCCTGTATTTCTTACATGCAAGATTCTTGGTCATCCTTTTAGTAAGTCAGGACTTAAATGCCAAGGCTGAATTTAGCCCTCTTAAATTAACACATAACAGTATCTAAGTCCAAGTCCAAGTCCAAAAGCTTTGTTCTCCACCTCTCCTCTGCAGGAAGCTGCCAAAAGGGTGAATTACCTGTTCCTGTTGTTGACCAATAATCTGACCGAAGACCTGCTGCATAGAAAAAGAGTTGTGTGAGTTCTCGTGTTTGCCTGAAGTCCAGAATTCAGGGTTTAATTCAATCACACCTCAGTCCTAACACTGAACACACAGGACAAAACACTTTTCTCAGTGAGGGGGGTTGCCCTAGCCCCCTATATTTCTGAAAATTCTGCAAGCAGCTCTGGAGGTGAGGCAAGAAGAGACTGCATGGCAATTAAGCAAAGTCAGTTGAAGGACTGAGACTGAGGTACCCTGGATGTCATTTTCTGGCTGATGTCCTTAGAATGGAAAATCATTAAACATTTTGTAGCTTAATACATTAAATATGCTTGAATCACAGGTTGTGAGTTTGGTCCCCAGACAGGAATGGCACAGGAGTTATTTAACAAATGGACACCTTTATAATCTGTTCTTGAATCTTTAATAAAGGAGTGATAAGAGTCTCATGTTCAATGAAGTGATCCACCTTAACCCTTCATGGTCTTATGCTTTTAAAATCACAGACTAACCCAAATCTGCCTACAAAGGTATCCATTTTACCTCCTGGCTATGAACATAACCATTCCCAATACAGGAAGTTTTGCAATCACTGCTTGCAAGGACAATTTGTACCTTGATTTGACCTCAAATCTCATTTTTATTTTTCTTAGTTTTTTTCCTCTATTACAATTTTAGTAATAGAAGCTAGAGATGTAGGATCAAGATTTTAGTTTATTTATAGAATTTTCTACTCCAAAGTAAAAATATTTGCTTAATGAAGTATTTCCTCAAGGATATGAATGTGTTCTAGTACTAACCACTTAGGACAATAGAATCCATGTCGACTGCAAGGCCCTGAAGACTTCCCACCGAAGTCCGGTTAATGATACTTGTCTGAATGGAATCCTTTAAAATGGCAGCCACACAATCTTCACACAGCACTTGCCCCTTCGCCTGTGGTACCACAAATACGATCCAGAAATGAATAAGAAGGCCTCCATTGTTGTTGTTACTGAAATAAAGAGCTCAGGTTATCACCCTGTTGGAAGTCCTCTGGAGACTGGACTCTTAGCCCAAGCTTCTGACACATAAATTGAGAAGTGCATGGCTCATTTCAATATTTTATAATTACTTTAACCCAGTGCATGTATATTTTCCCCTTAAAGAAACAAACAAACAAGACATATCCCAAAACACGCTCTTCACATCCAGTTGGGAATATTCAGTATGCTGATTTCCTGAGGGCTCCTAACTATGGAGATCTGTGGAAATCACATTGTCTACATATGAATTAGAGCTGGACTATTTCCTAAAGATCGAAACAGAAGCAGTAGAATTATCATCTCCAGAAATGCAGAGCTCTGCAGTGCCATGTATCTCACCCTGCACTGTGTGTTGCAGTATGTAGGAAATGATTCCCAGACTATTTAGGTAACACATTAGAGGCCATGTATGATCACACTAATCTCTACCTCCTTAGTGGGGAGAATGTCCTTTAAATTAAACACAGCCTAAAAACCTCCAGTTTCTGAACCAAAACTGTATTTTGTTCTAGAGGATTGAAATAACTAAACTTCTAACATTAGCTGCAAACTTTAATTTTAGAGTAAGAATACTTTATTGCATAGATTTCCTACTTCTTAAGTAGAAAATGCTTTTATTTCAGTAGCATTACTCACCAAATATGTGTGATTTAATCAATAACACAGAATTGTGCTCCAACAGCATGTTTAAGTGGTTAAACTTCTACATGAGCCAAAGGATCACCAAACATCTTTATTGACATTATTTCTGTTCATCTTGCATTGTATTTCTGGCAGACAAGGAACTGTTTATATGACTTTAGTTTGCCCTTACTTTTGTTAAGTGAATTGGTATAGGTTATAAACCCATTTTATAATCAGTTCATGTACATAGCAAAGACATTGAACTATAACTATTAAAAATAAGCTTGTTTTGTGGACTTATTACATTATCTACTGCCCAGCAGAAAAGCAATTACTTTAACCACAGTTTTACCTGACTTCTGAGACAGTGGATTGCTTGTAAAATTTGGAGAAAGAAGAAGTTGTGTAAACCAAGTTCATCTGAAAGACAAAGTACAAAGATTTAGCATTCTGAAAACCAGTCACACCTAGAGACGCTATATACCTAGGCTTTTATAGGAACAACCTATTTTTCACCAAGATTATGCAACATGCACACACTTCCAGACATACATCAGCCACACTAGGCAGAAGAGGAGATGAAAAGACCAGCTCTTCAATGCATCTGTAACAAATCCAGTATTCCCAGGAAACATAAAATCTTCTGCCTATGGCCAGCTGGTATATACAATAATGCTCTTTCCATATAAATGAATTTTGACAACAGTGCACATCCTTCATGCAGAAAATCCCAAACGCAGACAGCATCCCTATCCTCATGCTAAAATTTAAGGCCAAACTTCAAACATTGTGCACACACTCACAACAGTTTTTTTTGTGTTGTTACTAAGGTGCAGTGAACAGCATGTACCAGACCTCTTCCCACAGAATCATAGAAAGACTGAGATAGGAAAGGGCGTCTGGAGAGCATCTAGTCTAATCCCACTGCTCAAAGCAGGGTCGACTATACCATGTTGCTCAGGGCCATTTCCAGTTTTACCTTCAAGAATGGAGACTCCACACCTTCCCTGGATAAGAATCCCAGTGCTTGATTCTCCTCACAGCTAAGGAATTATTTTCTTAATGTGTCCATGAAATTTTTTGCACTTTGATTCCTTTGTATCTATTTTCTTCATCAACAGCTTAGTATTAATGTATTTCTTTCCAATACACACTGTGTAAAACATGGAGAAGCAAAATCTCTGCATGTTCCCTGCCGAAGGACTGCCTTTGGACAAAGCAAGCTCCTGATTCTCCCTATTGCTGGGCTGTGATAATACTGGTGTGACAATAACCTTCCTCTTCCCATCCTGTTCAAAGCCACAAGGTGGCATGTACCTCAAGCTGTTCGGACCTCACTGCTACTTTATGATTAAAACTAAAGGACTATGACACAGAATATTGCAAACACTGTAAAAATCACATCCATATTAACCCCTAACTTTCATCATTTAAAAGAGGAAGTTTAAACAATAATTTTAAGGGCCTAAATAAGGTAGGTAGATCTCGATCTTGCTCTAGATTAAGGTACAAGACATTTTATGTATTACTGTTGCTATCAAATGGAAAGAACTTATCTTGAGAGGTATTTCTACCACCACTTGGGGTCTCTGGGCCAGGAGCCAGTAACAAAAGCGTTTTGAGAAGAACAAACAAAATCCCAAATCCCCCACTTCCCTGCTAACAATTTTAGTCAACAGTTAAGGTTGCCAGTTTCAACAATGCAAAATCCATTGGTGAGTTCAGGCAAAGTTCACAGATAAAAAATAAATTCTAACTAATGTTCAAGTAGGAGGTGGTGACACTGGCAGCCCAACATCTTCTCCCTGTTGCCTTTCTCCACTATGTATGACATGGGCAGGACAAGAGCAAGACACAGGAAATACAGGACATTAGAGCTGCTCCATGGAGAGCAGGGAAAGGTGATGTCCTGCACTGGTTATCTGAAAGAACTTAAACAATTAATAAGCAGGACTTGGAAAGAGCTGGAAAACAGGAACATTAGTTCATATTATAAGGTGACAAATCTTAGTAATTATTGAAAAATTTCTTGGTTGCATCTAACTTTTTGTTTGTTTGTTTATGTTTTTGTTTAGCAGTTTTCGTATGGTCTCTTGAATCCTTATGTGGACAGCACTGCAGTTCCTGGCAAAAATGTATTTTTGCTCCCTACACCAAATGTCTTTAAAGCCAAATTCCCTTTTAACCAAGACTCCCCTCCCCCCCCCCCGCCACCCCTTTCTTCCCACTGTAGAGCAGCTATTGATCCAGAGTTCTATTTTTGCTTTGACTGATGCAAGGTATTTGGGAAGTATAATGGTCTTTAGAATACCTAGTATCAGAAAGAAATGTAAATTTCCTTCTGAAATATGTTTGTGATCCTTAGGGTAATTACAGATGCTTTAAGGCAGAAGATACCAGTGTAAATGCAAAAGATTTTAAGATTTTGTCTGTTTGATGGCAATTGAGTTTAAGGACTTTTGTAGAATTTTAGTCACAGATCATGATTTATAGGCGCAAGTATGTAAAATTTTAAGTCAAATGTAAAACCCAGATCCATTCAAAACTGTTTGTGATTAACAAGCTGAAAGCAGTCAGTTCCTTCATACCTCCAGACAGCCACTGCTTGCACATAATCCTCCGAGGGAGAAGGGGTAGAAGAACACCACAGCAGCTTCAGTGGCATTTAAACATCACTTGTCCACAGCTCTGATCTTTTTTTGCTAACCAAGCAGCCCACCCATCTTACCACATGCTGCACTGTCTGTGCCATAGAGAGGAATTCCTTTGATTCTTTCTGCCTATATTCTGGAAGAAACTCTATGTTGGCAACACGAAACAGTCCAACAAAATACAGCGCATCTTTGTTTTCTGCCTGAACTGCAAGAAACAAAGAAAACAGTTACTCTTTTTTTTAATAACAATGAAGGTTTTTTATTAAATTCTAAACCAAATTAATCTATTTGGCCTAATTAACTTTGTAGTTTTAAACAACTACCCAAAGAATGCTACACTTTTATAGTCAAACTGTTCTAGATGTATACCAAATTATGGTTAATTGAGCTCCTGCTACCTACACACAAGATAAGATACCACCATAAAAAGAAGCCAGCATAACTGAATGCAGTATCAACATCCAGATTCTGGAGCATCCCTAAGGTATCTTAGGCAGTATTAGCATCAGGGGCCTAAAGAGGAAAACATAGCTTTTAATGCTTAATTACACACATATTTATTTTACTCCCCTTTTACTTCCTTAAATCCATTCTAAAAAAGAATGTACTTATCTGAACTTCAGAAGGCCAAGAAACACAATGGAAGGCAAAATTTCTGAGGAATCAAGCTCATAAAAACCTGTCAGGTCTATGCAAATCAGCTTCCACATTAAAATGTTTTTCATACCCCTGAAATAGTCATGCTCCCTGAAGCCCACTTTTCTTATTACTTGTTAAGTCTTAGCAAAGACAAAAGTTTTTCAGACCCCATTTTAAAATTTCCATGTTTACTTTAGAAACAGCCTTCAGGACAACTGAGATCCTAAAATAATCTGAAAGTACTATTGGCGATAATGATATATGGAGTTGCGTGAACTTTCAGCAACTCACCAATGAAGAGCCACAGTAATGTCCAGGTTACAACTCCTAAAATGAATAGAATGAGGGTAAAGAGAATTATTTTGTTTTGAAAATTCCATAGCAACTTATCTTTTTTCTTCAATTTGTCATGCTTTTTCCTTGCCAGAATCCTCTTTGCCAACTTGTCTTCTGCAGATACCATTTGGACTGAAATGTTGGCTGCCTAAAATAAGGTGAAATACAACAGAAATCATGGAATGTTTGTAACAGAAATTGTCTGATCAACAAGTCTCAACCAATTTGTTCCTCGGAGAAAAGTCTCCACTTCCTTCAGGCTGTGGAGTAGTGGCTATGGACAGGCTCTTCCTGCATACCTGGCTCCCTATGAGAAGTTACCTCCAGTGAACAGGAGAGCACAGAAATGCTTGACAGTTTTTTTTGAACTACAGTCTCAAATTTTCTAAACTGGATACAAAATATGTCCTGACCATCTCATCTAGGTACAAAAGACTACATGACCATTTCTATATTTGCAGGAGTAGTTTCCACTTCCTATAAAGTATCTACATCTTGTCTGTTCTGGAAAGCCCATGTGTACCAGACACCACCAGCACGCCTCAGGCATTTTCCTCTGCAAAAGATAATCAACATATTTAAGCAGACAAAAAATGTTTATCAGTTGCTGCAGGCACAGCAAGAGCTGCCTGAAGAAGTCTCTTGCACTTCATAAAAGTCTGTCTTTAGGGTATCTCCTGTCACAGTTAAATGGTTTGTTGTGAGATCAGCTAGAGGTTCAATTACGTTTCTCAAGTCAATTCATTGTCTTATCTCTTCAGAGTTTAGCTGGCAAATTCCTGGACCACTCAGAGTATTACTGACCATGTGTATTAGATATAAATACTGTTTTAGCTGTTACACCCAGCTGCACCAGAATAAAAATACAAGAAAAAAACAAAACCCAAAACCCCCACAACAAAACCGCAACAAACCAAAACCCACCACACATTTCCTCCTTACATAAAAATTATAGCATAAGTTAGATAATATTGCTACATAAACAAGGAGCATTCAAGAAAAATTCTCTAAAAACATGTTGATGCCAGTGAGAGGGAAGCTCTTAAGAAGTGGCTTTAGGTAGCTGTAGCTTGTCCATGACTGGAGGTGTTGACAAATACCAGTCAGCAATCAGCAGCAAGGGTTTCTGTGCACAGTCTTTTATGAAGCACAAAACAGTCTTAGACAAAATGATGTGGCTCAGGAGCTCATATATATGAAGATTAACCTGAATTTCATCAAGATGAAGACCAAAACAAATCGGTTTTTCCCTTGGTTTTGGAACAGCTAGATTCATTTTAACAGCATCTTCAAAGCATGTCTCCCTCTCCTCACAGCTGAATTTATGCCACTCAGAGGCCTCTTTAAGTGGTACATCATTTCTAAGCAGTGCAAATCAAAAAACTCTGACAATGACCTGGTCTATGACCATAACTGGTCTATGATTTGCTCAAGATGCTGACAGCCTCACTCTGAGGAACAAACTGCTGTCCTATCACCTATCGCCTTCTGTGCCCACACAAAAATACACTGAGGAATTCACACTCACACTAGAAGAGACACACTAAACAGCAGAGCCCCTGACTTGGGCAGATCTTGCTGTTCCCTGTGCTCAATAGGCCTCTGCAGAGCTACAGCAGGTAGATGAGGAGGAGAAAGTGTGCAACAAGATGCTCACCTATTTACCAGCATTGTATTGTTTGAAGCCTCTCAGAAGGTACCCTGCAAAGAGTGTGTGATCTGTTGCTGACTAAATTGTGTGGAAACAACTATAATTTTTCATCCATACTAATTATATTACACTTGATGAGAAAGAAGACCATGAAAGCCAGGAAGAAACCAGCTGAGAATTTCACTCTTGAGTTTTCAGCGTGGGATGCCAAGTTTAATACAGTGGCTACAAAAACTCTGTGCTGATGCAGCTTGACACAAAGGAAATGACAAGCACAACTGCCAGCCATTTGCAAAAGGGGTGTTGTGAAATAACCTACAATAAATGCTTCTTTCCTTTTGCTCAACAGTAGGAGACGCCCATCTGTGTTTTGGGCCAATCAGGATAAGAGAGATGTTGATTATTCAGAGCGATTCCAGGGGAAGATCACAGAGGTAGGGAGCTGGAGGATATGACGTACAGCAAAAAGCTGAGAGCCTTAGGGTTATTCAGCAGGAGACAAGAAGGCAAAGATGGTGTAAGTAAATCTAATTCTAGATTTCCATTTATAAAGTAGGCTATGGAGAAGGCAGAGCCACACTTTCCTCACAGGTGCACAATGAAGAGAGAGCCACAGCAGCCTCACACAGCAGCAGGGGACATTGTAGCTGCACTGTGGGAGGGGGAAGAAAGTATTTCACCATAAAGGCCATGCACCTCGGCCATGCCCCGAGAGGTCAGGGAACCCCCGCACCTGGAGTTATTCAAACCTCAGAGGATCAATGTTCCAAGAAATCTGTCCTTGTTTTGATGTTAGACCTGTTCTTAAAAAAATTTTAAAACATGTACAAGTCTTCACCAACATATTTCTGATATACATTTCTCTGATATTATGCACTAGTAATCAGGAAGAAACCTCTGTGTATCCTCAGAGGAAGCATAAGAAAGATCCCCACAAATATTCTGCTGGCCCCATAGTCAAATGCAACAGATAGCAATCTTTGATCTCAAGAGTGGACGATGTTCTAAAAGGAGAAGAAAACATGGTAATAATTAATAAAAAGTAGAGTTAAAAGACTAAGTATGACCCTCTACAACTTCCTCAAACAAAATCTTTAAATAGAGAATTGGAGCATTTCAGTTTCATGTCTTCTATCTAGGTAATGAACTGCACTTGTTTTGTGTTCTCTCCACTTGATTTACCCATCTTCTGCATTTTTTACAAACTTTATAGAGTCTCTTTAAGGATGAAAATGGACATTTGCTTCTTTAAAGCTCTGAATTGTCACAAAGTTCCTTTATACTCTTAGGTGTTCAGTAGGCCAGCTTGAGGCAATTCAATGAATGCTGAATTCTGACATCTGAAATTTCATCAAGAAATGAAATTTCATTTTTTTTCACTTTCATCAAGATTCCCACAATAATATTTTATATTAATGTTTTCCCATATAACTCCTTTTTGTGGCTCTAGACCTAAACAGACAGATTTATTATTAAAAATTAAATCCTGTCAAGTGTTGTTAAAAATTACTCAAAATTGACATCACTGGATATATAAGTGGGCATTTAAACAACTGATGTCTTCATTTCATCTACTGTAATCCTCATCTTATTTTTCTTAAAAAAAGCAATTCATGTATCAAGCTTTCCATGACAAATTTCTCTGTCACATGGGATTCATAGGAATATTGAAAGCCATGGGCTACATTACCTATTTTCATAGGTTTTATTAATTTACCATAAAACTTTTATACTAGGGAAAGCGACAGCAAAGTTAAGATGCTTCCTTCCCTCAGTAAGGACCATAATTCTCAATCCAGCTTTCCTCTACTGCAACTTAGTTCTTGTATTCTAGAACTGGTTTCCAGCTAATGTTGCAATTTGACTATCACCATACACTAAATTATTTAATTATATCTTTGTCATGAGTTAGCACTCATACAACAATCCCCTTCTCTATCTTCTCTGGGAAAAGCAAAATACTTTGCCTTCTTTAATGTTGCCTTTGTTGCCAAGAAGTTAACTTTTTTTGAACAACATGCTGCATGACACCAATATAAGCTTTTTTGTTGTCACACTGACATGTCCATTATTTCAATTGTCTGAAAATATATAATATTAGCAATCCAGGGATAAACACATGTTGATATTTTCAGACTGAGCTATAAACCAGAAAATTATACCAAATCTAACAATCGTATTAAATTTAATACTTGAGAATTAGATCAGAAGACATCTAATAATGTCAAGAAATATAGAAAATCAAGAATGTTTAAGTCACCTACTTACATTTACTTCATTTTCAGGTTTAGCTGTTGGGGGATCATTTTTTTCAGCCATTTCAGCAGAATTAATTTTATGACTTATCCAAGCTGAGAAAGAGCCTTGCACCTTTCCTCAGGCACCGCTTCTGCTTGTGAAGCTGAAGACAGCTAATTGCAAGGTCCAGGACCAAAAGAGGCATCAATTTACTTCAATGAGTATCCAATTGTAATCTCATCTGCCCTACTCCACCTTTGCAAATGCTAGAAGACTGCTATCATGTAACTTCAGACTTCAAATTCAGACTGGATAAAATAGGCTTTTCATGGTCTTTATAAAGCTGAAATAATAAAATACAAAACTGCAGTGATAAAATCTATACATCACTGACCCTCATGGGTCCTTCCCAATTCAGCATATTCTATGATTCTGTGAAAATGTCACAATATTACTTACATGAACAAGAAAAGTGGCAAGCAAAATATAAAAGTGAGAGAAAAAACATGCTAAAATAAGGAAAAGAAATATAAGCACCCTCAGTAAGAGTGTTGAAAATCGCAGATAACAACAGCAAATAGAGATGAGCATTTGGACTATCTTCTAAAATTTTGTAATGTACACTGTTGAACACTGAAATTTTGTTCTTTTATTATAACTGAAAAATAAACTGCTCCAGGCAACTTACTTCATATTATTAAAATAGATAAGGCTTCAAACTGAGAATTCTTTTTGTAAGCAGATGCAGGAAGTCCCTTGTATTATAACAGTTCCTATTGTCTTTGTTAATTAAATATTTATAGAGGATGTAAACCAGTACTTTCCTCAGTGGATGCTAAGTATAGAGCTGTCTTTCCTTTTAAGTGATTAACAATCTCAATGCCTTCCTTGTGTCAACTGCAGAAATGGTACTGGAGATATACAATTATTATTTTAAAAATAACCCTTCTATTAATTTATCTTCGAAGATATATTTAAAAAAAAAGCACTACAATAGAAAAGATGTAGTTATTAATCTCTGGGCTGTATTAAAGCTTCGCAGCACAGGAAAGTGTATCAATGTACTCCATATTACTATGTTTAATTGCTTCAAAGTCTCTATTTTTTGTTTGTTTGTTTTTGTTTTTATTGAATTATGCTTAACTTTTAGGGACTACTCTGGTCTCAAAGTATTCATGTAACTCCCCAAAGTCTCCCACTACCCCATGCACAGGGAGTTACTTTGCTGTAAGTGCTATTTCAGAAGCTAGTCCATAGATTAAAAGTGCATTGACAGGTAAGTTCCTGTTGTAGTGTGGTTTTATGCTTTGTAATACTGGGTAATAGTTTTGGTTTTGTATCCCCGTATTTTTACCAAATGGTTTATCCCAGATTGTACCCCCCTCCCTTTACCTCCCTTTACCTGTGTAATCCCTTTCCTTAGCTGAGATAATCCCCAAATCCCCACCCTGGCTCTCTGTCAATCACTCAGCATTCCATCCCCTCCATCTAGAAGCTTCGGTCCAGGATGCTGAGTAATTAGCCAGAGACTAGGGGTCAACCCCTCAAATGTTACCCCATACGCTGCCGTAAATGGTTAGTAAAATGTTATCTACTTTTGGTTTCCACTTTCCTTTAAACGTAACCTTGGCACATCTCCCGGGGCTCTCAGCTGGAGGCCCCCTGAGGTGTAGGGGCTCCTTCGGGACTCCTAGAATAAAACCTTGGATTAACCCCTGCTAATCCAAGTCGGCCCTTTTATCTTCTACCGATGTCTCTTCTGCTGCAAAGGCGACTAGCCTAGCTGCCCTCAGCACCCTCGGGGCATGAGAGAGTGTCTCCCCGCTGTCTGCCGACTCGGGGTTGGCCGGGGTTCCTGAGAGGCTCCCAGAGGGACAGAGACAAGTCCCCATCCCCCTGCACTACTTGCGGTTTGGGAGGTGAAAGGGTGTGGGTAAGCAGAAGAGCAGCAAGCAAAGAAGTGGGCCTGGGAAAGAAGGGAGGCACAATATTGTTTCGATGTTTGCCTTCTAGTTTCCCACTACCCACATTAATACTTCAATTTCTATTTGAATTTGCAATAAATTAAGTAATTTTTCCCCAAACTGAGTTTATTTTGCCTGTGACAGTATTTGGAAAATAATCTCCCTGTCATCATCAGAAAACATTTTCCCTCCTCCCTGTTCCTCCCATTTTCTTCCCTGACCCTGCTGAGGAGAGGAGGTAGGGGCTGAGCAGCTGGGTGGGAGTTCGGCTGATAGCCATGGCTAAACCCTGACATTGTTGCATTGCCTAGTACATACTTTCACCTCCTCTCCTTTTAAAAAGCATGGGTTTGAATTTTGTTCATGATATCTTTACTTTGAAACAGAATGCACTCAGTATAAAGAGACTGACAAACTGAAATGAAACATGAAACACATTAGAAATAAAACCATCTTACAAAAGGGAGCACTGTTGTTTCCTTCTGTTTAATTAATTGCATATTCCCTATATAAAAAAAAAAAGTTTGAACATTAAAAAATTTAAACTTCAACAGACTTCTCAGATCATTCACACACTGACCAAACCACTTGTTTTTACTCACATCATTCTCGCTTAGGGGAGTAACTTCATCATGCATATCTGTTTGGCAGCCTTTCCTTTTCCGACCTCATCAAGACCCTCACACAACCAGGGAAGTTTAACAGTCTAATCTGTGACCTCCCATGATGGGGAAAAAAAAAAAGATAGTGAAGAAAAGATAATTGGATCTTTGGTGCATCCTCCCCTACACACACAGACACCTCTCTCCCTTTCCACTCTGATGGGCAATGCGGTTTGTCCTAAGATGAAAAACACCAGATGGTATTTGAAGGAGGAACAGTCTGGATGCTCATGTAATGAATGCTTTCCAGAGATGGGGGAGCTGTGATGCTTGGATTGACATCGGTGCACACTGGCTTGCAAAAGGGTATATAAAATACCACTGGAGACCAGGCAGTCTGGGAAAACTGATGTCACACACAGACACAGAATCACTAGATTGGGAGAGACCTTCAAGATCATTGAGTCCAACCCATGCCCTACCACCTCAACTAAACCATGGCACTGAGTGCCACATCCACTCTTTTTTTAAATACATCCAGGGATGGTGACTCCACCATCTCCCTGAGCAGACCATTCCAGTACTTTATCACTCTTTCCATAAAAAACTTTTTCCTAATATCCAACCTATATTTCCCTTGGCACAGCTTAGGACTGTGTCCTCTGGTTCTGTCAGTTGCTGCCTGGAGAGAGAGACCAACCCCCACCTGACTACAGCTACCTTTCAGGAAGTTGTAGAGAGTGACAAGGTCACTTCTGACTCTCCTTTTCTCCAGGCTAAACACCCCCAGCTCCCTCAGCTGTTCCTCACAGGGCTTGTGTTCCAAGCCCCTCACCAGCCTCATTGCCCTCCTCTGTCACCGTTAGGTTGGACATGACATAGACACAAGATCAGGGTCCAAGAAGAAAAAGGTTTTTTATTCTGCGTGTTCTCCAGCTTATATACTCTTAACAAAGCGTGATCTTAATTCATTAACTACCTCACAATAACTTATTATATTCATTGGTGCAAAGAAATTAACGTCAATATAATTGGCAAAAGTTTTACAGAAATTTAATAAGGCATGTATACACATCTACTTATGCATGTAGTCTA
>JAYDZK010000001.1:20000832-20092626 GCA_034509185.1 Euphonia xanthogaster | reverse complement strand
CTTTCCTTCCTTCCTTCCTTCCTTCCTTCCTTCCTTCCTTCCTTCCTTCCTTCCCTCCTTCCTTCCGCCACTTCCTTCCTTCCGCCACTTCCTTCCTTCCGCCACTTCCTCCCTTTCTCTTGATCCTTCACTCATTCATTTTCCATTTCCCTGTCTATGATGATCCTGCACCCAAGTCTTTAGCTCAGGAAGACTCTCAGCTTTTGTGTCTTATGAAGGGAAGGCCGTGAGTTAAAAATGGGCTTGATTTTGTGTAGTGTTACTTGGCTGTGTCCAGGCTGCTCTGCCTCTGCTATCAACTGCCTGGACAAATGCCTGCAATTGGTGAGCATTTCCTCCACTTCATTTTTGATTGGTTTGCATGGCTCACTACATGAACTGGAAGAGAGTAGGGAGGCTAGTGAAAATGTTTATTGCCTGGGGAAGAAAAATAATTGGGACTTGTACTGGCTGGGTGCCTTGGCACATCAACAGCTGTGACCATACTTAAGAGAATGTTTGGCAAGGTTTTTACTGTTAGGCTTTTGAAATACATGAAAAAGCCTCCCTGGCTGATGAGCCAAAAACACTACTAAGCTATGAACATAAAAAAACACCCCAAACCAACAAGAAAACAGATTTTCCACAAAATAATACAAGAAAGAGAATTAATTTAGGCTATTGTATTTCAAGCTAAAGGATTCTACACATCTAAAATTAATTTTGCACAGGAAAAAAAATAGAGAAAAAATTCTAACGCTTCCACAGAGATAGGTTACATATATACACATTATATTGTAGATAGCTGTCGCTTTATTTTCACTTCATTAATGTCTTTAAATTAAAGTATATTTAAAATACTTTACCTAAATTTGTACATTTAGCTACATACTTCTACAGTCAATGAAGAAATAACAGCATCTTTGGCATATCAATAATACCACTTGGTTTAGACACCTAGATGCCTTTAGACATTACTCTTTCTTTCTGTAGATGAGAAAATCTTTGTGAATCATATTATGTGACAAAATCAGACCCCTGATTCAGTACAGCAGAGTAAAAAGAATATAAAAATTAAAATCTTCACTAGCAGAATAGCAACAGAAACATTTTTTTGCCATGATATACTGAATTCTCTCATAGTTCCAAGTATGCTTTTTCTGTGTTCATATCCTTTCACTTTCCACGACCACAGTCTTTGCTTCAACAGCATGAATGAAGTAGAAATAAACTTTTCCTCCCTGTCTCTAGTGTTGTTCCCTGTCCAAAACCTCAGGACACAACATTGTCATATTACAGTCAGTAATATTTTGCTGAGGCATAGGCAATTTTAGTGAGTGCATACAGTGAAGTCTTTCAACTCCAGAAACCCAAGAGAAACCGTCACTGAAACATCACTGACATCACAACATTTGGTCATATAAAATTCCTTTGTATGGTGTTGCTGTCATTATTAATACCATATTGTCCACTTGAAGACTGTGAACAAAGTATTAAGATGTGTTTAAACTATGCCCTTGCAGGTAGCTAAAAAGAATTACAGAACACCTGCTGTGGTCAACAGCACAGAACTTACTAGGAACCAAAGTATTTCTGAATGTTCACCTATAATATCTAATAAGAAGATTCAACAGCTAGTAACTGTTCCAATAGAGTTTTAAAAGCTCTTGAGGAAAGTGAAGATGTCCTAGTAGAATTTTTTTTTATTCTCACCCACTACCTATGTTGTATTCCACCAAGTCCCAAATGAAGCTGAAATTATACTTTTTCCCACTATCCTTTGATATATATTTTGAAGTTGTAGAGGTACCTACTGGTCATGTTTTAAGGAAACACTGAAATAAAAAGTGTTGAAATCTGTTAAAAGATCGCTTCACAAAGCAATTATTCCTTTTACATGCTATGTACTCTGCAAACTTTTTTCCTAGATTTTATGAGTCTCTCACTAAAATTCTATTCTCTCTAGAAAAATCTATAGTGTTCCCAAAAGATGCAAATTATATATTTTTTTAAATTTATTGTCCTATATTTACAGGATTTTTTCAGAAGCTAGATTATTTTTTAGTTTTATTTTCTTTTGTAACATGTAGCCATAAGAAACACTCTTCAGCCCCAGAGACCCAAAAGGTTTGTCACCATTAGGCCGGACATGACATACACACGTGACCAGGGTCCAAGAAGAAAAAAAGTTTTTATTCTGCATGTTCTCCAGTCTATATACTCTTAACGAAGCATGATCTTAAGTCATTAACTACATCACAATAACTTATTATATTCATTGGTGCAAAGCAATTAGTGTCAATATAATTGGCAAAAGTTTTACAGGAATTTAATAAAGCACGTATACACATCTACTTAGGCACGTAGTCTAGCTTACAAAAATTCACATGTATCTTTTCTAATTGTTTTCCATGCTGATGGCCTTGTCTTCTTCCTTGCTATGGATACACTTGAAAATCATCAATTGTTATTTCTTCTATTAACTCAGCTTTGCTTGCAGGCCAGCTGTCAAGCCCCTCCATACCCCTCTGGATGCATTCAAGTGTCTCAAGGTCCTTCCCAAACTGAGGGGCCAGAACTGGACACAGCACTCAAGGTGTGGCCTCACCAGTGCAAATACAGGGGAAGAATGACCTCCCTGCTCCTGCTGGCCACACTATTCCTGACACAGTCCAGGATGCCATTGGCCTTCTTGGCCACCAGGGCACACTGCTGGCTCATGTTCATGTCAGCCAGTACCCCCAGGTCCCTTTCTGCCTGGGCACTGTCCAGCCACTTTGTCCCCAGCCTATAACATAGCAGGGGGTTACTGTGGCCAAAATGCAGGACTCGGCACTTGGACTTACTAAACTTCATTCTATTGGACTCTGCCCATCCATCCAATCTTCCAGATCTCTCTGCAGAGCCCTCCTACCTTCCAACAGATTGACACTCTCCCAGCTTAGTGTCATCTGCAAATTTACTGATGAAAGGCTCAACACCCTCATCCTTGTTGTCAATAAAAATATTGAACAGAACTGGCCCCATCACAGACTCCTGGGGAGCACCCCTGGCCCCCAGTTGGATGCAGCATCATTCACCACCACTCTCTGGGCCCTGCCATCCAGCCAGTTCCTAACCCAGCACAGAGTGCCCTGTCCAAGCCATGGGCTGCCAGCTTTTCCAGGAGTATGCTATGGGAGACAGTGTCAAAGGCCCTCCTGAAATCCAGGTACACAACATCCACAACCTTTCCTGCATCCACCAGGCAGGTGACCTGGTCATAAAAGGAGACCAGGTTGGTCAGACATGACCTACCCCTCCTAAACCCATGGTGGCTGGGTCTGATACCCTGTCTGTCCTGTAAGTTCTGTGTGATGACACTCAGTACAAACTGTTCCATAACCTTACTGGTTACTGAGGTCAGGATAACTGGCCTATAATTACCAGGATCTTCCTTCCCACCCTTGTGAATGGGTGTCATATTGGCCAGCTTCCAGTCATCTGGAACCTCACCAGTGAGCCAGGACTGTTGGTAAATGATGGAGAGCAGCTTTGCAAGCTCATCTGCCAGCTCCCTGGGATCATCACCCTGGGATGGATCCTATCTGGTCCCATAAATTTATGAACATCCAAACAGCTCAGCAGTTCTCTGACTGCCTCCTCCTGGATAAGAGTTCTGCTCCCTGACACCATCTACCAACCCAAAAGGATGGTTGTCCTGAGGACAAGCTCTCCTGAAGCTGCCAGCACTTCAGGGTGGATTCCTTTAACTGGCAAGACAGGGAACACCCACTTTTAGATGAGTGACTAAAAGTGCTAATATCCTGATAAATACAGAGATACCATCTTGAATTAACTACATAGGTGCTTTCTTGCTTTATAATTGAGAATTCTGCAGGGCCAAAGACTGTAAACTTACACATTTCTAGACAAGCCTCCTTATATTTATAACCCTTTAGATATTATAATCCATTGTAATAGATTGTAAAACTTTTATTTATATGCTGCATTGGCAATATTTATATACTGTGAACCTAATAATGATCATGCAGACACTGATTTTGTCCTACTTCTCATACCTGGCTCAGAACTCCTTCAACTTCTCTGCTACACCACTCAGCCCACTGAGTCCCTGATTAAGGGAAAGGTTACAGAGGATCCACACAACAGCCTCAAGCCACAGCAGAGATGTCTGTCTGTATTACACAGATGTATCCTGGAGGAAGCTGGGATACCAGCAATTCGGCCTTCTAGGACAAAAAGCTTGTCTTATGCAGCACGCTGTGCTGGGGGGAGGTAGGGTTCATCTCACCTGTCTTAGACTGTCTAAAAGTTAGGCATGTAAATCCAAGTTTGTTTTCTAGACTGAATCTATACATGATGGTGACAGAGAAGATGAATCACACTGTCACAACTGAGTACAGACAGAAAAGAGACAATTATCTTACCAAAACCATCTTCTATAAAATCATCTCTGTGTAATTGAAATGTTTCCCTTCTGACCAAAGCTGCCCTCATGCTCAGCTCAGAGGCCTTCTTGCTCCTCTAACTGATGGGAACCCAGAACCAACCTGACAGCATCAGCCCACTAATGCAGCAGGGAGCTCCACAGAGCTACTAACCTCAGCATGACATTTTTTCCAAACTATTATTCTGAAGTGACAGAGTTTGCTTGTTTTGCAGAATCTTCCATTGCTTACCAGAAATGTCTAACAAGCTGCATGAAATCATGGAGGAAAGTCCCTGCACAAAGCAAAGTTAATTGTACCACAACCTGGTTTTATTACCTATAAGAATTCTCTTGCATGCTGCTCATATCTGTTTTTCTTTAATCAAAACTCAGGTAAAGCACAAATTTTTACATGTCTGTGAAAACTAAACAAGAGTTTTAGAGTTTAAGGCAATTTATAGCAACCTTTCAGGAGGCATTCATGAACATCCTTAAATCAATAAATTTTCATTGGTACACAATCACACTGTCTGATTCCATACTTTGTCACTCCAATAATTTCATCATATTACAGCTGAGATTACTTCCAACAGAAGAAGGAAAGATTTTGGCTGTCCTTCCTAATAAGCCGACTGAATTTGTTATTCAGCTTCATTTTGAACACAGAGAAAGTACAATACCCATACCTTCAATAAGCATGTAGTAATAACTACTGTGGTATTAGTAGTCTGTGAAGATCTGCATACACACAGGCAAGTCATTAACACTTTGACTACATCCCTTCCACCCTTGAAGACAGAACCAGCACACAATAGATGCTATTTCAATTTTTTGAAAGCTGAAATTGTGAGCAAGATGAAGTGATGCTTTTATCAAAGTATGAAAGTGGGTGACAATTGATTACTAAATACTAGATTATTAATAACTGTCTAGTAACACATATTTCAGTATCAACTTTGAACCTCTTTTCCCCTCCTCCGCTGAATGAGTACCATGTTGCTTGCTCTCCAGGTCTTTGTCATGTAGAAATGCAACTTGGAATCACAGTGCTTGTATTTATTTTTCATCTCCTTGACATCTTACTCAATTTCTGATTGCTGACAATGCTTGACTATGCACTAGAGGTCTCTGATGTAACAAAACATTTTCCAACAGACAAAATCACTTTGGAAATTACAGACAATTGAGCTGTCTTCAAGGATCCGGAAACAATACATACATACATAACTGCCATTGGCAAAGCACATCACCTGAAATGAAGTAGCTGACCATCTTGCATAGCAGCGCTAATAGAGCTATTTCATCTCAACAACAGACTGAGAATATCTTAGTGATTTGCATCACATCAATTTAAATTAAATTTAAAACACTAAGTGGGCACATCTTTTGGACACAACATCCATTCATCAGTCTGTGCCATTTTAAGGACAGCAAGCCCTGCTATTTCATCAATTAATGGTCTTACACTATTCAATGCTCATTGGTGTCACTAGCTAATTTTACTCTCCATTTCTGTCTTATATAAAATTGCTATGTGTAGCACAGCAAGTAACAAGTCAAGCAATACTGACATAGCAGACATGGAGTAATACTGCTGGATTAAATATGACTTATTAGGACTATCACAGTGGTATGAAACCTGTTGTGTTTCAAATAAAATAAATACTATAAAAAATAAAGTTTCTGCAATAATGGGGTTGACCCAGCTGAAGTAGCACTGAAACCAATAGTAACAGCCTCTACAGGGGCCAAGTTAGGGCAGCTCTTCAGCCAAGCAAAGCCTCATTTGTAGCTTTTCAGGTGATTTCCTGATGTGCAAACTCCCATCTTTCAGAATGCTCAGTGTCGTGTGCTTGGATAGGTCAGGCCTGAGCAGAGTCTGACAGGCCAAGTCAAAGCATTTTACTGGTGAAAGTCTCTGTGCCTGTCCCTGGAAATCACACTTCAGTTGGTGACCTGGCCCTTAATTGGTTAAAAGTGAACAAAGATAAGATTTATAAGATCATGGCTTCAGCTTGTAGGCAGTGCTATACAAAAGCACTTAGCCTCCACGAGGCTAAGACCTTCAGAAATTTTTATGGTTAATGGATACCCTGTTCTCTATCACCAAACCCTGTATGCCACATGGAAAGCAAAGAGGAAAACATCCCTTCTCTCACTTTCTTAGCAGTCATATCTGTTGACACAACAGATGCCAGCTGATGTGAGTCTAATGTTTAGTGCAAGCACAATACAAACATCTTACTCATGCTTATCTCCCCAGGAAACCCAAAGCCCCATGCCAGCCTAGCCTCAGTGTTTGCCCCTACAAAATGCTAATGTAATCTACTTGTTCTGCCTTTCCACTGTTGCATTTTCCTTGCAATTAGGCAGAGATAGAAGACCAGCACTGGAAGTTTAACTCCTTGTCTTCCCTCCTCTTTCTTTCAAAAACCTACCCATGCCATTTCTTTTCATGTTTTGATTATTTCTATTTCTCTGAGAAATTTCTAACTAGGAGAATAGACCAAAAAAGCCTGGGGGGAAAAACCCCAACAAATCAAATCAAAACCCAATCCCTAGAGTTTTTCTGCTTTACTACTTTTACCTAAAAGACTTCAGGAGGGTACTGATGCCACCTGTGATACTTTTATTTCTACTCTATCAGTCCTTCCATGTTATGATCCAGGCAGGGAGAAAATGGCAAGCACATACAACTTCAAACTGTTAAGGAGCAATACAGATTTTTTCTTTCTTTTAAAAGCAAGTAATTTAAACTATTTTACCTAGTCTGGTGAGTTTGGAGTTTCAGTTTCTTTGTTCAGGAGTTATGGGGCAGCTCGACATTTCATCCCTAGAAGTGACTGACACTGCTGTTGTCATCCCTCGCCCACTAAAGATTTTGATAAGCAGAGTACCCAGAAGCCCTGAGATTGAAGAGATTAATCCAAGAACTGAAAAACCTACTTGACAGGGAGAAGCACCAGGAAGTTAATCCATGTAATTTGACAAAGAAAAGTTTACACAGAAATATTTTTCGTATTTGAATAACATAATTCTGCTATTCCCAGATAACTTACAAGGAAAATCTGGTTTTCAGAATAAAAACCACATGGAAGCACACACAAGCCTGTCAAGATGAACTGCTCATGAGGGCTGTTAACCATGGATATAATTGACCAAGATTTGTACTGGGTCCAATTGACCAAACTTCCCTGTTGAAATTTTATTATTTTTTTTCCAGAGATGCTCTTGACGGTCTACCTAGGTCACTGCAGTCTTCTCTGACCTTGACATCTTTGGGTACCAGCAGTCAATTTCTTTATCTCAGCTGCTGGGATGCTAATCTTCATTAGAGGTTGATCACCAGCTGAATACCTACTCATGCCCTTGGGCTGAGTGACGGGAAATAGAAGTTAAGAGGATCTGGACTGATGGAAACAAAAGAAAGTTTAATATAAAACTTGTTACTGTGATCCACACAAGCTGCTTTTTTCCCTTGCCTGCTTCTATGTTCTGCATTACAGAGGTTGCTGTTGGTATGTTGGTTAGAGAAGCAGGACTTCAGGGGTTGGATGTGGGCATGTTCTGCACATGGCAATATCCTTACACATTCACTGCCCTGTGAAGAAATTGTAGGAACTAAGGAACTATGAACAGGAGGGAGCTACAGCCCTGTTTGCTTCATTTACATTATAATCACTTTTAAAACATATAAAATCTTAGTGTAGTTTGCACTAGACCTGAAGGGATTTGGTTTTGTTTTTATGTTTTGTGTCTGCCATGTGGAAGGTCAGCAGAGAGAAATACCATTTCCAGCTACTGTGTCTCCATACAGCCTCAACACAAAGAGCTTGTGAGCCTTTCTTCAGCATCATCATGTTATCCAGCTCCATGAGTCAAAACCTCACAGTAACCCCACTTGAGCCAGCTTTTTGGACAAAAGCTTTACCTGGGGTTTAAATACTGTATTATCCCATTAGCAAGTCCCATCCCATATTCTTTCAAGAAGCTTCAACTCTCCCAATGTTAGAGCCAATCACCTTGTGAAAGGTAAAATGAAGCTAATCAAAATCATTGGGGAAATCAGTCTTATCAGCAATTTGCCAAATCAGGCAAGACACCTGAGATTTGTTTAAGGCTCAGGTGGATATCACAGCAGACAGCTGATCACACATGTACAAGCACAGTGCCTAGTAAGGGCAGCTGGTCACATAAGGTGCACCAGTCTACTGCAGCAAAATTTCAGTTGCCTTTGTTATCTAGAAAGCATGGGATAAGATCCCCACACTAAATCCTTTGTGCGCAGTAATGTCAGAACCTGCAAAGACTGCACTTCCTGCATGTAACACAGGAGCATCAAATGTCTGCGTCTATTGACCTTCAGACACAGGGAGCTCCCTAGGTTCACTTCCGTGTTGGCTACCTACCTACCTTTTGCCTGTCCAGACTTTTAGTGGATTCATTTTAACAGGCCAGATAGATTCCTGATGGTGTTTTGATGAGTCAAAAGCAGCAGAGAGCTAACTCAGGATCATCTGAGATGCTGGCAGAGCCATCCTTTTTACTTCCATGGCCACAAAACAATATAAACAAGACAAAAACCGCCTCCACTTCTATAAGGACAGCCTGGACCTCTCCTCACACAGCTCAGAATTTTGTGCACCCTCATGTTGTCTCTGCTCTTAGTTTTGCAAGTGACAAGCAGGGCTGTCAATATTTCTCCTCCAGAGAATTCACTACACACTGAACCCATCATATGGTTGGGATCCTGTTCAGGACATCAAATCTTGGAGCTTGCCTCAACCTCATAATTTCTCAAACTTCTTTCTCATAATAATTTAAAGAATATATTTAACTCCAGTTTCCCTTTGGGGGTGGACGTGGGGAGGTGAGGACATGACACATAACTGTATGTATATGATTTCAAATTGGTTATAGATATTGTATTTTTCAATGGGTCTTCATAACACCCTGCATTTTCAGTGCAGCCCACCTCATGATGATTATAAAGAACTCCCAGACACAATAATAAGAGAAGCACTGAGAAGTGCTTTGCATTTGTAATGAATCCTAAGGGAGGAAACATGATTCATTCTGTAAAACACTGAGCACATGGCAATAGCCACATCCTCTATCCCAAAGGACAAAGTATAGTTAGAAGCACCCAGCTCATAAGTGATGTTCTTTACAGAATTATTTTTGGAGTTAGTTTTCCTCACTCCAAGGAGAAAACAGTGTTCTTAAAAATCAAATTTTAAATAAAATGTGCTTTTTGAGGTCCTGGTCACCTTTTGATAGATAGACACTCATCTATATTGGAATAAAAACACTTTAGTCAGAGCACTCTCTTTTATTTCTTTGTTTTTTGAGTAGCTCCTGCTGGACACAGGAACAGTTTTTCCCAGTGCAGCAGCTCTGCCTGCACAGAGGAGAGGATCTGGAAACAGCATGTGCATTTTGCTGTGCATTCAGTCTTATTTTTAGACAGCCAAGTAAACAAGCAAATGCCAGTTCTCTTTAAGCAATGTACATTACCAGTGTCCGCTATGAACAACTTCTCACTAATGTGAATAAAGATCCGCCTTCCCTCATTCCCAGCCAAGGTGACGGGACTTGCACTTTCACTTGCTATATATAGATTTAAATTAGAAGTATTAACTGAGTCTATACAAACATTGACCAAAGGAACAACTAAAATTTGAGACCCCTGGTGACCTTTGATGACAGAACGGATGGTATTGATGGCATTAAATATGAGTGGTTTATGTTTCCATTTGTAGAGGTCATTCATCTCCGTCTTCTCCCAAATAAGGGAGATACTCCTTTTTTTCTAAAGGAATAGCTGGTTCCCAAGAATTTTATTCTGCCTATATTTTCCTGGGCTTTATGGGTTATATTTTTCTGTATTTCATTGGTTATTTCATGCCTGCCCACAGGAAAGACAGCTTTAAAACCATTTATTCTTCCAACTTGTTTCTTTCTAATTTGCATTTTTTTTTCCCTAAAGACCTACCACATATATAAAACGGGCAAGTTAGCAGTAGGAAGGTTTATTTGCTATCAGACTGCATCTGCTCCCCTTTTCAGAGTTAAGCAAGGTACCCAGAAGTAGGAAGAAAACTAACAGCAACAAAAAAACCCTCCCGTGTTTGCTCTGCCCATTAGAGGGTGTTATATTCCTCAGCCCCACCTAGGCCAGCCATGACCACTGCAGTTCAGTTCCCTGCAAGCTTTACTGTCCGCACAGCACTCTGTAAGGGCTCACACCTCACCGCCTTGACACAGCAAGCAAACAAATAAATCCAGCTGTTTCCATCCCGCATCTTCTCATACTCTAAAAATATCACTGGAAAGGTTTTGAAGTTAAAGCATGCTAACTGTGCTCTGCTGGCCTTGATCACATGTTTTATACCTACAATACAATTAAATTAACTATAATTTTACAGTTGTTCTCCTAAAAACAAAGCTAAAATGCCCCTTTCATATCAAAATCACTATAAAGAATGTAACAGTTTCTGAAATTGTGTTTAAAACTAAAGATTCATTCTAGATGTAGATTAAGGTTTATGATTCATCCCATTATAGCTAGTACAGAGCCTCTTAATGGAAGAAGACAATGTTCAGAACTAAAACCTCCTTCCTTTATCCCTCCTGCTTTTGTAAGAGCAAGCATTTACACTTAGCTAAAGGACAAGAGCATCACTGCTCCTGCAGTTAAGTGCTCCCTGGGCCCATTTATCTCCAGCTAATAATCCAATTTTCCTGGATGCACTTGACTCCAGTAGGAGTGCAATTCACAGAGCAACTACAGAAGGTAGTTCTTAAGGGATCTTTGGTCATCATATTACTCAGAGACAGTCTTTTTAAATAGACAACATATTCTGTCAGAGTGAGGTACACTCATGCAGCCTGCTTCAGTGACATGGCAGTACTATGGCTTGCTTTATTTCACAACTCCCAGTTAAAAAGCAAGCAGCACAAAAACTATTTAATCATTCATGGATTAATTTTACAGAATGTAGAGGCTGTAAACAGTCATTTTGTTTTTGATTTTCATCCTACACCAAGTATAAAGAAAGTGAAAAAGAGGTAATAAAAAAAATAAGAAAAATAGCCACTTACTGTAAAAGCATCATTCTCTTTTTTCTACTTACTTTGATTCAATGGGCTACAGGTGTCCTACATCCAGAAAACACAGAAATATGCCACAACAATCACTTTCACATAATACTTCTCTTCATATTCTTTCTTGAAAGGTTATGGAAAAACATGACTTATTAATGCATAACCCTTCCCACCACCACCACCACCAAAACAAACAAACAAAATCTTTCTGTTCTAGATGTTGTATTTGGTACCTCATGATCCAGCTGACATTATGGCAATGCTTCTGGAGGAAGGATTTACGTGATTAAACATGTCACAACACAAAAAAATTTATGCTTTTAAGGAAGACCTCAAGAACCAAGTACATTTCTTACAAAACACAGTATGATATTAGTGGATTTTTGGGACCCCAGCAGAAATGTTTTTTAATTGCAGTAAGAAGCCCTAAAGAGAAGATCTCCAAGAAAAAAGGTAGAGAATGAAACTGAATGTATAGGAGATTGAAGAAAAAAAAAATTCCAGTACTCAGAAACTGCAGGTCTGTTCCCTAAAACTCACTTCATGGTGGCAGGCCAGCACTGTGAGCAGGCTGGGCTGGTGCAAGGGAGCCACCTCGGGCCTCAGGACTGACCCCTGGCACAGCCACCGGCAGGGCTCACCTTCAGCTGTGCCACTGCCATGGTTAACAACAGCCCCATCGACATCCAGCAGCAAACCACACTTGGTAACAAACAGCCAGGGAGGATTAGCAGCTGCTTTCTACAGTCCCAGGAGCACCTGCCCCTGCTGAGCCCTTCGAGAGTTCCCTAGAGCAAAATGCCCCACAAAGTTTGCTCCAGCTTACACACACGAGGCTGGGTGTTGTTTACCTCACCTTTTCTCTCCTCAGGAAGGGCTGAGCCTTCCACTGCAGGTCTTTCATGCACTCCAGCTACCAAATTCACCTGGCTACAGATCAAGCTCTTGCTTTTCAGTAGCAAAATCTTCTTCAGCTGCTATTTGCATGGGGACTCAGCTGTAGCTCATCTTCACAGAATCATACAATCATTTAGGTTGGAAAATACCCTAATATTGAGAATTTTAATTGAGTCTGACCATTATCCATGTTGCAAAATACACTTCTGAGATAGGAGAATCTAAGAAATACTGCTTTGATTTAACACCACTGTTAGAGCTGTCATGGCAGATCTGGGGAAAAGGTCTTTTTAAGAATGCCAGGAGATGATGAACATTCCTGGCACATGCACAGAGTCCCTTGGTCTCCCATTTGCACCTTCCAAACCTGAATTACTGATTTTTCCTCCTTGAATCAAAAGGTTTAGCTATTCTCCTGAAAAACGAATGTTGCCAGACCTGAATTTATGTGACTCTTCCTGAAGATGAGGAAGGGGATTTGCCCCTTTAACCAAGAATGACACCAACAAAGAACATGTCCAGTGCTCAGCAGCTCTGGGAGTGCTGGGGCATGCACACCGGTGCATGGGTGTAAGCACTCCACCAGCACATTTGAGAACCTGGTCAAAACAGTGCTTGGGCTGAGTGCTGGAAAGAGCTAGAAGCAGCAGAGTTACCCTTACATTTACGTTATGTGTGGGAGGCAATACAAAGATAGAATGAAGTGTTGACTCATAATGACACTAATGCAAAACCTGCTCCTAGAAACAAACCCTTTTCATTTTTGCTGGCCTTTCTGTGTCTTGACAAGAAATGAGAGAAACAGAGCATTTAGTTGATTCTTGTGCAAAAAAAAAGCTTTCATCCACCTCACATCTTTGCTGACAGGATAACAATGCATGCCCTTTCTTAAAATTCAGTTTGAAAATACCCAGCAGTGATGCCTGAAGATTTTTGCTTTTCATATATTTTTCGCATACTTATAGTTTTGTAGACCATTATTACATAGTTATATAGCTTCTAGTACTTTTCCTGCCCTTTCTTTCACATTTTAGAAAAATAAGCTAACCTTGTCTAACATATTCCTAAAATTCTGTTTAGTCTTATTTTCAATGAGTAATTCTAACAAGGACATTGTTTTGCATTAGAACTTAGAAGACATAACAAGAAAAAGGGCAAAGACATCCCTGGAAAAACTCCAAGGTGCAGACCCCAAGGGTGGGTTACTGGGGCAACTGGTCCCTTATTGGATGTATCTGCTAGATATACTAATTTATTGACATTATAAAATTTGTAGTAAATCAATTGTTCTTGTGCGCAGAGCCGTATTTGTGCAGCTGAAAGCTTTCATTAAAGATCTGCTTTTAATATAAGCACTCTTAATATTGTTTGGAAATTTTGGTCTTTGATTTTAGGCAACAGCAGTCACCAGCCTGTCTCAGACACGTGCTGCTGCCAGCCCCCAAAAGCCTGAGGCTGCCTGCTCCTTCCCTCTAGCACTGCCTGTCCCCTTGCCAGGAAGCTGGGCCCTGCAGATCTCAGGAAAGCAGAACGCTCTCCTGTGTTTCTGGACATCACTTCTTCTGAACCTAGGCATAAACACTGAAGCTGCCACATGGTCTGCAGAGCACTGCTCACTGGAGCATAAGATTTACTGCTGCCCAATAACAGAGTAACATTTAGACCTGAGTCCTTTAACAGAAATTTCATTAGGGAGAAAGGTCACCTTTCTAATATCCCCTATAAATCCAACAGTACCACAGGCAAATCAATTTCTACATCTGAGGAATGGCATTATAACTTCACTTGAATGTCACAGCAACACACACTGTGTGGTAGTGCAAACAATGCAGGGGAAAGCAGAAGAGTTTCCTTCAATCCAAGGCAGTGATTTTCCCTCTGTGGTAACAGTTAATTTTTTTTTTTGTCCCCCTCTGCCATTTTATCTCATTGTTTTGTGCTGCTCAGCCTTAGTTGTAGAACTGTGGTGGTTTTATTTTGGAGATTCATGTGCAACCTCAGCAAAGTTAAAATAGATGCATTGATTTTTTAGGGTGTGGAGTAGTGGCTGCTTCTGAATGTTTTCCTGCTAGTGGCTTGTGCTGTCTTCTTGCCTGCCCCTTCCGCAGGATGGCAAGCCCCATAGAAGAGGAAAATAGTTTGTTTCCTGTCAAGAGCATACTGTGCACAAAACTCATGTTGACAAAATTGCCTGTTACTCTGTTTGGTGGCAGCCTTAAATGTATGGTGTTGCAGATTGTTTCCTTTGGTAGCTTATGCACGCATTAAAACAATCAGCTTTTACGTTTCTCTTAAAGTTTGTAGAAGACAAAATAGCTGTAGGAAGGTCTCTGTACGCAGGCTTATCTGCAGCCTTGGTAACTCCTTGCTCCATTGCTCAGGACCTACCATGGCAATCACAGAATCACAGGCTTAGAGTAAATGACTGAATTTCTTTCCTCTAAAGGTACTCTTCAACATATTTAAAGCTTTTTTCTAGTTAGGAGACATTACCATATCAGGGATGCTATTAATATCTGAGCTGTTCAAACCACCACTAGCGTTAGTATTTCCCATTAGAGGAATGGAGGTAGCCAATCCCAACAATACAGCCAGAGCCAATTGCAATCAATTACAGACATGGAAACAGAACTTTTATGTCCTGCGTCCTTATCCTTGCTCCTTGGGGGCTCTGTTTGGACCTAAGAAGCCAGTAAAACAGGAAAGCTTGGTCTGAATGTATTGTGGCCTGTGAACAGCTCCCAGGTGAAAGGGACAGGGCTGCTGCTGCCTGTTGCTGCAAGGAGCACCTTCCTTCTGCTCTCATCCCTGCTGAGTGTGGGAGATGCTGTTTAGCACAGGCATCTTAGAAAGTGATGCTGTGGGCTGATTTACTGGAGAGCAAAGCCTCTTCGTGCTATTTACCCTCATTAGTTTTTATTTTAAACAGATCTTATGTTAGCCTGACAGCCCTCAAACTCCAGCTTAATTGAACTGGCTGAACTTAATACTGACTTTCTGTTCACCGTATTTTCTTTCTGCTTTTCTTATACACGGAGATAAACTTGGATCCCATACTCATGTATGCAGTTCTTCCTCCCTCACAAAGCTGTTGAGCATCCTTTCAGAAGGCCATTAGATGCCAACTTAATGTTTAAAAGAAGTTATTTAGGAATTGTCCATAATGAGTCTCAAAACCTCTATAAAGGCAGATAAATGTCATTTACTTGTCTAGAAGTATGGCAAAATGAAGCTCAAGGGTGACAGTATTTAAGGTGTTTCTGGTCAAGCCTGCTCTGATGGGGCTTTCTCTAGCTGATGAAGGGGATGATATTACAATGTTTTTTATTTTTAATCACAAAAGTATTCTATTCTATTCTATTCTATTCTATTCTATTCTATTCTATTCTATTCTATTCTATTCTATTCTATTCTATTCTATTCCTGGGATAGCTCATCAAGTTACAACCAGGCTTCAAACAGGATTATAGGCAGTGTGTGGGGAATCTTGTTTTAGCTTTTCCTTGCTGTCAAACTGAGTCCAAAGCCTTCAGTGAGATGCTGTTCATCATCTGCAGGGGCAACTCCCTCCTAAGCATTAGAGAGCTAGGAGAGGAAACACATAAACCCCTCCTCCCAAACCCACACTCTACCCCTCAGTGTTCAAAGCTCCTGTATGTCTTTATTCTGTATATCAAGGCTTTTAACTAGTAATAATACACAACGTTGTCACAAAAATTAATTAGCCTTATGGGAGACCTGCATAGGTGCTTTTGATGCAGTAGAAGCAAATTTACAATGGCTTATTGCTGACATAAGAGAAGTGATGATGTTTTCTGTTAACTTGATGGCAACTAACATGGTACTGTATTAATTTACTTCTTAGCTTAGGATGTTTGTAAACTTAGTAGCAAGGATATTTTAATAGAAGAATATGCCAGAGCTGGCTAATATGCCAGAGCATATTTGCATTTAATTAACAGTAACATTATTATTTCTATATCTGCCATATGGGAATATAAAAGGATAAAGCTAACTCCCAGAATAAAGTATACTTTGCAGCATTGACTGCCAGGTACTAACAGCTAGATTAGTTTGATGGATTAAGGTAGCGAAAGAATATGTCATGATCTTGGGAACTGGTTTCAAAAAATAAGATTCTGGGGAATCAGTTTTTTTGGCCATTGTTCCCACACCAGCCAGGTCCTGTGTCTGGAGCTACATGGTATACATTTTCTTTCCTGGAGCACTTAGCTGTTTTTCCCTAATAAAGTTGGTTACTTTTGGGTTTTTTTACTCTTTTTTTTTTTTTTTTAATATGCAAGCACACAATGTTTTCTATAACTTCAATGAGTCTGTTAGCATCAGAAATAGGGAAAGCAATATATTCTGGGAATTTTATTGTCCTGTAGCTCTTAAAAATGGTGTTTTCAGAGAGGACATATGAATGGAAAATGGAATGAAAAATTCTGCAGCCAGAAAGGGCAGGCCAAGGTCACCAAATTTGGGATCGATCCTGCAGGCTGTGTCCCCTGTGAGGGTGGTGTGCAGCAGAGGATCAGGTTCGGACCTCTCAGACCTCTTATCTGCCTGAAGGCAGTTCTTCCAGCTCCTCCCATCCAGCCATTTCGCCTACTGTGGCTATGACTTTGTAGGTTCTATTACAGGATGGTGGCTGCTGTTCACATTCACCAAGACAAAATTTCTGGTGGCAGGCATTTGTCTTGCCATCAGCCCAGATTTCTTTAATCAGCTTATTTCCTTTTAGTAAGAAAACTTGCTGGTCTCTTCATGCTACAGCTAATGTCATATCCAGGGGGAAGTTATGTTGATCTCTTCATGCTACAACTAATATTATATCTAGGGGGAAGTTATGTACTATACTTTGCGCTGAACTATTGTCCTACCACAGCTGAAATGTGAGCTCCTCTGTCTGAGATGCACCCTCTGGCGCTGTCATCTGTTCTTCTGCTGAGCTAATTCACCTAAGTAACAGAAGAATAGCCCTGAACAGGTAGTAAACGCAAACCAGTGTCACAGTAGGACAGCAGAGGAGCCAAGATGCCCTGGAAGCTGAAAGAGGAGGTACAAGTGGGGACAGGACCTTTTCAGTGGCACCTACTGCAGATCCACTCAGCCCCGACAATATAACATGACCTTCACATCACTCTCTATGCAGTGTTTGGCTGAAGCAGGGAGATGTTATTCTCTTCTCCTGACAGGGAAGATAGAGCTTCCCATGGGCTGGAGGAACCATCTTTTCAGTTTACTCGGTGGTAGAAATTTTTGAAGCCACTTGAACCTGTGTGTGACTGGCCCTAGGACTACTTAGTAAACACCTAGCTGTCAGCATGTGTCACTGGGTTCAAAGCCAGAGAGAAATCACCCCATCTATATATGTAGGCACTTAGCAAGCTGTCAGAACAGAATAATCTTCATTTGTTACCTGCCTAGATATTATGTTTTCAGGACTTCTTGGAAGACTTTCATTAATTAAAAAGAAAAAAACCAAAGAATCCACAGGGTTCAATTATCATGTTTCCCTTCCCTCTTGCTTGTGGGGAAGAGGTGAATGAGCTTTGTGAGTAAAAGCCCAGGGACAGCCAATAGCAAGGAAACCTGCATAGAAAATAGCGTGCACCCCTCAAGTGTGTGTGGGGCACAGCCCCAAGGCAGATTTGCTCACTGGCAAGTCAAGTACTCAGAGAATGCTCTGGTAGCCTTTGGTGGCCAGGTGACTCTGTCAGGCACTTCTTCTATTGACATTCCAGCAAACTGTCTCTAAATGAACCACTATCCACATTTACAGCCCTTCATAAATAAGCATAACAGATTATTTGAATTTGAATGGTGGGTGGTTTTCCGGTCAGAAGCATTCTGGTACTTTTGTTCTATTTCTTGCTTTGCATTTAAACACAACTTGTTTTGTGCCTTGCTTGGTATAGGAGTAACTGTCACAAGATGAAGCCTGTTCTCACCTCTGTCTGACAGACTGTTCATTCACAGTGGAGAATTCCCTAATTTTGGAGACACCTGCTGGTGGGTGTACCGAGTTTGGCTGGGTGCTGTGCTTTGGACTGGGGACTAA
Source organism: Euphonia xanthogaster (assembly GCA_034509185.1). Lineage (NCBI taxonomy): Eukaryota > Metazoa > Chordata > Aves > Passeriformes > Fringillidae > Euphonia > Euphonia xanthogaster. The sequence goes on along the minus strand of JAYDZK010000001.1, from coordinate 20,074,144 downwards.
AGAAGTTGATAACTCACCAGTAGTGGCTACTGCTAAACTGCCTGCACAGTACCAGTCTTTTCTCTTTCTCATTCTGTCCCCACAAATGTGAGTGGGCAAGAAGCTGGGAGATGCACAGCTGGAACAGCTGACCCCAGCTGGCCAAAGGATATCCCATACGTATTGTGTCATGGTCAGCAGCAAAAACTCAGGGAAGAGGAAGAAGAGAATAACTGTGGTGACAAGTAATCATCATGCATGCTGAGGCCATGCTTCCCAGGAAGCAGATAAATGTCTACCTGCCAATGGGAAACAGTGAATTAATCCTTACTTTGCTTTGTTTTCACACACGGCTTTTGCTTTCCCTATAAAACTGGTCTTAGCTTGCTCCACAAGTTTGTGGGCTGCAGGTGACCCAGCATACTAGGTCAAGAAAAATCTGAGTTAAATTGGCTGGGACTATATGAATCAGACTCAGTGGATAATAATTTTTTTCTTCTTTTCAGGAAAATACTTTGGATGTGCCTTTAGACACATTAAAACACTGAATTGAACATGTAACACAGACTGTAAACACTGTAGCAGGGAATCACTTAGAGAGTGCTCTGGGTTAAAGGTAAGAGAGATTGACCATTGAAAATATTTAACTCATCTGCACTGTACCATGTGGTTAGTTTCAGTTTTTACCTCCTTTAAATAATGAGTCTTTGAGGTATCTTTATTTTGTCTTTATTCTTCAGTCAAACAATATCATCACTGATTGAAGAACAAGGTTACTGGTTGAAATACAAGTGCAGTGTGAGACAAATATGGAAGATAATGCTTTGCAAATAAATTAATACAGAATAATTGTCTTTGCATAGTTCAGAAGTGAAAAGTAGGAGGCAGCAGTGCGCATGTGCTGTGAACTGACACACATCACCACAAAAACCCAAGTTCCTAGGTGAACTATTGCAGCTTCAAAGAAAACAAACCAAACCAAAAATACCCCAAACCTTAGAGAGCACTAACTATTAAAAACCAGGCAGAAAAGGAACTAATAAGCATTTTTTCTTTTTCCTTTATTTTTTCCTTAACAGACCATGCTGCAGAAAGAGTGTTTTCTCCACAGAGAGAGATGCTTTTAGATAATCTGCCTTGGCATCCCATAGCCTGTCATACCCGACTGTGATGCTCCTTTGTTGCTGCCCATCTGAAGGCCTATTACATTCTGTCCCTGCCGAAGCTGCTCTTCTGAAAATCCTCGTCGATTCTGCTGTGCTTTCCTGTCCAGATACACACAAAAAAAGCAACATACATACATATCATCATTCTGTGTAGGATCATGAAATCACACAGGGATTGTGATCACAAAAATCAATCTGAAATTGGCTCATATCCCTTGTAATGCATTAAGTTATTTGCCCCATGCCCTATGCTGGACGGTACTGGCTGGGCTAATTGCTTTCCTGCATATAGAAGTAATGCTCTAGTTGAACCTGCAATACTTTAGACTTTTACTATCCCAGTTATTGCAGAACCCCAAGGGACTTCCCCAGAAGCTGTGACAGGTAAGCTAATTATGCAATGTTGTATATAAAACACAAAACAGGGTAAATTTGTGTTGGGCATTATAGCTCTTAACAGCTGTAGTCCATGAGATCTGATCCACGAGACACCTGTGCTGTACTACAAGTTGATACGCATCTAGAGCAACAGTAAAAACTGTTATAATTTAACTCTGTGGAGTAAATAAAAACTGAGCAGCAGTGGGTCAGAGAAGGGACTTGATAATTTTTGCAGAGGAGACATTGATTGTCGGCAGGACAGAATGTTTGCCTTGTTGCCATTTCCTAAGCAATAGGCTTTGCCCTTTGCACCTGTGTCTTAACTGTATGACAGTTCCTTATCTTCTGTTAAAACATACTGACCACTTTTGTTCAGTGTCCCTGGTCTCAAAAGCCCTTTGGATCAATGAACCTTTGTTGGAGCACAAAAGAAGCCTTTTTCTCACTGAAAATAGCATTGAAGGCTGAAGTGGCAGCTAAGCAAAAGGAGAAAATTTTGCACTCTGCTGCCTCATAAGAAACTGTTCATCTTGGATTCATCTTTCATTTTACCTAGGTGGGGAAAACAAGCAATTTACAATGGAGAAGGATCAGCCTGTTGTTATCAAATAAGCCATATGAATTGGCAGAGTCCCAGACTGAGGGAGGCTTTCCATCTACCAGACTCCACTCTGATGTGGGTAGAATCTATTTCCCTGCTTTGTCTGTTTGTCCTGTGATTAGGTTACAGATTACACAGCAATATGGCATTGAGTTATAGTTCCCCTTTTCTTCCCCACCCCTCCACTAGATGAGAATACTAGGTTAGGTACCTGCTGTGATTGAAAACATCAACTTAATCCTCTCTATGAGGGTGAGATCCTGCACTGTGCTGACAACCCTGGCTCAAGTCCAAAAAAGCACTTAAACCCTGTTAGGCTCAGGGTGTTCAGGAAATTGCAGGAGACGAACTCACATCCATGTGAAAGCCCAGCAAAGTGGAAGGGGGAGCAAGATCCATAGGACACCAGGGCTGACCAGTCATTCTCCAGAATGAGTCCTCAAGTGGTGAAGTATAGACTAGTAAGAGGGAGTATAGAGGCCCACCACAGGCTCTCAGATCCCACAGCTCTTGCCAGAAAACTCACTGTTTTGGAGGAGGCACACAGAACTGCGGAGCCTCAGAAAGCAGGCCCCTCTCACTGCTGCTTAATTTTTTTTCCAGAATACTTACACAGGCAGCAAACTACTGCCAGGATCTTCATGAGAGGATGTTTTTAGAACAACTCCTATTACCTAATTGAATCTCAGGTTCACTGTGTCTGCCTCTATTTTAATTAAAAAACCAGGAAAGTATTCTACTGTTCTTTTCTCTTTCCTCCTAGAATTTTTTGCTATGTTGATGAGTAATTCCACAGAAAGTCAAAAAGTAATTAAACAGGAAATAAAATGAGAACTGTAAAGAACTGCAAAGAAGAAATAAAAGGAGAGACTAAAGGATAGCCTATATAGGCTAATAAAAATTAATCACATATATGGCTTGGATCATATAGTGTGATTTTTACCATCACAATCCCCACATTTAGTATATGACGGTCTTACAGATAACATGTATAAGATTTGTTTTTAGATGAGTGGAAATGGCCTTAACTGAGACTAAGAAAAGAGATGAAGACAAGTCTACTAACCTGCCATGTCTCACACTATGTCAAGTTTTGTTTGGACTGTCTGGCATCACTCTTACCTAAAACTGAGCCCACTAGATCTGTCAAATTTTTGTGCCAACTTTACGCTAGTGGTTGTGTTTGCCAAGCCACAGAATAACAAGCAGCTATGGATCCATGAACCTTGCTATGCAAGGATGGGGATATCAGTCTGATGGCACTGGGAATGTCAGACAATGGCAACAGAAAGTTAAATGGCTTACCTCAAGTGTGGCACTATCCTAATCATTGTACATCCCTGCACGGATACTCTTGTGCCATTTGATACTGGTCTCTCAATTCAACTTAAAGGCAATTAAGAATCACCCTGAAAGCCCTGAATTATGAGTAACACTGGGTGGCAGTGAGCGGGTTTGGTCTGCCTGAAGGGATAGGGAAGCTACTCAGGAAACAGCTCCTGACTGGCAACATGCCCTAACACTGGCTTTCCTTAAGGCAGCAACAGTAACATGGTATTTCACTGCCATGGATATGGATTGGCTATCCAAGTAGTACAGGCTGAACAGACAGCTAGAAGAGAAGGAAGGTGATCACATCTTCATCCATGCCAACAAAAACTTATCCCACCCCACAATTAAGAGTCCAGATGAAAATTAATTTTTCTATGTGGGACTTTGTTTTAGTTACATAAAACAATTAAGCCCGTCTGGGTCATAGTGATTTCATGTCTGGTTTATATTAAAGAATGTAACTGGATTTGAAATAAATTTTAAACCTAATTATATTCCACAAATATAAATCTATTTGTGCAGTGTATTAAGTTAATGTAACCTGATTTCATTAAAACAATGCATAGGAGTTTGCATTTATTCACCTGAAATTCAAATCTTAGATTCGGTTTGACCAGCTCAGTGTTTAAGACAAACAAAGTGAAGTTTGTTTTATTTTTGCTGAGCCTCACCTAGACATCAGAAAATTCAAGCAAAGACAAGCAGTCAGAACTCTTTTTTGCTAACCTGCCTTTGACATTTCTGTGTAAGAGATACTCTTGGATGGCAGAAACTTATGTCAATAATATGCATGTGGGGCAGGAGAGTAACTGCAGGAGGATTTCCTTTTCTTCCTGTCCCTGCTTTACAGCCTCCCTAGCCAAAATAAATAGAACTTCAGAACAAATAAACAGCTTTGCCAAGACAGAGACTTCTTCACAGATAAGCAGTGCTCCCCAAGAATAAAGAAGCCTAGGAAATTAAATCATTTTTGGCTGGATGAAAAAAGTAAAGAGACTTCATGCCTTCCCTTTGCTAAGTGAAGGGGTTGCTACTTGGGGGTTCACAGACATCCTTAACAGCCTTGTTTTCCTTAGTCTTTCTGTCTGCTATCTGATGTGAGAGAGCAAACCTGATGAAAAATGTACATTTTCCTTCTTCCTGTCTCTAGCCTCCAGAGAAAAAAACCTCCCTATTACAAGGAAACTTGGGAAATATTCTTCCCTTCCTTTCCCAATAAATTTCCTTAAAGCCTAAGGGCAGATGATATCACCAGCTTCCCAGGGAAGACAGCTCTGAGCAGCTGAGCTCTGGACTTTACCTGTGGAACCAGGACGGATCTCCTTTGTAGCAGCCATCATCCTTGGTGACCGCCAAACTGCCCAAAGCCATTAAGGTTCTCTGCACTGCTGCCATGTCCTTCCCTAGAAAGCCAGACAGTGAAATGAATGTAGGAAATCCTTGCTCAACAAATAGCTTGGCACACTGAAAACCAGTTTTATCTGATGTATTAACTCCCCCAGGTCCCTGAAGATGTGCATTAATAGAATTATAAATGCTAATTTACCATTGCTGAAAGGAATGTAATGACATGCAAGAGCTTATTAAAGTCAATAAGGGGATGGAATTAGAGCAAAACTTAATTTTTCAGGCATTTCTAGGTTTTCAGGCCTTTGATTATTTTAATGCCTTCCTCCATACCATTTTAAGTCTGTAGAATCACTTTGACAAAATTTTCTCCTAAGGAGAGATTATTTTGGTATGCAAATAATGGTAATATAGTCAGTAAAATGTGGCTGAAGGAGTATAGTGTGTTAAATAACAGTGGTGTGTCTCAGTTTATTCAGAGTCAGTTTAATCCCTGTGCTAACAGATGTCACAGAAGTTCTGGGAGCTCCTGTGCAGATAAATTCAATCAGTCCTTCCCAAATTAACCATTAAAGCACCTACCTAAACCTTCCTACTTACTATGATTCTATTCAGTTTCATACCTTTAATTTCTCCCATTTGTTCCACTATTTTTCCATGTTCTCCCTCTACTATCTTACTTCATTCCTCAGTTCAGAAAGTCAGGGCTTGTCTCAGCTTTAGCCAAATGAAAGTTACATAATTCATTACCCAATCCAGATATGCTACCTTTTGGAATATTTTCTAGCGAAAATAAATTGCAGCAGGTATTTCCATTTGTGTGAGGTAGTAAGTTATTGGAAATCTGCCTTTTGCTTCTCCCTTATGAAATCCTTCCATAAGCATTTCTACTACTCCCCTCACCTCTTTCATTCCAGTTCTTCCTCTTTCCTAAAGTAATGTATCTAGTTAACAGATCTGATTCTGGCTCTTCACATGTGAAAACAAGCAATTCAGAAAAAAGGAGACACTGGAGACAAGATGATAACAGAATTCAGAAATACCTCCAGTGGAACAATATTAATGGGCATCACTATAGATGAGTTGGAGTGCAGAGGGAAGTGAGCAGTGCACATTCTGTGTTTCTGTAGTGCATCACCCTGATTACAGGCAGATGCAGTCCAGGGCTCTGTAACACAGTGGTTGAAGTGAGGACAGCACAGTAAAGCTGAAAACATCTATCAGCTTCCAACTGTGGCTGTCATAGAGACTACTAAAGTTTATAAAAATCCTATCTTCAGGGGACCATTTGCTCATAAAATAAATTGTCAGCCCTCCAGAACTGATGTACTTTACTGTATTTAAGGCAAACTGCATCAGAGGGGTGCTTGCTGAGGAGGGCAGCCACAGAGCTGACATTCCCCACAGGCACGTCCGCAGGCGCACCCAGAGGAGCATAAGGCAGGAACCCTGAGAGCTCCCACAGCAAGAGATGTACCATATGCTGTAACAGATGCCACATACAACATCCTTGGGATGCCTCCTGTATAGCAGGAGAGCAGTGACTGCCTGGGATGAAAAGAGATGCAGAGAAGGATTTAAAAGTGAATCAGCTGAATAATGATGGCAAGCAAAGGAAAAAAGCAAAAGGAACAAAAGACAGGCAGTGAAATATGATGATCAGCCTTGCAGAGCCATCTGGCAGCCCCTCCATGCTCTGTGCTCAGCTCTGCTTTATTTGTCACATTTGACAAGTGGGAGATGCTGTAGGGGGAGAACTGAGTAAGTGGGAGCTGAATGACACATGACAAAGCAAAGCAACAGCTCTGCTCTTCAGAGACTCCTTGCTACATATGATAAGTGCTGTGGGTGAGGGAAGACCTGAATCCAAGTAGTCTTTTGTCACTTGACCTCCTCCAGCAAAGGATACAAAGGGCTTGATGGTCAGCATAAAAAAAAAAAAAAAAAAAAGCAGGGAAAAATATTAAATTTTCAGTGCAGTCACCTGACAGAAGGGATCATACACCTTCCCTGAAGCCAGGTTCGACTCTGGTATTGCAGCAAATTGTAGTCAGTGCCTTCCCTCAGCTCCAGTACTTGTTTATTGACAGCCATGTGGGCCGCCCACCTGGCCCTCTTCAGCCTCTCTTCAGGGACCCACACTGATGACACTCCTCCATCTCAGTGTCCTCTGCAGTGTGCTTTGAGTAGCACAGTCTTGTAGAGGAATTTGGCACTGTTTTTAAGACAAGGAGGAAGGGGTCTCAGCTCACTTCTTGTTCCAAGCCTTTCTCTTTAGGCAAAACCTATCTGGAAGGACCACCTCTCCAGGTCCAGAAAGGAGAAGGTTCAAACAAAGATGGAGAACTGCTCTGCAGAGTACTCCTGAAAAGCTTTTTTGTAAATGTTGAGAAAATACTCAGTGGTTCACCTGCCTCTTGCCTGCCTGGAAATATATCAAGGAGGGATCTGTAAAAGGCAGAGAACATGTCTTGGGCATGGATCAGGAAAAGCTGCTCAGCACAGTACATTTATGTAAGAAGGGGCCAAAAAAGAGGTGATACTTCCCCTGGATCAAGAAGCCAAAGAGATGAAGAAAAGTGCAACAGAAGGGCTGAGTGAGTTTGAAACAGCCAACAGCAGATCATATCCTAAAATATTTTCATTAATCATTGCTAAGAATTTCAAAGCAAAAGCTCATGGAAAACAATTAGTGCCAGGGGAAAGCTGTTTCTCAGTCACACACTTTTCTTTCTCTATAAACATATATTGACATTTCTCTTTCTAAAGAGATAATGGTGTGAAGTGTAGGAGTTCTGCAATTATGAAACAGTGAAATAAAGATTGTCCTTTCTGCCCAGCTAAGGCATCCCTGTTCAGGCAATTCAGCCCTGAAGCAGCACAGAGGTCAGAGTTACAGTGAGACACTAAGAGCCTCCCCTACTGGAGAGACATACTATGTCATCCCAGCACTGAAATGAGCAGCTGGAAGAATGAAAAGGGAGTGGGAAAGTAAGGAGTCACAGATTAGCTTTGGGAAGTCTTAAAATAACAGTGTAGAAAAGCCTTGTATGTCTTCCTCCTAGGTTGCAAGTTGTGTTTTGACTTCCTGTCCTCTAGGAGTTACTATCTTTTCACCTTATCTCTGCTGAGAAAAGGTGAAGAGTGAAAAGAAATTAGGAGACAGCCACTAGCAGTAAGAGCATTATGTCTTCAAAGCAAGTCCTTTTCCTCATAAGGATCAATGTACCATATTTTCATATGCATGGTGGGAAGCATTATGAGTTGCAAAAGACTGTAAAGAACAACATTTGAAATGAGCAATTATAATCCCTTACAAGTTAGATGGAGCTTCTCTCTCAGCAGTCTGCTAGGCTGAGGGGTGGGAAGGTGCTACTTCAGGGAAGTGAAAATCCCTTCCTTTAAGCCATGTAAAGATTGCATAAAACACTAAAGAATGAACTGGAAGAAACAATCCTGCCCTTGTGCCAAAGGTATGGATATGTCAAGTAAATCTGGCACTCTGAGACAGATCCCAGTAACACCATCTGTCAGTATGTCCTTTCCCTCTAACCCATTCACGAAGAGCTCCCTAGTCTTTCGTTTCTCCAGCTGTCCTTCAGAGGAGTGATCTCTTCCACATATATTCCGACTGCCTGTGAAAGCACAACCGACTTTTTTCTCTTGATATGTACTCCTACACAAACTATGCCGGCCAGCTTTCTCAGTGGATTGTTTCCTCTTTGCACTGTTTGATTCTCGTGGAAGATGTTTGACCCTTTCATATGTGTCTTTCACTGCTCTGCAGCTGTCTTTGCTCTGAGCGCTTAGCCAAAGCATTGCATCACCTTTCCCAGGGAGATGCAGGATATAGTGTGTTTGGTTAGAGCACCAGGATGGGATGCACCACCATGGAAGTGGGGAAAACCAGCCCCATGAATGCACAAATGACTCAGCTCTTCAGCAACTAGAACAAGCAGTTTCCATTTCGAGCCTGGGAGGGAGACAGACTTCACCTGCCTTACTGTAAAACCACAGGAGCACCCTGAGTTTTTTTGCTGTTACCATAGTGACCTCTCCTAAAAGACTGTCTCCTTAGAGAGAGAAGGTCAGCCAATATGGCATTAAGCAGTGAGTTTTGTTTCTCACTAGTCATAAATGAACCCTCATAAGCTTCACAGAGGCACATATGCTCCTGGGAATGCATTTCTTAGCTCTTCTTAGGATAATTTAAGCTTTGCTTATAATTTGAAGACTGCAATAAAATTTTGTCATCAGAAAATCAGGGTTTTCCATGTTCTTATTAGGAGCTATTTAATTTGAAATAATTAGCAGAGAGAACAGTTATTTTATTAGGCCTGTGAATGTCTATCAGAATGATGGGGTTTTGGATAACACGTGAGCTTGGAAACATTCTGTTATGCCCTCAAGGTAATATAAATCCCTCAGAGGAAATAATGCAGCACTGGAAGAACATGGTAATGAGGTAAGGCAAACAGAAACAAAAGATAATTACATTAGAGAATATGCCAAGACAAAATGCACATCAAAACAAAGTAAAATGAAGACTGTAAACTGACTTTCAGTTTATTATTTTTACCTTCCCATAAATCCACTGTCTGGAAAATATCTGTTGTTCTTACTCCGTAGATTTCAGCAGCTTTTAAGAACTGAGATATTTGTTCCATCTGCTTGAAAGCCATTTTTGATTCAGAGATCTTTGCAATAGGCTCGTTTCCCTTTGGATGCAAACTGTTTATTAACTTGCATAACAGCTGAGAGATAAAGACAGAAACAAAATTAGAAAGCAGGCACCAAACTAGAAGGCAATTTGTGCTCATGAAATGATGTTGCAAAATGCTTTTGACCTGTCCAGTTTCTGTTAGGGACATAATTTCTTCAGTTAAAAACAAAAAAGTGAATTGATAATAATCAAAGTATATTAGAAAAGCATTAAAGCTTTCATCAACTGAGGCAAAAACATAACCATAGAAATCCTAATCTGCTAGAAATAACAAAGCAATCACTGGTAGAGGTTATATAACAACTGACAGAGAAGAAGCCTAATGCCCAAGCCAAAAATTAAGCAATGTCAATTGAAATGTTGTTAAAGTCACTTTGGCAGAGATTCAATGATTAGCATAGTCTTACAGCTGCTGCAAACAGCAGCATCTGCCTGTTGTTCAATAAACCAATGGAACAATGTTTTAGCTACAGAATTATTCCCAAGAAGACAGTTATGACACAATCCTGTCCTTCAAATTTGCTATGTGTCTTCGCCTTTCCTTTTCAACACTGATTATCTCTTTAAAAGTATACATCTTGTTTTAAAAAAAAGATTTCAACTGCATGAGAGAAAAAGCTGAAGGAATGAGTCATACTTATATATAAAAACATGCATGACTCATAAGAATCATAAATATTGTACTGATCTCAGCGCAGTAGTAGGATAATTTATATTCTGATTTTAAGACTCTTGGTCAAAAGGAAATAAATCAGATTCTAAGACATATATTTCTGCACTGACCATGAGCTCTGATCAATTTACCTAAATGAAGACAGAACACAGGAGCACTGTGCAGATAAAAACATTAAAGTGGGCAATTGGACAAAACACTCACTGTTCCATCCATCAACCAGGTCTGAAAATGTTGCCTTCCAGGAGGAGGGTGCTCTATCTGTTCTCCACACTGTACAATAATCCAGTTCACCAGTCTAGACTCTAATTCTGCATCGTATTTCTGTTCAATCTTTTCCTGAACTTCTCGGCTTAAGCCATAGCTTGGTCCTCTGTTAGCCATCTCTGGAAACAAGGGAGAACTTACTCAGTGGGCAGAGTCCAGTCCATACCTTTGAAGTATGCACAGGAAAATTAGGATAAAAGAGTGAGCAGCTTGCCCTAAATGTTAGACAGTTGAACAGATGTTTATCAACACTGCAAGTAACAGTATACGCACCGGGTTATAGCTCCAAAGAACAGGGGAGGGATCAACAAGGGTTTGTCCTTTTCCAAAAGCACAAATCAGCTACATCTTTTTTAAAAGGAAGGAAAAAACAGCAGTCCCCCTTGCCCAACCACAAAACCAGAAAAAAAGCAAGATTTAAAACACAGTAAGTTTTAAAGAGATGCTTCTACTATGTTTACAGAGGATACACTAGGTTGTCAGATCAACATTACAGCTGCCTGCAAATCCAAAAGCACTTTAAAATTGCCTACCTAATACTTGCTAATAAGAAGAAGATTGTGCATGGGATCCCAAGCAATCCGATTAAAGACGCAGTCAGTCTTCCTCAGCAGAGATGCAAGGATGGATATCCAGAGATCAGCACACTGAAAAGCAAAGATGAGTTTAAGAGATGAAGGCTGCCTCAATGCCCTGCTGCTGCTGCAGCATCGTGGTTTGAAGAACAGTGTATTGATTTGATTTTCCTCACATATAGGGAGGGTCAGAGCAGGGGCGTTGCTAAGAGCCATTAAAGAGACCTGCCTCCTCAGTCACAGCCTAGGAACCCTGTTTATCTCGCCCATCTGTGGTCTGTTTTCATGCATCTTTCCTCAGCCTTGCACTGCTCACCCCACTGGCTCAGATTTACACCACCTAGTCTGCATCAACCCAAATTGCATCAAGCATCCCAGTAACAGGCAGAAACACAAATAGAGGCACTCTGTTAAATGCATGTGACAGAAATTACCACACATCTAGTTTATTTTTAGTCATTAACCAGAAACAAACCTTTTTTCTCCCAGTTCTGCACCTCAATAACAGGCTGAGAGTGTGACAAATAATTTTTCCTCTTCACTGTTCAAATGCTGATAAAATGTTTGAACAAGGGGACAATAGGATGAAAAGTGAAGGAAGAGAAGGCAGGTAGTAGAATATTATTATCGCCCTCTCATCAGTATATATTAGGCTATCAAATAGTGGAATGGTGTCCTGAAAAACAACTAAAACCACTGAAATCATGGGGAAATCGCTGAAAAGTAGCAAACCTACTATAAAGCACAAGGATTTTACTTTCTGCTGCTAGGAGTCAGCTAACCTCCAGCGATAGAAAGGGAGCTATGCTCATGTACAGTCATTTAAATTTTTATTACATCACTCATACTATGTGGAAGGGGAGAGAAGAGTTAAGACGAGACTTGTCTTGTGGTCTGATTTAATCCTATATTAAATAAAATCACTTTGCTTCTTTCCAAGCTGTGCAAGACTGTTAAATATCTTTCATTCATGCTGCATTATCCACCCTAGTAGGAAATAGTTTCCTTTTAGCAAATGATTCATGTTCAGCTTGATATGCAAAGAGGTTGATAAACCCAAGATGGACACATAATCAGTTTGGTGAACAAAAGTCCTGCTGCTATATTCAGAAAGGAAAAAAAAGGAAGAAAAGCAATACAGAAAAGCAACACGTATATCTGTTTCATAATGGGCTCTTCATCCATTACTTTCTCATTTCAAGATTCTGAATTCTCAGACTTATACTGCTTCTGATGCTGCTCGGCTTGAATAGACTCAAGAGATGAAAAATTTAATAGATGACTTAATTCATTGTTGTCCTCCACAGGCATTTAATTTAGTGCTTTCTCTTCTCTGCACTGGTAGTTCTAAACCCCTGTGAAGTACTTGATTACATAACTCAGAGCATGCTACGTGACAGGGCCACCACTTGAGCACTTTCTGTCTTAGTGAGCATGAGGCTGAAGGCACAGCAGATGCGCAGGAACCAAGGCTGCAAGCCCAGCCTGGAGATCAGAGAGGGAACAGGCTGCAGCTGTAACAGGAAAAGATAGTATATTAATTTGAAATCCTTTCCCTTCTAGCAGCTGTTAAGGGCTGGGCTTCACACACCTTGGCCAGTGGCACAACCAATAAGCTTTATTTTGCACTTTCAGATCTTTTTGTATTCTTCTGTTTAGAAGGGAGCTACTAGGGTGCCTGGCAGTTTCTGGTCATCTGGTCACACCAGGGGGCTCAGTGCTCCTTGCCAACAAGATTTGCCAACAAGGTGACTTTCACAAAATCTTGCCAACAAGATTTTGTGAAAGTCACCTACCTTTGCATCAGCCTCTGTTTCCTAACTTGGGAGCAGGGATGCGTAATTTAACTCTCCGAAGCTGCAGAGCAGAGGTCTCCCCCTTCACAGATGTTGGCTGTGCAATCTGTTCTCGAGGGACCATTCCACACTGGGAAAGCGTGAAAAGCTTGGCCATCAATATAAATTTTTAATAAGGCTTTGAAGAACTGGGAAACTGCAGAGGATTGGAAAAATGCCAGCTCCCCACCAGTATTTTCCAAAGTGCCACTAAACAAAACATAAGCCTGCTTTCTGTGCCATCAATCCTGGGGAAAACGATAGAATTTTTTTTTTAAGTGATAATGTTGATGCTATTTACTAAATGCTCTGTAATATATTAGAGTTAGCTACTCCATGACATGTTGATTAGGGAACTAAACCAATTCTGAGGCAACATGACACATTAGAGAGATTAAATCTGGATAACTAGTAAATCCTGTAATATGATTGTAACTGACAAATCATTAATGATGGTGTATATTTTATTCAGTTTGTACAAGAATATGTTCCCAGGCCTGAATTAGTTAATGTTATTAGAAGTCAGCAACCTCCCCCCACCCCCTGGGCTCCTAAGAAGATCCCAGCTCATGTTAGTAAGCAAAAAAGATAAACTTCTTTGAAAGCAGTCTATGTGAAAGCAGACAAAAAGTGTCTTATTGCAGCCAAAGTCCAGCCATTATTGAAAAAGTACTTTTAAGAATGCAGCACTCTGTCCGATGACAAAACAGACATAAAAAAAAAATGCAGAGGGTGATGAAGATGTTGGGTAAGACACTATGATCAAACGGCTAGGCTGAATAAAACATGGGAGGTGCACCCACAGCAATGGGAATATCATATCAAGTTCTGGCAATTACTCATCATAAAAAGGAGTGGAAGAGTAAAGTAAATTTAAACAGTGATTCCAGTAACTGGAGGACTGAAAATTAGTTTATCTCACCAAAACCAGAAGTTAAGAAATGGCAGGCACATGTGCCTACAAGCTAAAGAACAACTGAAGAAGCACAAATTCCTTATGTCAGACACAGGCAGATTAAAGCCTGATGGTTACAAATGTGATGTGGAAGAAAGAGGCAGGTTTACAGCACGAAGGTACTACCATTAGAACACTTCACCTACTGCTTCTAATAGATTTTGTCCTCTTATTTTTCTTGGCAACACAACACCAGAATTTATGACTAAAAACTAGGGCTGAAGCTTGAATAATTGAAGAAGCATTTCATGCCTGTAAGCACCATGACTCCCCTTATGCTCCCAGATAATCACAATACTATCCCATAAATGGAAAAAAAACCATTGTAAGCCTATAAATAAATGCTGCCAAAACCAACAACTGACATTAACTAGCTCACTACCCGCATGTAGATCTAGAGTAACTCAATAGCTTTCAATGTATTCCAACTAGAATACATAAGAAAATGTATAACCTATCCTACCACAGAGCAATCATTAACCTTTGTCAGATTCACTGTTTGGCAATTCATTCCTTAGAAAGAGCCTGGTATTTCAGCTACCCAAGGACAATCTTACAAAGTATGGTGGGTTGAATCCCCATCACACAAAGCTGTCCAGCAATAACAATAACTGTGAAGTCCAGGCTCCATTTCCCTGGTATGCCACTGTACAACAATGAACCTCTCACTATTAAGTTCAAAGAAAATAAAAACAACCAAAACAAAAAGGGAGTTTTCCAAAACTTTAAACTTTTCCAAACCTCCCTTCAAAAGGAAACCTCCAAAGAGCTCTCAAAGATTCTCCCTGCATCAATGTCCATGTGTGATGTTAGGTATTCTAGAGTTGTGGAGGGGATGCTCAGGTCCAGTATAAGCTCAGTTCAAGTACAGGGCCTTTTTCTGGGAGCTTCAAGGCAGGAAAAGTGCTCTGCAGAGCCTTGGTTTTATGCATGGCCTTGCTTTGTCATAAGATAGCTGTAGATGTTCTACAGAAGAGAACTAGTCAGACTAGGGGAAAAAGGTAATATTGGAATATTGCCCTCCTTTTAACTGTGCAAAAACAGCTGGCAGAGTTATCAGAACCAGGGGACAACATTAATTTTAGAAATTCTAACTTCCTAATTACTTTGAAATCTACAATCTAAATGTCCTCGAAGACAAAACATGCTAACTTGAGCAAGCATCTTCCACCCGCAAAAAGGTTTCTTTGCCATCTCTGAAGATGTTACGCCCCAAGCAAGAGCATACTTGGAACACCTCAAATTTGGGTTTAAAAGAAAAGTAATTCAGTAAAGAAGGACATTCCTATTTGTGTGACAAAAGAGAATGCACCAGTACTCCAACCTGCAGAACAAGGCAGTTCCTAAGGCTGCCATGAACAGGAGTGTTTCTGGAATTTGTAAGTCCGACTGTTGTTGCAGGCCCCCAGCCGAGTAATAATCAGCATTGACTCATTGATTGCAGAAGGCTGATCAATCACTTTATTCTACTATATTATACTATACTTCTTATTAAGAAACTCATCACCCTTACAGACAGTCTGATACAGACAGATCCAATTGGTCAATCAATCCAAACACCATCACCAGTGTCCAATTAAGAAATCACCCTTTGGTAAACAAATCTCCATAACATATTCCACATGTGCTCAACAACAGGTGCAGCAAGTGGACATAAGAATTGTTTCTCATTTTTTCTGATCTTCTCACAGCCTTCCCCAGGAAAATGCCTGGGAAAGTCATGC
The DNA here is from genome assembly GCA_034509185.1 of Euphonia xanthogaster. Taxonomy (NCBI): domain Eukaryota; kingdom Metazoa; phylum Chordata; class Aves; order Passeriformes; family Fringillidae; genus Euphonia; species Euphonia xanthogaster. The sequence continues at coordinate 20,058,586 of JAYDZK010000001.1, read as the reverse complement.
CAGCTGCTCTCTATGGAGACAGCTGTGGCTACAACTGATCACCTTCCAAGCAGCTTGCCAGCAGAAACAGTTACCACTTAGCCCTGGAAACCATTTCCTGTGGATATATTTGTCAGCATTCTCAGTACTCAAGATGACCTTGGAGGTAAATTGTGCATTTGAATTCTCAGGACCTCTTAAGTTTTGTGCTGGATTCTCCTTTGAAAGAAACCCAGAAGGTTACATATCAATTGCTTATCTCTCCTCAACTAAAACAGTACCTCATGAGAACTACTTTGGTTTGAAAATTATGCATTGCAATGTACATTCACAGTAGAACAGAAAGGAGGTAGCATCTTTATTTCACTGAAATATAGGTCAAAACAGACAGCAGAATTTACAAACAAAAACCCCCTAAAAGATCAAATCCTCTAACTACATAAATGCTGCTTCTTATGGTTAGGGATTTAGCTTTGCTCTAAGGAACTTTGAAGAGATACTGTCCCAAGGACTAGCACATTCTGGCACACCTTCTGCTAGCAAGCCATAACCAATTAAGCCCCAAACCCAAGCATTCTTGTACGGTTGAGATCTGATCCTAGGCAGGCTTCAGGGAATGCTTTTCCCAGGCTACAGTCTGGGCAGCCCACTTGCATCACTCCAGCCCCTAAGTATGCTACTGTTCAGCAGACCTTTGCCACTGACATGAGCACCTGCTTCCATCCCAGCAGGCAGCAGCGACCTTCTCATGTTGCCAAGTGGGAGGCAAGTAAACAGCATGGTGCGGATCAGAAGGCCCAAAAAGAACACAACCTTTCATGTGCTAGCCTAGAAAGATTTCAAATATGTATTTTAATTTCAGAACCAAATGACTGGAAGTTTTAGGAATTGTCATTTGCTTTTCCTTCCAAATATAAATGCAGAGCTAGCTGAAGCTTGTTGCCAGACACAAATCAAGAGACTGTAGCAGGTTGAAAATGTATCTATCTGTGAGCTGCAATTACTGCATCATAAGGAGGATGCCCATTTCTCTTTAATGGAAAAGAAGCACTGGACCACATAACATATATATGCAGGAATTGAAAGAGAAATACAAGGTCAAGCCTACAACCAGACTGCAGTAAGTCCTGTAATTTAGATTTATGTATTACATGACCAAGGCTGTAATATTTTTCTGTTCTAGGCAAATACATATCGTAGAGAGATGAGGTGCTACAGTCACAAAGCAAATGTGAGCTATAAAAACTGACCAACACGCAGTAAATCTATGAGCAGTGCATTTCCGAAATCTCTTAATCTCTGTCTCTCTTTCCCAACAGTAAAATCTTCCCTTAGAAAATTCCCTTAGAAGCAAGTGCCATTGACAGGGGCATTAAAACCTCATGCTCAGCAAGCTGGCTGCTATTTAATGTAATGGCTGAGTTCCCTCTGCCTTTCTTGTCTCTGCTGGGCTTGAGAACAAACTTAGAGGGGTGAGAGTGCACACTGATGTTGGTATTTCTGTCTGCATTCCTTACACAGCTGATAAATTTCCACCAAGCATTGGTGAAATTTTACATTAATACACATCTTAATGAATTTGGTCATCAACACAAAGCAGAGAGATTGCTTATCTCAAAGACAGGTCAAACACAGAGCCCTCTTCTATTTCCCTGGAAGCCTTTAGTATAATGTAACTTTTCAGCATTTAAGAAAACTAAAAAAATGTGAAAGGGTAAGGTAGGTCACTTTGTAACAGCACAACTGAGTAGCTTAGAAAACAAGTTCAAATCTCATTATTCACCAGGACATGATTTTCCCTTCCACTTGTTCGGACTTTATTCCTGCCAGAGGAGAAAGAAATTACAAGCACAAACCTAATGTAGAAACTCTGACCACAGCACCGGTTCAGAAAATGTTACAACTCTGTATTGCATCATGACTGGAGCACTGACGATAGCCGAGCAGCTGCAGACAAGTCACCGGTTGAATATTCCTCTCTAAGCACATTTTAATTTGATATGAAAAGTATGGTACCATAAATCTTTTAGCCCCATTGAGTAACAGCATGTCCAAGACAGCATGTAACCAAAATTAACATAAAAATAAAACAGCAGGAGGTGGTTCTTCTAAGGCCTATCCAGCCAGGCTTTTTTTGTGAACACTGCCTTTTTTTGCATTTAGTGTTGATGCAAGAGAAAATAGCTTAGCTAAACTGAAACTACATGAAACACTTAACACCAATTAAGTTAAAACCCACCCCCAAAACCAAAAACCCCAAATCATATGGTGAGTAATACAAAGCCAAACAAGAGGAGAGACAAAACAAGTAGGATATTTAACAAGATAAAATTAATGTATCTAAAACTGTGGAAGTACAGATCAATATAAACAAAATAAAAGCACTTGTTTATTGGGAAACGAGTTAGCTTTAGAAACAGAATATTTAATGCAAATCAAGCTTATTGGTGAGGAACTGTGCATTATAGGTTCACAAAATGCTTTGCATTTGTCAACAAATCAGCAGTCTGTTAAAAAAAACCCCAAAACAGAACATAATTAATTACAAAAGACTTTAAAAATCTGCATCATGCAGAGCTTTCCAATACAGTATCTCTACAGAGGAATGAAATATTAGTTTTTGAACATGACTAATACTGAAAATAATTACTATGTAGGCATCTACTGACATAGAAAAAAGCAATGCCCTAGGCATTAATGCAGAGGACAAAACACTACCAATTCAGGATGACACCGTAATATGTGAATACCACATTATCTGAGATTGTCAAAACTTCCTTGTAGGTCAACAGCTGCTCAGAGGTAGGATGTAAATCTGCCTAGCCATCGCTATCCCCTCTTTCAGGCATCTGAACATGCAAAGTTGCCAATAGTCAAAATTCTTGTAATTTCCAGCATGAACACAGGGAAAATGCTTATGTTTGCAAAGATAAATATCAATAGAATTACTACACAAAAGTCAGAGAAAAAGGTCTGTCTGCACAAGGTCTACCTCTTCCTATTTAAACAAACCAGATTCACAAAAACAAAAAGTGAGCACAGAGAGAAGGACACTAGCATTCCCTGAATTTCAAAACACTACCTGGAATATTGTCTTTATGAAGAAAGTACCATCTCTGCATTTAGACTAGATGTAACAAACTTTGGGTGCACCTGTAAATGCTGCCACTGATCTCCATTTAGCCAGCAGAGAAGGAAAACAGGACTTTTCAGTAATGCTGTGGTTTCAGCAACCAATGCTGCAGTTCTGTATTCTCAACAATTATGACAACCCTGTTTTACACTGAATTCTCCCACCTCATGTTATTACAGCACAATAATGGAGGGGGCAACAACAGAAAACACCAACAGCAAACAAGGAAAAAAACCCTCCTGAAAACTCTTTTAACAACTGCTCCACTTCACATTTGCTTTCACCTATCTTGCTCTAAGGCATTGCAACAGACATCTTACCTGTAAAATATAAAATATTTAATAAAGGCTAACATGAAGCATGAATACAATGCAACTCTTTCATAACAAATACACAGCTACAGTTTATGCAGGCACACAGAGCCTTTACCTTGTCTGAAGTACTAAATTGAATATTTACAGGTATAACCCCCTATTAAAAAAAAAGCTCAAAACGTTTCAGTCACTGAAGTAACTTTAATATATGTGAAGAAAAAGTGTATCTATTACAACTGGTAACTCTTGGCATTAATTAAAAGCAATTACTTTGGAATTATTGCAGTCCACTTGTTTCAGCCTCTTCTTCGATTATGAGCCAAACTAATCTAAGATGTGACAAAACTGGATTTAAAAACCTATCATGGCTTGGGGCACAGTTTAAAAATAATTTTGATTTGACTGCATCTTTAAAACCCACAAAATCTGTTTTTTAGGTATTATCAGATGCAAGTCATACAAACACATATAAAGATGAAAACTGCTTAACAGTACATAAACATGAACACAGCTCCAACTCCAGGAATGCCATTTGCATTAACTTTCTCAAAAGTTAGAAACATATTTCAGAGGTTTTAAAGCTAAAGTGAATTGCATAGTGATAGAAACAGAAGAACAGTCTATGCCAGAAATACTTGGGAACAAGATTTCATTAAATGTTCTAATTTCCTCAAGAAATTATTCCAATCTAGATCATCCAGAGCTGGATAGAGACTATTTATAAGAGCATGTTGTGACAGAACAAGGTGAAGAATGGGTTCAAACTTAGAGAGTAGGTTTAGATCAGATTAGGGGAAAATTCTTTATTGTGAGGCACTGGAACAAGTTGCCTGTAGGAGTTGATGCCCTATCTCTGGAAGTGTTCCAGGCCAGGTTGGATGGGGCTCTGAGCAACGTGGTCTAGTGGAATACATCCCTGCCCATGGTATGACGGTTGGAATCAGATGATCTTTAAGGTCCCTTCCAATCCAAACTATTCTATGACTGAGTTAGGGAATTGGTACACTTGAAGTAGAAAATTTGCATCTCAACAAGAGCCATCTTTTTTTACTCTTATATCAAAATTCAGATTTTTTACATCATAGCTTGTTTTTTGCAAGCCTAAATAGGAACTCATCCAAAATTTTGGTTTTGTTGTTGCCATGTTTTGTTTTTGTTTTTTGTTTTTTAACTTTAGTTCTTTGTGGTGGTTTTTTCAAATTAAAACCCACTACCTCAGCAAAGCCCTGTTCAGCACACTTCTACTGACATAGCTAAAACTGAAAATTTTGTACAAACTCTCTAGAAATACCTTACCCCCAGATGCTCTAGTCTTTTAAGGTAACAATAGTGATGCCATTTACTACTTCAAATAATAAACCCAGAAACAATGATAGGCTTTTGACTGATGTTACACATTAAGGCCAGTCTGAACTATTTCCAGCCTCTCTCTCAAGTGTACTAATGATACTTTATTTCTATACAAAACCCAGGTAACAGTCATATTTGCAATTAAATCAATTTCCTAATAAATTCCACGGATTTACATTTTAAGACTTATTCAACTATCAAGTTCCATTTACAACTCCTCAGGGTTGGACTCATGCAGCTGAAGAAAGACACTGTGTCAAGCAATCCACAGCTCTCAAGTCATGGGAAAGAGTGCTCTGTGGCACTGTACTCCCTACTCTGAAGAAGTTACTAATAAAGTCATCTTATCGATCAGTTTCAGTTTACACCAAGATTATTTATTGTTTCCTTAACAGTAGGCCCACAAATGAATGACAAATGGCAGCCTGGAGAAGACCACACACATCCTCCTGATAAGCACAGATAAAGAGCTCTTAAGGCTTTGAGGGCCTGCTTTCTTCGAAGACAAATTCTTCCCTATGTAGTACCCCAAGCACACCATAAGGGTGTGCTTTCCATCGTTTAACTGCATTTCAGAACAAAATAACCATTTATCTGAAATCTGTTTATTGTGTTTCATGGTACTCACTATTCTAATAACTAACTTCAGTAAACACGCAAGTTGTAGTCTGCCTTGCACAGATGGTTTAGACATAAGATACAATGATGTTACAGTGGAAGGACAGTAACAGGTGTCAAAGATGAAAATAAAGTTTTACTGTACAGGCCAATAGCAACAAAAAGTAATCAACATGTCAGTACAAAATTGTAGGAAATTTGTGAAAAAAATGGGTAAAATGGTGAAGGAGAGATTCTGAACACAATAGCAGCACTCCTTCACACTTTGGACTGTGTGCAAATGCTGCAAGAATACAATTCCTGTATTTACAAAACAGAGGTAAGGAAATAGCTGATAAAGCTCAGTTCCTGCTGTGACAATCACAGGCCTGCCACCATCTGGGTAAGAACAAGGCTTCTGTTACTCAAGGAAAAGAGTCAGATGTAGAGTTCATGCACTAATGCTACTCTTCAGCTTATGCTACAGTTGACAGCTTGTCAATTAGATCATCAACAGTATTCACAAGGAGCTTTGTATCCTCCTTGTCACTCATCCGATGCTGGCCGATTTTGCGGAGGATAACATCCACGTCCTTGCTCAAAACACGGTCAGCAACTTGCATAGAGATCTCCCAAGGGACATCCCCATCCTTCATGCCATGGATAAGGCGTATGGGACATGTCACAGGAATAGGACTATTCAGCACGCAGTGATTTTCTGCTTCTCTGATAAAGTCATAGGTCAAGGAGTAATATCCTTCCTCATTTTGCTTTGTTTGATACTTCCATTCACCCTTTTCTTCTATTTCTTTTTGTGCCTATATAAAAAGAGAGCAAAGAATAGACAAAACACATGTTAGGAGTACTTAAGAGTACCTCATCTTATTTCTGTTCTAAAAGCAGTAAGACTCCCCCAAGCACAAAATTTCACCTTGTTGATTTTTATTATCATGGGTGTATTCCTGTTCTCCTCACAGCATCTGAGAGGACAAATCCCCTACCATGTCACAAAAGCTGCTCTCTAAACCTCTCCTGCAAATTAATCTAGTTAAAATTCACCAGTGAAATCAAGTTTCTTAGCCAGAATCTACCAGAAAAGAAAAATATGTACAGCCACCATCAACAGTAAATCTCCTTGGCTTCCATCAGTTCACTGATCCTCAAACAAGGGGAAATCCTAGGGAAAAGACATTGTCCAGTGGTCAGTCTTTTCAGTCTTTGCCACAGTAGGTGACTCTAAACACTATATTTCCAGATTGTTAAGTATTTTCAGATTCTGAGTCCTAAATAGTAATACTGACAGTACAAAGTACTTTGGAAAAAACCCAAACAAATTGGGAAAATATTTTCATTATTCTAAGGCACACATTATTTATTGCCATGTAATACCTCACTTACTTTCCTGAAGACTAGACATTATTACCATCAAGGAAGAATCTCAAAAGGACAGTTCCCACTACCTAAATCTTACAGTCTTTAAAAACACACTAATCTGAAGAATTTCCTTTCTATGCACACAACCTGCGTCATACGCATCTCATCCAGTGAAAGCTCAAGTACTTTACTGGCTACTTCTCCATCCTTCTAAGCACAAAGATCCAATTCCAAAGCAAATATAAGATATTAAAAACTGAAATCTAATGGACTGCAAACAGCAGGGATCTGACTTCACATCCTCTAAACCACAATAATATAACATTTTGGCTAGTGCTCACACTAGTCTCTTAAGCTACTTAATACTGTAAGCTTACATTAATCAAACACAGAAAACTTATCCTAAAATTTGCAGGAAAAGTACAGTTTAAATAACATAATTTCTTAAATTCTTGGTAAGATTTTCAGACTGAACAAAAGCCAACCATCAACATTTACCTCAATAGGAAGCCTCTTAAAAGTTGTTACAACGTGATCTGCTGCTACAGCAACTCCAACCAGAGCAGCTACTTTATCTGGACGTGCTATTGCAGCATGAAGCATCAGCCATCCGCCCATGCTGGAGCCCACCAGAATCTGGAAAACAAAATTTAAAAAGAAGAAAATATAGTGTTTTACAGGAAATGGCTAATAGATTTTTTTCTTCTTGCACAAAATATCTGTTTTCACTAGGTTTAACTATATAAACCTTGGGCATAATCCTGGTGTCCTCACCCAGGCAGAACTGCTGTCACCTTCAATGGAAATTTTGCCTGAGTAAGCACCACAAGATCTGGTATTTATTATTCTGTTTGGCATGGCCGGTTATTGCTGTCTGAGACTGAGACACTGTAAACAAAATGAGAGTTGAAACAATTCAGTATCATATGCATACTTTTATGTTTCCTTCTCAAGATAAATGCACATGGTGAAGACTCAGTGCAGTGAAAGAAGTAAACAACAGCAATTCATACTACAAAATTGTTTTAAACACAATACTAGGTATTTCTTGGTTGTAGGACATTCCAAGTTTCTCACAGCAATTTCTAAAGTAACTGAAGAAATCCAATGATGCTCCTTCTGCCTGTTTTTTAAAGCTATTTGATCATATGGAGTATCTTGTAATCTTCCTGCAAATACTTTAATTAATGCATCAGCATGGTGCAGTGACACACTTTTTCATTAACAGGGCCACACTGCACAGAAACAATTCCTTGTCCCCTGTCAGGTGGCACCTCCACCATGAGGCTTTCTCAGACTCTTTAGGACAATGGCCCTGCTCTGAGTAGGAGATTCTAATAAACAGCCACCAGGAGGTCCTGCCAACCCATGCTTCCATGATTCTGTGACCTACCTGCTTGCAAAAGAGCTCCTATGAATATGACCTCTCAAATGATTCAGCTTGAAAGTGAGCAGGTGTCAGCTGTGCAGCAAAAGCTAATGCTGACCAGAGCTACTATGGCATATTTTTGATGAAGGTTCTACCCTGAGAGAAAAACAGCATTCTATATTTAAAAATAAGACAACCTGTGGTCCATCTGTAAGTTCATCCAGTATAGACAGAACATCTTTTCTCCACTTCCCAATTGTACACTCTTCAAATTTACCATCTGAACTTCCACATCCCGTATAGTCAAATCTGAAAAAATAACCATCAACACGAAAGTCATAGTACTGTCTACAGCAACACAGACACTAAATAAATACTACTGTATAATCAAATCAGCAGGGAACAAGATACCACAGTGAGTGAGTATTTTCTTACTTGGTCCTATTTATCACTAGGACCAGAAATCACACAAAAAGAGTTTCAGTACAACAAACACAACTAAGTTATGCAATGTAGCATTCTCTATCATTTGATAGAACATCATAATTTACAAGAATAGGCAAAAAATTTCCCTTACAGACAAAAATACCCCCTCAGACACTTGAATTTTAAAGGTACTTTTAAAATGTCCAAACTCTTTCAAATGCTGAACCCAAACACGAAGACTTAGGACATATTCAGACAGACAGAATTCAATCTCATCTATCAAAGGACAGCATCATCAAGCAGGGGCATGTTCTTCTAAACCCACAGAAGACACAGGGTAACTTAATCAGACTTGGCACATAAAGACATTGCTTGTAGTGGTAACTTAAAAAACCAGAAATCCAGGCCCTTAATTTTTAATTTTTGTGCCTACAGCGTGATTGTAACAGGTAGCACTGTTATACTACAGAAAATTAGAGAATTTTCTCAGTTACATTCAGAATACATTCTCCTGATTTACCTCAGTCTCTCTACTGACAGAAATCCTACATTTGGAAACAGAAGAAAGACTTCTTGTCTTGTATATGAGCTCCCTTAGCACAGGGAGCATCCCAATCCAAATGCCAAAGTTTATGTATTTATGTTAAAACCCCTTCCCACAACTCATGAGACTAGTTTCATTTTCTCAAGAACAATACTCCTATATGTACCTGATGAAGGCATGACCTAATGATTTGCAGAAATCTTCAAGGGCAGTTGCTTTCTGACCATTCATATTTGAATTAAAGCCTGGAAGGAAAATAACCCCTGGATTTCTTCCTTTTAGTTTCTGATAAGCAATATTTGGTCGATCTGGTCGAGTGAGAAAGCTGACTGATGACTTCACCCTGCAAACTAGTAAGAGGAGCTATTTAGTACAACCATCATGATAACCTTGGCAGAAACACAAGTTTTTATAAACACAGGGTATGGCAAATATGGACACATTATGTGAAAATAAGGTATTTTGGCACAAGAGAGATGAAAAAAAGCATCTCCTATGTCCTTTAATGACTGACAAGTACTGATGAACCTGAAAGACAAAGTTTATTGTGATTTATTCTGAAATCATTAAACATCAACCATGCAGAGAGTTCACTCAGCAATTAGCAAAGTGGTTGGCTGAAAATAAACTCTCAGAGTTCCTGGACTTCATCAGTCCTCATGTTTCATACCATCTTGAACATATTTATTCGTTTCACAAAAAAATCTTCCCATTTAATACTTGCTTAGTTTAAACTTTTATTTTCAAAAGCATAATTTTGAGACTAGTGTACTCTGTTCAATGGAAGTTTACAAGTACATGAGGTGACAAATTTTTCATTAGAATTAAAACTGAAGGATAAAACCGCACCTTTATCAAAGCCCTGGATCCACACAATATATGGAGTGTAGGGGCACATTCATAATCAAGAACTGGGAAAGAATCTTGTGCCTTTTTCATCATGATGAGCGTAAAACAACATTAGCATTGTTTAAAACAAATGAAATAAATATCAAACAAGGAAATTAACACAGGAAATGCTAACTAATTAATAATTCTGATGAATCTCAACAGCTGCTACAGGATTTAATCTAACTTTAGCAGTCAGTTGTTCTTCTACTGAAGGTGAGGACAAGTAATTCAAAGAGAGCTGTTAAGGAGATTTAATCACTCTATTATCCAACTCAGCAAGATAATTTTTTAAACTGAAAGCTTGGTCAAGTCTTGTAAGACTTTGACACTCTTAATTCTTAGATTAGAACCTCACTGGCTCTTCAACAGGGGAGGCACAGAAATTATGCAACCCAAAAATAAAGTGTCAGGGGTGGATAAATAGTACAAAACCCACGCCCTGACAGTATCACACCGCTTAACTGTCCTGCAGCCTTGAGTTCTGTCACTATCAGAGAGATTACATTCAAGGGGTTTTGGTGGGTTAGCTTGGTGTTAAACTTGGATGTGCATGAGTAAGTCTGGATACATAACAGATACAGGGTGCAGCTAGCATTCAAAACTTACCTACAGTCCAACAGAAATGGCATCATTTGAACTATAGATTAAAACCATAATACTCCCCCTCAAACAACGAGGTTGTTCTTTATCCTACTGAGGCATGAGTCGTTTATAAAGGTGAATGACTTCCACAGGAAAGGTATTCAGATGCATCCACACTGTGGCTTTTGATTTGTGTGTGTCTCTCTGACACACACAAATCACTGATTTGTGAGCCAGTCACTTCTTCATGGCCCGTGCAAGTGTCAATAAGAGGAGATGAACCAAGAAGTGCTAAATTTATTAGAAAAATAACTGGGAATATTTTTCTCCCCCTTAAGCCCTGATAGCCATCTCTGAAGCCACTTGTCTTCCATGCTGCAGCACCCTGGAGGTGTCCTCAAATTACTCTGACATTGGGCAGGGTTCCCACTGCAGCTACAAGACACAACCACTGTCTAAGCTATTTCGCAAACTATTCTTCCATTTAACAGGTTAATGAAAGCACCAGCAGCAATTCCAACCTGAATAATGCAAACCCCTAAAGCAACCACCGAAGCCAACCCTAAAGCAAAGCACAATGCTGTCACCCTCTCAGATTTCTCTTCAGACATAAAAAACCATCAGCAGCTAACCAGTAATTTCTCCTCCTGATTTTAGGAAAGATGTTAGTAAGAGCAGAGAAGCATTTCTGAAGGGCGCGAGGCAGGTATTAGTGTTTATAATAGCAAGTTACAGACAGAAGGTGATAGCTACAGGAAGACCACAGGACCCTTGCCTGATGGTATCTATGGAATTCTCTTAATATTGGAGTCACTGTGAACTTTTATGAACACCAAAATCTGTGATTGGGACCAGTGTTACATTACACATCAAAGCCAAAGAAGTTCCCTGAACTCTGGGAATATTCCTGCACTGAGATCTTCCCACCCCCAGCAGCAGCAGATTAATGCTGCTGTGATAGGTAATGGACTCAACTCCGTCCACACTTGGTTTCATGCAACCATCCACATTCCAGCAGGAACTGCTGCTTGGCCTGGTCCCAGAGCACCTAAAGACACACTCAAATAAACAGATACTCTGATAATATTACTATTACAAACACAGAGAAAGGGAGAAAAACACAGCAACAAAATCCCACTGTATTCAAGCTTTTATGCAGCTACAAAATGTGCACCCGTAGTAGCAATTTACTCATTGAGCAACCTTAGATGAGATTCACCTGTCCAATTAAAGGCAATGAATAAACTCAACAGCTCAGACAAGCACGGGGCCTGACACATCAAGAAGGGACACTGCGTGTTTGGGCAGAGGCCCAGCTCACTCAGAAGTGAACGCCAGCAAAGCTTTTCAGGCGCCTGACGGATCTTTACAGGCGGGCACGTTTCACACCCGATCAAGCGCTGGCGCACGATTCCCAGCTCCTCAAAACCCATCGGGGCAAGAGCTTAGAGCCAACCAAACACACCTAGGAAAGCAGCTGCGCTGCTCTGTGCACAGTCACCGAGCCCCCCTCCCCCCGCGGGCCAGGCGGGTAGGAGACGCCTGTCAGGAACCCCGTGTGAAGGGAATCGATTTTAAGATCCCCATTCCCACCAGAAAGCCACGCCCCGGCCCTTCCCGATGGCGACGGCGCTGAAGGGGAGGAAAGGGTGCCATCCGCAGCTCCCCGAGAGCCGCACGGGCGCTGTCACAGTCGGCACAGGTACACATCCTCTCCTTTCCGACTGGCAACCCTTCTGCTCCGAGCTCCCCGCAACCATTCCCTTACCCAGGAGCGCCCGGGCCGCCCTCAGCAGTGACAGCGACCCCCGCAGGGCCGAGGCACGGCCGGCCCGCCACAGCAGCACTCCCGCCATGTCCGCCGCCGGCGCAGGCGCCGCCCCCCTCCCATGGGAGTGAAGCGACGGCCGGGGCGGGGCGGGCTCCGATCTGCGGTCCGGGCCGAACCTCCCTGGGGAGCTACAGAGTTTTGTCAATAAAAAAAGCCGAAACATTGATCGTGCATTTCCCAGCGTGCGTGTTTCCCTCGAGCTAGCTGTGCCTTGTAGCCAAGAAGGCCAAAGGTGTGCACTGGGAAGAGCACTGCCAGCAGGTCGAGGGGAGTGATCCAGCCCTTGTGCTCAGCCCTGGTGAGGCAGCTCTGGAGTCCTGTGTCCAGGTCTTGGCTCCTCAGTACAGGAGGGACACTGAGCTCCTGGACCGGATTCAGTGGCAGGCTATGAGGGCGATTGAAGCACCTCGCTTGGGAGGAGAGGCCTAGGGAAAGGCCTGGGCCTGTTCAGCCTCGAGAAGAGATGGCTGAGAAGGGACCTCATTAACGGGTTCACACCTCCTTGTCTTCTCTCAGCCTTAGGTATAGGAGCACAGGAGCCAAAACGACATCTTTATGCACATACATCTTTCATATGGAGGGCATGGCAGCCACAAAGAAAATAATTATAGGATCTCCAAATCATTTCGATTGGAAAAGATCTCAAATATCATTGAGTCCAACCTTTGACAAATACCACCACATCAACTAGACCACAGCATCACCTGTGGTCATGTCCAGTCATTTCTTGAATACCACCAGGGATGTCCCTCCACCACCTCCTTGGGTAGCCCATTCCAAATCTTGACAACCCCTCCTGATGTCCAACCTCCCCTGGCACATGAAAATGAATGCTAGGAAAGGCTAGTGCCTGCCAAGGGAAGGGTGCTTTCTCATTCAAGCACCAGGCCAGCACCTGTAGGTCATGGGACACAGCTGAGGAGGTTTTTAAGAGTCAGATTCCTTGGCTTGCAATTGCCCAAGAACCTTCAGGGTAAGCAGGTATTTGACTCCCAGGCAGATAAGCTTGAAGAGCTTTTATGATCAGTGCAGACTAATCGTAAAGGAGGTGCCTACCACCATGATCTACTTACGTTGTCTTGATATACATCACTACAGAACCCACCCCACTTCATGATGATGATGATGGCAAACTTAGTGAAAACAAATTTATCATAAAACCACACTTTTTTTCATTTCCACAGTGAGTTAATACTCCCATTCAGGTCATATCTAAGTCAAATATTAGGAAAACTTTGAAATTCTTAAACTCAAGCAGTTTCTGGTTTGCAGAAAACAGACTACACTCTTAATTTCACTGCCCTCTGAAAGATTATTTTCCATAGCTCTTTTATGGAAAATACATGGAATAGTTCAATTAAGTGTTACTGAGAAATACAGTGTTGTTTTCATGACTGTATACAACTATTTAAAAGACAAGCATAAATGCCTCAGGATAATGCAACAAGAAAATATTTGAAACTAGTATATTTTCTTAAATGTTTATTGAAATACCTTCATTGCATCATGCAGGATACAAAAATCAGTATTAGAAAACCTTTATAATTATACTTGAGAATAAAATCAAAATACATCAGGAAAAAATAATAACTGGAAAAACAAAAGCAATTTATTTGATAGTGTTTTAAATTATAGATTACAGGCTGTGAGCTGCACAGATTATAACAATTATCTTGCAACAACAGTCTATGATTCAAGTAGAAACTGATGTTTGTCATGCTAGAACGACTACATCACCTGTACATACCACAAACCTGTTCATTACAGCTACAGAGTTTAAAAGTATAACAAAAATATTCTGTCAGCATACTTCTATTCTGGTTTCAGTTTATTTGTTCAGTTAAAAGCCATTAACTTTTCATCAGAGAAAAAAAAGGCAAATGTGTTTTCTTCTAGTACACAAACCACAGAGTGTGTAAGTTTCAATTATAATCAAATAGAACCTCTTTAAACTCATAATGTGACACTTGAAGTTCATTTCAATTAAATAATTTATATTTTTGCAATATTACTCAAGGACTTGGGGATGATTTTAAAATGGGAGACCACTGAACCCTCAGTATTTTTGCTGTTTTAGGAATCTCAATCCCTACTACTTCAAACTTTCAGAGTTTTTTATTCATACACTGCTTAGTGTAAACTCTTGGAATTGCATTATTCTGGGCAGATATACATTAAACAACAAAACAATTCTCTGGGACTGAAAGCTTGGCTCCAAAGAATTCAGACAGGTGGAGATTTTGGTGCTGGCTTCAAGGCAGGAAATATTTGAGAGATTTCAATGGAGTGTTCACTTGGCACAGAGTAAGATTAGAATGACATTGGGACCATATGATATAAAAGAAAATTGCTGTAGAGTCCAGAATCAGCTTATTCTGTTTAACAGGGAGGATTAAAAAAAACCCTCTTTATGAGGAAGTTAATACATGTGTTTCCATTTCTCATCCTCGTAGAAAAAAATGCATCTTTATAAAGCTATCCCTCTCGGGGTTTCTTTTTTTTTTTACTTGTTGAGCTCCATAGATAGACATAGAGTTGTTGCCACAAAGTGTTTGAACACACAGAATATAATCATTTAAGTACATTAAAAGTCATTAAGAGTTTTGGCACTGTCCATTTACAGAAAGTTAGGTACAAGTAACAATATGAAAATGTAAGGGAATCATGTAACTCTTTGGCTCTGTTGTAACACTTAACTACTAAGGCAAGAACTGTGTGTACCTTAGGGATTATTTTCTGTTTGTATTTCTATAAAATACTTGACTAAGGTTTTAAAAGTCACCTAATCATCTATAAATGTCAAATTTTGCATATTAAAATATATGCTTATTACACTTTTTTGTTTCACTACTAGAATTTTTGCATACCAATAAGAATACGCACACTTGTAAACTGTTCAGTATAAATTTATGAAGACATTCTCTGTATAAGAGAATTTGTAGAATCTTATAATTCAACCAAGATGCTGTAATTAAAATTGCCTGATTATCCATTTTGGAACACTATGATTCTCTCAACAGCTTTAGCTCGTTCATTCCTATAAAGATCAACTATAACAGGTAACAACCCCCCCTTTTCAATGCATTTGTAACCCCCTCTCAATCTGAGGTTTTGCATGCACACCATAAGGAGGACATTTCAGGGTATTCACTGGCTTTTCAGCTGTCACTAGCTATGGCTAACTTAATTAGTTATGTTATTGCAGGATGCCCTATTGCTCTCTTTTATTATAACATGAAGTGGGTGTAGCCTTCTGCGCCTGTAACAATGACATCCATCCATATCCTCATGGCTTCTGGAGAAGGAGCAACCATGTAGTAGATGCGGTCATGGGTCTTAACACTGAAGGTCAGCAGCGGATTGGGACTCTCAAATAAAATGCAAAGAAGATATCAGAAGACTGAAATCAAACCCATTTATTGGTATCAGAGGTGGATTTGCTTACAGGGATATTTATGACTAGGGTAAGAAGAGAGATAAAGTGCTGTACCACTGCATCTTATATTGCAGCAGAGATGCATTTAAAGTGTTTGTAGCCACCATAAACACCTTTTACAGCATTTTTCCAGTTATTATACAGTACTACAGGGCTCCAAGCTGTTGTTTCATGCCCCAATAAGTAACTCCCCCACTCTGTCCAGTGGCTTCCACAAACTGTTCACAGCTCATTTAAGTTACAAATGAGAGGAAGGGCGTGCAATGAACTGCTGGCACAGTTAACTCCCTCCCTGGGACTGAAGCATGCAGCCAGCCCTTGACTTGTCCAAGTCGCTGATTTCAGTGGTCTTGCCACTGGACTAAGGAACTCCTTGCAGCACAACTTCTTTGCAGGTAGATACTTATGTCTGCTTCCATCAGTATAAAAAAAGACGCCAAAACAGTGCTAATCACTGATTAGCTTCCTGTTCCTTTTCCTCCACTCCCGGGTTTGTATTTAAGTATTTGTTTGGGTTTTTTTCCCCTCCAATAATATTAGTTCCCCCTTTAATTTTACAGCCGATTCCATACTTTGGGTACTCTGTGTGATACGTGGTTAAAACAGCAATAACAAAGTTTACCTTATATGCATTCTTTAGATGATCATAATAGACTTCTTCAATAGCTTGAAAATATATTACACCTTTTATTTTAGTTTCGTGTTTGTCTAAAATAGAAAAGAGAGAAATTACTTCAGAACTGAAATGACCACTAAGAAGCAAAAGCTTAATTTGCATTTCCATATATATTCAGCTGATAAGTAACTGACTTAACAGTTCTGCTTCTGAAATCCCATGGATACCTTCAAATTTTCTTACTAGTTTGCTGGTTTTATTGAGAGATGCATTTTTTACTTTAATATGTCTTCTTTTTCACCTAGTTTCCAAGGATAAAAGCTTTTGTAATTTCCTTATCTATTTGCAAGTCACTCCCTTCACTGAGTTGGCTAAATGTTATGGAGGGTATTAGCCCACAGAAGGACAGATGTCTCTCGGATATATCCAGTCTTCCAATTCCATGAAAACCAGCCAGACTTCATACAGTTCACAGGCTAAGACCTCCAGTTTGCCTTCAAGAGAAAACTGCAATGATAATCAAATTTTCAATACAATCTGACAGCAAAATCTTTATATTAGAACATAGTTTGTGCATGTACTTAAAAAAAAAAAATGCTTCTTCACACGTGAACTTAAGAGTCACCACTATAATTTTTCACAAGGAAAAGGAGCAGGGCAGGGCAGCGTCCACCCTCCATTTTCCTGCAGAGGAGAGAGAAATTGTTCAGAAGCATCCCAATTGCATGTAGACACTGAAAGGCAAACTTCCTTTCACTCCCAGCACTTTTTATTAGAGGAATATAA
Source organism: Euphonia xanthogaster (assembly GCA_034509185.1). NCBI lineage: Eukaryota > Metazoa > Chordata > Aves > Passeriformes > Fringillidae > Euphonia > Euphonia xanthogaster. Next base: position 20,041,358 of record JAYDZK010000001.1, on the reverse strand, counting down.
TGTTTTCTGCCCCCAGGTCATAGTATCATCTCAACACTGAACAGTCATGCAGAACATCTTTATCAGTCTCAGGAGGGATTCTGCTGTCATTTAAACACTTGGGGAACTCAGCTTACATCCTATGTATAGCTGCAAGCAGTTCTTAAAGCTTCGTATGATGGCAAAATGAAATCCCAGAGAGCAAACGATGAATCTTTGGGAGTCTTCCTGCCAGCCCCCAGAGAAGCAGTGCTGAAGCACTGAGATAGAGGATTATGGGATCACAGCACACATTATACTGAGATAAACACAGCACTATACAAAGTGTGCTGTCTGTGCACTACTAGTAAGCAGGAGATCCACTCTCTTTTCAAGCCCACTTGGGGCCTTGGTTACCAGACTATTTCAGGTACCCACAAGCTCCCATTGAAAGTGTCTTGGTAGAGTTCCCTGAATGCTTCAGTTCAGAAAGTGCAGGTGCTTCAGTCACCACAGTAAGCTGTCAGACTTCAGGCTAAGTTCTTGATTCAGTGCACTGGCAGAACTAAAGCATTATCTCAGGACATTCACTTAGATTTCAATTACTCTGAATTTGCAGCGCCAATATTTATTTTGGAAATCTACTATGTATTTAAAGATCCAAAGATTTAAAGATCCTCACTCATACAAGCACCAGCATGTTAGTGCTGCTGAGACTCCTCATAAAAATATGCTTGTTGGCTGGAGTCCTTGAGACATTAGCAAAAGTTTTCTTTGGTAATTGAGATTACATTATGACAACTATAATGTACTCAAAAGTGAAACCATTAAATGTTAACAGAACTACTAAAAAAAGACAAAAAAAGATCAGTACCAGATGGGAACACTACTGTGTGTTACAAGCCTTCCTAACCAATGAACCAAATGTTTAGAACAAAATAAAGAATGTTTGTCACATTCCTCATTGTATTACTGCAAACTAGTAAGAAATATTCAGTGGGTATGTAATGAATGAATGTAATGAATTCAATTTTAAGTTCCTTAGAAGTTGCTGGAAGGGAGTTATGTCAGTAAAGTAAATGAAATTGTTTGGGTGGTTTTTGTACTCAGTGTTTTCTTATGCATCTTAGCAATAGCTGTCCTGCATATGCCTCTTTCTGGCCTTTCTGAACAATAAATATTCAGAGTACAATGTTATTTTTGTGGCTTCCTCAGAACTGAAACTTCAAAGTCAAACCACGTGTATATTTGCACATCATTTGGAGAAATAAGTGTGTTCTTAAATTCCCCATTTCTGGGTTTACCCTAATATAACAAAGTAATGTAATGCTTATAATGGCTTGAGATATTGTGTAACACAACTTCATGAACAGAAACACTTTTGGACTATTGCGTATTCTCCATCTGAAATTCCTTACACTTTCAAAATAAGGCAAACTCAAAAAGTCTACCACAGTATGTTTAATTTCCTGAAAACCTTTTCTTCACATTGAGCATAGGACTGTGAAAACATTCACTTCAATTTTCACGGTAAGTATAAATTATATTCTGGTATGAAAGGTACAAGAAATCATTCATTGAGGGAAGTATATAATATTTAAATAATATACAATATTTTATTTAAAATAAAATATGTGGAACCATTATTCTGTGTACTTGTACAAATCTGATCATCTTCCATTTTTTCTCTTGCCCATCGGCATCTCCTCCTTTATTTTGTTTGTATGCTCAATTCTGCCTTACCTGGCATGAGGATTGAATGCTATAGGGAAGGGTTTGCATTACCTCTAAGGGAATAGATGAAATGGAAATCTAAGTTTTATCTGGATTCCCTACTTGTTCTTAACTCAGCTGAGTTTGATAAAAAAAATAGAAGAACAGATGTACCCTAGTAGCAATCCTGCAACTCACCTGCATAATAAGTAAAAGTTCTCTTGTTTCTGTCAAAAACAAACCACCGTTTTTTCCATGTTTTAATTTTCCCTCCCATTTTAATCAGAAAGCCTCGGCAGGTTTTCTCAGTGAGAGAAATGTGGTAACAGGTCTCTATGTTGTGCCCAGCTGTTTCAATGTGACTTCGTAGGTCGAAGTCTTCCTTTCTAACGGGCAAATAGCGAGTCAAGGGACGGGCCTACAGAAAAGGAAAGAAAATAATATTATTTTTAAGAGGAGGCTTATTATCTCCTACACTTTCTGCTGTGAGGACATAACTGAAAACAGGTCATTAGAGTTGAAGAATAAATGTAAGAAAAATAAAGAGCTTTTACTGCAGCTCTAATTTTCTTGAAAAGAAAAATCCTTTAAACTTCTAACTTTACAGTGTTGGACAATTTTGTAGAAGTCAGATATACCATAGAAGTTTCTTGAAATCAACAGCTGGTAAGCTGGTAAAACAGAGGCCACAGCACAGAAAAGCTGTCATAGAATTAAGACATCAATTAAATGTAAGGGTGTGTTGCTGCCTTAGATGAAGTCCAAGAACTTCATATGTAGGATGTTAAGCAAACTCTTTATTTCTCTAAATACTCACTGTACAGATGTCACTCTTTAATTTTAAGTTACTGCTACAGGCATTTTTATGCAGAGTATAATATATAAATAATAAGAACATGCTATTGCAGGAAGCATTAAAAATAGGAATAAACTGTAATCGCCAGTTAGTTTCACACATATTGCAGTAAACAAAACAGAATTATTTTCTGCTGAACAAATTAACTGTGATAACTAGTTCACATCCCTTTGCAAAAGATAGCAAAGCAGTGCAGAAGATGGTGCTTCCTTCCTGATTGCAGTTCAAGACCCTGCACCAAGCCTGGATAGTGTCAGTTGGGAGAACAAGCAGGAGGTGATAATGATTTGGAACCTCTGCCAAGTGAGGGAATATTCTTGTTTTCTGTGCCTGGAGGGTCTATGCACAATCACCACCCCATAATTTTAAACACAGAAGACAGGTCTCCCAGAGGAGGCTCCTGCTGCAGCTGAGGCAGAGGCTACTTTGGAACAGAAGCTAATTTTAGATGCTTTCAAGGATCTGTGAAAGGACCATCTCCCTATCTCTCTCCCAGTGGACTCCAGAGAAATTAGTGACCTGAAGAAACTAATCTGCCCCTGCTCCATTCCTCAAGTTAGCCTGTTAAATCTCATTGTGAGTCTCAAATCAAAGGGACTTTCCCTCATTGCATTCTTAAGAGCCTCTTGGTGCTATAGGAGCTGTGTTGCTCACAAGAACAATTAGCACCCTTCTAAAAGTATGCAGTCTTGTATGATAGAGCTGGCACCGACTCTGGCAAGTGCAAAGATGGATTTCCTTCCTCTCATTTACATTTCTAAGTGTCAAAGGGTGCTGGGAAAAAATTGGTCTCACTGTACAAAGGAAAGAAAAAAGAAAAAAAAATCAGTAATTTTTGAGCGAAAAGTTTTTCTCTTCCTGCCAATTCAGTCCTCTTCTCTCTGCCAAGTCTGACAATTAGCAGTAACTGACAGGACGTTCTATTACAACACATGCATGCTCTAGTTTGAGATAAAGATATCAGCATTGCATTGTTGTTTATGCCATACTTGAGTTGTCAACAAATTTCTTAGAAGAAAAGGAGGCAAGCAAATAAAATTTAGCATTCCTGATTACATTTTATATGAAAACAAATGAATGAATATATTTAACTACAAATAGCTGGTGAAACATCAGCAAAGGTAGCACAGATAAAACCAGAAAGATATTCCAATATGATATGGAATCTTCTGCACTCAAATACGTCTATTAAGATGGAGACATTGTCTTGCTCTGGTATACTAGCAATGACTGCCTAGTCATTTGCTGTACCTTATAGATAATATTGGTTTTGGAGGAATAAACAGATAGGTAAGACACTAAGCCTAAAGAAAACTCAAGGTACCTCTAAGCCCAAAGAAGAAGCAAAAATATGTAGGGGGTAACACTTTTTAAATTAACTAATGCTTCTCATGTTGTACAGTCCCATTAACTTCAGAAAAAATAATATTTACTCTGTATGGAAGATGTGGAGCTGAAAAAACTTCCTTATTTGTCTTTTTCTTTTCTGTCAAATGTTTGGAAGTAATAATTCACATTTCAAGGCATTTTATGTATTAAAAGAAAAAGCAAAACAAAACAAAAACCCCATCAACTCCACACCAATGGTTTATAAAATTAACACACTCACAAATTTCTGTTGTGAGTGTGTTAATTTTATAATTTTTTTCTGTCAAAAAATTCTGCTCCGCCTATATTCAGTAACAAATTTCATAGGATTAATATTCATACTTTATATATAAAATGCTACATAATACCTATGCTGTTATCTAACTTTAAATGAATACTTGGCTCCAAGAGCCCAAACATACTTTTAGCAAAACAATTACACCTCAGAAATACTAAATCTATCTGTTCAGCTGAAAGCAGTTCTGTTTACCATTGGCAGAAATACACTAAGTCCTTTTCTGTATATGAAGGGGAAGTCTTGCACTTCAAAACCATTTCACATCCCCATATCTGACCTGTGCTCTTTGTTTCTCACGTATTTTGACTTCTTTTTCAATTAATTTTTGCCTCTGGCTCGTTTCTTCCTCTAATCTTTTCTCCAGTTGCTCCCTGCGGCGTTTTTCTTCTTCCAGAGCTCGTTTCTTAGCTTCCATCTCCCGCTCCTAAATACCACAGCACAAAGAGAACTTCAATTATATGCAAAACTATAGTTGGCAATGTAATTTCTAAGCTAGGGCTAAATACCTTTTTGTCCCTTAAGTAGGCAGAAATATATATCTAGCACACTGGACTGAAATTTGGAGTAAGAATTGCAAATAGAAATGAAGGTTCTTCTTAAGCAGCTCACCCAGCAGTGTCCAACCAATGCTGAACAAGTTTCTGGGGATTTTGCCATCAGCTTGTCCTTTGAGATAGCAGATACTGCATATGGGCTCAGGGCTGTAGTGTGAGATGAAGCCAAGGAGGAAGAAGTGTTTTTTTAAGTGTTTATTAGGTACAAGCTGGGTGGGTTTCTATGTTGCATTAGAAGAATATTATCCAAACTTACATGCCTCCTCTCAGTTACTCAAAATTACACTTACCCTGGTCTCAAGCAGCCGAGTCTTTTCAGCATGTGCTTGTTTGAGAAGTCTCTCCATCTCCTCTATTCTTGCAACATTTGAAGTGCTAGCACTGCAAAAAACTCCATTATTTCTTATTTAAAATGTCAGATATAAGAAATGGACTGTTAGGAGAGAATGTTTGCACACAATTTTGAGACTCATCTGGACTTTTAACACAGATCATGGAAATTCCTTCCATCTGAGAAATGGAGTCTGAGCTGACAGACTCTGAAGATGAGTAAAGCAAGCCTTTCAATGTCATCTCTTCATTTTTACTGACCCAGAAAAGGGAGAGGAAAGGGCAACAAGACTTTTGGAGGAAGCCTGAGTGTTTTTAGCTTAAGCACCTAGTTGGTTAACATGCTGGACTTGTGGAACAGTGTACATCATCAATGGCACATGTCCCTGAAAAATTTCCTATCAGAGGAAATCCCTTCCCTGCAGTGATCAGGTGAGGAAGCACTGATTGCTCTTAAGTGATCATGCTGAAGTTTACTGAAGTTTTCCATAGTTTTATTTTCATCTTTCAATGAGCAGGTGAGATGTAGTTAAACCCGATTATGAGGAGGTAGACAACTATGCCCATCCAATGATCTTACATTTTCTTAACCAATCAGCAGCATTCATACTATCATAGTGTACATGTACATACTCTCTTTTTTCATATGACCCTATGACCATTGCAGGATCAGAAGGAAAGAAGATTTACCTGGAAATATTATCTGGTGAGCATGCTGATATGCTCGTCTCCATGCTGTCAGAGCTGTCTAAGCTTAATGTGTCAAAGGCATGGTCCTTGTAACTACGATCTGGGTAATGGAAACTGTTCAAATACACATTGGATTCCGATGCTGTTCGGCTGTAGAATTCCGGCGACTTCTGTCTTTGGTTTTCACAGACGCGCTGATGGTTATATCCTATAAAGTACAAAGAAACACTGATTTCGCACAAAAATTATGTCACAGGAGCATAACTTGTTAGCAGCACAAGCATTTTGAACATCACCTCAGAATTTACTGCACTGTGACCAAGGTACTACAATATTACGGTTACAATTTTACAAGTTAATCACACTGAAATAAAAGCTTTAAATACCTGTTTATCTATGATGGATTCAAATATATGCACTTTAGTACAACTGACTTTTCAATATATGTTCTTCTATGTGTATTATGAAACTCTAATTTGAAAAAATGATGTTTACATTTTAAAATAAAAATTAGGCCTTTCCAATCTGGAAAGTAATGTAGTTAAATTCAGGAATTTAGAAGAAATGACACTGACTAAATTAGAGGAAAACAAAAATGTCCTGATATTCAATATTCTTAAGTACTTGTCTGGTTGACTTTATTGAATATGAATTTTTTTTGTCTGTTTGGGAAACTTTGCCTTCTGATAACTGCAATTGGACTTTTAGTTTCAGCTGAAATAATACAGGCTACTTCTTATAGAATCATAGTTACTAGTATAGAGGTACTTTACTGGAGTTTTGAAATTGCAGTTCACCCTATGGAATTGAAGCAGATCCTTATAGCTCAATGATTCTGAAGAAAAATAAGGTTCATGCAAAGGTTCTTTTGTTATTTTTCCATAAAAACATTTTTTTTTTTCTGAAAAGTCATCCTCCTTGAACCCAGGTAACTTTGTTTGACAGTGTGTCCTTTAAAAATGTCTCTTCACAATTATTTTTATCTCATATGTACGTTGTTCTTTGAAAGTAATGCAGACTTTGAGAGAGGTTGTTGAGCTTGCCTGATGAGGAAGAGTTGTCATTTTAACTGCTGAAGATTTTACAATGCCCTTTTAAGGTTGTTTCATCTATGTGATTACAAATGCAACCGCACTGCTCATCTTTTCCTTGAGACTTTCTTATAGTTCTGATCGTTAGGTTCGTAATATTCTCTGAACATTTCTGACCCAAATTCTGAGCTGCTGGCAGAGCTGGAGATTAGGAAGGATTAACAGACTACACAAAAACCTCACATTCTTACAGGAAGGCAGCCTGTAAGAACATTCCACATATTTAAGATAAACAGACATGGGAAAAATGCAGACAAATGTACAAATACAAATGTACAAATGCAGCAATGTCCAGATACAAATTTTTACTAGACACCATTAAGACACTGATGCATGAAATCATGCTTAAAGTGCAATGTTTTTCTGCCTTATTCTGCCTTATTCTCATTCTCATTCCCTATCTGTGCATACCAGGTTACTCTCTGGTATTTTTTGCCATGCCAGAGCTGGGAGAGTCCCAGTTCAGAGAGCCAACAACTGCAGTTATCTGAAAAGTGTGTCTGAAAAGTGTGAATAATTAAAGCATGTCATTAAAGAAACTGTGCCCTACAAGCATTTCCAAGGTAGTTTTCTCCTCTTCCCTCTGTACCATACAAAGCTTTCTTGAAGATAGTTAAAGCTGGTTTCTAAGGAACTAATAGTTCCTTAGAACTATTTAAAAGAATGATGAATTTCAATCAAAAATTCAGTTGCATCGATAAGTAAAAGAGACAAAAGGGACACAAATACAGCTCAGCAGTCATAAATAATAGCACCACACAACACAGGTGTTACTGATTCACGTGTGGTTTGCTTTTTCCCCCTTATTTTGGCAAATGCTTCCATTATTGCAGATAAGCAATTACCTTTCATACTCAAACCTTTGGAATGACTAATTGCTCCTGTGAAATGGTTATCAATGATTCATTAGGGAAAGAGAGAAAAAAATAAATTACTGAAAAAACTTTATTCAAATGCATATTTTTCTGTTGAGCCCTCTACAAATCCTTGCCTACTTGGAAATTTTAATTCCATATTTTATATTTCACTGAAAAAATAAACCCATCTAAAAGACATAGAGCAGCATAGTAGTGCTACAAACACCCTACCCCTTAAGATAAAGAACCCATTTTTTAAGAAAACATTTATCAGTCAAATTTATGCAATCATGCAAATATAACTAAACATTGGAAGAAATCAGCATTTCTTAGGTTGCCAAATGAGATACATTCACAGAAACAAAGCACAAGTCAGTGTTCTCCTTTTATCTTCCTGCTGTAAGTAGCACAAAGCTCAAAGCTGAGGATCAGCTGTGTACCAACACCACAAGGCTTCACAACCAACCTACCTCCATTACAGCCATGCCTACATACTAGGCAGGCACAACCTCTTGTTTAAGGAATTTTTAGCTGCTCAGGTGCCTATTGACACAACATGCACTTAGAAATATTAGACTCCTTGTAAGATCCAGTACTTAACTAAAATTTTCCACAAGCCAAGATTTTATCAGTTAAGTCTAACCTGATACAAGAGCTAAAATATTTGTTGTTGCAATGCTTTTACTACAGAGTTCCACTGCTCTGCAGCAAACCTGTAAACTTAACAATGTTGACAGCCATACTGTTGAGAAAAATATTGCAAAAACCCATAAAGCCATGTCATCAAAGAAAAATATTCCGAAGACTTACTGCAGAATCACAAAATCCAGGTATATCAGCACAAAATTATAGTGAGGGTAGAACTAAAGGTGAAAGCTGTTATTACAAGTTGCACTGTCAAGTATGTAAAAAACCCACTAGTATTTTATGAAAATGATCCCATTACATTTTTCTTTTATTAGTATTCTTTCTTCTTTCGCTTTTTTTTTTCCCCTTTGTAAAGACTGATATTAACATGTCAAGATACATTTGTTGGGTGGAAACATGCCAAAGTCGGAAGCCCAAGTCTGTCTACCTTGTCATTGTCACTCACAGAGCTGCAAAGATTTTTAAATTTTCTGCTCTACTTGTGTGGCTATGAGCAAAGAAACAAAAAATTAGGCCTGTGCAAAGCCATAGCTCTGCAGATATTAGCATGAGTCAGAAGTTTTGTTGTGACAGGTTATTTGACAGCAGGAAAAAAAGAATTTTTGAAATGCTGTCATTATTTAACAATTATTTAAAAGTTTTTCAAGAATCTAGGAACTACTTGACAGTCCTGATGTGACTGGTACTTTTGCAAAAACATCACGTGAGAAATACAGCCACGGAAGGGGATATTTTCATACCTTTTCTGTTTTTTTCCTGAGTTTGACAATAAAAAGACTGAAAAACAAACAAAAAGGCTGACTCCTTTGAAAAGTTTCTAGATTGTTTGTACAAATATTCCTTGCTTGCAGTATATTGGTTTTTATATACGGAGCTTAGAAAGGACACAAATAATCATCTTATTGGTACCTAAGTTCTCAGTCCCAACAGCTTTGTTCCCAGCACTGTGTCTGGTCTTACACCTTAACTCCCAGCTAACCATTCATTCTTTCCTTCTGGAGTCCATCCTACAGTCAGAGGGACTGTATTGGCTAACCCTCCCCTCCTTGTGCAAGCTTCTGGCACCCAGCACTCCCTGGGAACTCCAGGCATCCACCTGTGCAGGGTGAGGTCTTGAGATGGTACCAAACAGAAGCTTCTTCACTCTGTTTTTGCATATGGTTTGATTATAAAGGCATGTCCACAGGAGGTCAGTTTATAAATACAGTCTGTCAAAAATACTTCAAGAATGGCTGCTAAGAAATACCTTTTCCTACTAATGATTTACAACAAATATCTGTTTTCTAAAACATTTAAGTTGCCCTTAACTCAGGCTGTGATTGCTGACTGTGACTGTTTCTTTCAGTAACAATTCTTGAACTCCTATGACTGACTGAACACAGTTTGGTAATCCTAGAATAAGGACTGTTTATTACTTAAAAATCTATGAAAATATTTATTACTGCATCCAGCCTAAAATTTATTCATAGATATTGCATGTTCCTGCATAAAAAAAACGAGAATGAACCCCATATTAAAACCCAAGAGGCTGTTCCTAATTTCCTGATTTCAATTTTAACTTTCCTTTTTTTTCAGCTCAGACTTTTACAGTTATCTTCTTGGACTGAAATAAGAAAAACTGGAGAAAGCATATTAGAGAAAACTCACTTTGGACCATGACTAGTTTAGTGATAACACTCAGATAATATCTTTAAACCAGCTGAGCTGCTACTGCCTCCAGCCAGCCTTGAATATACTTGTTTTCAGATCTACATGCACACACCAGACCATCTGGTCTAGAAATTTGCTCAATGCTTTCGAGCTCTAAGGAGAACAGGAAGGTACTAACTAACACCACATCTGGAGCACATAATCCTCTTTGGATAGCAGTGTGTGGGTCACTGCTTGATAGCCAGGGCTCCAGACCGAGTGGATGAAGTGGCATTTATCACGTGAGACCCTGTGTCCCCACTGAACCCAGTTCCAGTGCACTGGGTGCAGCTCTATGCCCAAGGTATCAGGAAGCCAAGACACCCATGTCATTTGCAATAGATCACCTTGGAAAACTGACAGAGTGAAAACTGACAGAGTAAAAAACCTGTCAAGTGGGGAAAGAAATGCAAGGAAAGCAAGTGCTAACTCACGACACATGACAGGTAGAGAACACTTTTTATCTATTCATCACCTTTTTTTAGGTGAACAACTAACTTTTGGAGCAGGAAGATTAGAGAGCTCGTATTTATCAGTATAATCAGTCTCTATACATTTACAAAGTTCCACTGATTTTTCAGTAAAACTTCTGAAAAGTATTCACTTATTCTGAAAAGGCAAACCTGATCTACAGGACCATTGACATAGCATCTGACTTGGTTTTCAAAGATGTGTTTAAAGATGCCTGATGAAGTTAATTGTAGTTACTCAGACTCTAGTCCTGTTGACTTTAGTGCAAGACAAGTAAGGTTTCATAATTTTAGTGGATAATGATATTCCATTTCAGTAGTCCTGTGTGGTGCGTTGAAGCAGTATGACATGTTCAGAACATTATCCAGATCTCATTTTTCCACAGAAATGCACTTTCTTTACCTTTGACTTTGAAAAAAGTTTGTTTTCCTTCCATGTGCTGAGTATGGGTGTGAAGCATGAGAAGAAACCAGAAATCCCAACAAGATAAACCCAGTCCCTTCCCTCCTCAAACAACAAAGAAACTTTTATTAAGGCTTTACTTGTAAGGCTGAATGAAAGGTGCTTAAAGACTGTTTCTCTGGCCCTTCTGTATAGCTGGACAGAAATACTCTGGGATCTGACCCAATCCACCTGACTTGGATATTCCTGTCCTTGCTGAGCTCTGCAGTGTGGAAAGAGCCCTGCAAACACTTTTGTGGCGTGTTACCGAGACAAAGGAGCTTTCCCCAACCTAGAAATGTGGCACTGTAGTGCAAAAGCAGTTACGTTCTTCAAGTTCCACCAGTAGCAGTAAATTCAAGGAGCTTGAGGTTGAACAAAAAGGGAATGAACACTTTAGTAACTACTAAGAGAGGCCACAAATGATCCTTGTTTTCCTATATCCTTCCTCTTAACAATGCTTTGAAAATTCTGTCACAGTTCAAATAAAGCACCTTTCAGCAGCACTGTCCCTTTGGCAAAGCTGATGTTTCAGAAAAGGACATCTAGAACTGTTATCTTTCCCAGTCTAAATTAATCCCTTAAGGCTCTCCTCATAATTTTCTATTTCCATTCAAGCTGCTGGATCTTTCAAAAAGTAACAGCTGACTAGTATGACAAGCAGTATAGCACCTGATTCCTCAACAGCATATGAAAAGTGCTATGCCACCTGCTCCAATTAATACATCTCCCTCCTTCTCCCCTGCCTCTCTTTTTTGTCAAGCCATAATTCAATTTTGATTCCTGAAGTTTCTCTCTTTCCCACTCTTGAGACAAGAAATCTGACCCTACTCTTAGATTCTAAATTGCACAGTGACAAAAAATTAAACATTAGAAGTCATTTATTTTTAAAACTCTTGCCTGTGTTAGGTTTGGTAACGCTTTAAAATTGTGCTTTAGGGCACACACTAACACTCTTTGCAACGATTTTACAGAAATATTTCCAATTTTAAATACTTGATCTCTTATTAGAGTTTAGCCAAAACATCCCTCTTGATTTTCAGACTGAAATAACATCACAATGATGACTCTGAACATAATTGCCAGCTTTGCAAAGACATTACATCGAAGACACTTTCCAAGCCAAGCATGAAGCCCCTTTTGTATTGTACTTGAAATATGTAAAGATAAGTTAGCTACAACACTGCAGGTTTGTGTAAGGCCTGATGCATAGCTAAAGCTCAAAACCAACAAATCGCAACAGGATCAGCTCTGGAAAGGAGCACGTCATGATCCTTTTCCAGCTTGCTTGTTCCATCCCTGTCTTGAGTCATCTTGGTGCATATGACTGACCTCAGTCACCGCGACCTTTAAGAGGTGCAAGCTCTGACAAGTCCTGTAACAATGGAATGGATCTAGCTCAGCTCAGGCTCAGTTAGTGCAGTTCTACACAAGGACCTCTTGCACTGGTATCGATAATGGTGATGCAGATGCTGGAAAGAATATAAACTGACAGATGGCACTGAGGAGTGCCTCTTTTTGAAGATGGGATACTTATGAATGATACATGTCACTAAAGCAAAAAAATATATGTATCAACTCAAGTCAACATGCAGCAGACACAGAATCCCATAGGCTACAAGATCATGTTTCAGAGGTGTATTTTTTTTGGATCCAGAATTGCTGTGTCCCTATTAACAAACCCAGCCATCTATCAACAACAGAAGAGCTCTCTCCCTTTCTGTTTTGTAGCCCAAATATTTAAGACCACCTATAATACCACAGTCACGGCTTCTCAAAGTTATCTCTCTCTGGGGAATTTATCCAGACAAAAACATGCGCCTGTGAAAAACAATTTTTAAGACCCCAACATTAAAAAAAAAAAAGGGAAGAAAAAGAAAGAACATGTAATATATTGCTTCAAAAACATTCACAGATATTACCCAGTTAACATAATGTGTATTTTCAATATACATTTCTTGTTTATGGGATTGTATTTGGTGACCATGTACTTAAAAACTACACATGTAGCTACATCTTATTTTGCCAATATAAAAAAATCAGTTACATTTAGAGCTTGTTTTTGTCACCAAGAAGTAAACTTTTATTTTGCAGACCTGTTGATCATAGCAACACCAGTTTCAGGCTTATTTTTGAAAAACTGAACACTGATTTTAGAAAGAAATGCAACAATTAAAAGGTCTTACCTTTGTGCATCCTTCTTGACTCCGACTCTTTGGTCATGGTTGCCAGGCAGTGAGGAAGTACGCTGCCACAGCTGTTGCTCTGTCCTAATGGTAAATGTCCCTGCAGGAAATTTTGTAAATACGTGCTTAAAACTGTATTTCAAGATTTTTTTTATCAGCAATGGCAAAATAATGTGCTTTGTCATAGATATTAGTGTCACGTCATATCAATCAGCCAGCTGTGTACAGTGTCTATAAGGCCAAAATGTTTTTTCAAAGCAGTACCTCCACCTTCCTGCTGTTTGCTGATTGACCACATCACAAATAAAGAGTTTTTCCACTTTATATATAACTTTATCTTTACCATTTAGAGGCATTCAGTAGGAAAGAAAACAACAAATTGTGTCTCTAGAATCAATTTAAAGCAGCCCAAAAATATAATCCTTGATACAGAAATTTTGTATTTATGATTAATGTTCTACAGCACAGCATTTCCAGAGGTCAGAAGAATGGCCGGAAGTGCAGACAGTTTCACATACATTTCCACTTGTTAATAACGCTCAAGTCATTTCATAGTCAACTTCATGTGTGAATTTGGGGGTTTACATAATGCTTAGGGTGCTACCCAGCCTTGCCTGTAACCCAATGCAGGACTTCCTGCAGAGGCTGGAAGGCTGTAAATAGCAGCAGGCACGTACTTTGTTTGCAATGTTGCGTCCCAGCGTGGCACTGTTGAAGTGGGGAGACACGGATGGGGTTGTTTTCTTGCGGGGCAGAGTATCGCTCAGGTACGTGCCTTCCCTGTGCTGCTTCTTGCGCTCCTCCAGGCTTCTGAAATGCTTCATGGGGAATTTGTTACAGTTTTGACAAAATGAATTGATGCACTTGCTCAGTTATACTCTATATGGAAAATACTGATAGTCTGGAAAAAACAAAATCTAACATACAGAACACCTCCTGCTTCACAGTGCCTTCCAACACATTAAAATCATACTGATTTAAAAAATGTGTTAAATTAATGTGCACATTTTATGTACATGTCCCTGTACCTTTTCTTTTGTGTTAAATATTCAAGTCTAGTGTACAAGTGGAACCCAATTATAAAGGAAAACTTTTCCTTAGAAGTTATTCTAATGAATTGGTGGCTTAAAACCAATACAGCTTTTGAAAGGCATTGTTCAAATGTATATGAAAAATTAGTTTAGGATTTCACACATACATTATTGCTGCAGGTCCTCTAAAAGTTACAATGGGTCCTGAATATTAATATTTGCCTCTGCATTATAAGGTGAATTTTTGTTCAGAAACATTCTATAATACATCATCTTAATCTTTAAATGAGCAGTGCATTTAAGTGCAACACTCTACAAGCACAATCAACTTACAGTGTATCACACTAAAGTCCTCATGTATAAATCAACTTTGTGGCCATCATATCAAAAGCAAACCAAACAAAATAATCCCAATTTATCAGCTTTGAATCTGTTACCTGTTGTTGCCTGCGGTGTTTCTTAGCTGGCAGAGGTGGAGGTGTATCAGATAAAGGAATAGGATCTACATGAGTAGCCATGACCTCAGGCCAATGGACTGATGGAAGTTGAGCAATAGAGCGAGGAGAAAGAGAGTGAGGAAACACAAATCCAGAACAGAGAGGTGATCTTAGCTTTATAGAAAAAAGAGAAATTACACACAGAGTTTTCTTTTTGGAATTTCTCAAAAGATATGGCACATAAAAGCTGCATTTTCAGCACTGTGTTTTTTGGAGTGTTTAGCAGGAAAGCTATTGCAACTCTCAAGGCATACTGAGCTACCACAAGCAGCAAACAAATGCCAAATTTTAAATCAGTTTCTGACTTATTGCAGTGCAAAAGTATGTGGATTTACAATTATAAGGTTATTCCACTCCTTTAAAAGGGGACTTATTCAAAATTTTACAAAGAATGAGGAAGAGAAAGTAAGCTAGAAAACAGACTGGACAGACTCCATGAAATAGCTAAGATGGGTAGAAGCTATTAATCTCCCACAACTATTCAAGATATACTTCTACCACCTTACAGGGGGAAAAGAAAAAGAAGCTACAAAACAAAATGAACACCTGAACACCACTAATCAAGTTGTCATAAGCTTGTCCACAGACGGTTTCCCAAAGGTGCATTACATTATAGTGTTGGGCAGGCAATGTTTGACGCGTAGTGCTTCTTGGGTCATGAGAATTCACGTTTTCTGGCCTTCAGGGTCCCATCTACCTTATCAAAGACACTTTAAAGCTGGAGCAGTCCTTCAGCTTTACTATTAACCTGTTATCTGACTTGGTAACTGGCAGAGGAAGTTTGCTTTAGGGTCAGTTTGTTACATGTTGAATTACCAAAAAATAAAAAAGTAAAGAAAATAAAAAGGCAGCCATGAAAGAACAATGCAAACAAAGGGAAATGTCTCTCAAACAAACCTCTTTATTTTCTGGCTGGCTCGTCAGCACAGCCGTGGAAGGCTCAGTGGCAACTGCTTCAACATCTGAGGGGGTCTGAGTGGAAGGGGATATATTCGTGGAATTGCCATACAGCTCACTAATTTCACTTACACTGATATAGCCCTAAAAGGAGGAATTCAGAAGTTAAAGGGAGCAAAAGCCAAAAAAGACATGCAAGAGTATTAATGTATCCAGTACAATGAAAGTTAGTTTAAAGTGATTCAGCCAAATATTTGTTATCATTGAAATATTTAGTCATAAATAAAATAAAATTAGCATCAAGATTTTTAAATGTTAAATACTTGGATTCTGAAAATTGCTCTTAATTTAATTCCAGAAACATTTGTGTAATCAAAATGAAAATGTACATTAAGTGTCCAAAAGACTTTACTAAAAGGCAAATACCCTTTAGAAATTATGTAGCTCTTTCTCAGGAAAGCAGACCGGGTGAAATGGAAGAATAATCTTATTCTGAGATCTTTTTTTTTTTTTTTTTTTTTTGTCTCTGCATTAAATAACCTGATTTGTTTCATGCCTAAATATTAGGCTAATTTGAGTAAATCAAATGACTAACAGAACAGGGAAGAACTTCTATAAGGACAAGCTGTTCTCAGAAATTACACTAACACATCTTCCATTTGCATTGCCTGGAAGACACTTCTAACTTTTATGTGTTATGAGAAGAACCAGATAAGATGCTGTTAGTGTTAGCCTGCAGCCATTACAATTTGCTGTTTTGGTTTTTTTTTTTTAGATTAATCAGTCATTCAGAAAGTGATGGACTGAGGCATGGCAGGAACATCACTGTGCTGCTGCCTGCTGAGATTTATGGAAGCAGATTTAAGATATGAGGGCAAAATGTGGTTATTGCATGTATTTAGGTGTTAACTGCACAAATGTTTTTTAAAAAGTAGAATATGGATTCTAATCCATTGTGCATAGGATACCAGGCTGTAAAAAGTCAAATGTCCTAATTTCTAATCCATAGAAAACAAGGCTATACAAAAGTAAGAGTAAATCACTGTTGAAGCAATGCCATAAAGAACAGCTAGAAATATGATTATTTTTAAATCAAGATGTAAGGCTGCTTTCACACTGACAGCATCTGGCAAAGGGCTGTGTTTCTATTACTGCACCAACATATACTTCAGCAATTCTGTAAGAGAAGCCACAGACTGCTATACTATTTCTTCTTTTTAGAAATGCCTAAATTTACCAATGATCATAGAAGACAATTGAAAAGAAATACCAACATTACTATCTATTAGCATAATTTTCAATGTATGATATCAGTTAGTTCAACCATAGAAGACAATCCTGTAAAATTATGTATTATACAGCGAACAAAGCACTCTACAAATAGGAGGCAAATCTTAACTCTCATATTATTTGATGAGCCATTAATTGAGGAAACTGGCAAAGATACTAAAGTTGATCTCAAAGCATATGACTACAGTATAGAAAAATAGAATCCAGTATGAATTAACATAAAACTTGCTTAACCATCTTGTAGCGGCAGTTTATCAGTAAGCAAAACTCAGCAATTCTGCAAGCAATATTGTGTTAATATTAAAGATATAAACACTTTCACCTTTATATGAAGAACATCCAGTTCTGATTCACAATGCCAGTGAGGATTTAGAAGGGGAATAAAAAACTAAGTAAGGAACAAATGACTGTGCTTTGCACTAGCTCAGACCCCTGTTACATTTAATTAAATAAATGGTTTCAAGTCAGATTAGTCATCCAAGTAATATTTCCAATGCTGAACTTTTAAACAGCATTGATTTTCCTTGCTTATTTAAGAAGTGGGATAAGCATCCTGCTACTTTAACTGAGGCAGTGTTACTCTTGCTGTACAGGCTGTGAGTCAGCTCACAATGGATGGCAGAGGGTTACAAACGTGTGCTTTGGTGAAGAGGGCTGGCAAACATTGGACCACAGACTCAACTGATGCATAGCAACCCAATGGTGAAATGAACTGCTGTTCCAGCAGTCTCTGTAAGCCTTTCTTTGGTGCCTGATTTTCAAAAGTGCCAGGACAGAGAAGTGCCAGTCAGAGAAGAATTAAACCGGACCAAGACGAACATGACATCTGGAAAAGGTGTTTCTTTTGTAGGACAGAGCCTATGGAAACACTGAGGATGAAACAGATAACCCTTACTGTTCCTTCTCTTATTTGCCTTGGAGTAAGTCCTGACTGACTTCACTGTGGTGATCAGACTGACACCATTGAATAATCCATTTCTTTTTAAAAAGAGTGTAGCCTCACTTAATGTAGTTGCAGTTTGAAGTATGTGAATAAACAAGCCATGAAATGTGTGTGAAGAAAACCAACCAGATAGCACCTGCTTTCTAGTGAGAGAACAGGCAGATCCATCTCAAAAGGGAAAAAATGAAACTTAGACTTGCCAGATGTCCTGGTGGGAGGTCAGATGTCCAGGTCAGAACACAACTTAGGACACTCAAAGTCTAAGCAAGCAAGGAAGGGTGCTCAATCCCACTGACAAGTGAAACTGCACACCGGGAACTTGGAGATCACATAAGCAAGACCCCAGTTCCCAGGTGCTGAAAGGTTGTGGTTGCTATAGACATCAAGAGCCTAACTTCCCAGAGTGGCACGTACATCATTATATGTGGCATACCTTGGTCAGGGCTTCAATACAAGCAGATACAGCAAGTTTAGTCAGAACTCTTAAGCAGAAGTTAATGAAGCAGCCATATATGCCTGTCAGAGTATTTTAAATGCTAAATTTTCTTCTTCCTCTAACTGTTCAAAAAAGTGAAATAAATAGCTCAATACATATCTTAGAACCACAATAGCTTGAAGTCTTCAAATCAATGCTTTTTAAAAAGAACAAAATATACATTTGTTATGCTTTAGTAAAGAGCCTTAGAATGAGGGAGAGGAGGCAATAATAAAATCTACAGTGCAAAAATAAGACCAAACTGTATTTGTACTTGAACAGTTATTCCCAGATCTCATTCTTCTTCACTTCAATGAGGTTTAATTGTCTATTTTGAGAAAATCAGACATACACGCACACTCCACACATATAAAACCAATAATTTCTCCACAGCAGGAGATTAAAGCGATACCAGTTACATTTGGAAGAATGTCAAGAGAAGCTATTTTCGCTCACTAGTGAAACTTCTACAAATAAGATTAAAAAATGGTATGAAATTACTTTGTAAGATTTGATGACTAGGACTTCTCTCAGTACTACATACTGAAGTGCTTTTATATGAGGCATTATTAAAATGGTAACGTCAAAAGCAGAGAAACTCTTTACCTCTTTCAGACGATTGGGACTGACAGGAAATCCCTTTCCTCCAGAAAGTGTGGAATATTTCTTTTCCAGATTACAGAGATTTTCTTTTTCCTGTTAAAACCAGACATTTTATATTAAATACCAACAGCCAAGTAGTGAAAATAATGTTAGCCATTTCCTTTACTAAGTGAAGAAACACACTGGGATACAAGACTGAAATTACACAGCACAGCTCCAGCTTCATCCTTTTAGAACAGAACTGAACAAAATTGGAGATACAGAACAAAAAACGAATGAAATGCTTTATTTATTAACAACCACAGCCAAACCAAGTAAGTGCTCCTTCAGCGTTTTGAAAATTATGATTTGCTTAGTGAGCTAAACATGGTTTCTCTCATGATTAAAAGCAGAACATAAAATGGACATGAAGGGTTCACGCCAGCTTCTTATTAACCAGACGTTAGCTGATGAGAAGTAGCTCATCTCATGGCCTGACAGGGGCTATTAAAGCCAAAAATCTGAGCACTCTGTGCAGAGTCCCACTAGCCACACAGGAAACACAGGCTTCCAGCTTTAGCACATGGGCGGGTGCCTCTGCTTGAGTCCTTGGGAAAGAAGGCACCTCTAAAACACTCTTGATTATCAAATGCCAGTAGTGTTTTCTCTTAAGAATACCTGCTGACTGACTGCATAAGATTTTCTTTTTTTTTTAAAGGTGAATGGCTGTCACATTATTACCAACTTGCTATCTTCTGCACAACTGATGCTCTTCTTCTGCTCTACATTCTTTTATTCTATGAAATGCTCTTTTATTGCTAAAAATGTTTGAAAGACAAAAAATACTTACCCTTTGCAGCATCATTATTAAGTTGTTTTTCTCTTTTACAAAATGATCTTGTTCTCTTTGTGCTTGTTGGACAATATGATTGGCTTGTTTTTTGAGAGCAGAAATCTTTTCCTAATATAAGAAAATCACAATTTACATTATTTATTTTCAAATCTCAAGACAACCTACAGCAAAGATCCTGCTCCTGAAAGTTCACTTATTCATATGCATGACTAAAAAATAAGTTTGTACAAGACAGCTCACTGTTCTAAAGGAGACAATTAAATAAGAATTAGAAAGTAAAGAGAAAACTTATTCAAGAGGCAAAAGAATAATTGCAAATATTCTTTGATAATATAGTGATAAGCATCCATATACTGAACAGAACTTGTTTGGAGATCCAACCTCTGATTTCTGAAAAAAGTGGTATTAATTGATTGAGATAGCACCTTTCAAATTAATTTTTTAAATTACCGTATTTTCTTAATTTGGTGTTCTACTATTATTTTAACAAAACCATTTAAGAGCAAAATCAGTAACAAGCCTAAAATAACTGCAGTTTTGTCCAGAGAGTACAAATCTCCTTTCTTAAAGAGTAAAAAAAGAACCAAAAATAACTTTGGTACTTTTTTCGAGCAAATTAAAGGGTTTTCATATAAAATATGCAAACAGGGCATGAAATGCTATTAATTTCTTTCTTCTTGGATAAGTGCATTATTTGATCTGTGTGGGATGTCACTGGGCCATTCTCTGCTTCAAAAACTCTTTCAAAGAGGAATGTTTTGCATTATTTCTTGCAGATGGGCAGGTTGTAGATCCATTTCCTTGCCCTTATGCTCAACAACAAAGAACAAATTAATCGAGTGTTGGTGCTGTTACCTTTCTACTGACAATGCTGCGCTGATATTCAGCTACTTCATGCAGGAGCTGTTGTGTCAGATTTTCCTTCTCCTCATCTAGCCTGCTTTCATGTTCAAGCTGCTGAAATTCTAAATCTTCAAAGTGTTTGCTTTCTATGTCTAGCATATCAGCATCCTTAAGGAAAAAAAGAAAAAGGTAATATAAAAAAACGATAATAATGCTTTTGCTGACACCACAGTAGAGGTACTTACAAACAAACAAAAAAATCAACCTAAAATTATATATTTCCTACAACATGTCTCACCAGGATCACAATACTTTTAATGACCTTCTTGCATAATAAGAGAGTAAACAGGGCTAATTATTGTTTTGATGTTGCTTTCTCAATCACTCCTACTGTGTCTCTTGCTAAGAAGCACCTGCACTGTGAGGGAGCTTTTTGCAGCACTCAGAGCAAGTGCAGCCTCCCGAGCTGGCTGGGCTGTTCTGTAGCCTGGTTGGGACACCACCAAAGCCTGAACCCACCTGGTGAGGTTGTCACATGCCAAACTCAGAGGACATCTGCTTTCCAAACAAAAAGGACAAAGTATTGTACCAGTACCCTGGACAACTGCACATGGAATTAACTGCTGAAAATTGCTCTCTGTGCAGTTAGGGACTCTAGTCATCCACCCTAGCCAACAGGTACAGACAGTACTTCAGAAAAAGTATCAGCCCACTTTTTATGCATTCCCCTGAAGTGATGCCATGTTTTGTCAGAAAAAGAAGTTGAATGCTGCAGAAATGAACTGAGAAATAAGAACACACCTGCCTTCTGCTTAGGGATGATGAGATAAAACTCGTGGTGCTTTTCAGCACAAGAAATGAATGCTAATCTTCCCTCCTGCAAAATCTGTGCATTCATAATATGAATTCCTGCTTACAAGTTTCAGAGTGCTGAAGAAAAGGGTGTATTCAATAATTGCAGCATTAGTAAATGGTAAGGCTCTCTAAAACAGACACATGACTTGCTACAGAAGAAAACCTACATCCTGGAAGAATGCAAAGTTGTTCCTTTTCTTATTTCAACCTAAGGCAAAGGTTAGTGGCCAAGATAAGCTACTACTAAGACAGGTCTCTATAAAAGGAATTCAAAAGCAGATTCCAGTGTACCAGAGAAAGACACAGGATGCAGAAACTGAAGAAGCCAAGTTCCTACATGGAATACAAACATCTTCCCCTTACTCTCCCAAAGATGTGCTCTTCACTTGTAGTAGATAATGAAGAGATCAAAAGCAAAGGTGTTGGGTAAAATTTACAGGAAAGCAGTTACCTACAATACAGAACTAGCCAGACATCTTCAGCATCCCCCAAAAAACCAAAAAGGCTTTGCCCGGCCATGAAAGTCAGTAATTTCAGCCTATTGTACACAACAGTAATTGCTACCGAAGCTGTAGAAGAGACTTCAGAGAAGGCAACTGATGAGGAAAAAGCCAGCTGGGGGCATTTAAAGTACAATTCCTGCCCAACAGGGAGAGTATATATGTGTTTCAGGCACAAGAAAGCAAGAATTCGTCAACTGCCCACTCCAGGCCAAACTCCAGATTCACCCTGCAGCCAGCTGCAACAGTGAAATTGGCTGCCCATTCCCCTGGGCAAAAATTACTGAAGCCTCAGGGAACCATCAGGGAATTTGTCTCCTTCATGCCTTCCTCGTTGTCAGTAAAGTAGCACAACAGAACATGTTGCAGACTCAGGTATTTCACACGATGGTTTGGGTTGGAAAGGACCTTAAAGATCACTTCATCCCAAACCCCTGCCATGGGCAGGGAACTTTACATTAGACCAAGTTGCTCAAAGTCCCATCCAAAGTCCCTAGCTTTTAACACTTCCATGGATGAGGAGCCTACAAGTTTTCTGGGCCACCTGGTTCAGAGCCTTACCAACCTCTGAGTAAAAAAATTCTGCCTAACATCTGATATGAGCCTCCCCTCTTTCAGTTTAAAGTGACTGAGTTATCACTAGTTGCTCTTTTAAAAGGTGCCTGTCCAATTTTGTAAAGACCCCTGTAGGCACTGGAAGGAGATGTAAGGACTCCCTGGAGCCTTCTCTTTTCTAGGCTGAATGCAGCTCTCTCAGCCATTCCTCAGAAGAGCAGTGCTACAGCCCTCTGGCCATCTTTGTGGCCTCCTCTGAACTCACACAGGTCCATGTCCTTCTTTTGTTGGGATCCCCAGTTATTTTGGGGGAAGATATTTTCTCTATTTTGGGTAAAATACTTACAATCATTTAATGACTGCTCTCACATTTTGAGATCAGTTTGAGAGCTACTGGGCGCTAATTCAGTGGTAACTTCTACTGCATTGACCACAGCAGGCACAGCAAACTCCCATTACAACTGGCCTGGAACAATATGCAATAGAACTAACTGGACACAACCACACCCCCACATTTCAAGTTTTGTCCCACTTTCAAATCCAAAATCATTACTAAGACAACTTGCAAGGAACAAAAATAATTTAAAAAATAAAAAATTTAACCAAACAGATTTCTAGAAGCATCTTGGTGCTCAGTACTTAAAAGAGATTTACTACCATCCCACAGCAACAAGACTGCAGCATCTCATGAATTAATACATTCAAGTATGTAACTGCAGAGGAAAAGCTTCCTTTCCTTTTAATATGTATGAGACGTTACATAATACTCCCCTCTTTTTTTAAGGTAACACACAAAAGTTTTCAGTGTCTCAAAACAAGCAAACTTTCTGTAGCAACTGAGAATTTAACATTGTTGGTTCCAAAGCTGGGCCTTTTTTTTGCTCTTTGAAAAAACAAAATAGAGTTCTGCAAAAAAAAACAACATCTAAAGAGTATTTCCTATAAAGCAGAAAAGCCCTTTTTTCATTATTGCTATTACAGCCTTTATTCCTGATACAAACACCCAAGACAGAAAAAAAGATGTAACTTTTAGATGGCCTCCTGAGCTTCCCATACTGATGCTTCTAAAATTATTTCCCCATCTCCTAAAGCTAACTATATGTGCTGTATAACCTACTTAAGGTTAATGAATATTAAGATTTTTTTCACAGAAACTAAGGATGCTTTCACTGCCAATATTCTATTTTTTTTGCTTACAAATAATACAAACTAAAATCAAGTTGTAATTAGACTTTATGAAAAGTTTATTTATACCAATATGACACTGTTGAAAATATAGAACAAAACAAAGCTATTTTAGTAAGTGGTAAAATCTTCAAAATTAATTTTTCAAAATACAGTTCAGGCTAACAGCTAAGTTATATATTGAAAAAAAAAAAAAGAAGTTATCCATAGCTTCACTGAGATGGGAATTTACTGGCCAATTCCTGTCTTTGTTCACACAGGTAAAGAATGATGTTCTACCATCCATCTAAACATCACAACAGTTTCCACATCACCCAGCAGGCCTAAAGGACTAATTACAGGCAAGTGACACAAAGCTTTAGAAACATTCAACACCAAATGATTTCTAATCCACACATTTGCACCTTACTTGTTTGCAATCATGCACAAAATCTATTACAAGCATTCCACAAAAAAACCGCAAGCCATAACCCTCATGGCTGTTACAATTCTAAGTTGCAAATATGTTCAGACACTGGATACTTGAAAGAGAAAATGTTACACTTAGCTACAAAAAAAAAAAAAAAAAAAGAAAGAAAAAGAAAATTAAAAATCAACAAAATAAAAAAATTAGTGCAATCTTGAAACTTGCTACTGACCCTCTTCAGCTGCTGCTGTAACTGTTCCCTCATGGACTCAGGGCAATTATCAAGCTGCGTCTTCTGCTCGGAGTAAAGCTCCTGAAGCCTCTCTAGCTTTTCCCTCTCAGCATCAAGTTTTAATTTTTCCTGAAGCATGAACCAGAAAATAAACACAATTACCTTCAAACCCAAGCAGTTGTTAGTGATTATGTCAGTGTGTGGCAAAACCTTACTAAACAGTTGAAGCACGCAGGTCAGAGACAGAAACCTCGTTAGTTGAATTGCAGTGGTGGGATGCCAAAGAATCAAAACAAAACATTCATCATTTTAGTGATTAATTCTCTCCCTCATCACTGTGCTTTGGACCTGTGCCTGGATGATGTTGTTAATGCCCCCTGCCCAAACACTTGTCTCACCTAATGTAAGGAAAAAATAAATAAGGGAACTGTAGCCATGTCAGTGAGGTAACTGATGAAGCTGAGAAGGAGTAGCTTTTAGAAAGAAAAGTAGATGGAAAATGACTGCAGTTTGGTAGTGAGAGAGAAATGGACCTTCCTAGGAGAATCAATTTCATGCCTGTGCAGCTCTGTACAGATAAATACATTTACCAAGCAGTGAAAAGCCAGAATGAGACAGAGCATTATAAAGAAATAACTCCTGGCCAGGAAATCCTGTTGCAGCAGAAACATCAAGTGATCCAGCAAATTTGCTTCAGGATATAGGAACTGCAACCTGTCCATGGGGATCACAGGGAACAGCTTTCATGGTCTCCTTCAATTAGTTCAACTTTCCTTCTGTTCCACTCAAACAGCAGTACTCAGAACACTGCTTCTCACCCTCCAAAGCCTTTGGCCTTTTAATTTTTGTAATCAAATACTACATGATTTACTGTGCAACACTGCTCCAAAGACTGGCTGCACATCACTTGAAGCTTGGCTGTAGACTGTTATTTATTTATGGACCAAAGTTTGGGAACCAATAAATCAGAGCACAGAGCATTTTTTTCAATGTCTTTCACTGGCCAACATGGCAGATGCATTTTCTCCAATTCAGCAATTAATAACTAGAAAAAACAATTTATGTCTGATATGCCAGGCATAAATAATCAAGTAAGTCTCTGAAGCCAGGCTCTCTGCTATCTTCTAGCATCACACCTGTAGAGCTCTCTTTTCCCACTTTTTATTCTGTGGTAATGCATCTCCTTCCAGATGATCTCTAGCTCTCCTTAATACTCAAAAATTAGTAGTATTCTGATTACTCCAAGAACAGTTGAGTTCTGTCACAGCATCTACTCATTTCCACTCTTTCCACTCCCAACTATTATTTAATTTTGAAATCAAATGTGTGGTACAGCAGGTACTGTATGATTGGACATTGCATTACCCTTTGCCACAGAGAAGGAATGTCTTGCAGTACATGGCACTTGCCATTACAAACTGTGGGAAAACTTCCTCTTTGCTATGCCTGACATGTTTCTCAAACCCTCATGCATGGCAGAGGCATAGTAACAAACATTAGCTGCTTGCTTTCTTTATGGTTTTATCTCTGAGTGGGACCAGGACCTGGGATTCAGTTCTCCCAATATCTAAAAACAACAGGAAGAATTTTTATACAAGTCCAATATCAACCAGAGTCCCAGCTCCATTATGTTCATTTTACACATGCAGCTTCTCAGTTCATACAATCAGATGAACATTATGCTGAACACAAAAACATTTTATTAAGCTTGCGAAAATAGCAACTGAGCCAGCATATTCTATGACCTGAACTTTCTGTAGTAGCCTCTGTCTTACAACAGCAGCAGCAGGCATCAGAAATACAGAGGATGTAGCACAAGGGAACTGCACAATGAGGGAGAAGCATGCAACTCCTGTGATGTCACCTCCAGACCGCTGTTCCCAAGCCCATTTGCTGAATCATCCTTACTTCCAATACAGAAGGAAAGCTATGAATAAACTGGTAGTTCCCCTCCTCACACTCTTGTCCATTTAACATTCAGCCCACAGTCTTCCACCTTGTTTCACACTTGCCTTTTGTGCCCACCTAGCCATCCAAAGCAGCAAGCACTTCTCTGACCTTAGCTGCAGTGCCTTTGAAGCTATAAATAGCTCTCTAAATACCTATGCACTGCTATAAGCATGCTCATTCATCAACAAGCAAGTCAAACCTCGAGTGTGAGGAGACATCATCAGCAAGGATAAAACTCCCTGAGAATCCTGCCGGAGATACTGTTACATGCCTCAAGAAACTAGAAATGTATTCCTTTGAGATTGAAAGCGATACTCATCTGGTCTATTTATAGCATAGGAAGTGCTATTATTCCACCAAACTGGCTCCCTTCAAAATGTGCAGTCTCAACAGGAGATATCACTTTCAGCAATGAGAGGCATTACATGTTTTGCAGCTGTGGAGTTAAGTTCGCTGATATCTCAGGCTGTGCACTGGTGAAGTCCATTTGATTCACAAGAAGTATTTAAATGAGAAGAGAGAAGTGAATGAGAAATTTTTCATACAGTGTTTTCTATAAGTGAATCAAGACAAGTTCTTCTAGAAGGGGAAAGATTTGTGACCCTGCAAGCCAAGTGCAAGATGCAGCTGAGTCAGGTCTGTGGCTGACTCCACATCTGTTTGCTCCAGAGCAACTGGCAGCACAGCTGAGAACAGAACTCATGCCCCTGCTGCTCATGCTCATTTAACTGCAGGAGCTAGGACTTGGTTAGTACCTCTCTGCAGAAAGCCCCAGTGTGGATGCCAGAGGCACATCAGCTGTAGTCTGGCTGAATTCTTAACATCCTATTTCCAGAGAAAACAAGTGCAACATCTGGTCTTAGCCTACTGCCCAACTTGGCCTATGGTCTGCCTCTACATGAACGTTATGAACAAATGTGGGGTCAGCCCAAAAACAAAGCAGGACTGACTTGGGCTTTGATCATGCTTGGGGCAATGCTTGGATCAGTTTTGGAGGACTTCTGGGAATTGTGGAGGATAGCAGTAAAAAGAATTGACGTGTGACCCTGTCCCCAAAGGCAGTGACGGGATGTCAGCAGAGGATACACGGTATGAACACCGACCATAAGTGATCAATATGGGTCAGAAAAGGAAACCAATCTTTAGATCTGGTAAAACTGATTTTAGGGCAAAGAAAGAGATAAAAAAAAGGACTATATATACACAACACATCTCATAGATGATCATGACAGAGAGGGGAGAAAAGGATGGTATTAAAGGCAATCATAGCCCCTACAGGAATGGAACAGGAAGAAGGAGAAACAAAATTGCTCCAATGCGTCTCCAGTGGTTGAAGATGCCCTATGCCTGATCAATGCTGCTACTTTAAGCCTTAGTGGTTTTCCATACCCTTTCTGCAGAGAGCTGCTGCTTTTCAATTTGTCTTTCATCCCAGTCTGCTACTGCATGCAGGCTGGCTGGCTAAAATTGTAGACCAACATGTGGCTGAGTGGACATATTCCCTGTGGACCAACCTTTCTGCATAAACTCATAGAAACTCTGAAGAAATTAAAGTAAATTGGATGAAATAGAGAAAACTTCTTGAAAATCCAGCTAGAAACTGGGCAAAAACTCCCTAAACAAGTAAGAACCCTATCATTTTATCAGCTCACTGTGAAATGCATTGTATTGCTAGGTGATTTGGGCTTACTTGCCAATGTTCCAAATCTCCCTGTCCTCCAAAATAACACAAAAAACCCCCGAGACAAAAAAAAAAAAAAAAAATCCCCCTCCAAACCCCGAGGTATGCGTTAATTTCAGAGAGAAATTGTAAAGAAGCCTACAAGGCAAATGAAAGAAAAATCCCAACAAGCTGAATGATTCACTTCTAATACTTTCCATGATCTAATCTGAAATACTCCAGGATCTTCCTCAGTCCAACTCACCTATAAATCATCATGTTTTAAGGTAGCAACCTCTCATAAACCACACCAGACTTCAGACATGCACATTCAGTCCCTCTCAGTATGGAATCAGCTAGTCTCACAAGTTTCACAGGTTTCTGAGAAATGTAATTACATATAACTGACCAGAAAACCCCACTGAAATAAAACAGAGTCTCCTGTGCAAACTCTACATGCTTTCTGTACTTTCTGACTACTTCTTCTTGCATTCCTCCATCTCTTTAAGGACAGATGCATGAAACTTGCCACAATTTTATTCTTTGTCACAAAATTCCAGTCAGTTTCATGACAAAAGCTACTAAGAGAAGAAAATAACAAGTATGCCAGGCTTATGAAAAGGAGCATAAGAAGAAGGTTGATAAGACAGAAGAAGGTGGTTCATAATAGCTCTTTTTTCTTTTCTCTGTATGAATTTATTACATAGCAGTTTGTATTCAGTGATGGCATCTATACAAGAGATCTCAATAGCTTTGTTTCAGATGCATGTGTTATTCTACTGTTAAAAGGCATTTTAAATCAGAGTAAGTGATCCCTCTGCTTCAAGTAAAAAAAATCCCAATAGGTGCACACATTAACCTGCTCGTAAGACTACTCCAGTATTTTGGAATTTCTAATAGGCTCATTCTCTGACCACTGCAATGTCTTGTCCCACTGAACAGATGGAGGGACAAAAGAAAGCCTGTGATTCTAGAGCACTGTTCCTTCATGAGTATAAATGAGGAAACAATAATCCAAACCACAAGAAAAAAACATTCAAGTTAGAAAATTCAAATTCTTATAGTCTTCAATATCTAGATGACAATAAGAGGATTCCCATTAGGAGTATAACTCATCCTGATATTTCTCTCATGAATGTTTTAAAAGAAAGCTCATGAATTCAGGTTTTTCTCCATGAGTCTTTGTAATCCTCTCCATGGCCATTAGTGATCTCTCTACAGGATATCCTTATGTGGATATATCCAGCAGATACAAGTATTCCTCTAAATATATAATCTTGTGCATTGTGTCTTAAGGAGGCAGATAATGTTATGGACATGGTGGCTCATCCATTTAAAATACTTGCTTACATCTTGCTGAAGTGGAATCTGACTGATAAATATTTAAGAGGCTATGCTATAAGACATAAGTTTGTCACATTCTTCAGGATAAAATCCAGCAGCGGGAATTTTGCATCCAGAATAGGAAGGACTGAGGAGAGAGGTGACCAGCATATTTAACTTTGATTGCTGATGGCTCATCAGACAGCTGCTCTTTCCTTGACTCTATTCTTGCAAGTCTTTGCAGTACAAATTCAGCAGAGGCTGAGCTTCAAATGTTTTAGCATGTCTGGGATATTCTGTTAATGACTGAAAAAATATTTCCACAAAAGCATGTGAACAAAATCAAACACATTCCAAAAAAGATGAGTTATCCTCTGCCAGCTGCTCTTGATTTCTGCTCTTGAAGAGGGACAGGAAACTCAGGTTGATAAAGGAGTTCCAGAGTACATATTTCTCCATGACATAAGGCAAAGGTCCTCTAGAAGAAAAGGAATACTCTCCCTTTCTTTTCTAAGAGTCTCAATTTTTGCATAAATACTTGTTTTCAAATTGTCTCCCAAAACCCCCATTTAGCTGTGATTACCTCCCACAGCACATCTGCTGAATTCACTACTAATTTTCAGTTATTCTTGTTTATTCATGCTTACTGATCTATTTTTTCTTTCCCTGGCTATGCTGTTACTTTCAGCCTCATGCTTTACTTGGAGTCACAGGGTGTGGGGAATCATTAACCATCCTTCTCCGCATATGCTGAACTGCGTGTTTTAAGATGACACAGATTATTGAGGCACTGTGTGAAAACAAAGTACATTGCAGAGCTGGATGACATCCAATCAGGCAAACACAACTTTCTCCAATTTCCCTATGGACAAACGTCAATCCTGATCTCATGAGCGAAGGTTAATCGGAAGGAAGTCATTAACATAAACAGCACCCTGGGTCTGAGGTGCAGTTCCACTGGAAACAACAGCATCATTATTGTACACTAACAGTATTGCCATGGTAACTACGGGGATCTATGCTAGTGGCAGGGAAAAGGGAAAAACTTCACCTGCTTGCTTGTTTCAGCTACTGCCCAGCTCAGCTCCCTCTAGAGCAAGCTGTGCTCAAAGTCATTTTGTCAAGATCCATAACTAAGCTCTTTCCCAGAGAGCTTCAAGCTGTATCTGTCAACTTGTGTTAGTAAGGACTTATCAGAGCTCCCTCTGCATAAGTGGAACTTGTGATTAATAGCTTAATAGCTGATATCCACATATGTAGGTCCTCATCTTTTTCTGTAGAGAAGAAAGGAAGAAGAAAGGAAGAAGAAAAGAAAGGAAGAAGAAAAGAAAGGAAGAAGAAAGGAAGAAGAAAGGAAGAAGAAAGGAAGGAAGCTGTTCTCAAGAAGGCCAGACAAAGTTGGACTTTTCTCTGAATCCTAGCATGGTTTCCAGCATAGGCCATGTGAAACGGCTCTGGAAGTAGCTACTCCAGCCAGGAAAACTGAGTCCTGACAGCACTTGTAGCTCATAGACAGGCCAGGTACCATATGAGAACTATCCCAAGTCCAGCGGGGGTGCTGAAAGGTTCTGTCATCTTTTTGAAACGGCAATCACCCATAGCTCTGATTTTCAAAACCCAAGAAAACCAATACAAGGTGCTTCACTCCTTCCAATGTGTGTGGTAGCAGAATCACAAAGGCAAGGGAAATGCTTTCAACTAACTTGAGGGTGTGCACTACATCATCTTCCCCACTGGTTCACTTGTCCTCTTCCCCCATTAGTCCTGCCTTGATCTGAGAGGGTTGAGCATGGGACTCGGATGAGACCAGCATGCAGCTTAACATATAATGTACAAACCTACTCACAAAATACATCCCTGGTTTACAAGTAAGGGGCTGGGACACAGAGATATTGCAAAGAGCACAGCAAAGAGCACACTAACAGTCCAAACCCGAACTCACTCCTGCCTTCTGACTTCCAGTATGTTTTCCAGGCAATTCTTTTGCCTGGAAAACATACTGGAAAAATTATGGCTTTAATATTCTGAAAAAGTTGGCAAAACTTTGTGTCATCACGTAAATGAAAAGTGCACAGGGCATTAAAAAAAAAACCTAAAAAAGCTCTAAAGAGCTAGGTAGAAGGTAGTACAAGAGCTTCTATAAACAGTTCAGTTCAAGTACATAACAAGGCCCAAAAATTAGATTGTAGTTTATTATCTCTTTTTAAGAATTTCACAGGTTTTTCAAACAGGTATATGGGTAAGGATGACACTCAAGTAGGTAGGAGTTTCCTGTCAAACAGTGCCAAGATCAGTGGCAAATTCCATGAGATGCTCAAGCTGCTCCAGAGACAAGTGCCATCATATACAGCACTAATGCCCCCACCATCAAATGAACTCTCCCTCTCACCTCCAGATAATGAACACCATGTGGCGTATTCAGATATCACTCCCTTACCCTGGCAGAAATGCAACCACTGTTCAGGATATGGCACCCCAACAGCTTCCTGCCTTGAAGCCCCACCAAAACCAAGAATGCAGATATCAGTAGGGGTGAAATATTCAGGCAACTAATAGAAACTGTGGATGCTGGGAGACTTGTTTTAGCAAGACACAACACAAAAAGCACCATCACCAGAGTGGAAACTCCTGATCAAAATCAAAGCCTTAATTCTGTCCTAAGTTTCAAATTATTTCAGCAAAAGGAACTACCAATCACCTCCACTTGAGCCCCCTTTTTGTGGGTGGGGGTTGATCCTGTATTACTACAGAGCCAAGATGCTGACTATCTTGCAGCAGATCTGCATGGCTTGAACTTCAACATAGATACAATAATCAAGCTTTAAAAAATGCTACTGTTTCAAGCCAGACAGAGCTTTTATTTGTTGACAGGATCAGTGCCATCTGTTTTGCTGGCTGACACTACTTTCCCCAGAACACTTCACTTTCTATTTTACTCCCTTCATAGAAGCCCATCTCCCATTTCTATTTTCAACTTTCACTTTTATGCAATGCTGTCAGACATATTTTCCCCCTCCCCAAAAAAAAACTACCCAACTGTGAGTGTATTCCTGCAAAGATAATTTTAGTATTAACTGAGCCATGGCTAGACATTTAGAGCACATACTCACAGCTGGGTTTCTTCGTTTGTTTAAAACAAAGAGGAACACAAAAGAAAACACAACTAAAATTTTGTAGCTGATCTGACTAGTGCCATGCCTCATACTGATAAAAAGGTTTTGAGTGAACTTGCCTTTTAAACAAAAAGTGCTTTTTATAGGCTGCTTTCCATGTTTCATTTCACCTGAAAATTAAAATTAGACCTGTCATTTGCTACCTACACATTAACAGGTGGCTGCAAGGAAATTTACATTTCATCCAGATTTTACAATAACTTCCATTAGTTTAACAGAACTTTCAGGTTACTGGAAAGCCAATACAAAAGATCTCTTGATTTCTGAATGTGTTACTTATTACCACTTACCAACCAAAACTTCCAGCAGCATTCTTTTGAAGGGCATCGGGCTGCACACCCTGTCTGCTGATAACCACTTTAATTCATCTTTCCGCTAAAATCAAGTATGAAACATGTCCTGTAGGCAACTTAAAATGTGACCACAGGCAACACTGAAAGCTGAAGGATCAGTGAGGGGTACACAAGCACAAAGAAAAGTGCAGACAGGAAAGTTCAGGGAGGTTCAAACTCAAACTGGATGTGCACTGTCTCCCCACAGAGTGGAGATGTGGGAGCACCATTCTCCTTTCCACACACAAGCTTGATAAGCAGAACCAAAAAACAGAAGCCAGGCTCCTGACAGTGCAGGCAGAAATTGAGGACAGAAAGCTCAGAATAAAACAATGCAAGCTGTAAAATGTGAATTGAATAGGAACTGTGAACGTGCTAAAAACATGCAGCTTTTCTAAGCAAAAAATGCAGAAGACTTCCAGATATTTCTGGAAAGCTTAAGAAAAGAAGAGAGACTAGCTAGAGCAATTCCACAAGTGACAGGTCTAAATTATGAGGTAGAGCATGAAATTTTAAAAGAAAACAACGCTGGCTGAAATCCCTGAAAAAACTTCCTGACCTTGAGGTATTATTGGCCGTGGCAGATCCCCCGTGGAGAAAGGAACTGCATGCCTGAAGAGGCCAGCAAAGAGCCTGCTGGAGGGAACTAGCACTCCCTCACTTGAGTGATACAACTTCATCTTGCAGGTCCTTTCCATTTCTGCACTTAAAATCTTCTTATACTGCTATCTTATTTTGGAAATATGTGCCTATCTATTTCTTGTGTAGTTGAGAGCAATTACGTATGTGACTGTATATCAAAACTAATTAATTTCTGAGACTTAATTACAGAGGGAATATTCTTCAGTACTTAAATTGCCTGTCAGCAAACAAAACAATTTTATGACTTTAAAATTACATACTTGATGGATGTCTTATATTATGCATTCTATATGATATTAGATAAAAACTGCACCCTTTTTCATTTTGCTCCTTTGCTGAGAAAATAATTTCTTTTTTTTCCCTCCAAATTGTATAAAGGAGGCTACTGGAACAGTTCAATTAATACCATTCTTTTAAACAACAGATAACCCAAGTATAAGCCCTATATGGGATGTTTTTATTAATAAAAGTAACTTCACAGTAGGTCAGGTCTTTCTATTTTAGCTTACTGTACTTTGCTTGTCAATCATACCTTGGAAAACAATACTGTGAAAGGGAAATGATCGTGAAACAATAATTTTTTTCTTCCGTATTTATCAAGCAAATTTACTTATAGGCAGTAAGTAAATAAGCTCCACTAATATTAACCATATAAAAATATTTTGAAAGTCGAGGGTAACAGAGAACACAGCAGGCTACAATAACTGAATTACCTTTGTCTTTTCACCAATAACATTTCTCTCCAGTTCAGCTATTTTCCTGTTTAGATGATCCAATATTTCCTTTTCTTTCAGCAGCTCTGTTGTTTCAGATTTCTGCTCCCCATCCAAAAGGGCACATTCCATATCCAACTAGGAACACAAAACATCTTTCAGAAGCAGTCCAGATTCAGAAGAAATCTTGATACACATTATTTTCATGGGGGAGGGGAAAGAGTTGGTTCACAAGAGAGAAATATTTTTTAAAAAGGAGAGGGTAAAAAATATCCCCATAAGTTTTTTGGCCACAAAAGTTAAAAAGAGGTCACAAATTTGAGAAGAAGTAAAATTGCAACATAAAATAGTGCAAAATAAAGTCCAAACCAACTTTAGCTTGAAGATTCTTTTTTCCAAAATTTTTTGTTTTCTAACTCTTCTCTGTGCTTCCTCCTGTTATGATACTGTCTCTCTGCCCAGGCTCCGTAGGAAACCCTTCTGGAACAGCTGCTTCTTTCCTGTTGCTGATAATTGGAGCAGGCACAACCCAAATGCCTGGCCAGCTTAGTTTGCAACTGTGAGATTCCAGAAGTCAACAGGGTGCCAACCTACACTTGCCACTGTAAAACCAAGGAGGATTGAAAGAAGTTGTCTCACTTCCTTCTTCTTTAAACAGTCACAGGAGATACCACCATAAAACTCCCAAGTGACACAAGGTATTTGGATTAACTGAGTGACCATTAAACAAGCAAGATTGTTCCAATTCCACTTCAGAGTGTAATGGTTACAGCTGGGAAAGGCTAATCCAAGCATTATAAGCATCTCCCAGCTGGAGAAAAATATCCTTCACAGCAGGAGACTGACAGGTTTGTGATTCTGGTGAAAAAGCACAGAATATGAAGACTACGCACATGAGTTCCCTCATGTTGTACTTGCTGAACCCATCAGACTTCTGCTATGGAGGCACACGTAACAGCCAAGACATTGAAAACCAAAAACATATTTTCATACCTCTCTTGAGGATTCATCCATCTGGTCATTTAAATCTTTGATCTTCTGCTCAAGTTCTTCCAAGTTATTCAGTATTACTATGCGTTCCTCCTTCAGCTGACTAAGCTCCTGCCTTCTCTGCTCTTCACTGGTGCATTCTGGTATCTGCAGTTGCACATCACAAGAGATTCATTAGAAAAAGAAGCAAATGCTGCCTTTTCTGCCCCCTTTCATATGGTTTTCATTTTAGACAAGTACGGCACTGTTGGTTTTGAACCCATTACATATTTCCTATCTACTATATTGCTATTTCTATATTTAGGAGGTGTACAACAGAAACAAACATGATACTTTACTTCCAGGCATTGGAAGTAAAAACTATACTTAACAGTGAATACTATTCATTCTAAAGGAATTACTAAAACTTAACCTTTGAGAATACTTTACATGCTGTGCTATTTAGGTTGTGAAAACCCAATTTTTTCCTTATTAAAAAAACACAGACAGATGAAGATGCTTTTAGGTAAATTTCAGCTGTTCATTTAATACAGGCCAGAAGGTAGGATAGGACATTTTTGTAACCAGCCATTAAGATGGATGGCTTCTGTAAAATAAGGACAAAAGTTGGTCCCATCTCCCCAGGTAGCACTGAGGAAGTACCACCCTTAATGCTCCTCTTTTCATTGCTATCTCCTTACTAGATGCCTGTGTCAAGAATTAAACAAGATTAGGAAGAAAATACCTGGGATCTTACACCATCCAACACTAGATCAAACAGTACTGAGTTTGAAATGCATTCTTCCCATTCACCTGACCCCAGGGGTTTGCAATCCTCTGGGAAGGCTGCTGGTTCATTATCCCCAACCAGGATTAGAGGTGGGCTGCGCACAGGGCTTCGCAGTCACCTCTGGGCCACAGAGCCTTGCTCAAGAGAGGCTCAGTTCAGCTACCGAATGGCTACTCTGAGAGCAGGCACTTTATCCTGAACAAATCTGAGCTCAGTATTTAAAGACGAGCTGCACTTCATTAACACAGTTGCTTGCTGGTGCTTTTCTCAGGGCTTAACAGAACTCCCTTTACAATGAATGAATGAATGGTATTTCTTGATTTAGCAACAGTAGTCCTAGCAGGAAAGCCTCTTTTTGTCCTGTCTCCTGTTTGGATAATGCTGACATAACATCTTTGATTTCAACTTCCTAATAAGGATTTTAAATAGGATCTCTGACTTGCATGAAGAAAGCAACAAACAGGAAAGAAATGAAAGACCACAACAACTTGTAAGTGAAATGTGTTACCATCTTTTCAACGTGGAAAGAGCAAGTCAAGCCATAATAGCATGTTCCTGTTCTACACAATTTCACACCAGAAGACTCGGCAGACAGAGATCCACAGAGATCACCCTTTGGAAATGAAAATGTGTTACTGTCACACCTCTCTCTTCTTCTACACACACACTACTGACTCTCAAGTTGTGAGTATAGCAGGGGTTAAATACAATTCACCTGACGCATACAACCACGTTTAAGATCATACAGTGTGTAAATAACAGTAAATAGAAGAGACAAAGTATTTTGAAGGTGTGAACTTGTAAGCAGAAACCTGCTTTTATGGCTTTGCTTGGTCGCATTTCACTCCTGACTCCAGCTGTTCAGTCCAGTTATTTAACACACTGCCTGCCACTGGGATTTGCTACAGTGCTGCTCTGGCACAGCTGGGAGGAGGCTGCTGCTGCACTAGCATGGAAATAGTTAGGAATGCTGTTAGCTCCTTTATTAAAGGACAACTTCCTTTTGGTAATGAAACAGCAGTGAGAAGCACACAGGAAAGGAGGTGCAGCTTATTAAAGGCAACAGTTGGGTTGGAGGGGCAGAAGGCTTGCTGCCACTGCATCACCCCCAAGAGACAACAGCTGATCTGGCAAAAGGCTCAGGTCCAACCTCAGGAAAGAGACAGGACAGTAAATTTGGCTCAGGCAACTCCTCTGCACCTCCCATGTGAGTGTGAGAAAACATACTCCTCTTACAAGAGCCTTAGGTTGGGAAAAACCAGCAGAGCATCTCTTCCCTCCTACATCTCAGCAGGATGATGAGCAGGGTTCTGGAAACCTTTATTTAAGTAGCTATAATTGTTCAAGCAAATCTTTCTCCCTTGAAATGTCTTAAAACTCTTCCTGAACAGTACATCCCACTAAAAAAAATAAACCAACTTCCAATACCATTAGCTTCCACAAGATATGGAATATTCATTTGCTGGCTGCTACATTTTGCTGGCTGTATCTTCTACATTTGATGACTTATAAAGCTGTATGAGTTCTGAGATTAATTCTCATACCTAAACGAGCCTAATTGTGGCCCTTGCCAGGACAGACAACTCCTAGAGGAGGATTTCAAGCCTGGATTACACTGTCTCCTCCTACAGAGCATTACCTTTGGTGTGATGCTTAGGTAGGATGATTCAGTGGCGTCCTTCAAGAAGCTGTGAGCAGCAGAAGGTGGAGGCTTGGTGCTCTCACTGAAGTGCTCCTCAGCCCTCAGCCCCCGTGAGGGCAGGTAAGCAGCTGTGCCACGGCTGTGGCTACTCAGCTCTGAGAAATCTGAGTCACTTGCAGATGATTTCAAGTGGCTTCTGAACCTCGTTTCCAGATTCATCTGGGAGTCTTCAAACACGGAATCTTCATCAGAGAGTTGAAGTTTTTCAAGTTCTTTGTTAATTTTCTGAACATCGGCAACTGTAGCGGCTGCAGCAGGATTGCTGTCAGATTTGGAGTATTCTGCACACAGACTGAGGATTGTCTCGAGCCGCTGTCGTTCCTGGTTCACAAAAAGATAATAGCACTGAGTGTCACATGTGTATAAAGTAAAGATGAAGTTAAAAAAAGTTTGTCTGGATTTTTTGTTTTGTTTGGGTTAGGGTTTTGTTTGTTTGTTTGTTGCTTTGGGTCTGTTTATTTTTTGTTTTAGAGTGAAGGATTAAAGTCCATCTACCACTTAGAGATAATAAACTGTAATAAATAAATTACAGTGCAAGATGAAGACTCAAAATTAATGTGAAAGAAGATTTTAAGAATATTAAAACTTTTTACATTGGAAAGATAAATAAATGTTGGGACATCTTATTTAACTAGCTATTAATTTCTGTGAAATGTACTTTTAAATTTTTTATTGACGTTTTTGTGTCTACACCCCATTTGTATGTACACATGTCCAGTGATCTACCTACATAAATCACTAATTGTTCCACTTCACACTTACGCTATATTCCTACCAAGCTGCAAAATATTGCACAGATTTTCCATGAACTCACGCATTCCTGACTTTTTTAGACTTTCTATTTTGTTAACTGTGATTCCTCCTTTTGAGAGAATTAGTCCACATTTTGAAAAACACAGTTTTAAGAGCATTAACAGAAAAAAGAGGCATCACATCTAAAATACAGCATCTGTCAACTGCACCGAAGTGGAGGAAATCTTTATTTACCAGTTTACTCAAATTCTCTATGGATTCATACCAACATTTCAAACTTGAGATTCAGAGTGCCATTTTGACTTGATATGCTTCAGGTTTTGATAAACATTTAATTTCTGAAGGATTTCTAGATCTTTATGACACCTTCAATCAACTCTTAGCAAGTCATATTTATCTTACTGTATGCATAGCTTATGGTAACTTCTATTTCAGATGGATTTTTTTAAACCTTTTCATTTTTAAGAGGTAAAGCATTTATGTAATTTCATGCTACTTTTGTTAAAGAAAAAAAGAAAAATTGCTTACCATAAGTCTATTGAAAATTTTGCTGGAAAAAAGACCACTGTGAGAGTTCCATGCTTGGCATTAGTATCTGCACTAATGATCTAATTTCTGATTTCTAAGAAATCCTTCTACAGTAGTATTTAAAAAGAAAGCCAAAAAAGTCCTCCGCCTCCCTCCCTGGTAACCACCAGCTCTACCTGGCACTACATATGCAAGGAGGATTTGCACAGCAGCTACTTCTGCCAGCCCCAACATTTCCTATGCCCAACAGCAAGTGATAACGAGGATCAAGCAAACAAGGCAGGCAATGCACTGCCTCAGCTTCCCCTGCAGCAAGCCTTTGCATTGTATGAAAATGCAACACTGGTTACCTGCACCCTGAGTTTTATAGGGCTACTCAGAGATTACCTGGCTGTATGCACCACACGTGCACATCACCCGCAATTCAGATCTCTGAGCTAGGGAACCTGCCTGAACCCAGCCCTTTCCAAGCACTACCCAAACAAGAGAGAGCTTTTGCCTTTGGGTGGCTTATTCCCAGGTTCCCACTGCAGCTTTCCTCAGAATCCTCCTGTATCGAGATAAGCCGCTGGAATAACGGAGCCCAGGGCAGGAACTGAAAACTTCTGTTTCCATGAAATAGGTCCATCAGATTCTCAGACATCCTTCAACCCAAAATGGTTGACATAATTACAACTCTCCAAAGCCTTCTTCCCTCCAGGCAACTACTGACAGAGTCTCTTCCCTTACCATTCCAACATCACTATCCTCCCTCTTACTAAGAGTTTTGGCCAGGCAACCCAATTCCTAAAGCCCTGTGCAAGTGCTGGCTGGGACAGACAGTAACTATGCAGCTCTCCCTGTTGTGACGGCATCGGGCCTGTTGTAATGAGTATAGATGGGAAACATGGACATCAGGTCTTGAGGGAGGTCCCACCCCTCCTGCAAAAACAGGCAGTATCGGGTTCCCCCACGCCAAGCTTCCATCCCTTGGGCAATAATAGGAAATGGCAAATTTCAAAGCAGGCCACTGCTCATTCCAGCCTAAGTGCTCCGGTGAGGGCCTCTGGCAGCAAACTGTCCCCCCCGTAAGTCTCAGCTGCTCAGAAGAAGCTTAAAAATTGCAGGAAAACCCGTCTTCAAAAAATTCCTGATGAGCTTTTAGACACATTACAGAAATACTGGTATTTCTCACTTCTATTTTGACATGTGCTGAGAGGCTTATGGACAGGAAGCTCTGTGGTTATTTTATACACTCTATTCTCATAATTTCATCTCAGCCAGCTCGTTCCAGCTCCAGCACACCTGCGTGTAACTGTTTCCAGAATGAATTTCTCAGTGAAGAAGCAAGCTAGGAAAGCACCCTTGCAATGAAGAACACCGAATGAGTAGGATATAGAAAATCCAGTCAATAATTTTGCAAGAGATACCACACAAGTTATTTGTGACACTGAACACAGCAGAGGGAAAAAACTAGGCACGTCAAAAGCAGGAAATGGATTTAAAATTGGCTCTGGTGGGAGGGGAGGGGATGTTGAATCAAGCCTTGTAAGCTGGTCAGAGTGTTTCCCCATAAAATGTCTTTTCTAACAGATTTAAACATCTCTGTGTATTTTCTTTTAACATTTAAACATTTCCATGTAATTCTCTTCCCCACAATGAAAAGGGGTAACAAGTCTTGTGCAGTTTCTGCCTGGCTTTGAGAAAGCTACATATCA